>JAOCZM010000221.1:14682500-15932500 GCA_026122235.1 Vinca minor | reverse complement strand
ATAAGAACACATTTGAAACTTTTGCCTTTTGAAAACGTGTTTATGAAATCATGTATGCAAGACTAGAGTGTGGAGCTTATGTTCATTTGAGCATTGGCTAGAGCTTAAGGATAAAGACCATTAAAGATAAAGCTAATCTAACCAACCTAAGTCTTCAATCTTCAAGCTTGACGAATGTGTCTTGAATGATATCTTTGAAGCTTGATCAAGGCTTGATTGAAGTACTTAGAGCTTCCATATAGAATTCCAATATTCTATCACATAGATGAAAACATTAGACACAACATCACTAGTTTGTCCATGATCAAAAACCGAGTCGATCGCCCTTAGGGCTAACAAAAGTTGCCCTTCAAGTCTTTCTTCATTGTCAACGAATCTTAAAATAATACACATTTGCTCCTTTTTTATTCATCTTGAGCTTCATCCACAATTATGCAAAATTTAGAATCACATATATCTTCACAAATCCTCTTTTTGCACTCTTTTAGCAATTATAGATAATATTTCCTTTTGGATATCAGATGAGAAATAATTAGCATTTTCTAATATAACTGAATCAAACTCTTTGTTGTAAGAACCCAAAAGTTTTAATAACTGAATAAAGTTACCTCGATTTTTAGATTCAATACTTTCATTCCGGCCTCTAAAGGCAAGACATTAAAGTGCGAGAAATCGGACAGCATCAATTGAATCTTTATGTTGCAATCGGTTTCTTGAAACTTGTTGAGAAGTTTGCTTTTCAATAACGATCTGAATATGTTAAAGAGAATTTAGTAGATCATTGCAACATTTGACAGCTTTCCTGTGTTGGAGAATTAATTAATAAAGTGGACTGATTTGATCAAATTTAATTGTGTGTTCCACCGCTTAGTTTTAAAGTGTTTTGAATTCATCGCGTAGTGGGTTGCGCAAGCTTCGCGATGATATATAACACGTGAGGAAACTAATTCTCGGTGTGAATGAAAAATTTGGTTAAAGTGGAGAGGTTATGGATGGAGGTGTGATGGTATATCCCACATCGGTTGTGAGAATCGATTAAAACTGGTTTATAAGCACTAGCTAGACTAGTGATCTTAAACAAGTGAGTAAGGGGGTACCCCTCGCGCGCCGTCGCGTCGCGTCGCGCGTGTCGCTGCCGGGAAGGCAGTAATATCTTTTTGGACAAAATTACCGTAATAGTCCCTAAAGTATTGAGTAACTGCAAATGAGTTTCTCCAGCAGTTTTGAGAACTGCCACATTACCCCCACTACGGGAAGTGGGAGTTACCCACGTTCTCCACTACGAGGTGAGAGGGTGAGGGCTACCTTGCAGTTTCCGACTGCTATAAAAGGCAGTCTCCCCTCTCATAATTTACTACTGCGAAATTATTCTCCCTTCTATATTTCTGCATTCCATACATACTAAGTTAAGAGAGTTCTGACACAGAAAGGTTCGAAGTTCTGCTACTAAGCTTCTGGTAAGCAGAGTGTATGGGCGTTGTACCTTGGGAACTCGTTGCTCTTGTAGGCCTGAAGTAATTAGGCGAGCAAATAGAGTTTAAGGGCAAGTGGTGTACTACTGCCTCGTCCAGGATTAAATCCGAATTCCTTATTTTGTTTTGTTCAATTTAATTTTCTTTTTAGTAAACAGAAGAACAACAATCTTAAACTCTATTTGTTTTTGTTTTTCTGTTCTGCTTTAATAAATTAAAAACAGAAACTTAAACATTAGTACTAGATAATTAGAGTATTTATTCAGTTTATTTTCCTTTATGGTTTTTGTTTTATATTGCTACTAACTGTTTGTTTTGCAATATATAGAGAAACAAAAATGGCAGCAAATGATTCAAACGCTACCGAGTACTCGAGCTCGGAACTGTTCCTTTCAATCGAGACTCCAGCAAGCGGAGTTAATCGAATCTTTGGTCGGACAAAGCGGTATTGAGGCTGCTATGTCTAAGCTGCCTGCCTTTGTGCCTCCAATGGCTTCTCGTCCTATTCAGTTTGGACAGTTTGCACAACCCGAGAAGTTTAAAGGGGGTTGCAATTTCAAAATGTGGAAGGAAAAGATGATGTTCTATCTTACTACGCTGAATTTAATTCGCTATGTAAAAGAGGACACTCCTGTGGAGGATAAATCTGATCCTCAATCTGTAATAGCTTATAATGCTTGGATTAGTAATGCTTATATGTGTCGTCATACTATACTTACTAGTTTAGATGATTCATTGTACCAAACTTACTATCAAAAGGATAGTGCAAAAGAATTGTGGGAATCACTAACTAAGAAATATACAGGTAGATGATGCGAGTGCTAAGAAGTTCATTCTTTCGCTCGCTTCCACGACTTTAAAATGGTCGATGGAAAATCTGTCCTCGAGCGAGTGAAGAGCTGCAGAAGATTTATCACGATCTTGCCGGCTGAGGGCATGGGAATCAACGACTCATTGCAGGGTGGCGTTGATGATTGAGAAATTACCCCTTCTTGGGATGACTTCAAGCACTACCTTAAGCATAAAAAGAAGGAAATGAAACTTGAGGATCTAATTTTGAAGTTGAGAATTGAACAGGATGTGAGGAAGGCAACAAAAAGGCCTTATACTTCTGTCTCAAAGGCAAATGTTGTCGAAGCTGCTGGAAAGAGAAAGCGCCTGACTGATTCAAAGGCATCGAAGTCCAACAAGAGGTTCACGGGAAGCTGCTTCGTATGTGGTAAGCAAAACCACAAAGCAAAGGACTGTCGAAGTCGTGTAGACGGTCAAACTAATAACTATAACAAGAACAAGAGGTTCAATGGGAATGGGAACAAGAACAAGTACCAAAGGGATGGCCAAGCTCATGTATCAGAGGCCGGTAAGCTGAACTTTGGAATGGAGGACATGCACCTAGTTGCTGTTATTTCAGAGGTGAATATGATAAGGGGAAATCAAAAAGAATGGTTTGTGGACACGGGGGCCACTCGCCATATTTGTATCAATAAATGGATGTTTAAAACGTATGAAACTGTTAAGGATGAAGTATGCTACATGGGGAACTCTACATTCTCCAAAGTTGAAGGAAAGGGCAGTATTGTCCTAAAGATGACTTCTTGGGAAGGAGCTGACTCTCACTGAAGTGCTCCATGTGCCTGACATTCGAAGGAATCTCATTTCTGGGATTGTGCTAAACAATAAAGGATTCAGGCTTGTGTTTGAGGCAAACAAATTTATTCTGACAAAGAATGGAATGTATGTAGGAAAGAAGTACTTAGCTGATAGTCTGTTTAAATTTAATGTAATGACTGTACTCCCAGGAACTGAGCCTACGGGCGTGAATGTAACTGAGGCTTCTACTAGCTCAGTTGGAAAGAATGTTGCCCAAGAGGCTAATGAATTTAAACAAGTTGCTTATTTGGCTGAGTCTTTTAATTTATGGCATGATAGATTAGGTCATGTGAATATTAAAAGTATACAAAAATTAATTTCATTAAACCTATTGCCAAAATTTAATGTTGATAAAAACTACAAGTGTGAGACTTGTGTAGAAGCTAAGTTATCTAAGTCATCTTTCCGATCAATTGAGAGAAGTTCGAAACCTTTAGATTTAATACACACTGATGTATGTGATCTAAAGTATGTACAATCAAGAGGCGGTAAGAAGTATTTTATTACTTTTATCGATGATTGCACGAGATTTTGCTATGTCTACTTAATGGGAAGTAAAGATGAAGCAATAAACATGTTTGTTCATTATAAGAATGAAGTTGAAAACCAACATGGTAAGAAAATAAAAAGGTTAAGGAGCGACAGAGGTAGAGAATATGAATATCCATTCGCTCAATTGTGTGTTGAAAGTGGCATTATACATGAAACAACTGCGCCATATACTCCAAAACAAAATGGAATTGCGGAGCGCAAAAACAGAACATTAAAAGAAATGATGAATGCCATGTTAATTAGTTCTGGTTCACCCCAGAATTTGTGGGGGGAAGCTTTGCTTTTCGCAAATCACATCTTAAACAGACTACCGTATAAAAGGCTAGACAAAACACCTTATGAATTGTGGAAAGGACACGTGCTTTCTTACAAATTTATAAAGGTATGGGGATGTCTAGCAAAGGTCCCAATTCCACCACCTAAGAGGACTAGGATAGGACCAAAAACGGTAGATTGCGTGTTTATAGGGTATGCTTAAGACAGTAGTGCATACAGATTCTTAGTTCACAAATCAGATAACTCTGAAGTGCATGAAAATACAATAATCGAGGCTAGGGATGCTTCTTTCTTTGAAGGAATTTTTCCTTATATTGATCGCTCTGGATTAGACCCAAAAGTCAATCGAGATATGAGAAATGTTGGGGGGAGAAGAACTTCAAGAGAAAGTTGAAGAGCCTAGGCGTAGCAAGAGAGCTAGAATTGAAAAGTCGTTTGGTCCAGATTTTCTGACTTATCTAGTAGAAGATGACCCTTTGACTTATAAAGAAGCAATGTCTTCTCCTGATGCAGACCTCTGGAAAGAAGCTATTGATAGTGAGATAAATTCAATACTTCAAAATCATACATGGGAACTTGTGGAACTACCAACTGGTTCAAAAGCGTTAGGCCACAAGTGGATTTTCAAAAAGAAAATTAGACCAGATGGTACGATAGATAGATACAAAGCAAGACTTGTAATAAAGGGGTTTAGACAAACTCATGGTGTGGATTATTTCGACACTTATGCTCCCTGTGTCGAGGAAAACATCAATCGAGGTTAATCATAGCCTTTCTTTGCTTTGTTTGACTTGGAAATCCATCAAATGGATGTAAAAACAGCTTTCCTCAACGGAGAACTGGAAGAAGAGATTTACATGGAACAACCTGAAGGGTATGTGGTTCCAGGTAAAGAGCATTTGGTGTGCAGACTTGTTAAATCATTATATGGATTAAAGCAAGCACCTAAACAATGGCATGAGAAATTCGATAGCATAATGCTTTTGAATGGATTTCAAATAAATCAGTGTGACAAGTGTGTCTATGTGAAAGGAAACAAAGATGACTATGTAATAGTCTGTCTCTACGTGGATGACATGTTAATCATTGGTAACAAAGATAACATCAAGACTACCAAGAAAATGTTGTCGCAAAACTTCGATATGAAGGACAATGGGTCCTGCTGATTTAACCTTGGAATGAAGGTATCCAAGTCAGCAGATGGATATTCACTTTCTCAAAAACACTATGTTGAGAAGATTCTAGACAAATTTGATAAGGGAAGTGATGTAATAGCTAGAACACCTATGGAAGTGGTTTCAAATCTCTGCAAAAATCGCGGAGAATGTGTGCGACAACTGGAGTATTCTAGAATCATTGGGAGTATAATGTACCTCATGGATTGTACTAGACTCGATATCGCAAATTCGGTTAATGAGTCGGCGAGGTATACGAGTAATCCCAGTCACGAGCACTGGAAAGCATTAGTTAGAGTGCTTAGATATCTACGATACACTGCTGACTATGGGTTACATTATACGAGATATCCACCTGTACTTGAAGGGTACACTGATGCAAATTGGATTTCAGACTCTAAAAATATAAAGTCCACTAGTGGATACATTTTTGTGATGGGAGGTGCAGCGGTTTCTTGTAAATCGTGCAAACAAACCTGCATTGCAAGATCAACTATGGAATCGGAGTTCATAGCTTTGGATATAGCAGCAGCAGAGGCTGATTGGCTACGTAGTTTTTTGGAAGACGTTCAATGTATTCAAAACCAATGCAACCAATTAGCTTACATTGTGATAGTTTGTCAGCTATTGGAAGAGCAACAAATAACGTGTATAATGGGAAGTCTAGACATATACGTCGAAGACATAAATCCGTTAGAACTCTGTTAAAAACCGGCGTTATTGATTTGGATTTTGTGAGATCCAAAGAAAACATAGCGGACCCATTAACGAAAGGTCTAACAAGAGACTTAGTAGAGAGTTCATCGAGGGGAATGGGGTTGAAGCCCGTGAAATTGATTACCACTCATGATGGCAACCCAACCTGAATTGGAAAACCCAATTTGCAGGTTCAACGGGAAAACCGAATTGTGGGGGGGAGTCGAACGAAGCACTCGGGAAAAGAATTCCCAACCCATTCCTGTGATGAAAGAGTGATAGACCTGTCCATCGAAGAATAAGTGTTAAACTTTTAATGATCCTTATACGTAATACGTAGAGTATGTCAGGATACTTCTAATAAGAGATCACCTATATTGAATGTGAAGGGGCCACTTCTATGAGATTACTTGAGGGCTAAATCTCTAGAGCATTCAATGAATATTTCCAAGGCAGTCCAGGGCCGAAATGGACAACAACGAAAGAACCGACTATTTGTGTAGAGAAAACGTTGTGTGAGTATCGTTGTCTTGGTACACATAGAAAGTTGAACAGTTCAAGACATCGCGTCCACTGGTTAGCAAGTGTACCCGATGGTATTTCACTAGAGAAGGTTCAAGGTTCACAACCACCTATCCCGAAGCAGCGATTTCTCGTTGAACTCTCGAAATTGCATTTTAGGTTACACGTGCATCATTCCTACCAAATATCATTCATGTGGGGGATTGTTGGAGAATTAATTAATAAAGTGGACTGATTTGATCAAATTTAATTGTGTGTTCCACCGCTTAGTTTTAAAGTGTTTTGAATTCATCGCGTAGTGGGTTGCGCAAGCTTCGTGATGATATATAACACGTGAGGAAACTAATTCTCGGTGTGAATGAAAAATTTGGTTAAAGTGGAGAGGTTATGGATGGAGGTGTGATGGTATATCCCACATCGGTTGTGAGAATCGATTAAAACTGGTTTATAAGCACTAGCTAGACTAGTGATCTTAAACAAGTGAGTAAGGGGGTACCCCTCGCGCGCCGTCGCGTCGCGTCGCGCGTGTCGCTGCCGGGAAGGCAGTAATATCTTTTTGGACAAAATTACCGTAATAGTCCCTAAAGTATTGAGTAACTGCAAATGAGTTTCTCCAGCAGTTTTGAGAACTGCCACATTACCCCCACTACGGGAAGTGGGAGGAAGTGGGAGTTACCCACGTTCTCCACTACGAGGTGAGGGGGTGAGGGCTACCTTGCAGTTTCCGACTGCTATAAAAGGCAGTCTCCCCTCTCATAATTTACTACTGCGAAATTATTCTCCCTTCTACATTTCTGCATTCCATACATACTAGTTAAGAGAGTTCGACACGAGAAGGTTCGAAGTTACGCTACTAAGCTTACAGTAGCGGAGTGTATGGGCGTTGTACCTTGGGAACTCGTTGCTCTTGTAGGCCTGAAGTAATTAGGCGAGCAAATAGAGTTTAAGGTCAAGTGGTGTACTACTGCCTCGTCCAGGATTAAATCCGAATTCCTTATTTTGTTCTGTTCAATTTAATTTTCTTTTTAGTAAAAAGAAGAACAACATCCTGTACAGAGAACTAGGATGCTTTCCTACATGATTTAGAAAAGTATAATTTTCACCATTAATTACCTTCTTCCAATTTCTGAATGCATTCACTGTGAAAGCATTTTGTCCAACACGATTAGATAGTTTGGTGAAAAGGAAGCATGCAAGGCAATAAACAAAATTATTGAATGTAGAAAATTCTAACCAATCAGGAAACAATTTGTACCAAGATGAGAGAAATCTACGACCTTTATCATCAGTATATTCTTTTAGTATTCGGAGGATCGTGTTGATATGGCTCTTCCATGAGATAAGCACGTCGAATCTCAACCCTTTGTCCAATGAGATAGCTCCATATTGATTTACATTCTCTAGGATCACGAACTATAGATAATGTTTTACATTCTTGTGATTCCAATCTCGGAGCTTTTGGCATAGGCTGATCATTACCAATATTGGAAGCTAACTGAGGAGATTCAATGGTGCTACAAGATTCTTTTGAGTGATTATGTCTCTTCTTGAAGAATGAGTGAAGAGTTCTAGTTGCCATGATTTTATGATAGTTACATAAGAAACCTGAAAATAAAATAAAATTGAACAGTAGTATCAATACAAACATCACCATTCACAATTTCACCAGCCAAAATGAAACATGATCAAAGTATTCTTTGTTATCTCATTCCATATGTTAATGCCCTAAATATTCCATTAAAAACTATGAGATCAAAACCAAATCTAAAAGGTATTGACTAAAATTTAAAAACAAGAACAAACCTTGATGATTGCGATGACAGGCGAGGTGATGATGATGATTAGGGACCAAGGGACGTGACTATGAGGGGCAGGGGAATATGAATAGATTTGCCTTTGGTGGAGCCGTGGAGTAGAATAGGTCTTCTTTGTATATTTTTTCTTTCTTTTTGTTTTATTTTAGAAGGTATTCTTTGTTTATTTTTTCTTTCCTTTTGTTTTATTTTTAGAATAGGTCTCCAGTTGATTATATTTGAAAATTCTAATTTTTTTTTTTTTTACTTTTAACAATAACTAACAATAGCTTATATAATTTTGTTTTTACAAATTTTGGGTAGCCTTTTCAAAAACAAAAAAAAAAAAATGGGGGGAGGGGAGGGGAGCGAATTTGATCAAATATTCCGAACTATATATAAAATTTACTATATCTAGTAGGATTTTTAAAAATCTCGCTCCCTCCTTCCCGCCCATGTCTTCGTCCCTGACCCAAGGGACACACCTTTTCAAAAGGTGTCAAACCATCCCACAGGTTCTCACAAGTTTATACTTACGTCCTCAAAGTTATGTTCATATATAAAGCCACCCTAAACAATTGTACATCAAATTAACATACGCAAATTGGTGGATTTTGTCACTAAACAATTTCGAGATTTATATAAGGTCCCTAAACATTGTTTTTTAATTATTTTATCCTAAAACAATTTGTAATTAGTATATAAGGTCCTTCCGTCTAAAAGAAAGTTAGTCAATTGTGAAACAAAAATTATGATCGGGTCAACCCCTAAAATATAAGGGCATTTTCGGTATGATAATAAACAAGCCCATCCCTCTCTCAACTTGTTTCAACCCACCCCTTTTATTTTCTTCTTCCCTGAACCCCCACCCTATCCGTCTGCATTTACTCACACCACCAATCATCTCCACCAACCATCATCGTCGTTGATCGCCATCATCGAGCGCCGCCACGACCAGATTTCCTTTAGTCCCCCAACCCTTATGCAGTCCAAGTTGAAGTCCCCATTTCACATCCCATATCTCCTTAAATCCCCCCAAACCCCTTCATGCATCCAAATTGCTACTACATCTACCATCTTCCCGTAAACACCCACCATATCCAATTTCTTGCTTTGTTTTTTTTCATCATCTTCCTCTTGAAACCTCTCTTTAATCTCTCAATTCACCATCCCCAAATCTCATGACTACCAATGTTAAATAAAAAACTAACCTTCAACATCCTAATTTCAAAATTAAATTTAAGCCCATAATTTAGATAAGGAGTTTGTAATTGACTTCATCAAACAGTCAACTCATTGAATTGCATCAATGGAGTACAGGAGATTACAAGAGGTGAAGTTGATTTCATTTTGGCCCTGAATTCCATGACTATCGGAGACCTTCAATTGCTTCCAATTCTTGAAAAACCATTGGAACTCAACCCAGAAAATGAGTAAACATAGGATTGACTAATTTTTTATATCTCAATTGAACTGAATTTAAAATGCTTTGAATTTCTGGTTTGCTGCAGTTTAAAAAAAAAAAAAAAAAAGATAAATAAGGAGAGTAGGTACCGGGTAAATCCAAGGGATCCCATTTTGCAGACATCGACTTCGGGAATGACATCAACTTCCATATGACGCCATTGATTTGGAGATTACAAACAAAGGAGTGGGGTAGGGGTGTGGATGTTGGTGGAGGTAGGGCAGGGGTGGGGTGTATTTTTATAGCAATAGACCACAAATGCCCCTTAAACTTTATCCTTTGACTCAATTTTGTTTTTCAATTTATAGCTGATTGTTATTTTTTAGACGGAAGAACCTTATATACCAATCACAAATTGTTTCAGGATGAAATAATTTAAAAAAAAATGTTTAGGGACCTTATATCAATCTCAAAGTTGTTTAGGGACAAATCCACCATTTTACCAATTAACATATAATAAACACTTAAGGGGGTGTATTCAATCCGGATTTTAAAAGATTTTAACTGATTTTCAAAAGTCTATGGATTCTGCTGACTTTATAGATTGTTTTAACTCTAGGCAGAGTCTGCGCAGATTCTATCAGATTTGATTAAATTGATTTATCAGGATTTCTTTTGATTTATAAAGTCTAAAGATTATTTGAATATCACCAAAAAATAAAGAAAAGACTGATTCATTGGTGTATTATACAGATCCAAATGTGTTGAATTTCCAAAGTCAACATATGTTTATCAATCATTTTTTTTTTTAGAATTAAATCTCATTTTTTTTTGTAGTTTGAAATATTTCTTTGTTTTTCTTATAATTTTATTGAAATGAGATTACTAAAAAAATTGTAATTTAAGATAAAATTATTAAAGACATTTTAATTTTAATATTAATGAGAGAAAATCAAAATCTTGAGAAAAAAGAAGAGATTTCACCACACAAATTTAAACCTATGAAATCCATCAAAATCCTACCTTTAATGAAATCTATGAGAATCTATAGAGTTTTGAATACCTCTAGATTTTAATGGACTTTTTAAAATCTAAATTGAATACCTCTAAATTTCATTGGACTTTTTAAAATACAAATTGAATACCTATGGACTTCAAAACTCCTTCAAAATCCTATATAATCTATATTGAATACACCCCCCTTAGCATATAAAAACAATTAAATATATTATCACAAAATGGCAAAAAGTTCAGGTTATCACAATAAACTCCCTCAATTTTCTCCTCGATTATCCCGCCTTCCTCCTGAACCTCCTCAAAACATTTGTTATACTTGATCTTGGTTTTTTTATTTTGGTCTCGGCTTTTTCCTGCCCTTCTGCAACTCTTTTACATAAAAAAAAGTTTGCATACTGAAATTGTACTTTTTTTTGGGATGAAAAAGTGGGATTATTGTACTTGTTAGTGAATTTGTCCAACTTCATTAGTTCATGGAAGAAACACACATATTTATCAAAATGATTTTCGAACTATGTTTGAAGGCTTGGATGATGGAAGTTATAGAAGAATTTGATGTGTACAGTTTGGGAAAGATTCTGGTAGTAGTCTAGGATAAAATTTGGGAATTGCCTTAGTATGGCAATTTTTTAGTATAATGGTCATGACATGGCAGTGGAAAAAGTGGGAGAAACAATTCTGTCCAAGACGGGACTTCCATCCTGAGGCCAGGACGGATGTCCCACTTCCTTCCTGGCTGACGTGGACAACTCCCAGACGCGCCTTGCCACGTCAGCCAGGACGGAAGTGGGACTTGACGGAAGTCCCACTTCCGTCCTGACCCTCCAGATTTTAGTCTCAAACTCTCTTCTTCTCCCACCCACCCACCCGCGAACCCTCCAGCCCAAAAATAAAATAAAAAGCCCCAAGCCCTTCCCCTCCCTCCCGTCACCACCCCAGCAATCCGCTTCGCCGCCTGCCGCCAACAATCCACCACCATATTCTCTCTCATCTCTCAATCTAGGAGGTATAAAACCTTTATTTTTTTGAATTATAGAAATTCAACATGTATGTTATTATTTGAAGTTTTAATTGTTGTGATTTTAGTTCTTTAGAGTAATTTGTTCCCTATTTGAAGTTGTATGTGTTTGAATTTGGTTTTGATTTTGTGAATTTAGGTCAATTAACAAATTAGGGCATTTTTTCAAATTAGGGCAATTTCCAATTTAGGGCAATTTTTAAATTAGGGGATTTGTCAATTTAGGTTTTTCGTGACTTCAATATTTGTGTTAATTGCGGATTATGGTGAATTGTGAATTGTTATTTTTTGAATTGTGAATTGTTATTATAGTGAATGGTGAATTGTTATTATAGTGAATGGTGAATTGTGAATTGATTTTGTGAAGTTTCTAATGAATTGTATGTTATTTTTTTCTAGATGTCTGTTCCTGCACACCTTCTGCTCGGTCCTTATGATCCCAATGTTTTAAACACACACACATCCCATAGAGCTCTTAGAATATGGGGCGGGAAAGTAGAGTTAAACAATAATTTAAAAATAATTAGCAACTACGGGAATTTTCTTGATGCCTACCAAAATGAAGGCAACGCAAGGGTTCTTGAGCTGATTGACCTTTTGGGATTCGGGGGTTGCTGTAGGATAGGTAAGATCAAGGGAGACCACGCCTTGGTCACCGCATTAGTAGAGCGGTGGCGCCCAGAGACACATACTTTTCACCTCCGATGCGGTGAGGTCACCATTACTCTGGAAGACGTAGGTTGCCTTCTAGGACGGGCGACATGGTGTTGTGCACGAGGACTACAACCTTAGCAAGACTCAGTGGATTGAGCGTGTGCACGACACACTAGGTTTACGACCCCCACCCGAGTCCATTAGGGGTAACACCATCGCCCTTGTAGAGGTGTATGCCCACATTAGTGAGCCCCTAGGCGAGGATACCACTGAGTTGGTCGTAGACCAGCGGGCCCGGGCACTTATTTTCCTACTGATGTCCACCTTTCTTTTTCCAAATAAATTCGGGTCGCGGGGGAACATGCGGTATCTCCTCACCATCAGCGACGGGGTCCTAGCAGAAGACCAGCATTCATGGGCTAGCGCTGCCCTTGCACATCTGTACCGACAGATGTGCACCTCTGCTCAGGCCGTTTCTAAGGACATTGCTGGATGTTGCCTTCTAATCCAGGTTTGTTTACTTTTTTATATGGTTTTATTGCTTCCATGTATTTTGAATATTTGTTGTTAACTCCGTGTTTTTCTGTACTAATTGTGGGTGTGGGAGCGCATCTCATGTCTCCGGCCCCAGAACCGCAGCCCGACTCTGCACGACATTCCCGCGGACAGGAGAGCTTACGGGTCGGATGGAATACGGGCCGGAGTTTTCGTAACGCATCCAAAGCGCAGCTTGCGGTGTTTAGAGATCAGTTGACGGACGCCCAGGGGGTAAGTATTTTATGTTTAAATTAAAGCAATTGATTTATGCTAATTACACTTTTTATTGGCAGTTCATGTGGAGGCTGTACCCTGACTGGGTTATTGCCGAGAGGGCTGCTCGGGATGAGGGCTTCCAGGCCACCTACCGAGCCCGTACACCGCTCGTTTGTTTCAAGGTGGTTGAGTACCACTTGCCGGACCAGGTTGCTAGGCAATTCGGATTCCAGCAGGTGATACCAATCCCACTTGTGGCGGAGGGTACCAAGGAGGGCGTTGACATCCACTCGTTTAAGGCTGGAGCGGCTTGGGACTGGGAAAATGAACATGCCACGTACATTGCTCTGTGGGCTGAACGCGTGGATGCGCTAGCGGACGCTATCCCGGTACCCGGTAATGTGATCCTACATACCCGTGAGTACATGGAATGGTACAATCGCATTACCGTTCACCTCCTGACAAACCCCCGAAACAAGGATGTCGGGCCACTCCCGATGGGCATTCAACCTATCTCAACTTCGGAGGCTATTTTTGTAAGTTTTTTGTTTGCGTTGTCTAGAATATTTTTTCTGATTTACAATATACTGACACGAGTATTGATGTTGCAGGAGGAATCCAACAGACTGATGCTCAAGGAATTCGAGAGGCCGGGCTCTCGCACAAATAGTCAATACAAGTCCCTTATCTCCTGGGCTGCAAAGACAATTAAAGATGCATTCGTAGCGGCAGGGAGGACGGTATCGTGCAGTTCGCGCGCTGCGGATGTAGCAGAAGTTGTAGTTCTGCAATCGGTGATGCAGCCGAGGGAACATGTTCCGGGCAGGTCTGTGGTGGGGAGGCAAGGTACTCGGAGGAACCGGCAGGCCACTCAGGAGGACTTGGCAGCTAGGAGACTTCGGCAACGGGGCGGGCCACCAGAGCCGGCACAACCTGAGGCTGATCCAACAGGGTCTCCGGTGCCCACACAGTTTCCTAGTGTGGTTGAAATCGGCACCCACAATGAGTACCAATTCCCGAGCATCGATACTTACTATTCCAGTATTCAGCCGGGGGGAGATCCAGGAGCCGAGCCATCTACTTCGGCACAACCGGGTGTATATTCTGGCGGATCGCCTTCGTACAACCTCCACCTCACTCAGACGCAACACCACACTCCAACTTTCCAACCTGGGTACCCCGAGGAGCCGATATTTATCTACACCGAAGGGGTGGAGTTCATCGCAACGGAGCGTGGTAGCGGGGTGCGAACGAGAACGGGCCACACGTATTATTTGCGCGAAGACAGGAGAAGTCCCGACCGTTACACCACGTCTGAGCCGTAGATAGCTTTGAAATTATTTTGTAATCATATCTTTCATTTCATTGTTGTTTCTAACAATTTAAATTATTGTACATTATAACATATTTTATTTTGTTTTGGAACATTGTTAGACTTTTATGGTATAACACTTTGTTATTTCTCTTACTCCGGATTTGTTAAGTAATGTTTATCGTTGATTTATTTATTTTGTAAAAATACCAACTCAAATAAATGCAACCAAAAAAAAAAAAAATGAGTGTTCTTGGCACAATACACTGCCAGGGCAGGACGGAAGACTTCCGTCCTGGTTGACGTGGCAAGGTGCATCTGTGAGACTGCCACGTCAGGCGGTCCGTCCTGGACAGAATTGTTTCTCCCACTTTTTTCCACTGCCATGTCATGACCATTATACTAAAAAATTGCCATACTAAGGCAATTCCCAGAAAATTTAACCCTTTTTGTGGGACTGATCCCACAACTTCTTCTATGAATTGAATGCTGCCTATCTGTACATGGGCTCCACTAAATATATGTGAGGGGACTGTAGTTTCAGTCCCACTAAAATTATCTTAAATTGAGTGACCCCACCCGTACATTATGTTACTAGGTGTTAGAATATAGGTAGACTAGTTTTTTTTTTTTTTTAAGAAAAAACTGGATATCGTTAATCAATATCATAAAAGATTTGTGGTATAGGTAGACTAGGTTACTAATGAAAAACAAAATTATTTTTTCTTTCAAATCCTAAGAAAAAAAAGTAAATTACTTGAGGGGCATGCATGTCATTTTACTTAGTAAATTACAGTTTCTATCAATTTTATCCAATTAGTTTTAGTCGAAAAGCATTTTTTAATTAATTATATATTATTCCTTTTGGCTCTTGCAAAACCCTACTTCAGCTCATCGTTGCTCTCAGTCCAAGTCTCAAAAGTCTCTGAAGTCCGGTTTCCTCCGGGTGTAAAACAATGGGTTATTCTAAAGACCAATTACTTACTCGTTTGAAGGTTTCATCCTCACCTAATTTTGATCTTTTTTTCCTCCTGAAATTGATGGATTGAATGTGAAAACCCTTGTTGCGTGTGTTATTTTTTTAAATTTTTTTTCATCCTAGGAACTGCATATTGACTTTGTCCAATATGAGCATCCTGTTGTAATGACAGTTGAAGCCCAGGTATGTTTAGGAAACTCTTGAAAACCTTTTTGCTGTTTTCCTTAATTTCCAGATTATGATTTAAATGCTAAACTTTCTCTTTTTTTTTGGTGGGCTAAGGCAAAATATGTTGGACATTTGAAAGGTGGACTGTGTAAAAATCTGTTCTTGAAGGTATTAGATTAATACTACCTCAATTCCTTAATATAAGACTTTCATTACATGTAGCGAAAATTAAGGAATAAAAAGTAAGATTTTTTTAATCAAAATATTAATATTACTCTCTTAAATAGAATTAGTGGTATACAAGACTAATATTGGTATTTTGACTAACTAAGTACCTTGCTTTTTGCTTCCTTAATTTTCGCTACATGTCCTGCAAGTCTTGTATTAAGGAATGGAGCCAGTACTCTTTAATCATAATTAGCGGTTGTTTAATTTTGGTTTCTATAAATTTTTTTTTTGACAGGATAAGAAGCAGAGGTTTTATATTGTCTCTGCATTGGCAGACACCAAAGTAGACTTAAAGGGTATAGAATTTTAAATACTATAACAACACTTTTCCTTGTTTATTTCTCTTCAGATTGTTAATTTTACTATTATTAATGTAAACTATATATTGGCGTTGAAGCGGTACAGTTTTATCACAGAGGCTTGGTTTAGGAAAAGGAGGCATCAGAATGGCTCCCGAGGAATCACTGTTAGAGGTTCTTCAGGTGCCCTTTTGTTTTTGCTTTATAATTTCTTATGATTTGTGTCATAAGAAGCTTTTCATTGTTCCCAATTGGCATTTTGTTACATTCTTGCTTGCGTTGATACACTGTCATTTCTCCAATGTATTGTGCATTTAATAGATGAATCTTTGGTATAGGCTGTAGTATCACAAAAACTATTGGTTGAAATATAAAAACCCTTGTGGTTTCGAATACGTATTTATAAATCTTGGACCTCTTTAAATGCTAGATTCTAGAAATGCAATTGAAACTTGCGGCATTTTCATATTTGCATATAGAAATAAGTTTGTATGGATGAACTATTTGATGCTTATATATCTATGTACTGCATATGTTTTACACTGACTGGTAACTATTACTCTCCTGCTTCAGCATACAAGGACACAAGTTGGAAGTTTCTAAGCGAAAGTTGAATTGCTTTGAGCATTGTATAGAAAATTTAGTATTATATCGTTCTAGTGGGATAGGAGGGACATTAAATACCGTTATAACATAGCTATGTATTTAGTAGTAGTCCTGATTGATTGTAGAATTGTTTGAATTTCCATAAAGTTTTGTTTGGTTCTCCTAACTCTAGGGCTGCTGTTAGATTTTACAATATTGTTACAACATATTTCACATGCCTCTGCCCTTAATTAGTGAATATTGTTCTAGATCAGTCTCATATTAGGAATGGCTACTGCAAAGTGTTCTAAGTTAGGTTTCTGTGGGGAAAGTTGCTGTTTACTGTGCTTTTTCCCTACTGTTGAGGATGATGAACATTAGGGTTCCTGATTCTTGGGTGATGTCAAATCTGATCATGGAAGTATTCTTTTGACCAGTAACTAAATATTGCTGGCTTTATTGGTTTCTTTAGGTGCCTCTGGGTTCTGTTACTCCTTTTGCACTTGTGAATGAATCAGCTAGGTGCATTTCTTTCTTTCTTCTTCATTTTTCCTAATTTTCTTTTTTCTTTTTTCTTTTTGAATTAGCTAGGTATGCTTTTTTTGAGTCATTGAGTTTATTCTCTTTGAAACAGTATTTTAGCTCGATAAAGGTAAATTGTTTAACTGATATTGTTACTTCCTTGCAAAGGCATGTTTCTTTGTTGTTAGATCAAGGATTCAAAAATCAGCAATGCTGCTTCTTCCACCCACTTTCTAATGACATGTCCATTGGTGAGTATGCTAATTTGCTTTTGCTTCTTGAATATAATGATCAGATTTGTGTTTATTTCCGCTGCTATGTGACATAAACCCCCATGATGTCTAGAGTTGTAACATCCTTATGATTCTAAATCTTCACATAGCCCGTCTTGTGTTGAAGATCCTTCAGTTGGTACTTGGAATGTACCGATTCACATCTTTATACCACTCTCTGCAGATTATAGTGACCTGTAGCATCAATTTTGTAATAAATCCATGGTATTTACATCTTAAGAGTTTTTTTTTTTGTCTTCAATGCGACTAACTTTTACAAAAAGATGTGTTATACTTGAGATTTAGAACAATACACACACACACACACACCCACCCACCTTAAAATTGAATTAAATAACACGTCGCTCTTTCGGAGGATGGAAGGAACAATAGGTTTCATTGTGAAATGCGAACTCACAGATATTTTCCCAATTAGCTGGTTGAATTATTCATCTCAAGTACGGTTACATATTTTGACTCTGAACAAATATTAAGCACTTGAAGATATAATGGTATAAACAGAAAACTGGAGATAATTTTACTCCGTTTCACTAATTAATTGAAACTTAACAACCAACTGTAGAACATGTTGGCGCCTTCCTCTTTTACTGTTAAGTATTCGAATTAGTGTGGTTGTTAATCTTTTGCTTTGTGTAAATCATCAATGGTTTGAACCCCCCCCCCCCCACAAAGAAGCAGTAAGGTAGTTTCGAAAAATTTCTTGTCTTTGTGGATAACACAACGAGCCCTTTTTTGTATATTTATTTATTTATAGCATTTATAGAGCAGTTTTGCAAAAGACTTGCTAGTGTTTTGGAAATATGGAGTACGATGTTAAAACATTCTCACCATATTCATAGCAGTGACACTGATAAGTAATCTGGTATGCCCTTCAAGAAGGTTTGGGTTTAGAGTGACATTCTTAAAATTTGGGAAAATTTCTATCTCTTGGATCTATACTGTATATTTTGAGTTCAACTGAGTTCTAATCTTTCTGAAGATTTGCTAAGTTGTCCTCTGTCTAATAGGAGACACAATGAGTTTTCTAACTTTGGTTATATATCTTATGAGTCAATCCCTAGAGATGCACTTGGGGTTTTTGAGGAACGCTAACATTCAAGTCATCTATGATATCTGGACAGTAAAGGAGAAGGTATTTTTAGAAGTAAAACAAATGTGATTTACGGGTGTAGTGATGATATAGTTCCAATGATTTCTGGTAATTTTCTCTAGCTTACCAAAAGGATGCTCTGACTTGAATATATTCATAAATTTTTGTAGAGACAATTTAGAAAGGAAATGCTGCTGTAATAAAGAAATAGTATCTTTCTATGTCATCGTATTAGATAAGTTCTTGAAATGATTCTGCATAAGATTTTATATGGTTTATAAATCACTGTAGCATATTTTCTTTCTATAGTTTTGATGCCTCAACTTGCAAATTTGTCATGTTTCAATGTTGTTGACAGCCCTCAATGCCCATGGTCTGGATAAGTTTCTCAATTCAATAGGGAAGAAGCCGGCCTATGTTGATCTGGAGGTAAACATTTAACCCAGATGTTGACGTACTTATTTTGCTGTATATTTACTAGGTTGATTTAAAAGAATTTTGTTTGTGGTAGGTTAATCCTCCTGTGGGAAAGGATCAACCTCCTGATCTAGCTGCTCTTGTTCCATCTGATGTGGCAATCGTTCCAGAAACTCAGGAGAAAATAGCTTCTTCAGTAAGTTCCGAAAAAAGTTGTGATGAAAAGCATCATATTGTTCCAGATACCAAATCGACAGCTGTCATAGGTATTATATTCATGATGTTTTCTTATTCTTAAAATGTCATTTACCGGATTAAAAGTGATCTCTTGCTACTTTGTAAATTTTAATGGAGCATTTCAGTCATGGATTGAGATGCTAGTGTATTTGTCAAGCTTTTTATTGCGATGTCAAGTTGAACCTTTTGACTGTCCTATTATTATTCTAATAAATGGAGCTCGAATTTCTGGATTTCTGGTGTACTAGAATCTTTGTTTTGCGATTTTTCAGAATTCAGGGGTGAAGTTGTAGTCCTTACAAAACGATAGAGGAAAAAGCTCCTTTATAATCTCAGAAAGAGAAAATTTAAGCCTGTTTGATAAGACTGAAATTTGAGGACAAAAGTATGAAATTTTTAGCTATGAATTCTGAAGTCTGAAGATTGAATTAGTTAAATATGAGATGATTGTTTTTCATTGAGTTCTGAAAACTGAATTTTATGTTGTTCATTTTTGCTAAAAACATATCGAAAACAGAGTTTTTTTGGTTTTAACCTCTTATAATTGGTGTATTTGGATTGGATTTTTTGTCTTGTGATCGAACACGTGAATTGTTTAAGAGAGGAGCAATGGGGCCCAAAGCAAAATATTTTTATTGAAAAATGTGCAAAAATGGTGTACAAATGCATAATTTGGATTTGGAAATATTAAATTATTAGAAGTAAGAGTTTGAAGAATTTTAATTTTCAACGAAGAAACGATATTGATTTGTGTTGCAATACCTTGGCTATATAAACTTTAAAGTTTCACAATTGTCAATAAATATTGTTCGTGTTTAGTTGAAATCCGGAACATGCATAAAAGAATATATAGAGAATGATGATGACAAAAACATTCAGATTTCAGACTTAAGTCACTTAGGTTTCACCTAAAAGTTATAGCTGCAATTGAGCAAGCCTTCAACAGTTGAGAGATTTGCGAAAGCTTTTATCAAATGCACTTAACAAAATAATCAATATGATCTGTTATGAAACATACTTAATTCATTAAATGCTTAATCACTGAATTTTAAGCGTTTGATTGGGAGATCAAACAAGCCCTTATTGTAACATAAAATTTATTAACTTCAGCATCAACTAAACTATGTAGCTGTAAAGACTTACTGAAGATGTCTTCTCTAAGTCATATATATTCACCTGTTCCCCCTTACTTTTTTGTTCTTGGTTCTTGAATAACAGAAGTTTGTCATTTAGCTAGTTGTGTTCTTGAAGTCTTGTATTTGGCCTCTAATAAGAAAGTTGATAAGGTATCACTTACCTTCTGGTTTTACTTCCTCCTTGCTTCTCCATTTCCTACCACGGATAATGAGCTGTAGAGGCCAGTTTCTCTCCTTATTTCCCACTTTGCCTGCTCAAACAGATGAGGCCAACTTGAGCCTACGTTTGGAGAGACTTGCAGTTGTTTGGCTAGAACTTCTAAAAACCCGAAATTAAAATTTGTCCAACTTGATTCAGGATGACTTCATAGGCCATAATTATATCTATAACTCTTTAGAATACAATAACTCTTCTGAAATGATGTGATTTTGATGCTTGCCTCTTGATCTGGCTGATGTCTATTTTCACGGAATAGTGGCTATTAAAAAACAAGGTGAACGCATTCAGATTGTAAATGAGACTACCTGACAGCAGGTTGTTTTGCGCACGGGGTTATGTTTAGTTTTGAGGATTTTACCAATCAACGGGAGTATAAAAAGGTCTAGTCCAAGATATTCAAGGATAATTCCTATTTTTTTCTGTAGAATTACTCATTGAATGTTGATCCAATGGCTACATGTTGCACTAAGAGACTAAACGGTGGCCCCCGAAGATTCCATCAATCACTTTCAAATCTCAGAATTCCATACTATTTTTTTTATTAACCTCTCCTGCCGGTCTTAATAGCCTTCTTATCTCAGATGCTGAAAGAACTAGCAATTACCTTGTTGCTCCAAAAGTATTTAGTTTTGTTTCTCTTTGGATTGTATGCCAAGATTCAAAGTAAGAGTCATAAAATGGGATTCGAGTTTGGAATGTTCTTTGCCTTTCTCTCGTTTTTCACACATGTAAAGCGTTAACCAATAAAACTAACATGATTATCTTGAGAACATATTCAAGGTTGAACTAAAACTATTTTCAGAACTCTTCGATACTTCCCTCTATTTAAGCCTTTTTTTTTTTCAATTTAAATCAAGAGAAGTCTTATTAGGGATTTGTTCATTTATATGCATCAGAAAATCAATTCTTAAATATTTGAATTTTGTACGAAATTGAGTTATTCCGTCAAATACTCACATATAAATTATAATACAATTGGGTATAAGCTCATTACCTTGTTTATTCTTTCTTTTCCTGGGTGCATTTAAAAAAATGTAGCTTCTATTTTTTATTTATTTATTATGATTATGATTATTTTTTGTAAGACAAGGAATGAGAAATTACATCCTCGGAAATGAATAAAAGTCTGCCACGTATAGTCAAAGTCTATGCCGATGTCTTGGAACTAACTTTAATATATTTCCTGGACAAAACGGGTGATCTAATTGCTATAGCAATCTTCTCTTCTTCTTTGCAGCAAAAACTGCTAAGACAAGTAGTTGCCCACAGAAAGAGAAAATTGCCAATGGATCAGAAGTATCGACCACCTTTGCTGATCCTAACAAATTCGTTGAAGAGATCTTAGAGAAGACATCCCATGTGGTTCTTTCAAAGGTGAGTAGTAGTCTTGAATCAGCTGTATTTGTCTTGAACGCATCAGTATCTCATGCTTGATAAGTAACCATCACATAATGTCAAGCAGTGTGGAGATCAACTTGGTTCTGCTGCAGTGAACAGTATCAGGGAGCAGCTGACTACTGAGCTAAAGAGCATTGCTGTGAGTACTTATTTTCCCCTTGAACATGACTACACTCTTGCAAGATCTTATCTTTCTGTTAAATTGTTAGAAATATTCAGTCATAGAGTTGCATTAAAAAATTTAAATATAAAAAGAAAGAAGGAAATGGAACACACAGGTAATAGAGAGACATGTTATCTCTTCCTGAATATTCTCAAGATAGTGGAGGATGTGATTCTCTGCTCCATAACTTCTAAAAAGAAAATTGAGTGACGTATATTGTTGGAGGCATAACTATAGATTTACAAGGGTTGGGAAATGTGTACTTAAAACAACAAAACACGGCTTATTCTACAGGAAGTTGCAACATCTCTTGTTCACATATGCGAAATACTGAATTTAAACCCACTATACGTTATTTTATTATTATTTTGTTAAACCTTGTGTTTCATCCTTAGACTATAATTGAGAAAGGGAGAACACAGTGGTGGCTGAGGAGGGGGAGTGGTGAAGTCTTTAAAACTAATATTTGCTTTCTGTCCAATTCCTGCTTTGTGATCAAAGCCCTGAGATTGTTTTGTGTGCTTGAAATTTCTATTACTGTTCTTCCTTCTCGTTACTTTTCCTACTTAGCTCACAACTAGAAGTAAGAGGCTTCTATTGGACCGACATTGGTCCAGTTGACAGAAGTTGATCTTTCCAACAATCCTGAAAAGATCAAGAAACAAAAATCATAAGGAGGACCGCTAAGTTCCAGAAATTATGGGAGATGGATTCTTTCACCAAATATGTTTAAGCTCTGATGACTGTTGTGCTGCATTAAGGACCCTAGATCTGTATCTTGATTTCTTTTACTCACCTGGTCACAATGCAAGAATTGATCCTACTTTCTCTTGCCTTCGAGCTACCCACTCCCTGCAGGAGGGGGAGGTGGGAGGTGATAGGGGACAATGCCATCCTTTTCAATGTACCTTTGGCTTTGGAAAAATTAGCACGATAAGCTTGTCACTTGAGCTTCATTCGACTGCTAACGCATCATGGTTGCTTCTCTAATATCAAATTTGTCAAATTACATCTGAGCAATCCAGGGTATCCTACTTTCAGTACTTTATTGACCATAATTTACCTACGTGTCGATATCTCCATTATGTCTAGGATTGTCATACAATTGAAGAAAGAGAGAAATTGGAGTTTTTCCGGTGACTGATAAGAGAATTATGGTGGTTTTCCTTCCCAAGAGAAGACTATAAATAATATTTGAGCGACAGGAAACATGACTTTGCTTGTCAGTTTTCTTTTGATCGATTTCGTGTAAATTTATTGACTTGCAATGCAGAAAAATTCAACAAGAAAGTTTTAGCTATAACTACATCTTGTTTCTGTTTTGTCGGTGTCTTTTACTTAAGAGGCTGGTTTCTCTGTTGCAGATCATATTCAAGAATATAGCATATACAGAAGGTTTTCATGCTTCTCGAAAAGCAATCGAAGAGCGTCTGACTTCCCAAGGCAAATAGTGAGCAGGTAAAACAAGATCTATTGTTTCTGTGGACATTTTTGCCTGCCTTGCCCTTCTCAATTTGAACACTTGGGGTTTATGATGTTCCTCAGCAATATCAAGTTTATCCCTGTTTCTGCTTACCAAATATAAGATGATCTTGTTCCTCTCATTGCTGTTGTACCTTATGCTCTTACAGGAGACATGTCGAAAACATTCAGGTTTTTTTAGCCAAGCAATTTTTTCCTTTCTTTCCTTTTGTTCTTTTGGGGAGAATATAATGTGTCAGCCGGCGCTGCACTTCTGAATCGGAACAAGTAGTTTGGGTCTGACACCTCTGCCTTGTTATTAATTTGTTTCAAGGAAAAAGAAATAATAATGTGCCTTGCAAGGACAAAGGTGGGCGGGAAATTGGCTATAATTTCTCAACTATTTCTCCTAATGTGATTAATACTCATATATATATATATATATATATATATATATATATATATATATATATATATATATATATATATATATTAATTAATTTCGTTTATCTATATTCTGCCACGTTGGTCTTCTGTGAAATAGATAGCGATTTCATATTTGTATAGATTTTTTCACAGTAAGTGGCTATTGCTAAAGTATAATTTGATGTACCAAAATAGTTTTTGTATTTTAGAAAAGGAAGAGGAAGAGGAAGATACTGATAATATAGCCGAGGTTGAAAATGGATTAAAATAATTGATGTACAATTATAGTCATTTTCCTTTTTAACTTTTTGGTGAAGTGAAATAGAAGGGGGGTTAAATACGTCAAATAATCGTCTGTATCCGTCTGTATACTCATTTCTTTGTCCAACCAATCATAATTCACTGTGTATATATAATTAAAAAAAATGATCACATGGTGAATTCTTATTGGTTGGGCACATGAATGAGTATACAGACGGGTACAGACGATTTTCACCCGTTAAGTACATTAGACGAAAATGTTTTTGTTTTGTTTAGAAACTAAAAAGTTTTGTTAGGAATTCATTTTTCACCCGTTAAGTACATTAGACGAGCTTCCTAAAATGTTTGTTTTGGTCAGATAGTAAAAAGTTTTGTTAGGAATTCATTTTAATGTAAAGAGAAAAACAGAAAACTTAAGTTTTTTTGTTTTTAGATCACAAGTTTTAAATAGTTGTATTGTGTTGTGGTTGGAGTTTTTAACCATTTATCATTCAATTGTTTTGGTGTGCTAATTATATATTTTCACGGTGTACTATTTTTACCACTTATCTTTGTTTTACTTTTTTATATACCTCAACTATTTTTCATGGATGTTTATATGTGCAATAACCGGCAGTAAAAATGTTAATGGTTATAATTGAGAATTAATTAAAAATGTTACAGAGAGTGATACATGAAATCTTACTGAGGACCTGGAGTGTACCATTTGAGGTATTTAAAAAACTAAATAAAAATAAGTGGTAAAAATAGCATAAAATATTTGAGTGTTATAAATAGCTAAAAATTCGTTACGGTTGTACTTTTCAGAAAGATATATCTTAAAGTTAATGATTCAAATTTAAAGTAGGGACTTAATTACCTCTCAGATTTGAGCCTATGTGAATTTGGGATGGGGAGTGCAGGGCTGTGATTGATATGGCGTTGTCTGGGAGTGGGATAAACTCAGGAGGAAGGGTTTGGCGGTGTTGGACTTACAGAATTGGGTTTTGACAAGAAGATCGGCCTAGACAAAAAGATGCCCGATCCATGGAGTTATTCACGGATCGAGAAGCGATATCAACGGACGAGGAAGATGGAAGACGTGATGCATTGAGACTCTTCGGAGATAGAGGGCTTAATAGATAAACAACGATGTGGAAAGGATATACAAGGAGTCTCTCGAAAGCTTATTATTTATAGTTATCCTCTATAAAAAAAACTAGAAGGGAAGATCAGAATTACACACAACTCAATCAATACAACACACAATATATACAACACACAATATGTTCTTATAGGTTAGGTTAGTTTAGTTCTCTTCTGAATTCGTTCCAGTTAGTTCCTAGTTCTTAAATTCTGGGCTCATATTCCCTGTTAGTGGAAAATTCAGTTCTTTTTTTAGGCGAAGTACGTCATTGTTACTGTTAGATCTTTACTCCTAAATAACTTTCTTTGTCAAGGCAGATCAAGAATTAACAATTTATTTTAACATTCTTTAGTTTACACGAGTTTTCCTATTTTTCCCACAAAAGTGGGTGGACGCTCAAGCACCAGTGAAGTCAAATTATTGCATTCATATACATATGTACTAATACGTCTATTAGGGCGGTGATCTTCATCAACAAGAAATGAGTCGGTTTCGTCAACTTGTCTACAACCACCCAAATAGTGTCTTTTTCGGTCTTATCCTTCGGTAAACCTACCACAAAATCCATTGCAATATGTTCCCACTTCCAGACAGGAATTTCCAACGGCTTAAGTAGCCCAGCGGATCTTTGATGTTCTGCTTTCACTTCTTGACACACTAAACACTTGGCGACAAATTCAGCTATAAATTTTTGAAGCTTTCAGATGCACTGAAAAATCTAGTATTGTGTGCCCTCTTGCAATATTTTCGTCCTCAACTCGGTATCAGAAGGCACACGCAAATGATAAAAAAACTGAAGACTTCCTTCTTCATGAATTTGAAAATCCATTTGCTCGTTTAACTGAGCTAAATCCCGATCATCCTGTAAGTTTGTATCCAACTGTTGAGCTTCCTTGATCCTCATTAACAAGGTCGGTTGAACAACCAAGGCTGCCAAAACCATTTCTGGTGGACTCCCCAACTTCAAGTTCTAACATGTCAAATTTTGTAATCAGTTCTCGTTGCTCCGTATTCATCGCTGTTAAACAACCCGAACTCTTTCTGCTAAGTGCATCAGCTACACGGTTAGCCTTTCTTGGGAGCAATGCGAGGTTGGCCATGTATATTTGTAGAACCACCGACTGATGTTGGTGAGAAAAAATATATGTATATTTATAGAACCACCGACCGAGGTTGGTGAGGAGAACCATATGTAGATTTGTAGAACAGTCGACCGAGGTTGGTGAGGAGAACCATATGTATATTTGTAGAATCACCGACCGAGGCCGAGGCAGAGGTTTGGTGAGGAGGACTAAAGCAGGTAAAACCATTAGTCGAGATTGGCGAGGATATTTATATTAAGTAAGACCGCCAGCCGAGGCTAGGTGAAGGTCAATGCCTTGAGAAAGACTAAGTATCTATGCTCATGAGGTCGAGACCTCGTGAGAAAAAGTATTGTGTATGACCACATAACCGAGGCTATGTGAGGTGAATTATAAGTATGAAAGTAGAGTAATGCCATTAGTTTGTATGCGTAAAAGAGTCTGAAAAGAAAGGTATTCGGAGTACCGGTTCTGAAAGTGAAGTGTTTAGATGAATAACGTTTTGAAAGATAGATTTTTGCTATGTTTTGCAGGTAGTTTTGATGTAGCGATGATGTGAGGTTATTTGTGTGTGTTTAAGTGCCTAATTGATGTGTCTTTTTGGGTTGGGACCTTTGGGGAGTTCAAAAAATGATTTTTCCTTTGTTATTTTGCACTAAAAATGGTTTGTTTTGAAGTGCGGTCGACTAGACTGTTTTTTCATCATCCAGACCAACTAATGAGGCTTCTGTTCGGATCTCGGAAGGGCTCTGGTCGACCTGACACTCTCCGATCAACCGGACCAAATCTCGGAAGATCGGTTCGGAAGACCGCCACAGCCCAATTTTGACATGTCTTTTTTTTTTTTTTTACCATTTTGACTTTCATTTGATCCCTTTTCAAAGCTTTTGACTTTCATTTGATCCCTTTTCAAAGCTGAGCCTTTTGTAAGTTATGTGAGGTGTATTCTAAGTGTTTTAAATGTTATTTCAAGCTATTTAAATTTATTTATGTTTCAATGATTTTGTCCACTGTTCTTATTTTTGTTTTTTGATTCCGTTGGTCGTCTTCCGTTCTGTTCTGATACTAAGCTCAGTCTGTTATAAGTTCCGTGAATGTTTTATAAGTGTAATTCAAGTGTTTAAAAGTGTTCTATGTCAAGTAAAGCATTGCCATGTTTTTTCTAACGTTACAAGCCAGGATATGTTTTTAGAGTCTTATTTGATGCCCACAATTCTTGTCGGATTGGGAGGTGGGGGCTTGTGGGCGTGGGTATCACCTTTTTGTGTAGGAGTCTTATTTGATGCTTCATCCCAAGGGTGATCGATGCCTACTGAGCTAGTTTAGTGGCTCACCCCTTATTTTCCCTTTTTTGCAGATGAGGTTCCCGAGGGTACAGTTGACGAGGATGATTTAGTTTGACATTGTAACAGCATGAGTGGTGGAACAATTTCAGTAATTTAGTTTCATTTGAGTATTAGTATTTTATAATTTATGATGTAATAAATTTATGGATTATACATCGCTTTTTTTAAGTTAGTGGTATTGAACAAGGTTTCTTTTTAAGTTTAAAATTTAATCGAATTTTTAGTATTTTTGTATTAGGTTCGGTGCCTCATTGACAAATGAGGAATTCCCATGTCACCTCCAGGTTACGGGGTGTGACATTGTCTCGATATCTAGATTGAACACAAGTCATGGAGAATGTCACACTCTTATAGTTCAATCAATTAGTTTCTTGATTCACGAGTAGACTAATCAAATGACATTAATATCTCATATCAATTCACTTGTTTATGGTCATGAATTAGTCTCACTCCATAAATGGGATTAGTACAAACGTTCATAACAATGATTACTTGAATCATCGGAATATTTGTCAATTGAGAGTAATGATGTGTTGCTAGATACCTCTCATACTATTGACAATTGTTGTCACGACCTACATAACAAATACCTAATGGGTCGCACACTATAATCAATTGGATTGGGCTTGTTGGAATTTACATTTGATATAAGTGCTGCAATTGGATTGGACAGTCAATTTTGGGTCGACTAATACTCGATTGGTTAAATCGATCCGGTTCAAGAAACGGTTTGATAAAGTCAAAATTGGACATGTGCTAGGCATGTGAGGGGTTGTGTGTAGTGGGAGTCGTGTGACCCATTTGAGGGGAAAATGAATTAATTCAATAGTGAAACTCAATCCCACATGGGAAAAAGTCTCATATTGGATAAGAATAAAAGATGTGACTAGTATATAAAGTGTGCCTAAGCATTCACTATCATCTCGGGATATTTCTTTTGGCATAACGAGTTCGGTTGCCAAGTAGATCATGGTGGGTGTTGCCAGACTCATGTGTTGCGTTTCGGACCCGCGGGCACGGGCATGATATTTTAGGGTATCAGAGCCGGTGACCAGGTAGACGTGTGGGAACTAAGTGCCATGCTGTAAGCGGTGGGGGCCACCTCTAGAATCTTGATGGGAACTAAGTGCCACACTGTAAAAGGTGGGGGCAAGCTCTATAATCCTGCACACCTAGTTGGTCCTGGGCTAAGTATGTTTGGTACTCCCAGCGAAGACGCTAGGGTCTTAAGGAGGGGTGAATGTGAAACCTTAGTCCCATATAGGAAAAAGTCTCATATTAGATAAGAATGAAATATGTGTCTGGTATATAAGGCATGCCCGCATTTACTATCATCTCGGGATATTCCTTTTGCCATAGCGAGATAGGTTGTCAAGTAGATGATGGTGGGTGTTGTCAGACTCATATATCGTGTTTCGGCCCTGCAGGCACGGAGCATGACAATAATTAAAAGAAAAACATAACTAATATGAACATCCATACGCCAAGTTTTGGTGTTTTAATAGTGAGGCAAATAGGCAAATAGGCAATTAGAGTTGTTGCGGACCAAACACATCAGCAAGAAAAAGAAATATTAACCTATCAAAAGTACCGAAATTCATACATTTTTCTTGTCGCGCCCCGGACTAAGGTCCTAGAGCTTGTATGTGGAAACTCGACGTGCCCACACTCTTGCTAGCAATGGCAAGGGAATGAGATGGACTACGACTGTATTCATGTCCTCGTTCGTGTGAGGGGATGGACTAATTGGGCGTATTTCGAATATTTTACAATCGATATTCGCTCTTGAACGGTGTTGAAAACGACGACCTTCTTCTCTACACTATTTAGCCCGCCTCCTTCTCCTTTGTCGGATCAAATAACATCTGTAGGAGCTGCAGCTGATTCGATCAAAGAATCGTGCTATTTCCATGAAAACCTGGAGCTGATGATCTTTAACCTACCATCGAACCCACTTCTTTCTCATGGGCTTCAGAAGCTTTCTATGTCAATAAGAGATCTGAACAAGTTCGTGAAAAAATGAGACTTTTTTTTTTTTATTATTGATTCAATACAATAGGGGAAAAGATCGTACAGTTCCCTACTGAGACAAATTTCATCCTGGTCATGGATAGATCACCCAGGTTCGGGTCCATAATCAGTGAGTAAACTCAAAGAATATCAGGTTCTTACATTAAGAGAATCTATGCCAAAATGGTTTAAAATATCCAATAAATAATATCCTAAAATCTTTAGAAACACTTTATTACAAGATGAAAATAAAATTAATTTTGAATCAGGTACTGCCTATATTTTTATTCTGAATCAAAGAAATAAAATAAAACTCTAAAAATGTCTCTACTCACAGTCCTTCTCGTATGGACTATTGTAACCCTCTAACTCGTTTTCTGAATAAAAAAATAGGTAAGGAGTGAAATACAATTCAATAAATACAAAAACGCCTCCCGAAAAAATATGATTACATATATATAGTTTTCACAAAAAAGATATTATTTTACAGAAGTATATTTTAAACAGAAATCTGTTTGATAGAAAAAGTATTTTCCGAAACTTTTAGAAATTCAGACAAATTTCTCATATTTTAACAATTACAGAATATAACATAATTTACAAAATAATACTTTGACAAGAAATCATAGGTTTAGCGAAACAGAGGAATAGACAAAAACTGATATTAGTCCTAGATTTATACTCTTTAGGAATGGGGGTCAATACAGAGTCTCAACTATTACCCCGGTAGGAGGGTCAGAACAAACATTATCCCTAAGTCAACCTGTCAAGTATCAAACAGTACCAAAACAATGAGATATTCAAAATAGAAATAACAAAATTCAACTTTGTTTCATGGTATACAATAAACATTATATAACTTAATATCATTATTAGAAGCTCCATTTTCCTGTTAAAACAGAACCTCAATATACAAATATTCTATCCGCATAAAATCTTTTCTCGCAATAAATTGGTAAAAGTGAATACCGGTACATGCAAGTGATATTACTGTATCACTTTTGAGACGGTTGAACAAGCTACAATATAAGAACTTCTCATGATAAATACTTCCTCCATTCCCATTTAATTGTCGTTTAGCAGATTTATAGGTATTTAAATTAATTATCGTATAAAGTTGTTTTATACTTGTCAACAATTTATTCTAATTATACCCTCGACATTTTTTTTATTTACCGCCTCTGCCATTCTTATTTTTTTTTCTTTCTTTTCCTATACTGTAGAAGTGAGAGAGAGAGTAATATTGAAATTTTTGGTGAAAATGACAAGTTGCTTAATTTTCTAAAATTGTCTAAAGACTTATATTTAGAAATGGAGGGAGTAATGAATAGGGCAGAAGAGGAATTCAATAAACATGGCCAAGAATTAAGCTAATGCATTATCGAAACAAGAAAACAAAATATCTTGACCAAAGTGATGAAATTGGACGAGAGTGAGAAGGCCATTACATAAGAAAAGTACAAGGCTCCTCCGTTAAGAATGACCAATGTTCAAACTAGTATTTGTATGGAATTATTGACGTTAGGAGGATCGTCTCTTTTTGAGCCTCTGTAATATCCGATTCAGATTAATCAAGCCAGTTTGGATTAGACACTGGATGATTAAGACAAAAAAAGTATTATTTGAACATGAGCCTCGACATTTCCAACATTCTGCAGTAGCTTCCATGAAAAAAGCCAACCACAAGGCTAATGTTTCTTTTTCTTTTCTTTTTTCATACTTTGATAATGGAATAAAACAGTATGAGAAATGCATAGAAGTATAGCTAGCTTGGTTGTCCCACAGTAGACTGATAAACCAGAACTTTTGGAATTTCTCCTACGAATCATACCATAAAAAAGAAAAGATTTATACTTCTGTATAAAAAAAAAATTACGATTTCTACGATTTCAGGTCACATTAATTTATATGTCCGAGTCTCCTTCAAATTTCCTGATTACCTTTCAAATATCAGTTTATACAGAATTTTTTATTAGGAATAAAAATCATATAATTCGATGAAACGTGATAATATGCGAATATAAATTACCCCAAAAGTTTCCCATGTTTTCATATCGAAAATACTATGTTTGATAAAAGTAGAGGGGTAAGAGGTTCTACACTTATCGTAAAATATCTTTAAACCTCAGGACTCACAAGATTTTTCACCTAAAATCCTAATCAAATGTATACAAATTATTATGCCAGACATTATTCCTAAACTATGAAATCGAACTAACGGATTCAAAAGAATCTTACCTTCAGAGTCAGAGTTCTATCTCCAGTCGTAGGAAACAAATGTACAATTAATCTTACTAAAACTTAAGAGTCTTTTTATAATAATAGTAATTACAACTCTAGTCCCTAATTACCTAATATAATTGCAGTTAAATCCTTCAACACAAATTAACTCTTGTTTAGACCCCAAAATAATGGATATTGGCTAAAAATATTAGTCTAGGTAAATAAAATGGGTCCAAATATTCTAAATTGCTTTGGGGTTTACACTTCTTCTTTTGTCTAATAAAGAATAAAGTTTTTAATAGTTCTCACTCATTTTAGATACAGAGATTGAAGGCCTCACCTCAAATCTTCGTAGAGAAAGATCAAACATTTCACTCATCTGGTAATCAAACTTCACGCCTTCAAATGAAACTCTCAAATAATATCAATAATAAGAGATCGTGATGGTTGGACATAGAATTTTTTTGTTGGGTGTCGAATTTGAAGAATTGTGCCAAATATAAAAAATTGTGATATATTCAAAGAACTTGTACCGATTACAAATTAATAATTATAACATATACAATATACAAAGTCTCGTATTGATAACGTGTTATAAAATTCATAAAATTGTATAATAAATTTCACCATAAAACCAAAATGTAAAATAAAGTGAAAGTAGAAAAGATACAAGAGAAAGGGGAAGTTTTTCTATTTCATTTCATCAATGTTCATCCTTATATCTACTAAAGCCCCTATATATTGGGCAAAACATATTGGTTATGAGACTCTTAATCAACCCTCCGTCAATGTGACGTTATGAACAGGGACGAATAATGGGTGGAGGCAGTCGCCTCGATATTTTTAAAAATACTATTAGGTATAGTAAATTTTATATGTAATTTAGAATATTTTATCAGTTTCGCCTCCAAGATTTTTTTTTTTACTGTTTTTATATGTAATTTGACATTCTATTGCAGTTTCGCCCCAACGCCAAATTCTCGGCTTCGTTCCTTGAATCTCCTTCATCAAATGAGAGTTAAGGGGATTTATAAAGCAGGGATTCATCAAAAAAAAATTTATAAAGCAGGGAGACTCAAAATGAATTAATTTTTTTTTATATAAAAAAATGTAGCAAAAGTGGTGAAAAAACAAGGAAAATGAATAGGAATGATTATATGTATTCCACCGTCTCCCTACTTTGCGAGTTCATCCACGACACGATCTCCTCCCGGTAAGTGTGAGTTAAGGTCAAATTAGGGATTGTGATTATAGTTCCCTATACCTTATCGACAATGTTAAGTGGTTAAAATTAATTAGATAAATTATTTAAATTATGGTAAAATTATAAATAATTCGTGACAGTATTATAATTAATTTGTTGACTAATTTAAAAATGCAAGAGATTTAAAAATTTAGACAATTTTAACCAAAAACCATTTTACCTACCTTATTAGGAAGACAGTTGTTTCGAATGCAATAATTAAATGCGCAGTTTTCAATTTTTTTATCCTCCTTTTTCCTTAGCAAAGAAATCCTAAAGAATATCTCAGACAACCTCTCATGTGGACATGTTACCACATTAATGAATGCTAAATCTAACTTTATTAGTTGCGTTCCCTCATGTCCAGCTATTACAAAAACACACACTAAGAAAAAAAGCAGGAAAAAGTTTATGCTAAAAACTTGTGGACAAAAAAGGGGCAAAAAATCGTAATTCCCCCTTCTATATTCCCTTATGTGTCCTCACAAATAGATATTTGCCACATGTATATTTTTATCCTGTGGATTTCACTATTTCTTTTAGGTTATAATTTTTTTAATTAAAAATTTAATACATGTTATTTTCTTATTGGTGGGATAGGAAAATGGACACCGAATGAGGACAGAGGGTTCCTAGCCCAAAAAACCTAGGGGACCACAAGCCATGTCTCTCAGCCAAATTTAATATATAGTGTGATTTCTTATCTTTTACCCATTGCAAAATGAAGAAACTTACGCATATACATAGCGTATAAATTTAATAAAGAGTGTAAAGTTTTTGCTATCTTAAATGAAAATGATGTTTCTAACGACCAAAGGTTTACTTTCACGGAGGTAGAGGTTGATGAGAATAAGAACATTTATTTAGTCATGACCAAAAGGGAAGGTGATGGGTGGACTTGGACTATTAGTCTTTCTTTCACACCCTAGTCACATATGTCTTACTTCTTAATTATCTGTCTCTTAGATATATTTTATTATTTTTTTAATTATTTGTCACTTTAAAAAATCAAAAGAGTATTAAATGTATTGTTTCCAAACTTACTCTTATTTGTTATTAATTTAGTCAACAACTAATTTTAATTGTCCCAACATAAATGTATTAATTGAAGGGTACAAGTGTCTATCTATTTTTTAAATTAATGTATCATAATCATTTTCTTAATTCTAGTGCAACGTCTTAAAACAACAGATAAGAGAGTACATGTAGAGCCTCTAAAAAATACCAATTTTCTTTTAAATTAATTGTCCCATTTCTATATAAAGTAACTATGTATGTTTAATTTTTCAATTTTACTCTTACTTTCAACTACCCATTTAATACTCATAATTAATTAAAAATAAAAAATTTCAATGTAAGTCAATAAGTGATTGGTTAGTTGAAGAGTATTAATAAAAATTATTTTAAATTTTTACTTAAATTTTATCATCTAATTTATCAAACCTTTAATACCTACGCATTAGTCAATTAATAAGATTATTTTGAAAAGGTGAGAGTAATGTAAGTGAAAAGTGAAACTAGAACAATAGATTGGTTACCTCCTCTTTCTTGATTCAATTCAAACTTTTCTCTCTCTAAGAGTAGAAATTCCTCCTTCGTCTCTCTAGAGAAGTTACTCCCTCTGACACTGGTTTAGAAGATCCTTGGTCTTTGCAGGTTTGTTTGTGGTTATTCCTAGAGCCCCTAAGGTTTCTTTCCTCTTTACCTTTTACTGTGTTTTTCTCCATTCCTGTTTGTATTTACTTTTCTCTGTCCTTTCCTTCTATTCCTTTCATCTTTTTGTGCTTCATTTGTGCTGTTATGGAACCTAAACCGCCTATATTATTTACTAGCCAGCCAGTCAATGCCAATCATCTTTTTGAATTTACTCTGGTTGCCAAAATTATGTCTGATAAAAAACAAAATTTCAAAGCTTTTACTGTGACTATGACTTCTGCGTGGAATGTTCAAGATAAAGCCATTTTTTTTTGTTTTGGATGATAATACTTTCCAATGCAATCTAAGATCTAGAAATGACTGTGACAGAATTCTTCAGAACTCTCCTTGGTCGTTTAGAGGGGCTCATGTGATTATTAAAAAATGGGACTCGAATATAACCCTAAAGGAAATTGAATTCCTCTGTTCTCCGTTTTGGGTCCAAATCCATAATATTCCCCCGGCTAAGATGAACAGGGAGAATGCAAAAAATATTGGGAATTTCATTGGGAAGTTCTTGGAATCGGAATTTGATAATGGTGTGTTTCGTCATGTGCATAGATTCATGAGAATTAGGGTAGAGTTAACTTTGGACGAGCCTCTGAAAGTTGGGTTTTTGATGCCTAAAGAAGATGGAACTGGGGAGTCTAGGTGGGTGCAATTAAAATATGAGAGGCTTGCTGATTTCTGTTATCGTTGTGGGCGTATTGGTCATGTGTTATCAATCTGTAGATTTGCTGAAGATGAATTGGGGGGGTGAAGGAGATAGGGCAAAGTTATTTAATGATGAGATCAGAGCGATGAGAGTTGGAGGTCCTCGTGGTGCATTTGACAAGAGGCAGATTAATGAGAGTCGAGCAGTGAGATCGGAGGAGAGCTTCGGCGAAAAATGCTTTGATCAGGAATTGGCGCCTGTACGGAGTTCTTTGTCTCGAGACCCAAACCTAATCCCATCAGCTGTCATTAGTCTGCCTGCCCTGGATAGTGACATGTTAACAATAACCCAATTGGAACCCATACCTAGGATACTAGCTAAACCCAACCAAAGTACAAATCCCCAAGATTTAGATATAATGGGCCCTTTGGATCAAAGCATAAATTCAAATCTGATTGGAAATCTGACTACTGAATCCAAGCAAGTAGGCCACAAAGTTACTAATAAACCCATTATTATACCTTACCAGGCCCAAATGAGTCCATCTAGTCCAAAACCTACCTCTATTCCCTTTCTATCCCAAGAGTTATCTATACTAACCCAAAACCTATTAAAAAGGCCCATTTTGACCAGAAATAATCCTTCCAAAAAAAGTAAACATCTTGAGTCTCAATCCACTCACCCACCATACCCGACCCTGGAAACAATTGATTGGTCTCCCACTACCCATATCCCATCCATATCCTTTGACTTATCCAATTTCCATATCTCCAAAAACCTTGAATCTTCTTCATACCAATTACCTGAACCCCTACCTGATCCGGAACCTAGTATAAAACAAGTTATTATTGAGGAACCCGTGTCTGATGAAGATGGAGAAACTGATTACAATATTGTTACGACTCCCTCTCCTATGTTGGATGAAGAACTAGAAATGGTGGAAGAAGAGAAGCTGGTTCTTATTCGCAGAAGAATCATACATGTTAAGAGGGAAGCAAGGAAAGGCCCTCAGAGGAAATTTTTTTTGATTTGAAACCCCAATTGGAAGTCCATCATCAAGATTCTGTAGAATCTGGAGCAAATCTCGATGAGGTAATGCCCTCTCAAACCCCTTCTTTAGCGGGCCCATCTAGGGCTCTTCACCCTCAATGATTCTAATTTCTTGGAACTGTCGAGGTTTATCCTGGACCTCGGTCTCCAGAATCATACGGGATTTGTGTAGGTCTAATAATCCTTCTTGTATCTTTCTTAGTGAGTTGAAATGCCCTGATGAATCCAAAATCTCTAAAATAGTCTCTGCTTTAGGGTTTCACAAATACCATATTGTTCATTCGGTTGGTCGTGTTGGTGGTCTAGTGTTAGGCTGGAAGGACTCTGTTTGTGTTGATATTGTTTTGTCTAATAACTATCTGATTGATGCCCTGATTACTTCTCACCCCCTTTCTGTGGCCTGGCATTTGACCTGTGTGTATGGTCCTCCCAATTCTCATGGGAGATATTTTTTCTGGGATAGCCTTAAGGAAATTGGGGATAGTTTCAGTGGACCTTGGATGGTTATAGGGGACTTTAATTCTGTGTGCTGCCAGAATGAGAAAAAAGGTGGCAGACCATTTACTTCTGGTAGTAATGGTGGCCTTGGTGCCATTTTTGATGGGATTGGTATGATTGATGCTGGTTTTGAGGGGTCTCCCTATACTTGGAACAATAAAAGGAAGGGTAGAGCCAACATAAGAGAAAGACTTGATAGGGGAGTGATTAATTCTGGTTGGAGGACCCTTTTTCCTAGGGCTAAAATCTCTCATCTTGTTGCTCTTGATTCAGATCATAATCCCCTCCTTCTTGATACTAGTCCTAATTACAAACAAGGCCCTAGACCTTTCAGATTTGAATCCATGTGGACTAGGGATCCTATGTCTAATATTGTTGTGTCTGATGCATGGAAGCTTCCCTTGACTGGTCCTGATCACCTCCATCTCTCTCTTAAACTTGCTTCTACTAGAGCAGTCCCTTAGGAAATGGAACATTTGTTCCTTTGGTCATCTTCAATCCTCTATTAAGAAAGTTAAATTTGAGATCCAAATTCTTCAAAACCTTGATCAATCTGAGTTTAATCTTAACCTGGAATCTGCAAAGCAATTGGATCTGGTAGAACTTCTGAAGAGGGAGGAGCAGTTGTGGAGAGATAAGTCTAAAACTCTTAGCATGGAGGAAGGTGATGCTAATACTTCTTTTTTTCATTTATCTACTATTATTAGGAGGAAATTTAACTGGATTGAGCATTTACAAAAAGAGGATTATTCTTGGGAAACAAATTGGTTTAATATTGGCCATCTTTTTGACCAATATTACTCAAATTTGTTTTTATCCTCTAAACCTTTCTTTCCTCCTGATTTTGATAACTTGTTTAGTCCTTCTATCTCTGAGAATGATAACAATGATTTATGCTCTGTTCCTTCTGAGGAGATTATTAAAGCTACTGTTTTTGAGATGGCCTCTGGGAAAAGTCCCGGTCCTGATGGGATGTCTGTTAATTTCTTTAAATCCTATTGGTCTATTGTGAAAATTGAGCTCATTCACTTTGTTCAGTATTTCTTTCTTACTGGTGTCCTTGAAAATAAGAGTAATCATACCTTTCTTGCTCTTATCCCCAAAAAGGATTTTCCTACTAAAGTAGATCAATTTAGACCTATTGCCTTATGTAATGTCTGTTACAAAGTCATCTCTAAAATCCTTGCTGAAAGAATGAAGTCTCACCTTGATAAAATTATTTCTCCTTTGCAGTCTGCTTTTGTTCCTAATAGGTTGATTAGTGATAATTCTATCATCAGTCAGGAAATCATGCATTACTTAAATAAAAAAGCTGGCAAATCAGGTTTTATGGCTATTAAAATAGATATGGCTAAGGCCTATGATAGAGTAGAATGGCTGGTTTTATCCAAGATTCTTGCTTGTCATGGGTTTTCTGCCAAATTTATCAACCTTATTAATGTTTGCATATCCTCTCCTACTTTTTCCTTCCTGATTAATGGGTCTATTTTTGGGAATCTTGTTCCATCCAGGGGCATTAGACAGGGGGATCCTATCTCCCCTGCTTTGTTTGCTATTTTTATTGATCTTCTTTCCAGGATGCTAATCAGAGCTGAAAACAATGATGAGATTCATGGGGTAAAAATATGCAGAACTAGTCCTCCTATCTCACATCTGTTGTATGCTGATGATGTGGTGATTTATTGCAAGGCTGATGAATCTGAAGCAGTTAGAGTTAGAGCTGTTATTCACAAATTCTGTTCTTGGTCAGGTCAGCAAATCAGTGAGAATAAATCTTTCATACATTTTAGTAAAAATGTGATTGTGGATGCTAGACTGTCTATTTGTAAACTTCTCAATATGGGTGAATGTAAACACAAGTCAAAGCATCTAGGCCTTTCCTTCTGCAAAGCTACTTCAAAATCTAAGTCTTTTCAAGATATCATGGGTAAAGTTTCAGGTAGATTAGCAGGGTGGAAGATGAAATGCTTATCTCAAGCAGGTAGAGGAATCCTCATTAAATCAGTCCTTCAATCTCTACCTGCCTATGCTATGCAGACCATTTCTCTCCCCAAAGCTATCTGTGCAGAAATTGATAGGAAAATTAGGACCTTCTGGTGGGGGTTTAAGGATGACAGCAGTAGGCATTTATACCTTAAATCTTGGGAATCATTGTGTTTACCTAAAGAATCAGGTGGCCTGGGTTTCAGGAGAGCTGGAGATATGAATCATGCATTCAACACTAAACTGTCATGGAAAATGGCTACTGAACCTCATAACCCTTGGGTGCAACAACTGCAACATAAATATTTGGGATTTGATAATTTGCTGCATGCTGACAGATTTAAAGGATCTAGTTCATGGGTCTGGAATGCCATTTGGGGGTGTAAGGATACTTTGAGAAAGGGTGCTTGTTACAAAACTGGTTTTAATTCTTCTCTTAGAATTTGGAGTGACCCCTGGATCCCTGGTATTGATGGTTTTAAACCTAAGATGGATCAAAGAAGAAATGGAGCTCCTATTTGGATATCACAGTTGATGAATATTAGTTCCAACTCCTGGAATGAAGAGTATATCAGAAGCCTATTTTCTGCTGACATTGCTTTGGGGATACTTAAAATACAAATTCCAATTTCTTTGGAACCTTGTGCCCTTGTTTGGTCTCCCTCCAAGTCAGGGAATTTCTCGGTTAGGTCTGCCTACCAAGTTGACCAGCATTGGCGGTATTGTTGTGTTACTACTGTCCCAAGATGTCTGTGGAAGAAATTATGGCAGACAGAGCTGCACCCAAGACACAAACATCTGCTATGGCGCTATTTGTCTGACATTATTCCTACTAAAGATAAGATTGAGAGATTTGTTGATGTAGGTACTCCCCTCTGTCCTATTTGTGAGTGGGAAACTGAAGACTTTGATCATATTGCTTTAAGATGTCCCTTGACAAAGCTACTCTGGTGGAAGTCAAAATGGAGTATCAACATGGAAGCTTTTAAGAACTGGGATATTACCAAATGGATAGAGATGATAATTCAGCCTAGTCTTGTGTTCCCTCTTCATTCTACTGAAGGTAATGAGCTGAGCCAATTTGTTGTGATAAGTTTGGAATTTTGCTGGAAAGAGAGGAATTCTATTGTGTTTAATGGAGTAAAAAGAAATTGGGAGGAATTATGTGATGAAGTAATACATGCTTCCAAAGCTTACTTTGAGGATGCTATTAGAAGAAAGATCGGAAAGAAAATGCAGATGCCTCCTTTGACATGGAACCGTCCACCTCCACAGTGGATTAAAGTTAATTTTGTTGCAGCATTTTCTCAAGGCAAATTCACTGCTGCTGCATTGGCCATAGATGAAAATGGTAAGATTACAGAATCAGTGGTTGATAGTGGTATGGCCTCTGATGCTTTTGTTGCTGAAGCTAGAGCAGCTCTCCTTGCTATTAATCTTGCAATTGAATGTGCATGGGATAAAGTTATTATTGAAGGAGATGCTGCTAATGTTATTTATTCACTCAAGGGGCATAAGGCTTCAGTAGGAATGGCAAGGAAAAGTGTATTACTGATCAATGTTTGATTGGGCTGAAGAATTTGAAGGAATGGAAGATTTGTCCTGTGCCTAGAAATTGTAACAGTGCTGTGCACAATCTAGCTAAATGGGCAAGGATAAATTGCTTAACTGGAAAAATCCCTCCCAGATCCCTTCCCCTTGATGTAACTTCTGAACCTGCAATGTCTGGAATTTTTGATGACATTCCAAGCTTCTGTAATTTAAATCCTCTGAATGAATAGTTATGTTTACATAAAAAAAAAAAAAATAGATTGGTTACCTCTCATTTTCCTACCAAAAGTACGTTTCTTCAAAATAACCATAGTTTCTTTCTATAGTTACGTAGTTTTTTTTTTTGTAATACTTTATCTTGTATTTGAAATACCTGAAACAATGTACGATTATTCGCATAGAAATTAATTTATTAATTTTGGAATTAATAACAATTGTTGGATAAAAAAAATATTGAATCAAATTTGAATAAAAAAATATATAAAATCCAAATAAATGTTAGAATTTAATATAGTTTTATTCATGTTTGAACCAATAATTACTACCTTTTAGAATAGTTGAATGAGTGCTGAAAACTTTGTGTATATTTTTGAATAATAATTTGATACTCAGTCAATAATTATTTCAAATTTAAATAATGACTATCCCAACAGTTATATGGCTTTCCTCAAAAAAGTAAATGAACAAATATTCATCAATATTGAGCATGACAAAATCATTAACATTAAATTAAGTGATATTGAATGTTACATGTGGTAGGAGAAAATTAAGTGGGTCTCCAAACCATTGAGATAAGGTTATAATCCTTACTGCATTTTTAACCAAAACATCCACAAAATTCTTATAAGATTTGTGGATAAAATATATATTGGCTATGCTAATCCCCAACATATTCTTAATTTGACTAACTATGTGGCCCACTGAGGATAGGTCTTCATCAGCCTGATGAACTTTGTTAACAAAAATTTGACAATCGCTTTCTATGAGACATGAATGATATCATTGGCACATTGCAAACCTGAGCCCCCTCTAGCAGTGATTTTGCTTCCGCATGCTTAGGGCTAGACAAATTTATGGCAAGCTTGGAGAAACTCCCACAAAAGCTCCTTTGTGGTTCCGTACTACAACGCCTAGACCGCCAACACCATTAAGCCAAGATCCATCAACGTTTAGTTTTAAAAAACCATTGGTAGGCGGCCTCCAAACCAGGCTCGTAGAGGGGGCCATGTTTGCATCCCCCCTTGTCGTCTACTCTCCTTTGTCTTATCTGGAGGAGGGAACAATTTTGCTTTACCCTTAAGCATATACCTTATTTGGACATAATTCGGTAAAGGTTGACAAACATTACCTTGTCCTAGCGATGAAGCAAAAACATCACTGTATTCCGATGCGCACACCAAAGCAAGATTTGTTACTTCCTCGGCAGATCTTCTCATTCCTTCAAAAACTATTTTGTTCCTGTTGCACCAAATACAATAGGAAACATAAATGAAGGGAGTGGCGACTTCCTCTCCACATTCCAAAAAAGGAATAAGGAAAAAATGGAATATGTCTTTAGTAATGATAGAATAAATATCAAAACTAGTGTAGCCACAAACTTCTGCCGCTTGAGGGCAAGAGAAGATTGAATGTAGAGCAAACTTGGGCAATGCGATGCAAGGGTTTTAATTCTCCAAGATAGAGGTTGGCAAGTTGGCAAAATTCGCTGGAAAATTTTCAGATGACAACATGTAGCTTTGGGGGAACAGGCAATCTCCAAATTAACTCTCAATGATGAAAAGCCTTGGTCGTTGATGTGGATGGGCAGTTCCTCTTGAAATACCCATTGAGGGTATAGAACCTAAGAGGGATGGGGGGGGTGAGTGAATTAGGTTCTTAAATTTTTTGTAAGCTTTTCTAAAACTTCTTTTGCCTAATTGTTCACCTTAACAACAAGTATGTTGTTTAAGCACATAAGGTGATTCAATTATGATCAATGCAACTTAAATGACTTAAGTGAAGCAATTGTATAAATCAAGGAAGCAAGTGATAGTTTCTATCCTATGCAAATAGTTCATGTAAGAAAGTATACAAGTTATAGCAATTCATAAACTATAATGTAAAGAGTTAAGGGATAGAGAAAATTAACACAGAGATTTATAGTGGTTCGATTCACAAAGAATCTACATCCACTACCTTAGGGCAATCTCCAAGGATTTCAACATCCACTAGTGGATACCCTTCACAACCAATGCAAGGTGGGTTCTACCTTTTACAATTGCCTCAACAAATGAGGACTTTTGCTTCACAAAGAAGACTCCACTCACTAAGAGTGTTTGGCCTCACAAAGAGGACTTGTGCATACTCTTATGACCTTTTGCTTCACTTAAAGTCTCCACTCACAAAGAGTGTTTTCCTCACTAAGAGGTCTTGTGCCTACTCTTAGGACTTGTAAACACTCACCAAGAGTGAAGCTCTCTAAGATCTTTTTGCTAGCTCACAAAGAACTAGTTCTCAACTAATGAGAAGCTTGGGCAACCTATCTCTTTCTAAGGAGATTTACAATTTAGCTCACTTCTACTAATCCCTCAACTGGATTAGATATACAAATGAAATCTCTAATCAATATTGAGAATTGAAAGATAGATGAAGTTTATGGCTAAACACAAATGCTATGAATGATTTGGAATTTAAGCACAAAAGTCTTTGCTAGTGTATATGGAAAGTGTATATGCCTATGCCCTCTTGTGGCTTGATTAGTTATGTAAAATTTAGCTTTGAAAGTTTTTTATAGGGCAAGAATACACTAGCTTTGTTGGTCACAAAGGCTATAATTTTGGCCTTGAATTGACAGCTCTGGTCGACCGCTATTAGATAGTAGGTCGACCAAAGTGCCTTAAATCAATCGACCAAAGTGCCTTAAATCAAAGGTTAAAGGCCTAATGTCTCTATCTCGGTCGACCGCATAAGAGTGATCAGGACTACCGAAGCAAAGGACGGTCGACCTACCTAAAAATCGATCGTTCGGATAGAATATAGTCGTTGGAGCATTGGTCCATTCAAAACTCAGATAAGGACAAAAACCAACTGGCCGGATCAACACTGTCGGTCGGCCGGATTTCTCAGGTCTACCAAGGCAAAGCCTAAGTTGACCGAAGAAGTGTCCCAAAGTGGTTTTTACACTTGGTTGAGTTTCTAATGTTCTCATGCACATACATAAGTGTTTTGTAAAGATAGAAAACACATTTTAAAGTACTTAGGCATTGACCAACTAGTTTTCAAAAACCTTTTCAAAATACTTGAATAATATAAACATGAGGTTTTGAAAACATGTAATGTTGAGCTTTAAACAATCTTATATCCCAGTATTCTCAAAAGAAAGATTAGTCACAAAGGATTACCTATAAGCTTAGACTAATCTTCCTAAGGTCTTCAAGTCTTCAAGTTGATTCTTCTTGGAGCTTGGACTTGAAGCCTTTGATCAAAATCTTCTTAAGTGTTGAAGTCCTCTTGCATTCTTGATGTAGTGTTGTGGACTTCACACTTCTTCTTGTCAATGCGTCTACCGCTTGATTCTTTGCTTGATGGATTGAGTAACTCTTGACATGTTGATATTCCTTCTTCATTGACTTTGCAAGTACTTCTATAGCATGTGGATTGACTTCATGCTTGTGCTATGGAGTCTTTGCAAAGTGTAGCTTTCTTGTGTATATGATCATACCTTGGTTATGCACAAGTGCTAAGGGTCCTATTATTAAGAACACGCTCACACAAACATTAGAAGTATCAATGGTTTGTTATCATCAAAACAAGATTGAGCACTTTTCCCTTTGGGCTAACACCTCTCTCTACTCACGATGGGTAGCTAGATTTAGCCGAATAAGACACATTCTTTGTGTAAGCCCAAACTAGCTTATCCGGCGGTCAAGCGTCGTAGAGCGGAACTTTTAAAATCTCTTCAATATCATAGGAGGAAAAATATTGTTCCAGTAAATCCTCATTCCAAGTTCCTCTTTTGATAATCAATGAACCTAGACACTACCATCATTTTTCATAAAAATACATATTTGGCGGGGATATGAGCTTGAAACTGTGTGGGAATGTAAGTCATTTATCACACCACATACTGACCCTTGAGACATCCCTTATTCTCCATCTTAAGCTTGCCGGGAGTAAATCCCGACCTTTGATAATGCCTTGCCAAATATGGGAGGTCCGTCCCTTTAGAGGAACAGCCAAGAATCTTTCCAAGGCAAAATACTTTACCCGCAAGACTCTAGAGCAAAGTGAGAAAGTTTGATTGATGATCTTCCAGTCTTGCTTGGCTACCAAATCTAGATTAAAAGTCTGTAGATCACGAAATCCCAGACCTATTTGAGTCTTTGGTCTGCAAAGCTTCGACCAAGCTTGCTAGCATATCTTCATTTTCTTAGCATCATCACCCCATAGAAAAGCACGCATCATACTTGTGATGGATTCAATAATGTATGTAGGGAGAACGAAACAAGACATCAGTGGGAATTGCCCGGACTATAGATTTGACTAGCACAACTCGAGTTGCAAAGGATAGAGTTTTTTTCCTTCCAGCTACTAAGCTTCTTCCACACTTTATCAATAATGAACTAGAATACCTCATTTTTTTTTATCTCCCTGTCATGTATGGGAGGCCCAAATATTTTCAATTCCTATCAACCTCTAGGATTTGGTGGATAGCAAATGTGAGGTCTTTTTATCTAAACATGGGTATCCTTACAGTAAAACAGTTTGGATTTATTATATTTAATCATTTGACCAGATCAAGCTTCATATGTCATAAGTACCCCTTTCAGCTTCCTCAAACAGACATTGTTGGCCTAAGAGAAAAAAAGAGAGTCATCCGCAAACAGAAGTTGCGTGACAGAAGCACCGCCTCCAAACTGTAAACCAGTGAGAACACCCGCTCTTCAGCCGAGCGGATAAGAGAAGATAACCCAGCAGTACAAATAAGGAAAAGAAATGGAGATAAATGAGCTCCTTGCCGGATTCCTCTAGTCAGCCAAAAGGATCTGGTCGGACCGTCTGCAAGTTGTGGAATACTTCAAAAGTCACGATTGCATTATCCGTGATGAGTGGACCTTTTAGAAAAGCACTATGGGCCTCGTCAATGATTGAGTTAATGACCAGTTTGAGGCGACTGGTGAGGACCTTAGAAAGGAGTTTATAGACAACATTACATAAGCATATGGGTCTAAAATGCACCACAGATATTTGCTTTTTAATTTTATGGATTAGAGCTATATGCGCCAAGTCAACCCCCTTATTTAGGACTCCTAGAATAAATTCAAGACCGAGTTTTCTAGGATGTGCCAAATTTTCTAGAGAATCAGCACATGCATTCCATTTGGACCAGGAGCCTTGTGCAGATGCATTTGCTTAAGAGCCTTGATAATTTTTGCCCATGTGAATGGTTTCTCTAGGATACACACTTCGCTTGGGCTAAGCTTATTAGTAAGTAGATTAGGAGAAAGACTTGCCCCTTCGGTATTATTCTCAATATCATTCTCATCTACCTTTAGACTACCCATCCGAGCTATAATCTGGTCAATATATTTTCTCTCATTTCGTCGGGACGCCTTTTTATGGAAATAAGTAGTATTGTGGTCTTGTTCAATCAACCAAGTTGATCTGCTTCGCGCTTTCCAATATCCTTTCCTAGATCCTTTATTTTCTCAAACTCCTTTGACGACTTCAAGCTACACAGATAGGGACTAACCAATCAATCCACGACTCTTTTGGATTGCATCTATCTCATTCTGTTTATCTTTAAGTTTTTTTCTCCAGCAAATCTAGAGCTGCATTCTAATAGGTCGGCGCGGAATTCAGATAGAGCACTACTCATTCTAGAAGCGAAAATATCAGAGGGAGACGTCAATGTATGACAAGCATAGTTCAAAAAATATGGTTCTTAAAACCAAAGAGGTTCCAACCTTAGGGGACGAGGTTTCCTATTTTTCGCTTTTGATGCTTGCGGTGTAGAGGAATTCCAAGAAGAATCGACAGATGGTCACTATCGCTGGATAGATAAATTAGAAAAAAGGTTTAAGCTCAGGAATATAATAAACATCAGATATTACCTGGGTTATGCCATTCACTTTCACCCTTATATGTCCTTTTGCTACCACCACCATTCTCGTATCATTGCCAAGCTTCATTGTTCGACTGAAATCTTTTTCCAAATCTGAGAACCATTCTTTGTTCCCCGTTATGTGATTACTGCAGCCTGAATCAAGGAACCATATTTCTTCTCTCTTTGCTTGATGAAGCTCTACATAGGACATCAGTAAGAGCTCTTCCTCTTCTTCCAATTCATTATAATTAACATTATTTTCCCAGTCAGGACACTCGTATTGAAAGTGTCCCAATTTGTGGCATTTGAAACATTCAATGATTGCTTTGTTTAGAGGCTGTCTCCCTCTACCTCTTCCACGTCCTCCTCTAAACATGCTTCGACCCCTTCCTCTGCTTGACCTATCATCCTGAGCCACTTTTAACACATGTTCCTCCTATTGGTATCCCCACATCCTTTGTTCATGGACGAGGAGACTCCCATGCAATTCATCAATACTCAAAGTACTTAAATCATTTGACTCCTCTATTGAACAAAAGACATAATTAAATTTCATAGTCAATGATCCAAGTATCTTACCAACTATTGTACTTTTCTCCGTTGTCTCACCATTTGTCTTCATCTTGTTCACCACAGCCAATGTTCGCCCCAAGAAGTTGTCTACCTTTTCTCCTTCTTTCATGGCAAGCAACTCAAATTCCCTTCTCAATGCCTGAAGTTGTGCTCTTTTCACCTTCGTGGATCCTTGATACTTTTGTTTCATTGAGTCCCAAAATGCCTTTGACGTGCTCTTGTCAAGAATTGTTTCCAGGATTTCTCTATCATTTGCTTGAAACAAGTAGTTCTTGACCTTTAGATCCTTATGCTTGGCCTCTTGCACCGTCTTCCTCGACGCTTCACTCGCTGATGTTGTCCCAACTGCCGCTGCAGGGATTCCTTCGTCCACCAGGCTCCACATCTCCTTACTCCTCAGAAAATTTTCCATCGTCATTAACCAAAAATCATAATGGCCATCGAACTTCAGAATGAATGGTTGCACAAACTTCTTTGAGATAGACATTTCATTTTTTCACTGTTTAACTCTCACTCTCAATTCTACACGTTCAATTTGGCCCCTTGCACAACTCTGATACCAAATGTTAGTTTTTCAGAAACTTTGATAACACAAGGAATAGCTGGAAAGGAATAATTTATTCACTATGAAATGTGAGCTATAAATAGGAAGCACGAAGTAACAAACCACACTTAAATAGCTAGCATGTGGTGAAAATAAACAAATTCTATTCTTCCTAAGGAATAGATCATCCTAGAGACTAGTACTTTATTAACCAACTAATGATTAACATAAAGACTAATTCAAATATCTAACAGGGACGAAGCCAGAAATTATCTGTTGGGGGCGAAAAAGCTGCAATGATATACCAGACCTACCTATAAAAAGCGCAAAAATTTGGGGGGCGAACTTGATAAAAAATTCCGAACTACATATAAAAATTACTATATCTAGTAGTATTTTTAAAAATCTCGGGGGCGACTGCCCCCCTGAGGGCGGGTGTAGTCGCCCTCCGAGATTTTTAAAAATTCTAATAGACATAGTAAATTTTATATGTAGTTCGGAATATTTGATAAAATTCTTCCCCAACATCTTTTTGCAGTTTTAATATGTAGTTCGACATACTGTTGTAGTTTTTCGCCCCAAACCCTAAAATTCTGGCTTCGTCCCTGGTAATTTAAAAAAAAACAAAGGGAATCAAGATAAAAACTTTTTCAAGAGTCAAAACCTTTTGCTTTCTTAAAGATTCCACTCGCTAAGATAATTAATGTATGACGGACGTTTGATGGGTTTCTTGATTAATTAATCTATCATTCAAATTCCAAATTCTTGTTCACTTTCAACATGGTTTTTACTATGTAAGAAGAAGAAGAAGAAGAATAAGTAAGAATGTTGGGGAAAGGAGAATACATAGATTTGGACAGGATTAGGAAGAAAGAGTAGCTGTGTCAGCCATTGCTGGGAGGGAAGAAGAAACAAAGAAAAGGGTTATGTTCATTGTTGGATTCAAAATTTGAATGTATTGAATTTTAATTTTAACTTTAGTATTTTTTAATAATAAAATAATTCAATTATGTTCTATCTAAATTACCAGGGGATTGCATGGGTCTGGCCCAACTTTTCCTTATTGGTCATGACATGGCACCCAAAAGTGGAGGAGAAACATTTGTGTCAAGACTTCCGTCCTGGCTGACGTGGCCGTTTTTCCTACGCGCGTTGCCACGTCAGCCGTCGAAAAAACCCTACAAACCCTAACTTGGCCCAGTGACTTTGAGGACGGAATTGCCACTTCCGTCCTCAAGTTGCAGGCTATTTGCAGTGTCTAGTCACTTCTCACTTTTGCTTTTTTGACCATGCAACCTCGCCGAAAATTTCTGAAAGGTTTCGGCACTTTCGTTATCATTTCTGACCCATTTTTAGAGACTTGTCCAATTCAAATACTTAATTTTAGAATTTCCCATTACATCTATAAATACCCCCTCAAAACCTCTCCACAATCTCAACTCTCAAACCCATAAAAACCCTATCCTCTTCCCAATTCGTTTTTTCGAAATTTATTTCTACAAAAACCCTATCCTCCTTAATATTATTTCAAAATGAATAGCGAAATGGATCCCGCCCTGGAAGAGTATTTCAGACACCAATTTATGGCGCGTAGGGAAAACGGCCACATCAGCCAGGAAGGAAGTGGTACTTTCGTCGTCCTGGACACAAATATTTCTCCTCCACTTTTGGGTGCCATGTCATGACCAATAAAGAAAAGTTGGGCCAGACCCATGCAATTCCCAAATTACCATTTGTATTTACTTCAGGAGATAAATTATTCTTACCTTCATACTACTATCTCGCTTGAATTCACTTCTAGGTGTCTTCGAGAGCACATGACCCCCAACAGTGGAGATTGAATTAGATGCCATAGTTGTTATTCATCTTATGCTACATGTTGATATTGACATACATCTCTTTATTTACTATTATTTCTGATTATAAGGAATTGCTCAAGAGGATACCGGAGAGTAGCATGGTTCCACTACAAGAAAACAGTTAAATAGCGACTGCCGATACCGTCGGTATTTGGTCGCTATTCAAGTTTACCGACCGAAAACAGTGGTCGTGTATTTATCGTCGCTAAGACATATACCGACTGATTACCGACCGTTATTAGAGCGACCGATTATTCATAAATATAGGGAAGCTAATGCATGCGCGGACTGTCTAGCGAAGCATGGAGGATCATCTCCTTCGATTGACTTAGTTATTTTTCAGACTGTTCCCCCTTTTGTTAGCCAACTAGTGGCAGGGGATGCTCATAGGGCTTATTTCTCTAGATGGATATGTAATGAACCATTGTCTGAACTTGCAGTTTTTTGCTTCTGCTAGCTAATGTTATATATAAATTGTGTTTTCACCAAAAATAAAATAAAAAATAAAAAAGAGAAAAATCGCTATATATGTATATCAACTATTTATACTTTTCTCTAAATAACACAAAGATTAAAATTAGAGCCTAAATGTACATTAACTATTTACGGGTGCTCTCTGTTTGTCAAATTAACAAATCAGGTGACAAATCCGGTTAAAATAGCCATGTGTCTGGCACATGGCTCCGACGAGAAGGGTAAAAGAGTCAGTTTATTAAAAAAATAGTTACCCAATATAATACCGACCCGACCCACCTGATTTGACCGACCCAAAAGATGATTTTGATGAAGGGGATTCGTGAGGAGACCCACCCGCCCACCCGTTTCTTCAACAAGCCCCGCCCTACCCCATCACCACCCCATCAGTCCAACCACCCTCCGCCATCATTCACCACGATTCCCTCGCCACCCTCTACCACCATCAACCACCACATCAAAAAAATTCAAGAAAAATTGCAGAATTTCAAAATCCCACAAAAGGAAAACTCCATAGCCCATATCAAGAAATGAAATTAAACACAATAATTGAAAAGAGTTCATCTTCAATTTGAGAAGTAATTACTTTGGGGGATTCATTCGAATTACAAGCTTCTCAAAGATAACAAACAAAGATTCTTGCTTTCTTGGTTTTTCTGCTTCCAAGTACTATTGTTCTAGAGATTGAAAGAAGAAATGTCCAATTTTGTCGGTGGACCCACTGCCCACACCGGAAGAAGTCCCTAATTGGTAATGGGGGCTGCAGGGGAAAAACTTGGTGTGGCGATCCTTGTTGAGCTTCTTTGGGAGCACTGCCACCAGGATTGAACCCTCCAAATCATTGTCAGAGGGTTCCTTTTTCAAAAATTAGGTTGATTATTGGAGGTTTTAAAGGATCTTGAAGTTCTTGAGTTTGAAGAAGACATATAAATGGGTTGATTATTTGAAGGGAAATTCGTATCAAATACTACATAAAATGAAAAGGATGAAGAGATTATTGCAGAAAATGCAATTTTTTATGAAGAACAAGGTAGAATTTGATGAAAATGGTATGAAGAAGATGAAGATTAGGTTTAGTTGTATTTTGAGAGAGAACCATCAATATTTTTTACGTCTTTCCCCTTCTGCTCGGAGCCATGTGCGCAGCACATGGCATTTTTATTCAAATTTTTCGCTTGATTCCTTATTTTGACAAATAGAGAGCACCCGTAAATAGTTCATGTACATTTAGGCTCTAATTTTATCTTTGTGTTATTTAGAGAAAAACAGAAATAGTTGGTGTACATATATAGCGATTTTCTCAAATAAAAAATAGAAGGGTCTATTCTTGGAGTGAAATCTCCATCTATCACACCCCACTCGAACTGAGCATTTCACAATTCATTAACTTCCTTTACTTCTCTACCATTTTTGTATTTTCTAATTGGTGCAGTCTTTAAGAGAACTTAATCTCCTACATTGGAACTCATAGATGGGTATTCTATTCTTGGATTGAAATCTCCATAGCTCACGCCGAACTCGAAATGAAGTTTTTGGAATTCATTCACCTCCTTCCCTTCTCAACGATGTTTGTAGCTTGTACTAGCTTGAGTCTTCATTGTAACTCTTTCTTCTTGCTTCAATTTTGATTCTGGGGTTTCTAAATTTTGTGGGAAAGAAAGGGTTGGGTATAATTTGTGTGGGAATTAAGACTAACTTACGGGTTGATATAGTGAGGGATATTTTCTTGGAAATTTCTGATATGGATCAGGGCCAGCAGTGGGCTAGGCGTCCACTTGGCTCACAATGGGCCACGTCGCCCCTCCCTTTTTAAAAAAAATAAAAAAAAATTGCATATCTCAGTCATAGTTAAAATACAAAAAAGATAGTCCTGATATAGACACAGTTAAAAGTACAAAAATTGTACAAACTTATCACATCACTATAAAATTAGGCGAGAGATATTTTTGTACTTTTAACTGTATCTATATCAGGACTATTTTTTTTGTATTTTAACTGTGACTGAGAGATGAATTTTTTTTATCTTTTTTAAAGGGATGGGCGACGTGACCCATTGTGAGCCAAGTGGATCAGGGCCCTACCCCTGGCCCTGGTCTATATCAAAATTGTCCTATTTTCTTTTCCATTTTACCTTTGTCAAATAACCCGCCCCTAAACCCCGTTAAGCATTTGGATGGATATTGTGGCTTTTGTCAAACAAAAGGACAAAGATGGCTGCCTATAATATCACTGAGGACTAAAAAAGATAATAATTATAAAAAAAGAAAAAATAACAAAAGTGTTTGAGCATAAATAGTTTGGGGACGAAATTTTACTTCTTGTATTTTAAATAATTACATAAAATTTACTTTTCGTCTCTTTTTTGTGTGGAAAGGATGATAAATTATCGAAAATAAAGGTTACAAGTGAAAGAAATATTACAGAATAAGAACATAATGGAAATAAAATACATAAATAAGATACATTACACTTGATTGAATAATTTAAGTCTAAGGGAACATTTCCCCTCGTTGTCATCTACAGATTGAGGAAATAATGATCAATAGCCAATTGCAAACCAGTCTACAAGGCTAGCAGCTCGGCCTCATTATTAATAGTGCGAGCAAGATGAAGGCTAAACCCGAAAATCAAGTCCCCTAAATGATTGCGGATTACACAGTCCGCTCCTCCAAAACCATGTTTGGAATGGCAAGAGCCATCTGTGTTCAGTTTGAAAGCAGGTGTATTTGGGGGTGCCATTTTTAATGTTCAATTTCAGGATATATGGAGAAGGTGGAATAAATTATTAGCGTACACATATTTTGAGCTTTTAGAAACAATATCTTGACAAAATAGGATATGGATATATTTCTTAAAGACACGACTATTATGTGTAAGCCAGAGATGCCAGCATGCAAACTTGAACATAATTTACCACGGGATATCAGTGCCGAACTCGCCCCCAAGATTTTTAAAAATACTACTATTTATCGAAATTTTATGTGTATTTTGAAAAATTTTGGAAAATTTTATCAATTTCGCCCCTCTAAGAATTTTTTTTTGCCCTTTTTATCGCCCCCTAAGAATGTTTTTGCCGTTTTTATCACTTGAACTCTGTAATTCTATATACTGTTACAGTTTCGCCCCCAACATCAAAGTCTTGGCTTCATCCTGCGGGATATGTTGAGGTTGTATAGTTGATCTTGAAGCAAGTTTCAAGAGAGACATTAGTGAAAAGCATACTCTTGATCAATCGTACGATTTTACGATCCAAAGGGTATAAATCGAGTTAAATCGCACTAAAAATCGCTGGAGAGTTGGATCGTAAAAGATCGTACGATCCAGATCGTAAGATCCAAACGATCCAATAAAGTCTCTTTTCACTGAAGCGGCTAATCAATGGGTTGCCCACTTGCCCTGGGCTTGAAGCCCACTTTCCCTGGGCTTGCTTCAGGGACCATTTTCCACTCGCCCTTTTACTAATATTTTTTTATTATGCCAAACTTCAACTTCATAAATATTACGATTAATCATTTGTTAATCACTGGTTTAATGCACTGGTTTAATTTTTTCCTATGATTTCTGTAATGCATTGGTTTAATCATTTCTTATGGTTTTTATTGTATAAAATTTTTTACAATACATCCGGTAAAATGAAATCTTACTATTAATAATTGTTCTACAATACATCTTGATTGGTTTGCTAGATTAGAAAATTAGAAAGATAGAATTGTTGTTATGAAACTTGTTAGATTAAAAGATCTTATCAATTATTGGTTTGCTTTTGAAGATTATCACTTATTAGTATGTGTTTTAATTTCAAATTTTTAGTTCTATTTGTTTAAATTTATCATGAAATATTATTTTAATAGTTTTGTCGGATCTTTCGATCCGTGCTACGATCCTCGTGTTTACGATTTTTGAGACCCCTTCCGTTCCGAGTCAAAATTACGATCTTGACAACCTTGCTCTTGATATTATAATTGAGAAGTTTGGACATGTGTAGCCAGGGACGAAGCCAGGAATTTGATGTTGGGGGTGCGAAACTGGTAAAAAAATTCCAAAATTCTTGGGGGGGCAATAAAAAAGGCAAAAAAAAATTATTGGGAGGCGAAATTGATAAAATTTTCCAAAATACACATCAAATTTCGATAAATAGTAGTATTTTTAAAAATCTCGGAGGGGGCGCCGGCCCCCCCCTGTAATCGTCCCTGTGTGTAACCGGAATTGTCGGGAATGGGTACACATTCTGAGGATATGTTCCGTATTTTCCATGTGATGCAGACAAGTGGAGCAAGTATCTGACAGAAGAATTTTACGGATGAAGAGCGGAGTGGTGTGAGGGATCCGGTCATGGAGGAAAAGTTTAGTGTCACTGGGTTCTACAGCTTCGGGAAGGAGAGATTGGTAAGAAGAGAGGCAGAGGCGGATCCAAGGGGTAGTACTAGTATGCCCAGAACCACCTAAGATCAAAGAAACAAGTTTAATTTCCACCCTAAATTGTTGAGGGACCACCTTAAATTTGAATCTTAAATTATCTAATATGCAACGAAATTTGTAGGTTCTCCTAAATTGTTGAGGGACCACTCTAAATTTCAATTCTGAATCCGCCTTGCAGAGAGGACCGAGAAATGACCATTCGATGTAAGCGACCAGGTTGGGATGTCCTCAGGGATCGAGAACTGAGAAATATGTGTGGAAATGAAGGACATTTTCTGTAAGGAAATGGTATACTGCGCACTAGGTCTTTGACAACAAGGTTTTTATCAGTTTCTGTTAATGGTCAGTGAAAAATAGACCGAAGTGGCCTTAAGGGGATCAGTTGTCATACCAAATAGAAATGCTATTACCTTTCCTAATTTTCTATTTAATATGTTTTTTTTAATAATAAAGGAGATATTCAAAATTGTTCAAATTATCGGGGTATTAAGCTTATGAGTCATACTATGAAGCTATGAGAAAGGGTAATTGAGCACAGGTTGAGAAGAATTGTGAGCATTTCAGAAAATCAATTCGGTTTTATGCCCGGACGATCAACCATTGAAGCAATATATCTACTAAGACAATTGTTTGAGCGTTATAGAGAGAGAAAGAAAAACTTGCATATATTGTTCATAGATTTGGAAAAAGCTTACGATAAGATTCCCCGAGAGGTAATTTGGTGGGCAATGACTAAGAAAGATATATCTCGGAAGTACATTGATCTTATTAAGGATATGTATGAGGGAGTCAACACCAGTGTCAGAGTTTGAGGCGGAATGAGTGCAGAATTTCCTATTACAATTGGGGTGCATTAAGGTTCTTCACTTATTCCTTTTATGTTTACAATGGTTATGGATGAATTGACCCAGGGTATACAAGATCCAGTACCGTGGTGCATGTTGTTTGCTGATGATATAGTTTTGATTGATGAGACAAAAGGGGGTGTTAATGCCAAGTTGGATGTATGGAGACAAACCTTAGAATCTAAAGGTTTTATTAGTAGAAGTAAAACAGAGTAAAAGGGGATATGGATTTGCTAAAACTAGATGAGAGTTGTGTTTGGGATCGAAAGAAATGGAGAGAATGCATCCATGTGGATGACCTTACGTAATTCTTTATTTGATTCATGTAGCCGACCCTAATCTTTTGGGATTAAGACTTGGTTATTATTGTTGTTTATATTTTTTTAATAAATGTTCCACCCTAAGAGAATGCTTTCCATATGAGTGATACGAAGGAAACCCTAGATACTTTTTGAAAATAACAGATCTTGTGATTTCGAAGCTTTGGCATATTTATTAGCTAGAGATGGTTGGATATTCTTCGAAAATACGATACACGACTTACTAAAATTGATTTTTTGATCCGAGATGAGATATAAATGATAGAGAATATGAATGATAGATTGGGAATTGGATCTGTTGGCCTTAGCTAAAAGAATGATGTCATTTGCGAACATTAATTGACTAAGGCCTTGACTTTCCTGGAGAGTTTGTAAGCCCTAAAGGCTAATGTGATCAGTTTTATTTTGATGATAACAAACCATTGATAGTTTTAATGTTTGTGTGAGCATGTTCTTAATGATATTTAGCATTCACACCAACTTTGATGAAAATTGTAAGTTAGTTCCTTGTGTAAATCAAAGTCAACATCCTACACACAAGAGATATACTTTGCAAGGCTCCATGGCACAAGCTTGAAGTCCATCCACATGCCATGGAAGTATTTGCAAAGTCAAGAATAAGGAAGTTCAACAAGTTAAGAGCTACTCAATCCAAGAGAAGAATCAAATGGTATGCTCCTTAACAAGAAGAGGTGTGAAGTCCAATACTATACAACTCAAGATTGCTATATGACTTCATCACTCAATAAGATGTTGATCAAAGGCTTAAAGTCAAAGCACTATAAGAAGAATAAACTACAAGACTTGAAAACCTTAGGAAGATTAGTTTTATGCTTATAGGAATATTTTTGTGACTAATCTTTCTTTGAGAATAATAGGATATAGAATGTTTAAAAATCAACTTTGCATGTTTTCAAAACCTCATGTTTTACATTGTTTCAATTCTTTGAAAAGGTTTTTTAAAACTTTGTCAAGTGTTGGTCAATGTCTATTTTTTTTAAAATGTGTTTTATATCTTTACAACATAAGTTTGGGAACATTGGGAAGTTGACTAAGTGAAAAAACCACTTTAGGACTTCACTCCGGTCGACCTAGGCCTAGCCTCGGAATACCAGATGAATTTCATTCGACTGACATGTGTGTCCGGTCGACCGAGGTAGTTTTTTTCCATGGTCAGATTTTGAATTTTCCAAAGCTCCAACAGTTATATCATCTCGGACGACATTGCTCTAGATTGTTCAACTGCGATTTACTTCGTTTGACCAGACCACTTACTCTGGTCGACCGAGATGTGAACAAAGGCCTTTATACTTTACTTAAGATGCACCTCGCGGCAGTTGGTCGACCGAAGCTGTCAAATACATGCAAAAAATATAGCTGTTGTGACCAATTTTGTTTGTGTATTTCCCCCCTATATAAAGCTTCTAAAGAGGAGTTTTCACAACTAACCAAGCCATTAGAGGGCATATGCTATACACTTCATTAAAAGTAAAATAAACACTTCTTTAAGTTTAATTTTCAAATAATTCTTTCAAAATATATCATTTTGAATTGAGCTTAAACATCATCTATCTCTTCTATTCTCAAAAGTGATTAAATCTTAAATTGTAAATTCATTTCAAGGGGAATTCTTTGTAGTGAGCTTAATTGTAAAGTCTCATTTGAAATAGACCACATACCCTTTTTCTCTTATTGAGAACTAGTTCTTTGTGAACTAGGAAAAAAAATTCTGTGAGCTTCACTCTTTGTAAGTGTTTCTAAGTCTTCATTGGAGAGGCATAAATCCTCTTGTGAGAGGTGTCTCTTTGGAGAGATTGGCTTTTTGTGAGCTTAGTTCTTTGGAGAACTAGACAAACACTATTTGTAAGTGGAGTCTTCTTAGTGAAGCAAACGTCCTCTTTGTGAGACAAGTGCATCACTTTGGAGAGATTGACTCTTTGTGAGCTTAACACTCTTTGTGAGTGGAGTCTTCGTTGTGAAGCAAAAGTCCTCATTTGTTGAGATAATTGTAAAAGGTTTATCCCACTTGCATTTGTTGAGAAGGGAATCCATTAGTCGATGATGGAAAACCTTAGGTTTGTCATATGGTAATGGATGTAGATTCTTTGTGAATCGAACCATTACAAATCCTTGTGTTAGTTTTCTCTTTCCTACCCATTTACTTCATTGTTCATATATTGCTATAACTTGACTACTTGACTATACAAACATATCTGCTTAAGGATAGAAAACATACATATGCTTCCTTACTTTATATTTTGCTTCACTTAAGTCATCTAAATTTCCATCTAAATTTCCATCTAAATTAACTCACCTTATATTCTTAATCAACATACTTGTTGTTAAGGTGATCATTTAGGCAAAGAAGTTTAGAAAAGTAAAAAAAAAAAATTATAACCTAATTCACCCCCTCCCAGGTTCATTGCCTTAATAGTGTCTTTCAATTGGTATCAGAGCCTTTTCTCCTTTTTGTTGGACTAACATCCTAGGAGAATTTATGGCTCTTAGATTTTCTACCATATATGACCAATCCCCATCTAGACCACCTCTATTTGATGGCTCCAACTTCTCTTGTTGAAAATACATGTTTAAATCTTATTTGTCTTATAACGACATTTCCTTATTGAGCATTATAGAAGAAGGTCCTTTTGTTCCTTCAATTTTCTTACAAGGTGTCATGGTGTCAAAGTCTAGTAGAGACTACAATGAAGAAGACTACACGAAGATGACCTCCAACTTCAAGGAATGAATGTGCTTTGTTGTGCACTTAATGAAGAAGGCCTAAACAAGGTACATGAATGCGAAGATGCTCATTCCATGATCAATATGATAGAAGCATCTTACAAAGGCGAAGTTGAAGAGGAAGAGCCAATGGTGGAAAATCTAGAAATGGGGACTCAATCATGTGAAGAAGGAATCAACTATCAAAATCAAATTGATTCTTCACATGATGAGGAGATTGAAGAAGAGATAAATGAAGCACAAGATAAAAATCTCCATGTGGAGCTTAATTATGATGGAGATAATAAAGATCAAACATCTTTGAAAAGGAAGAGAAAGACATTGCCACCAAGCTTCAAAGAAAGAAATTTAAAAAGAAGTGGCTTACGGTTTGAAGAACATGACTGGAGATGTTCACCAAGAAAGAAAAAAAAAAACACTCCAAGGTTCTAGGAAAAAGGTATCAACTACTTTTTCAAAGTTCTTTATTTGATGATTTTCATAAATTGAGAAGTGATTTTGATTTGTATGCCTACAACCTTATTGATATTGCATCCCTCCCTTTAAATGATCATATCCATATAGATAACTTGAAGCCTGACGTACATATGCTATATGCCTCAATTGCTAAGTTATCTATGAGATGCAATGTCATAAACGTGGATGATTCATTTTCCTATTTGCATAACATACCTTTCGAATCATTCATGTTCTTTTAAACTTAATAATGTTGATTCTTGCGCACACAATTACCACTTGAGAGAACACATTGAAATTGAAGGACATTTACAAAATGTACCAAGTGTCTCTCAAAGTCTCCTTGTAGGTTCAGAACGATCTAAGTTTCACAATGAAGAGATGAACCTCATGGAATGGAAAAAACGAGTTAAGACTCCAAGCAAAAAGTCATGGGCCAAGGACAACAAAAATTTAGAGAGCTCATCAAAGAAACTCAAATTTATCAATCCAAGATGACTCTACAAAAGATTACTCAAGGTGCCTCATTGGACTAATTGATGAAGAAGATCAGCTTGCAATCCAAAGTCCAAAATTCTTGAATAATGAGGTAAAATTCTTAAATTCAACTCTAGATAGCGATAATGATATTGATGATGATCCTTGTGAGCTTTTACATGATTTATATGTTGAGTTGAAAAATATGGCAAAGAAAAATAAGATATTATGTGAAAAACTTGCTGACTCACTAAAAGAAAGATCTTGTATGCAAGTGGAGTTTAATGAAATTCTTGCCTCTTATACAAAGCTAGAAAATGAACAAGAGAATGTGCGCTTTTATCGCTTGATGTTTTATATCTTGAAAACCATGAACTACTTGACAAGGTGCATATTGTTGAATCCAAACTTGTTGAGTGTGATTTCTTAAGGAACAAATTTAATGTTTTAAGTGATTATGTTGATAAGTGTACATGTACTAGAGATATCCATGGTAATGTGCTTGTTGCTCAAAATTCTTCTCATGATAATATTTGTTTAGAGCACAAACACTAACAAAATCATGCACACTATTATTCTTCTGATGCTAGAACCTCACATTCCACCAATCTTAATGCTATTTGCTCATATTGTGGGAAATGTGGTCACAATGTTACTTGTGGCATCATTAAGAAAAAGATTGAAAGATGTGCGACAACTTTATGGGTGGAAAAGACCCCAAGAACTAACCCCCAATGACCCAAAAGAAAATGGGTACCGAAATTGCATGTTTGTTTAGGAAAGATAGGATTGCCGGTCGGCCGCACAAGGCACATGTCTACAGCAGAAATGATCAAGTTGACCCAAAAAATGGAAAGATATCATGATCGACCTCACCAGACTCTCGATCGACTGAAGCAGTAGGCTTAGTCAGAAGAAGGGTATCCCGATCGACCGAACCCCATCCCCAGTCGACCGAAATCGAGACAGAAAGAAATTCAATTTATCTTGGACGAGTGTCGGGCGACGGGAGAGGACATCCGGTCGACCGAGGCGTCGCAAAACAACAGTCTTAAAAGGTTTTAACAGTTACAAGTTTTCAAATTCCTAAATTCCCTCTTTAATACTCCCAAAATCGCTTCCCAATTCTCTCTCAAATTTGAAACCTACCCATATGTCAATTCCTTTCACAAACATAAAATTCATTGCATCATGAATCCAAATCAGGATCAAAATCCCACTTCAAATTTCTCCAAAGACCAACCAAAACAAAATCCCTTAAAAATAAACCCACTACTAAAAGACCATTGGAAAGATTCTAATGATTAGAGATCCCATTGAGCCCACTCAAAAGAGAGAAAATATGAAGAAGTTGGTCGATAGAAGCAAAGGAAAATCGAAGAAGACAAACCACTCCGACGAGGAAACGGAGTCCGACGAAGATTTTCTCATTCCACCCCCATCTCCGATATTCCAAGGAGAATCATCATCATACACCACAAAGAAGGTATCCCCTAGATTCTACTCCAAAGAAGCTAATAAATTATATGATAATCTAGCTAAGGAAAGGATGGGTATCATTCATGGATATGTTATAGAAAATAACATGTTCAATAGGGCTTTGATAAGGTGATTGAGCATTTCATTGATATGGGATGGGTAACCCTACTTGCTCACAATTGTGAAATCTACCCCCTCACAATTTATGAATTTGGGGAAAATTTAAGAGAGGAAGGGAAAAGGGATGATGGATTGTTTTGGTGGACGTCTAGAGTTGGGGGCTTGGAAGGGGCGACTTGTCGCGAAAGGTTTTAAACAAATTCATGGTATTGCCTATGATGAAACCTTTTCCCATTTAGTTATGTTCAAATCCATTTGAATCTTGCTTGATATTTCTGCATACTATAATCATGAGATCTGGCAAATGGATGGCAAAGTAGCTTTCCTTAACGGAAACCTTGATGATGACGTGTATAAGATAGCAGCCCCGAAGGTTTTGTCGATCCAAATAATGTTAGTAAAGTATGTAAGCTAATGAAGTCAATTTATGGACTAAAGAAAGCTTATAGAAGCTGGAATCGGCGTTTTGACGAAGCCGTGAGTCAGTTCGGTTTTATCAAGAATGTTTTTTTTTATTTTTTTATTTTTATTTTTATTTTTATTTTTAATTTTTGAGAAAAGCCACCAGTTGTGGTGGGGCGGGTCCCCCGTTTCTTAATAAAGCCAAATAGGCTGAAAAATACAAGGAGGGAGACGTAACACCAAACCTCCTAATAAGAGATGGAAACAAATCCATTGCATACATGTGACTAAACGCAAGACTTACTCATTTATAATATGAGCAAGGATGTATACATTAAGTTCTATTAGTCTATATGCAAAGCAGGAAAATATGCAAATACTACCTAATACGCAAATATGGCGTGTTACATTGATCCAATTTAACAAGACCAAGAATCTGCGAAGGTAATGATTGTACATTTTAATAGGTGATTGAGCAGCGATCAGAAATGGCATGATTAGCCAGTGCATCCGCTACAGAATTGACTTCCCTGAAAACGTGGATCAACCTGCAAGAACCAAGGAGAGAGACTGCTCTACGAAAAGAAGTATCCAAAGACCAATTAGAAATTGTACCTGAAGAAACCTCCTTTACCAAGATGTCCGTGTCCGATTGAATCTAGATGTCATCCGTGCCACCTTGAGGAACCATGTGTAAACCTTGGACCAGTGCATGTAATTCAGCCCTCATACTTGTACCATTATCCCCAATAAAAATAGAGAAAGCTGAAATGAAGTCCCCATTACTATGCCGGAAAACACCCCCAATGCCCGTTGGGCCGGGATTGCCTTTCGAAGCACCGTCAATATTAAGCACCACCCCATGAGTAGAAGCATTGCCCCAACGAACTACAATAGCCTGACGTGGGTTGCGGACCCTGTTAGTAGTGCCCTAGGACCATTAGCACATGTTGTGCGTTTTATTATCTTTTCAGCATGTAATTGAATAGTTAATTTTGCTTTTGATTATCAAATGTGTGATTTGATAGTAAAACTCATTAGCTTATGTAATTACTATTCTAGGAGTCCCTAGTTTTATGTAATGCTTAATTACTATGAAATAAAACTAGTATGATTGTTGATTGATGATCTTGTTTTACTGATCATGTGTAATGAATACAAATCACATCATAGATGCAATATATAGGGATACATTGTATTGGACGTGATCCGTCAGAGAAGTAATACTTCATGGTCTTAAGTCATAAGTATTACTTCCTCAATACTATTTTAGAATCCTTAGACCTTACGTCTTCATTGATTCTAGTATGAATGGAGCCACGTTTTGACTCGATCGGGACGTTACTTGTAACGAGTAATCAATATGACTCGATGATCGGATGTAGTGTCCTATCATAGCTTGAATGTGAGAGACATTGTAAGGAATTTGTCCCTCTCTATTATTGAGAGAGATATCCATGGGCCCCTCGATAGGGAAAGAGCTGTTTAAATGCATGGCCGTGCTCAAATGTATTTGATAAAGTGGTTATCAAATGATATTTGTCGAAACAGTCTACCTGGAGATCGAGCATAAATACAATTAAGCTTAATACGGGTGACGACCACCATGCCTTATGCTTAATTAGGATATCGCGAAACAAAGGGATTAAATAGTGGATTGATATTAGGTTCCGTTGTATATTCATTCACTTTGGGTAGTCACAATGTCCTGCTAGGGACCGCTTGTGATTTATGAACACATACTACTACTAAGTGTGTTTTCATTGCCATTGTGAGATGAACCTACAGGGTCACACGCATAGACAAGCTAACGAGCTTCATGTCCAGATTCGATGAATCTAGAATGTGTCTAGGTTCATTGTATTTGACATTCATTTTTCTGAGAATAATAAAGTGTTATTATTCGAATTAGAGATAAGGAGCATTTTCGGTATAGCTGGAATTACGTGGGAGTTATTATCCGATAAAGACTCCCACTACCAGCAGAAGTCTAGAGGACATGGGAGTTGAGGACTCCCACTGCCGAGAGGAGTTGAGGATGTGAGAGTTAGTTATGGGGAACAAACTCTCATACCTTATATAATGATCTCTTGGCCGAAACCCTAGCCTATGGTTTTTCCAGCCGCAAAAATCACCAACTCTCTGAAACCTGATTTCAGTTTTTCGGCCTCCCTTTTCTCTCATAATTCCGAAACTCAGAAAGACGAAGAGCTAGCACTCGCTGCCCGTCTCGTCGCGTGGATACCGGTAGAGGGATATTCCGCAAAGGGAAATCCATTGGTGACAGCAAAGAATCCAAGAAACGTGATCTTCCATTTAAGAAGTAGCTTCTTGAATCCGCAAAAGTAAGTTCTTTATTGCTGTTTTTCGAATTGTTTCATATGAGCGGATCCTTCAGGGGAGGATCCATGGGTGTTTGGAACGAGTTTCCGCCCATGAATCCCTTCAGACCCGTGGGATACCAATCGTAAGACCCCGAGCCTGCAGCAGAGTTATAGAATATTCCCGAAATTGAACAATAATAATCGACTGTGTGGTAACCTTTGCTTCATAAACAAAACGACATCTCGCCTTACAAAGGATCCAGCAAGCCGAACATGCAAGAATAATCAATGTGGGATGAGATACAGAGCCACTAGCTGACCACCAGAAAGACAACATACCATGAAAACCATGAATCGCATAATCCGGAAGAAGTAGACCCGCCGAAGAAGCTGCTTCCCTCCATACAACCCGTGCAAGATTACATTGCATAAAAACATGATCATAGGTTTCAATATCTCTCGAACATACACAACGAGAAGCTAATGATACCCCAAACCTTATTCTATCCTCATCCAGTGCAAGAAAGTGATTAAGCAATTTCCACATAAACAAAGACAAAGAAAGTGGTAGTACCTTATTCCAAATGCAAATGCGTGACAATTGTGTTACTTCCAGAACGCGCATGGAATCCATAGCCGAGGCTAGGGAAAACTTCCCTCGTGGATGATCAATCCAAATAAGCCCATCGCGCTCTTCAGACAAAAAAATGTCGGGCAAGAAATCCAAAAACCCGCCCGGAACCAAATTTGTTAATTCCCGCCGATTCCATGTTTGACCGTGAATGAAGTCCCTGGATTTTGCCTCCGCGAGTTGAGTGGTAAAGGGGATAATCGTACATAAAGCATCCTGGAGAGTAACATTTTCATAGTAAAAACTATAGCCACCCTCACGTAAAAGAACACCAATATGCTTCTCTACCTCATCCTTAACAAGGATCATACGGCGCCATGTTGGAGAGCAGCCCACACCAATTCTACTTTGTGTCACATGTGGAAGCTCTGTACAATACTTTGCTTTTAAGAAATTAGCCCACAAAGAGTCAGAATTCCTAAATTGCCACCAAAGTTTCCAAGAAAAAGCATCATAAAACTGTACAACCGAATGTATACCCACTCCATTACAAGACGTTGGTCTTGACATATTCTTCCAAGACATCCAATGTTTACGCTCCTTTCCATCGGTTTAACCCCAGACAAAACGGGAGAACATGTTTTCCAATTTTAACAAGACTAACTTCGGTACTTTACATGATGCCAGGATATGAAGAGTCATAGAATTGAGTACTGAACGAACAAGTAATAACCGACTACTCATACTTAATAGTTTTCGCTGCCAACCTTCCACACGAGCCGCCACTTTTTTTAGTAAACCATCAAAATATCGGACTTTGGATCGACCCGGAAAAATAGGACAACCAAGATAAATCATTGGAAAATCCCCTTCCACAAAACCAGTGGCCTCCTGTATCATATGACGTTGGTTATCGGCAATCTTGGTGGATGTATAATAAGAGCACTTCCCCACATTAGCTCGCTGACCGGATGCTTGCTCATAATTCCTTATAAAACCAATAAGAACATTCAAACTGCGTTTTTGCCCATTAGTAAAAATAATAATATCATCCGCAAAAGCAAGATGAGAAACAATTATAGACTGCTTCGGCATGTAATAAGGCAAGAGACTACCCGATGTGGACAATGCATTGATTCCCCGAGAAAATGCTTCTGCCGCAATTATGAAAAGCAAAGGAGAAAATGGATCCCCCTGCTTCACCCCCTGGCTAGCACGACTATATCCATAAGACACCCCATTCAATAGTACAGAAAACCAGTTTGAGCTAAGAACATTACGAATAAGATTAAGGAAATGAGGGCCAAATCCAAACCTCTGCAATACCTGAAGAAGGAAAGAGTGAGAAACCCGGTCAAAAGCTTTCATCATGTCAAGCTTAATAACCAGATTCCCACCCCTTACCTTATGATTAATTGAATGGACAAGTTCCATAGCCAATAAAACATTATCAGAGATCGATCTACCTTGAACAAAACCCGTTTGATTCGGCGATATAATTGATGGCAAGAGCGAACCGAGCCGAGTGGCCATAACCTTAGTGATTACCTTATTTGCAAAATTACACAAAGATATGGGCCGAAAATCGGATAGATGAATGGGATTCTGTGTCTTAGGCAAGAGCACAAGAAGTGTACTCGCTAAAGACTTTGGCATTGGCAATCCGGACCAAAAATCACACACAGCCTGCAAAAGATCATCACCAACAATATCCCAACAATCTTGGAAAAACCCCCTAGAAAACCCATCCGGACCAGCAGCACTGTTTCGAGCTAAAGAAAAAACTGTAGTACGTACCTCCAACCGAGAAGGAAGGGCCGAAAGTACCCTGTTAGCCGAATCATCCACAAGCCGTGGGATGGGGTCCAGGATGCGGTCTCCTCCATGTAAAGAAATCTCCTCCGAATACAGTGTAGATTAAAACCGATGACACTCCGCACCAAGAGCTTCTTGATCAGTAATCCATTCCCCTTGATCATTTTGCAAAGTAGAGATAAAAAGGCGCTTCCTATTGTTATTACAAATTGCATGAAAATATTTAGTATTACCTTCCCCTTCTTTTATCCATTTGAGTCTGGACTTTTGTCGCCAATATGTTTCCTCAGCTTCCAAAAAAAATAAGTATTTTTGTTTCGCTTCCATCCACACATCCCGAAGTTGAGAACAAGGGGAAGCATCAAAATTTGCCTCAGCCGAAACTACCAAAGCCTCGGCTTCTTTGAGCCTAGACACAATATTGCCAAAGTGCTCCGTATTCCAATTCCGTAACGCAATCTTCAACCTCTTCAATTTTCCTGATAACACCATCATCCCGTTCCCATTCAGCGGAGGTCCCCAACTGGCTGCCACCACCTCCTGAAAATGGGAATGTTTAGACCACATGTTCTGATACCTAAAAGAAGAAGAGCGAACCCTACTTTCCCGAACAAGATTAACATATAGAGGAAAGTGATCCGAAACTGTCCTATGTAAGTGTTCTAGCTTGGTAAGAGCAAAAAAATCTAGCCATTTAGTGTTCACCAAAAGACGATCCAGACGGCGCAAAAGAGGGGGCGAGCCTCTGCACCAAGTATATGGGCTGCCTACAAAAGGAACATCTGAAAGACCGCAATCCCCCACCACTTCCACAAATTCAGCCATTGGTAGAGATGCCGGTATAGAGCCCAGACTCTCTGAAACACTTAGAACCACATTAAAATCACCTCCTACGAGCCAGGGGACATCATGTTGTGAGCTAAAAGTTCTCATCTCATCCCATAATGCCCTTCGCTACGTATAGGCACATTTAGTATAAACAAAAGATATATACACCGAAGTACCACCATAGTTATTAACCAAGACAGTCAACATTTGTTCAGAATTCCCCACAATTGAAATATCAAGACAACCATTGATGAACCTTGTGTTTATAAAAAGTTTAGTGGAACATCAGTTGTGTTCCTAGTTTAGTATGTAGATGACATGCTACTTATAGGGAATGACATTCCAACCTTGGAATCTGTAAAGGTCTGGTTGGGGTAATGTTTCTCTATGAAGGACTTAGGTGAAGCAAGTTTCATGTTATGGGTCAAGATCTATAGAGATAGATGACGTAGACTCATTGGCCTAAGTCAGAGTACATATATAGACAAAGTGCTAAATCGGGTAAGCATGCAAGAGTAAAAAAGGGCATTTGTCCTATAACTCTTAGAACTGTTTTTTCAAGATAACAGTGTGCTAAGACATTGGATGAGAAAGAACGCATGAGTGAGATTTCATATGCTTCGGAAATTGGATCTATCATGTATGCCATGTTGTGAACTCGCCCAGATGTCTCGTATGCTTTGAGTATAACGAGTAGATACTAGTCAACTTTCGGTGGACGTCACTGGATAGCCGGCAAGAACATCCTGAAGTACTCATTGTAAGTGGCTACACTGATGCTAGTTTCCAAACAGATAGAGACGACTTTAGATTGCAGTCGATGGAGGAGTTGGAAGTAGGCAACCGTTGTTGATTCTACAACCGAATCCTACTATATAACATCATCAGATGCTGCTAATGAAGCAATTTGGATGCAGAAGTTTATTTCTGAACTTGGTGTGGTGTCTAGCTTTTTGAATGCGATTGATCTCTATTGTGACAACAATGGAAGCTAAATCAAAGGAACCACGATCTCACCAAAGTTCCAAACATATACTGTGGCGGTATCACCTGATATGTGAGATCATTAATAGAGGAGATGTGAGTATTTGCAAACTACATACGGAAGATAACATCGTAGATCCACTAGCGAAGCCACTGACACAACAGCAGCATGATCGTCATACTTGTAGCATGTGTATTAGATACCAAAAGGATTAGTCTTAAATATAGTTCTTGTGTACAATATACACTAAAAGACAAGTTTGTTGTCTTTGGTTCAAGTGGGAGATTGTTGTATTTTCATTTTCATGTGATAAAATATTAAAGGCAAAAATTCAATTATTATTGTTTTGATTACGGCTGTGTAAATGTATTAAAACATAATAACGTCCTTAGATAGTTATGTAATTGTTACATTGAACTATTATAAATGTCCCTAGTCAATCATTATTGTGGAATGTTGAGGATAACAATAATGTGTGGAGACTAGTATGTGTTGTGATTAAATATGGTGATATTAAGTCAAACACATGAGTATTTGATACTGGACTGACCCACTTATAAGAACACTTCATGGATTGTTATATAAATGTCAACAGTGTTCTGATAATGATTATGTTTGTATCTGAATTATTCGACTTGAGATCACACAAATACCCTTCGAGGCTCAGTAATGACCATATGATGAAATCGATAAGTAACAAATAGACACTAAAACAGTTTCCTGTTTCCCAAAATACCTCATTTGAACAACACTAGACACAAAATGCTTAACACTGTAATAACACTAAAATTACACTGGAAATACACTGTACGATATGCACAATGCACTAGACACAAACACAGAAAGAAACGAATTATAGAATACACCAACACAGGCCACAAACGAATGGATCATCCGCAGTATCTTCTGCGGAAGGTGTACTGAAAAGGACGGACGAATGGATCATCCGCACTAATCGTCTGCGGTAGGCACGGACGAATGGTTCGTCCGCAGGTCCGTTGGAGACTTCATCTATGGTAAGACAGTAGCTATTGTTCTTCTGCGGACGAAGTGTAGGACAATAAGTAGGACGAATGGTTCGTCCGCGACTTACGGAAAATAGAAGTGTAATGTACACAAGTGTACCATTTTGCACCAACACAAACCCAACCCAAAATACCAGTTTATAAGACTCAATACCAAGTATCAAATACGACCAAAACAAGAACAACAAGTAAAGAATAACATTTAAGCTAAAGAACCATATTCTTCATGTCTAAGCACTTACAAAACCGAATGTACGACAAGCACCATGCTCTGCCCATAGTACGCACGATTACCCACATTACTTAGACACTACGAACATACCTACAGCTGTGAAACCAATAATTGTAATGGTCCTGGTTATATTCCAAACTAGGACGGCCTAAGAAGTACATCACATGGGTTTAGTTTCACCCCCTGAACGACGGGTTCACGCTTTAAGGACTCATCCTACATTGTATCATCATCAAACACCTTGTACTCTACAAAACTGTTACAGTCCCAATGATTTTCCCTCATCAGGTGAAGGTCCAAGAAGTAGTACTACACATTTCACATGATCTCGAGAGATCAACACATTCACTCTTTAACGTTTATATAGTTCGAATGAGTCTTGTCATTTAGTAAATGGGGCAATGACTCGGCCAACCAATATCAAATAGACAACAACTCAAACAATACCAATTAGACATCGATTCCAACAATATCAATTATCGAATAAGACCAATTAAGATGACCCAAGTAATAAACAAATAAGCAAGTTCAACAATAACCAATTAACAATTTACGAATATCATCAACAATAGCAATTCATGTAATAGCAAGTATAATTAAACAGTAAAACAATTCAAGATTAATATTACAATGAAATTAATCGAAATCCAACACATTTACGCAATAATCAAAGCAATAAAACCCATAACATACAATTGCTTTGTAACTCAACCATTTATGAGATAATTCATTCCCAATCAGTTATTTAACAATTAGTTAACATTACCCACTGTATATATGTGTTCTTGGACAAAAACATATCGTAGATGTAGGGTCCTTACCTCAAACGAAAGAAAATAAACACAAAACAACACGCAATTCCGAATTCCCAGAAAACAGCCCCGCTCCCGGTGCTATAACTTCTCGTTCCGAACTCTGGATCATGATCCGTCTGCTCTCACTCATAGGTTTTTCGAATGCGGTCATTTCGATATAAAGATCGTCGAAATTGGACATCGTTTACTCACTCAATCGTTCTCTCAAAGACTGCTCGGAATTGTGTTCGCTCAAATTCTTTTTCTTTCCTTTCTTTTCTTCTGCGACTAATGTTGTTCCCTTTTCTTTTTATTTATTTTATTTCATTTTCCTTTTTTCCTTTATAGTTTATTTCCTGATTCTGTCACTCTTTAATTTCTTTCCTTTTATTTTAATTATATTATGGTAACTCTCGTATTAACAATAAAACTCCTAATTAATTATAACTCTCAATCACATATCTAATTAAACCACTCTTCTAAGTGAATCACAATTAATCCCCCAACTACGATACACGCATGCCCCTCAACAAACGTACACAAATATAACACATAACATGTTATAAAAATTAAATAGACACGTAATCACGTAATGATAAGAAATAAATTACGCCTACGCAATTAGTTAGTTACGCACAAATTAATTACACGTAAATTAACACATAAGCAAAAGTCTCTGGTATCACAAAAGAAAACTATAATGAAGAAGAAAAATTTGGTGAAGCCCAAGAGAAAGAAGTCTCACCAAATGACATAGAGGATGATCAAGAAGATTGAAGAAAATAAAAAATCTCATGGTGGAATCAAAGTGCAAGAAGCAAATGTTCAACCCAATGAGAAATTTCTTAAACTCAATCTCTTTATTATATCTTTGTTATCATATTTCATGTATTTCCTCTTGTTATCCCTTTTGTACCCTTAGATTAGCAATTGTTGTTCTTACATTTTCGTATTTGTATGAATTGCTTTTGTAAGGTGATGTTATATGCTTTGTTCTTATTGTTTTGATCTTATATGAGCATGTTATATTAGAAGAGCTTAATGTTTAATCCTTTGTGATGAAAGCTCTCTTTGAACCCTCCCCTCCCCTCTATTCCTATTGTTCCATGCTTTAGGGGGAGTATTTAGATGATATGTTATGCTTTAATTTGATCTATATATCCTTGGGGTATGTTTTAATGTATATATTCAAGTATTAATCATGTATCTTATATGGTTGATCGTTTAGATACTTGACTTATGATATAAAATGTGTTTGTGGCGTTGAATATGCCTTATTGTGTGCCTATGGTTGTTTGGGTATTGGTTTAAACTATGAATTGCAGGTTTTCTGCTTTCTGCCACAAGTCCGGTCGACCGAAAAATGGGGCTCAGGTCGACCGAAGCTTTGCGGTCGACCAGAGGCTATCATGCGGTCGACCGGGACAACCATATTTCAGCAAAAATTGAACTTTCAACTTCATATCTCTATAAGATTTTGCTGTTTTATTCATATGGCCACATCATTAGGGGGAGAATTTACATTATTTTATCCTTTACCCCCTCTTTTATGTGATGTATGCTTACTTGTTCAAGTTATTCACATCATCACATCACATGTTGGCTTTGTTTTCATATTATGTATCTAATCTCCCTTATAACCTTTGAGATCATGTTCTTCATTTACTTATCCTTTTGAACTCATATAGTTCTTGGTTAGCCTTATGCTTTAAGCGTTGTTACACTCCTTAAGCTAACCATTAACTTATAGAGGAATGTGCTTTAAATTATTATCTTACACTTCCTCTAGTTCATTTGGTTTGTGATACGTATGCTTAAAATTCGTATTCATGGTATCACATCCGTTCTTACTTTGTTAGCTATGATTTCTCAAACTTGTTTTAATCTAAAAAAAAATCTAACATTATGTTTTGGTAAACTGGGAGATTGTGCTTTAAGGTTTTATTCCTTTATCTTCTTTGATTTTAGCTTAGGTTGATGTTTTATTTTTTAACCATATGACCATCTTTAACTTTATGTGCTCCTTTTAAAAGATTTTCATTTTTGATCCTTTGGATCTCTATTTTCAACAAAAATGAGGAGAATTTTCTTTTTTTTATTGGCGCTCTAATTACCCTTTTTTATTTTGACAAAAAAGGGGGGAAAGTAGCTTTGCGAATGTGCCAAGAAAAGTAATTTACAAAAGGAGAAAGCTTAATAACATTGCAAAATATGAGAGATAAGGGATTCTATAAAATAGAGGAGTGAAGTATTTTTTCAAAACATCTACTTGCCTAGATCTTATACACCCTTATCTCATGCATGCATTAATGCTTTATCCTTTTATATATTATTCCTATTTGCATTAATGTTGTGTCATCATAAAAAATGGCAGATTGTAAGCCCTAAAGGCTAATGCAATAAATCTTGTTTTGATGATAGGAAACCATTGATAGTTCTAATGCTTTGTGTGAGTATGTTCTTAATGATAGGATCATTAGCACTCACACCAACTTTGATGAAAATGGTAAGTTAGCTCCTTGTGTAAATCAAAGTCAACTTCCTACACACAAGAGGAAGCTACACTTTGCAAGGCTCCATGGCACAATCTTGAAGTCAATCCACATGCCATGGAAGTATTTGCAAAGTCAAGTAGAAGGAAGATCAACAAGTTAAGAGTTACTCAATCCAAGAGAATAATCAAGTGGTATGCTCCTTAAGAAAAAGATGTGTGAACTCCAATATTATACAACTCAAGATTTCTATTGGACTTCATCCTCAAGAAGATGTTGATCAAAAGCTTCAATTCAAAGCTCCAAGAAGAATCAACTATAAGACTTGAAGACCTTAGGAAGATTAGTCTTATGCTTGTAGGTATATTCTCGTGACTAATATTTCATTAAGAATACTATGATATAAAATATTTAAAACTCAACCTTGCATGTGAAATACCCGTAGGGCATTTGCAATACCCGAAAGGGAGAACCTTAGAGGGGGTGAATAAGGTTCTCAAACTTTTTAAACTTTTCTACCAAATTCTTTTCCTAAGTGATCACCTTAACAACAATTATGTTCATTAAGCATATAAGGTGAATTAAAGGATTATCACTTAGATGACTTATATGTGTATATGCAACACATAGGAATACAAGACAATGAATATGATCAAGGATTGTCTAGGTTAAGATTCCTATATGCAAAGCTTGTAAGAACACACACACTAGTCATGAGGAATAGCATTTAGCAAGAGATATATAAAGCTATAAAGATCTCTAAATGCAATTCCTATGCCCAAGCCAAGGGAAGGTATAACAAGAAATTAATCTAACCCCATATAAACAAATAAAGCTCATACAATCAAGTTCATGTGAATACAAACACAAGTATAAAGTAAGAACTTGAAAGTAAAGAGATAGAGTTAGAAGATCAAACACAAGGATGTAGACTGGTTTGATCACAACGATCTACATACATTCCCTTTGGACATACCCAAGGATTTTGGCAACTTTCTACTAGCTTGTCTTGAGAGATTACAAGGAAGGACAAACCAACTAATGGTCTTTTACACACTCATGTAACCTTCCACCATTGGGAACTATTTCTCTAACCTAGTCTATTAAGTGAGAAGGTTTTACGAACACATCAACCCTACTTCTATTTCGGGTCCACCATTCACTCTAGTTCCTATGATTAAAAGAAATATACACTCCAACTAATGGAGGCCCAACACCACCACTCTCACAAACAAGCCCTACCACTCAATCATTTACAAAGAAAGATAATCTCAACACATGAGATTTTACATTTAAACTAAAGAAAAATAAATCCCTCTAAGGATTGGATATTATAATGAAAGCTCTAATTCATATTTGAGAATGAAATAATAAGTAGATTAAGCTCTTTCTCAAATAGAAATATTTTGATGAATGATTGAAATAATTTAGCTTAGGAAAGTGTTTGATTTTCTTGTCTAAAACTTATAAACTAAGGCCCCTTTATTGGCTTGAGCAAAGAACAAATTTCATCCTTAAAGGCTTTATATAGGTTCCAAAAAATTCAAGCAAATTGAGTTACAACGGCTATATTTTTGCCTTGACAGGACAACTTTGGTCGACCGGACTAGGCAGTCGGCCTCCAGAAGTAGTATGAAAGTTAAGTTCAAAGGCTTCTGTCTAGATCTCGGTAGACCGTGAAAAGTGGTCCGGTTGACCTGGGCAAATGCCTGTCGACTGACCTAAAGTAGGTCTTCCGAGATATTTATAGTTTGGAGTCTTGGAACATTCAAAAGTGATAAAGTACAAAAGTCACTTAGGTCGACCTGACATACATGTTGGTCAATCGGACTTCATCAGGTCGCCCTAAGTCTAGGACCCGGTCGACCGGACTTCAGTCCATAAGTGGTTCTTCCACTTGATCAACTTTCTAATGCTCTCAAACTCATGCCTAAGTGTTTTTGAAAGATATTTAAAACGTTTTAAAGATTTTAGTCACTAACCAACACTTAAAGAATGTTTTGCAAAACCTTTGAAAGATTAAGTCAAATTATGAAATATGGTTTTGAAAACATGCAAGAGTATGAGCTTCATCATACTATAAACTAACATTCATCAAGTAAGATTGGCCACAAGAGAATATACCTATAGGCTTCTTGACTAATCTTCTTCTTAGTATTCAAGTCTTCAAGATGAGTTCCTATTTGAGCTTTGGACTTGAGACCTTTGATCAACCTTTTCTTGTGATGAAGTCATTTGTACTCTTGTCAAGTTGTAGCATCTTGGACTTCAATACTTGTTGATCTTCCTTTGATTTTGGAATATCTTTCAATGGCATTGTGAATTACCTTTAAACTTGTACCATTGAAGACTTGCAAAATATAGCTTCTTCTTGTTGTAGAATGATCTTTGATGTCCACAAGAAGCTACATTTCAATGCTTGTGTGAGTTCATAATAACCTACCATTGAAACACAAGCTCACACAAACATTAGAACTTCTCAATGTCTTGTTATCATCAAAACAAGATTGATTACATTAGCCCTTAGGGCTTAAAACATGTTTTCAAAACATCATGTTTTACATTGTTTCAATTCTTTGAAAACGTTTTAGAAAACTTTGTTAAGTGTTGGTCAATTCCTAACTTCTTCAAAATGTGTTTTATATCTTTACAATACACTTAGGCAAGAGTTTGAGAACAGTGGGAAGTTGACTAAGTGGAAAAACCATTTTTGGACTTCACTCCGGTTGACCTAGGCATAACCCCGGAAGACCAAATGAAGCTCGGTCGACCGACATGTGTGTCCATTCGACCGAGGTTGTTTTTGTCCTTATTCAGATTTTGAATGTTCCAAAGCTCCAACGACTATATCATCTCGTAAGACCAAGCTCTAGGTCGGTCGACTGCAGTTTACTTCGTTTGACCAGACCACTTACTTCAGTTGACCAAGATGAGAGCAGAGGCCTTTATACTTTACTTCGGAGGAACCTCGGTCGACCAACTGCCTAGTCCGGTCAACCGAAGCTGTCAAATCCAGGCAAAAAATAAAGTCATTGTGACCAATTTTTCTTATGTATTTTGCTCATATATAAAGCTTCTAATGCTAAATTTTCACAATTAACCAAGCCATTAGAGGGCATATGCTATACACTTCATTACAAGTAAAACAAACACTTCTTTGAGTTTAATCTTCAAATCATTCTTTCAAAATATATCATTTTGAGTTGAGCTTGAACATCATCTATCTCTTCTATTCTCAAGAGTGATTAGAGCTTAAATTGTAAATACATTCCAAGAGGTAATTCTTTGTAGTGAACTTAATTGTAAAAAGTCTTCTTCGAAAGAGACTAGTTGCCATTTTTCTCTCTGCGAGAACTAGTTCTTTGTGAACTAGGAAAAAACTCTTTGTGAGATTCCCTCTTTGTGAGTGTTTCTAAGTCCTCATTGGCGAGGCACAAATCCTCTTGTGAGAGGTATCTCTTTGGAGAGATTGGCTCTTTTTTGAGCCTAGTTCTTTGGAGAACTAGAAAAATACTCTTTGTGAGTGGAGTCTTCTTAGTAAAGCAAAAGTCCTCTTTGTGAGGCAAGTGTATCTCTTTGGAGAGATTGGTTCATTGTGAACTTAACACTCTTTGTGAGTGGAGTCTTCTTTGTGAAGCACAAGTCCTCATTTGTTGAGGCAATTGTAAAAGGTTGATCCTACATTGCATTTGTTGTGAAGGGGATCCATTAGTTGATTTTGGAAATCCTTAGGTTTGTCCTAAGATAGTGGATGTAGATTCTTTGTGAATCGAACCACTACAAATCCTTGTGTTAGTTTTCTCTTTCCTTACTCCTTTACTTCATTGTTCATATATTGATATACCTTGTCTACCTGACTACATGAACATATTTACTTAAGGATAGAAAACATACACATGCTTTCTTGATTTATATTTTGCTTCACTTAATTCATCTAGGTTGCCATCCAAATTAACTCACCTTATATGCTTAATTAACATATTTCTTGTTAAGGTGATCATTTAGGCAAAGAAGTTTAGAAAAGCAAAAAAGTTTTAGAACCTAATTCACCCCTCCCACTTAGGTTCATTGCTCTAATAGGGTCTTTAAGAGTTTAATAGGGCTCCAAATGGAATTATTAACTGATTGAATAATGTTCAGGGTCAAATATTTCAGGCTAAGAATGAAAAGGTAAGGGGATAAATAATCGCCTTGTCTTATTCCGCGGGTATGCGTGAAGTAAGTGGTTGGGCGGCCGTTAATGAGGATTGCAAGAGATGAAGTAGTGATACAAATCATGATGATTTTAACAAGGTCAGAAGGGAAATGGAAAATGATAAGCATATTGAAAATGAATGACCATTCTAGACGGCCAAAGGCCATTTCTAGGTTTATTTTAATAGCCTTTTTTCGGTGGAAAGATTGTAGAATCTCTTGAACCACGCTGGCATTATCTGAAGCCCAGCATTTTGGTAAAAAACTACTTTGGTTCGGACTGATCATATTGGGGAGAAGCAGTCGGATGCGAGAGATAATGATTTTAGTCATGATTTTATAGATAGTATTACAAAAGACTAGTCAATCTATATTGGGATATGACTCGTGGTTTTTTTAACTTTTAGGAATGAGGCAGATGTAAATTTTATTTAATTTACTGGGTAGGGTACCAACATTAAAGAGTTTGGTAATTAAACCAATGATGACTGGTTTTGTAGTATCACAAAAGAGTGGAAAGAAAATAGGGTGTAGATCATCAGGATCCAGCGCTTTATAAGGTTGGAAGGATTTAATCGCGAGTCGGATCTCATCAGTAGACGAGATCCTAGCTAGGTCTAAGGGAGTGAGTGTTTGGGAAATTAGGGATTGCATTAAGAATTCTGGCTGCCACTTACTAGAGAGTTGTTCTGTGTAGTATATAGCTTGGAAATGATGGAGGAACCCGAATTAGAGTCAGAGTGCCAATTTCCACATGAGTCCTTAAGCATGATAATGCTATTTTGTTAAAAAGAATCAAAAATATTTTTTTTTAGCATTGGTATCTAAAATTGTTTTTTTTTACTTACTTTACAGAAAGAAAAAAATTCTTGATAAAAAATGAAAATAAAACGAGAAATTTAAGAATAATAAATAAGTAATAAAAATGCGTGTTCGTTTAACGTGAGATCATTACACGTGCATTTGGATGCAACCCAAGAAAGATAATAAAAATTATCGTTCTTAACGCATTACCTAAAGAGGGACTTAGGGAAGATCCCAAAGATTGTAGGGCACTTTGAAATTGACAAATTCTTCACCCAATTTTTGTCTGGTTCGTCACTCATTGTGTGTCATGGAGCAATTTCAAGCCCTCTTTAAACATTTGATCGTTCTCATGAGTTCAATTTGAAAGTTCACCAAACACACTTAACTCCAAGGTTCTTGTTACACCCGAAAAATATGAAGAATTAAGTACAAGTAAATCAGATGAACTTTCAAAACAAGTATATTTGAATTGAGAGTGAGAAGGAATAAAATTGAAATCAAATGGCGGTGGTTTTTCGGCAGATGGCACCGGTCTCTCTAAGCTCTTCCCTAAGCCCTCAAATTGCTCATTTTTACAAGAAAAATAAGAAGGATGTGTATTAGGATGAGAAACATGTTCCATGGTATCCTCCTTACTTTCTTCTTTTTCAACCATGTACTACACAATAAGCTCAAAAGGTTTTGTGAGTCAAGTTATCTTTAAGATCTTGTGCAATAGAAGTATTAGAATTAAAAAGATAACAATATTCACTTTCTACAGGATATTTCATCAGCTTATACGTATTAAGAATAACCTCATCATCTTCAAACCTAAGAGTAACATTTCCTACTTGAACATCTATCAAAGCTCTACTAGTAGCAAGGAAAGGTCTACCAAGAATGAGGGGCACCTCGTTATCCTCATGAATATCCACAACAACAAATTTAGCATGAAAAATAATTTATCCACTTTAACAAGAACATTCTCAATTATACCACGAGGATAAATTATAGACCTATCTGCTAGTTGCAATGTTATGTTAGTAGGTTTCACCTTAACTAGCCCCAACTTTTCAGAAATAGACAAAGACATAAAATTAATGATAGAGCCTAAATCACATAGCACCTTATCAAAATTTAATTGCCCAATAGTACAAGCAATAGAGAAACTCCCTGGATCTTTCATTTTTCTGAGGAAACTTCCTCTTCAGAATGGCACAACACTCCTCCGTAAGCCTCCCTGTCTCACAATCATCGAGCTTACGCTTGTTTGTTAGCATCTCCTTCATGAATTTTGTGTACCTCAACATTTGTTCCAAAGCCTCTGCAAAAGGATTGTTAATATACAACCTTTTAAACACATTCAAAAACTCAAAAAATTATTTATCGACATTTTGCTTCATAAGTCTTTGGGGAAAAGGAATAGGATGAACATAAGGTGGAGGATGAATATAAGATTTAGAGTCCCCTTTTTTGGCTCATTCTCATTGTGCTTTTATTTTGGCTCATAAATACATAGAACTAAAGTAAGACTGAGTAACATCATTCAATTCCTTTGCTACCTTCCAAATTTCAATTTATTTATTTTTTAAATTGGGACTCGTAGTGCACCAATGAGTGTGAACCTTCTTATCACTCAGATGACTTGATGAAGTCCGGTCAATTGACATGTGTTGTCTTGTCGACTGAGGTGTCTTTTGTACTTAGAAAAATTTGAATGTTCAAACACTCCAACGGCTATAAAATCTCGGAAGACCATGTTATTGGTCGGTCGACAGAACAGTTTATTCGGACGATCGAACCACTCTTTACTGTGATACTCGGGACTTTTGCTTACGTGTTAGTTGACTCGTAATTAATTTTCGTATGACTAATTCCTTTGACATTAATTTATTTTGGGTGATTGTGTGATTATGTGTCTATTTAATTGTTATAACATGTTTATATGTTATATTGGGGTACGTTTATTTGAGGAGCGTATTTTACGTGTTTGAGAGTTGAGGGACTTGGTTGGGAGTGTAGAAGAGTTATGTTAGTGGGATAGGAGATGTAGTTAAGGAGGTGTTATTAAGGCTTAAGGATTGTAGAGAAAATGAAAAAAAGGAAAAGAAACGAAAAAGAGAGAATGGAGGCGGCAGAAAAGAAAGAGAAATAGAAAAATTGGGCAGATTGAGAGTTGCGGGTTTTTATGATATCTGACATAATAATTGGTGTCAGAATTGAACAATTCTTAAATATTTGAAAAGATAATTGAAAAATCTACGTCTGGGATTTGACGGATTAGGATTTGGAGTTCTGTGTTGAGAGTAATATAGGTTTGAAGTTGCTGAAAAATTATGGGTTCAACATAAATGTGTGTTGTGAGGGTTTCATATCGTTTAAGGGGAAAAAGGTGTCGGATTTGGACGTACTTTATATCGTTTCGAAAATAATTGAAAGGGCTATGAGTGAGCGCTGACAAACTGCAGTTTCGAGGTCTAAACAAAGAGATATCGACGTTTGAAGCAGGAAGAAAATTCCTGTGTTTCGGTGTTCTAGAGTTTTTAGGAATAATTTCGTTTAAGCAATTATTATGCGCAAATTTTTATTTGAGATTCGCCCTAGTCTTGAGCTTTTGTCTAAGAAAGAATTGTATCAGGATATGTCCAATTTCTGTTTCGCTAGAACCTGGGAGTTCTCAAAGAAAGTTATATGATAAGTGAGGCTCGGACCCTAGCGAGAAAAAAAAGTTACGGCTGCTAATAGTTAATTGTGAAGCTCTTCTAAGTGGGCAATGACACAATAGACATATTCTTTATATTTTGCCTATGTACAGGGGAAAGTTTAGTCGGACTCTGTATCTGATAAGTGACACCTGTCCCTCAAAGGAATATCAAAGAGGGACTGTTAGCAGTGATTATGGAGTCTGGATTGGACGATAGAGCTCGGTTGTGGGGATCGTGTATGTGCTCTATCATCTTGATTGGGGCCTATGAGTTATTTCCAATTGAGCCTTTGTTTGTCGATGATCCTATACCAGGACATCATCAAATCATATGTTTAAAGTGCCTGGGAGCACTCTCTGTCTCTACTCTATTCTGACTGTTCCTAAAGAGGATAAAAATTTGGCCTTCTGTTAGTTAAAGAATGTTATAAGGTTTAGGGTCCTAACCAGACAACGAGCTCAGTTCTGTGATGTATTTGTGTTTTATCATTGTTCGTATTATATTAGATTTTCTGACACGGCTATCCGTCTATAGTGCATGCGTAGTATGGGATGCTTAAAGAATGATTTCCGATACATTGGTGTCAGATTTGATGTGTATAGTTTGAGCATGTTATGTGAGAGTTTTCTATATGTTTTAGTAAATGTTTGGAGTAAAAAATGGGGTGTCTTGGGTTGGTTATTCGTAAGTTACAGAAATTACTTTTTCCTTTGTTAAATTGTACATGAAAATGGCTTTCTGAATTGTGGTCGACCGAACGGCCCTTTTCACGTCGTCCGGACAAACTACTAGGACTTATTGCGGGTGACTAGCATTGAAATACGGTCGACCGGGATGAAAGTCCCCTCAACCGGAGCCATTGCGGTCAACCGACTCGCCCTTCCGGTCATCTAAAATATTTGTCCAAGTTTCTGTCCGGATCTCGGACGACCTTCGCTCTACCGGATACTTCTGTTGGGCTGTTCTAACCATGTTTAGTCTCTATTCTATTTTCTGTTCTGATTTCAGTTTATTTTCTATTTTAAGTCTTTCTCTTATTGATTTAACTGCACTAACAAGTTATTTCTGTATCCTCAGTTACAAAAAATTTGGATTTGGGAAACATATTTTCTAGTCTTAATTGATACTTATTGGGATAGTTTAGTGGTTCACCCCTTATTTTTCCCCTTTCTGCGTGTGGTTATATTGAGGGTACCTTAGTTGATGTTCCTGTGAGGAAGTTTCAGTACGATAACCTAAGAACAAACTCAATGATTGAAGTGCTTTATCATTGATGTAATGGTTGCTAGTGTTTAATCTATCAAACTTTGCTATTTCATTTTGGATTTTAGATCATGCAAGAGACTTATCAGTGTCTCTCCTTAAGTTATGATGTACAAACTTTTAAGTTTCTTCTAAGTTATTCAAATTTTTAGTATTTATGTATTAGGTTCGGTGCCTCATCTGCGAATTAGGTGATGCTATGTCACCTCCAGGTTACGGGGTGTGACATGTGTAGTTAACCGAGATCGAAACAGAAGTTTTTTAACTTTACTTTGGAAACACTTCGGACGACCAACCCTTTGGTCCTACCGACCTAAGTTATCTTGTTAAGGAAAAAATATAGTCGTTGTAACTTGATTTGCTTGCTATTTTTGTACCCTTTAAATAGCCTTTAATGTTGATTTTGACTTTGCTCAAGACAATATAGAGTCCTTAGTATACACTTTTTACACAGGCAAATCAAACACTTTGATGGGCTAAATACTTCCAATCATTCATAAAAAAACATTTCATTTTGAGAAAGAGATTCATCTACTTATTCTTCTATTCTCAAATATGAATTAGCACTTTCATTGTAATATCCAATCCTTAGAGGGATTTGTTTTTCTTGAGCTTAAATGTAAAATCTCATGTGTTCAGATTATCTTTCTTTTTAAAGGGTTGAGTGGCAAGTCTTTTTTGTTAGAGTGGTGGTTTTTAGCCTCCAATGTGTTGGAGTGGTTCTTTCTAGTAATCGTAGGAACTAGAGTGAGCGGTGAACCCGAAATAGAAGTACGGTTGAATGTGTTCGTAAAACCTCCTCACTTAGTATACTAGGTTAGAGAAAGAGTTCTCATGGATGAAAAGTTGCACGTGTGCATGAAAGACCAATGTGTTGGCCTTTCCCTTGGAAGGTTGCATGAGTGCATAAAAGTCAATGAGTTGGTTTTGTCCTTCCGTTTAACGCTCTCTCAAGACAAGCTAGTGGAATTTGTGAAAATCTTTGGGTGTGTCCCAAGGTAGAGGATATAGATCTTTGTGATCGAACCACTCTACATCCTTGTGTTTAATTTTCTAACGCTATCTCTTTATTTTCAAGTTCTTACATTATACGTGTTTATATTCACATGAACATGATTGTATGAGATTTATTTGTTTATCTAAGAGTTAGATTAATTGCTTGCTACATCTTTACTTGGATTGGGCATAGGACTTGCATTTAGTAATCTTATAAGCTTTATATATCTTGTATGAGTGATAGTTCATATGACTTGATACAAGTGCTAGTTCATATGACTTGTGTGTTTGCTCTTACAAGATTTACATATTGGAATCTTGACCTAGACAATCCTTGATCATATACATTGTCTTGTGTTCATATGTGTTGCATATACACACATAAGTCATCTAAGTGTTAATTCTTTAAATCCCCTTTATATGCTTAATGAACATAATTGTTGTTAAGGTGATCACTTATGAAAAGAATTTGGTAGAAAAGTTAAAAAGTTTGAGAACCTTATTCACCCCCTTAAGGTTCTCCCCCTTCGGGTATTTCACGCCCCACTGGTGTGTTTCGTCGTCGAATAGGTTCCAGGAAAGAAGGTGCTCGAGATCTTCCTCTTCGTTTGGTGGAGGGTTGATTTGGGAGACTGGTGTCCCCTCTAAAACCTCTGATTGTGTGGTTAACGACTGAAATGGAGATATCGGATCTAGGAGGAGAGGAAACATAGGAAGATGGAGGGGTAGGAGAAAGAACTTTTTAACCTACTGACATGTTCCAGGGTTGTAGGGCTTGTTGCATAGGTGGCCAAGGGCTCGCAAAAGGACTCGATAGATACAAACCACAGGTGCTCTTGAAGAGAGTAAATACTAGCTTGAAGTCCCACACTGATCAGGCTTGCTTAAAAGCTTAGATCGTCTATCATGAAGGTCTGAATTTAGTTCTCTGTTTGGATATTCAGTAGTAGGTAATGACCTTGCAGTCCCAACTCCTTCCAGGACTTCAGTTGAGGTACTGTTGAATGAGCCGATTCGGGATTTCCATTGATGGGGTGAGAGCTATTAGGAAGAGTGGCCTCTCTAACGGATTCTCTGAGTTAAGGATGCCAACTTTGTTGGACTTGTGCTTGATAATGGGACTGTGACTGTGTGTGCGCTGGAACAAGGATCCGGATTCGGGGAACCGCAAGAAACTCTATTTGGTTCCTTGGTATGTTGCGGTGAGAGTGGATGTTTTGGTGATGATGGTTTCGTTGAGAGTTGAAGGCATGAGAGTGACAACTCCTACTATTAATATTGGGGTTGTTCATGGTTTGAGTTCTCCTGTTTCAATTTTAGGGATCTCAGCATTTTTTGTTCTAGTAGAAATATATAAGTGTTTGTGAGGATATGAATGATGGGTTGTGGATATATGGATGGGGATATAGAGAGGGGAGAAGCTAAGGAGGGAAAGGAGCGGAAATATGGTTTTCTTTAGACGAATTGTTCAAGGTAGTATCATGATTTAAGTTTAACAAAGCCGAATGAGGGGTTTTAGGGTTAAAGATGAGTGTAAGACTAGGGTTTGCATGGTATGACAAGATGACTCATGTTGCATGGCTTGCAGTGATGGTTTTCTAAGGCCACCATTACCTTTGTTAACAGCTTGGATAGAGGGCGGGGTGTAGTCATCATTGTTGAGTGTAGTGTATGAGGTGGGCGGTACTACAGGAGTGTCAGACTGATCACATAAAGCAGTAGTGTTCTTCGGAGTGAAGCGGAGTGCAAAGTTGGATGCGGGGTGGGGAATGGATTTCTATGATGAAGTATTACTATGTCCATGAGGGTTCGAACGTGTGGTCTGATTTTGGCAACTTGCATATGTAATGGGATGAGATCCCAGAAGGCTCTTGTCCTTTTCTTGTTGGTTGGAAAAATTCGAAGTGGAGTGGGGAGCACTGTTTGCAGGGTGAGAGAAGGGAGTTATGGTGAGAATTTGTTAGGTTTTACAAAACGTTGGTTTTTGTCCCTTGGAACCCAAGCTCTTTTCTGTACAGTAGTTGGCTTTTGAGTATCATAAGTTTTTGTAAAGGAAAATTCTGATATGGACTGAAATTTCTTGGTAGAGGCATCATGATCCCACTTTGACATTATTAGTCACGTCACCCTCCCTCCTCACGAAATTTTTTTTCTACCGATCGCGGTTAAAATACAAAAGAGATAGTTCTGATATGGACACAATTAAAAGTAAAAAATTGTCTCTCTCCTCATTTTATAGTGATGTGACAAATTTGTACAATTTTTTTCCTTTTAATTGTGTCCATATCAGAACAATCTTTTTTTTAATTTAACTGTGACTGAGAGAAGAAAAGTTTTTTTATTTTTTTTAGGAGGACGGGCGACGTGTGGCTCGATAACAGTCAAGTGGACCAGGGCCCTACCAGTGACCTGGTCCCATATCAGAATTATCCTTTTGTAAAACCAACTGAGAGTCGGTAATCTTGTCTTACATCTTTCCATGTAGGCTTTTATGTTTCTAGCAACTACCATCCACGAACCATGCCATTGGTCCATTTTCTGTGGTGTCGCTTTCCCTTCCGTGGGTATACTGTTACTGGGTTGAACCTGTGTTTCACTTTGGGTATTTTTTTCCTCGATCAGAATTTTACGGGCAGACTTGTTTTTTTTGTGTTCAATACGACCACAAGCAAAACAAATCTGATTGACACCCTCATAGACAACTGGTTGTGCATAACTACTTATATGCATTGTAGTTATTAATGGTTGATCGATTGGAACCTTAACACATAATCGTGCATACTGTGCAATGATGCTGATAATAGGGTAGAAGCATCAATGCTAAAGGTATACCAATAAGATTTCCTGCTTTAGTGAGTAGCCTCTTATCATAAACTTCCGTGGGTAATTCCGGTCAACGAGCCAGATGGCTGTGTAGGTAAATTAGCATGAGAGGCTCTGAACCTGGGTTCACTACAACAAAAAGAGTCTTTTGATGTGTTTTTGTACCAACGTTCTTTTCAAACGCCGCTTAAAACCAAAAAGAGTAAGTTAAAGCAACATTGTTTGCAAACATCACTATGTTTTGATTTTATACGACGTTTCATAGTGACGGTTATAGTAATTGTTGTTCATACCGACGTTTTGATGTTGTTTAGCGACATTTACATTAAATGTTGTGATAATTTGTAATTTTTTGTGACTCATATAGCGACATTTATGTACTATGTCATCAGATCTTGTGACTTTTCAGACAAACATCGCTAAATTTAAATTTTATACGACGTTTCATAGCGTCGGTTATAATAATTGTTGATAAAATCGACATTTTTATGTTAGTTAGCGACGCATACATTAAATGTTGTTCTAAATTGTTACTTTTTGCGACTCATATATCGACATTTTTATAGAACATCGTTAAATCATGTCTCATTTCATACAAACGTCGCTATGTTTGGATTTTATACGACGTTTTCATAACGATGGTTATAGTAATTTTTGTTCTTACCGACAATTTAATGTTAGTCAGTGACATTTACATTACATGTTGCCATAAATTGTTACTTTTTGCGACTCTTATAACAACATTTATATACTATGTCGTTAGATCTTTTGCAATTTTCACTACTAGAAATATAGCTTGTTGCGACGAGATTTTTTGCGTCGGACGTTTACCGTTACAAATAACTATCATTTGCGTCAAGAATGACACATCAACGCAAATAACGGTACGACGTCATTTCGTGATATGCATTTACGACCGCGAATTACTATTTGTGTCAGTAAATTAATTTGTCGTGAAAAGGGGATTATATGCGATGGACTTCAGTCGACGCAAGCAGTTTCGCCACAAATAATCACATATGAAGTTGATGCAAATGACCAAATTTACGACGGACTTCGTTTGATGCAAAAGGTTTTGCCCCAAATAACAAAAAATTGCGATGAAAATCTCCCGTCACATATAAAGTTGATGAAAATGATCAAAATTGTATTATTAGTTTTGGTAGTGAATTTTCTCGCCGCATCCCGTAAAATAATTATTTAAAAAAAATCTTTACTCCAAAGTAGTATAGTATGAATTGACAGGAATTGAATACAACCCCTTTGATTGAAAAAATAAAAGTTCTAACCATAAATCAATAGACCACAAGAACTTTTGATCTAATTTTTTAGAAATTGTAAAATAATTAATAATTAATTTCAGCTTTCACCGTTATATATATATTTTTCTTTTTCTTTTTTTTCACTGTTATATATTAATGTCATATTATTTAAAAAAAAATAAGTGATAACTTTAACTTTAATAACTAATTGTTTGACAATACTTTTGTAAAATTCGAAACATACAAATTTTATATAATATAGTACAAAGCATTTTGTATTTAAAATAATTTGTTTATATATATGCAAAAAATATTTTTTTTTGCACACAGCTCGGGATGCTTTTTGCGCCCACGAATAAAAAGGGAAAATATTGTTTAGTCTAGAAATATCAAATTGAAGCTACTTTTATTTTTTTTAAAGTTCAATGAATACAAGATTTTTTATTTTTGTTACTTAGAATAAAAGTTTTTGAAGTGTTAGTTTTATTTTTGTTTTTTAAGTTGGGAACAAAAAATTAAGTTTGACTATAATGCTTTTAGGATAATTTATAAGTTGATATGTATAGAAGGGGAATCGTTAGATTGTCGTTTCGACGACTCAGATTAAAGGTTATCTCACAAAACTATTCATGAATAAGCGAGGAAGTTATGTGAGATCACTTTTATTATAGGACATCAGATCAAGCAATCCGACGGTCGTAAATAATCAGTACCCTTTAAACTAAAACATCAAATGTGCAAAAAAAACTCTTCCCGCGAAATTTGCAGAACTCTTCCCATGTTTGGAAATCATGTTCACTAATTTGGAGATTCTCCTTCGTGGTTTCAAAGATCATGTCCCTAGATTTCGGTAAGTATATATATTCTCCTTCTTCCTCTCTCTTAATTAGTCTTTGAAACCATTCATTTAACCTAGTATTTTTTTGCAAATTATTTTTGCCAAAAAAGGTATATTATTCCTTTAATTCTTCAATTTACTTAGTTTATCCATTAGTTTTGTTGTAGTTATTGCTATTCAAATTGCATAATTTTTGTTTAGTATTGTGAATTGGTATAACGGACTTGTATTGTAATTCTCTCTTGAAGACTGAATCTGCTAATTGCCTTAAAAGATTTGTGAACTGTTGCAATGAACTACCTAGTTCGACAACTTGTTCCAGTCTTATTCTTGGGCAGGCTAGGCAATTTAGAACTAGCCGGAGGTGCACTCGCCATCGGCTTCACAAACATCACTGGCTACTCTGTTCTATTAGGTATTTTTTTTTAAAATAATGAAGCTTTTATTGATTAATGACCGCAGTAAAAAAATTACATGTATGTATCAGTCTTCTCTTGCCAACATAGGCATTGCAAGACAAGGTATCCAAATGCTATATAAATAAATAATGCTACTGTAAGCCATTTTATTACAGTAGACAACAAATGATTTGCCTATCTTAATGTGTTCGCAAGATTCTGTTCTATTAGGCTTTGCTTCAGGTCTTGAACCAGTTTGTAGCCAAGCTTGTTGTAGCAAAAGATGAGATGTACTTTCAAGATCACTTCAACAAATGATTTTCATACTTTTTTTGGCCATAATTCCAATTAGTCTTTTATGGATTAATCTTGAGTCTATAATGATCTTTTTAGGCCAATTAGTCTTTTTATGGATTAATCAATATCAGTTTGTTTGATATGGGATCTGCTGTGATGATCTGCTGAGGATCTGCTGTGATGATGACATGGGATTCAGTTTATTTGATTAAGCTCTTTTTCTCATTACTGTCTTGTTTCAAGATAGAAAAGATTTTAAGTTTTAGTAGTAACGGTCTTATTATTGATAATCAGTTGTTCTTCTCTTTTGTTGGAGAAATATGTTAATATGGATTGGATTATGAACCTCGTACTTGTTATGTTGGTGAAATTCGAATGCCTTGAAGAAAAAATAAATAAAATTCCCCTCGAGTATCTTTGAATGAAGATGTTAGAATTATTGAATGATCTTTAATAAGACAATTGTATAACTTGTTTAACATGACCAGTTGATGGTTAGTGAAACTTTTGTGATATTAAGGGATTAAAACCTCTGTAGAATGCATTAAACATCTAGACTCTCTTGCTTTTCTACGCAAGATATTCTTGGTTTCCTCTTGTTGCAAACAGAAGGTTTAACTGGGGGATACGTCTATTGTTGCAATGGGCGAAGTAATTTGTGTCGGGCTTTAAGAAGATAAAGGGAGTCTCAAGTACGGGAAAATTATTAAAATGAAAGCACCATAATTGGAGGGATATTGTTGTTTTTATCAATAACGGTGTTCTTTTTTGTCTACACATTCTATAAGAAATACATTAGTACTTAAAACAGAAAATTTCAATATTTTCATTTGTTTGTTAATGTTTTAGCAGCCATCAGTATGGGAGGCAAGAGAAAGTCGCGAAGTATCACTATGAGTGACTATTTGAGTAGAGTGCAGGAACAAACACCAATGCGTGTACACACTCGGTCAATGGGCAGAGTTACGATAGAAAGTAAACCCCATTCAATCCTTAATACACATAGTCATGTTCAACCTCGATTCCAGGTGAATTTGGGATCAAAAGTTGATGATACGCAATGTAATCAATATCAGCAGCCTAACACTTCTAATGGTGAACAAAGGGCAAATGTTGGATCAAATGTTGTTGCTAGTCAATGTAATCAATACCAGTACCAAAACTCATCTGATGTCCAACCAAGCTCCAATACAGGTTTAAAAAATACTATGTGATTTTTATTCGCTAAGTGCTAAACAAAAATCATGTTTTTAGTTTTTATTAAATGAAATTGTACAAGGACACATTTTATTGGACATGATAGTGATTCTTACAAAGTTCTTAGACTGGTAAACACTTTTGCTGAAACACTCTTATTTCAATCTCAAATTTCTCATTAATGACTAAATTTCACATGTATATTGTAGGATTCAGTTTGCTCTTCATCTTGTAGGGCATAACAGATTTGAGACTCTTGGAGCACTTGAGATTTTCGGTGTGCTTTTGTCTATTGGTGGAAGTATTGCGTGGCATGCTATATATGTTCTCATGGTAAGATTTCGAATTTTATTCCCAAATTTGTCCTATTTTGAACTTAGGTTTCCTTAACATTGTATGAATAGTTAATATGATATTTCTAATTACAGTTTGGTTCTTTTCTTAGGAACTTGATCGAGATCCCTGCATAACCATTATATGAGTTCTTTGTGCCACTGATTGTGATATACTCTTGAGGTTATGTTAATTGAAAAACTTCTAATTATTGGAGAAAGTTATTTTCATTGTACAGTAGATTGAATAAACCTGATTACATCCAATCGCACCTTTGTTTTAACTATGAGATTAATGTATTGTACTGTCTTATATATATAAGCTTTTTTTTCAATTTAAGTTTGATGACCTTGGGGGGCCTTGGAGATGACTATTAGAATTTCACTGGGTTTTTTTTTTTTTTTTGTTCTCTTCTTAATAGGCAGACCATTAGAACAGAGGTTAGCTATGACTATGATGCTCCGGTCGATGAATATGGTAGTTTTTTATGTGTTGAAGTGTTTACTTGATACATTTGATGATTTGCGACTAAACAAATACATAATTTCTTTTGGTTTTGGTTGAACATGTTCTCAACTTTTGAGCAAGCTACTTTTGTCATTTCACTTCAAGGACTGCTGAGTCAACCTAAGTGGGGGGCATTTAAAGGATCTGCATGCTGCTATCAAGCTTTGTGAGCCTGCTCTTGTTGCTGCTGATTCAGCTCAGTACTTGAAATTGGGACCTAATCAGGAGGTCAGTTTAGATGTATCCAACTTTTCTTTCTGTTATGCTTTTAACTAAACTTCCATCTTAGTTTTAATAAATCTTGTTATCAACTGTAAATACACAAGGTGGCCCAATAAGCATAACTTTTGTTTTAAAATAAAATTCTTGTTTTAGTTTCTGTAGAATTTATGATGTCCTCCCCTAAATCCTAACATTTTACAGTTGTCTCTTAATTAATTAAAGTAGAAAATAACAACATTTGATTGTTAGATAATTACATATTTAGTTATATTGATTCTGTAAAAAGTCTAAACACATTTTATAGAATATTCATGTGCTGTCAATTCCAGTGTAACTCCTAAGCTGATTTTAATAGTTTGTTTAAAAGCAATAAACTTGTGCAACCAGCTTTATCAGAAATGTTTAGGCAGGATCACTTTTATTATTTTCCTACTTCTCTGTTGTGAAAGTTATGATATGGACACGTCTTAAATCTATGCCTTCCTTCAAATTCTTCTCTTATTATTCTCTCAATCAAAACTCCCACTTTCTCTATCCCTGGTACCCCAATTTGATTTTATGCTCACTATGTTGCTAACTACAGGCTCATGTATATCGTGGAGACCTCGACAACCCGTTATAAAATAAAAAAATGTACCAGAGCAGTTGTGCTGTGTTTCTTGCAAATATAGATGAGCAAAAATCTGTATCAGAACAATTCCTTGGCCAAGTATATACCTTACCACCATGGTCCGTGAGTATTCTACCAAACTGCGAAACACAGCTTTCAACACTTCCAATGTTTGTTTATATACTTATATGATATTTGATTTGAAGTCTTGTGGTGAACCGTCTGGCATCTAGTATTTTCCAAGTTATGTTTTGTGCAATCGTACACATATTTTTGTTTAAGGAACAAACTCATTCTTTTGCAAATAAATTAGAAGCATTCTTTTATTTTCTGTCATTCCTATGTCATCCAAATATATTGGTCATTCTTACTGAAAATAATTAAAATCATATTTCGGTTTTACTTTATTTTATTATTTTTGTTTTTGTGATAATTACCAAGTCTAAGTAACTTTTAGCTCTTTGTTTTTTTGGCGCCACGTCTAAGTAATGTTTTGCCCTGTTTTCATGCCTCTTTTCAGAATTTACTCAAGCTCTTATGTTCATTAAGTTGGGGCACATACTTCCATCAAAACAGTTGGATTTGACATTCATTCTTCCAAATATGATACAGTTTTGCGGCATTCCATAATTGCGGAAGCCGCAAATTATGTCTCACAATCTTGGATGAGTACTAAAGAGCCTATTGGTGTATGGGGCAGTAATAATTTCACTTTGCAAGGCATCCTGGATCATTTGAATGCGACAAAAGACATCTCGGACTAAAGTTATGGTCCTTTTTTTTTCATTCTAGGTGTTTGTGTTTATGTTTATGAGAATATGTGAGTTGTGGTTGTATTTGATTGTTTTTAAGTTAATATTTTTTCCAGGTATTAGTGTAATATTGTACTCATTGATGGATGATCTTTTTGACTAGGCTGATTGTATAATTGCTAATTAATAAAAGAGCTACAAAACAGGGTAGTTGACAAAAATTACTAGCGTCGAGCTTACATTACTTGCAACAGATAAAAATTAATAGTGATATTATTTATTGTGTCGCTAAATATTATTTTCGACGATTTTCATTGGACGGGAAAATTAATTTTTTTTTTTTTTTTTGCAACGGGAATATTTTATCTCGTTAGTGTAAAAATAATTTGAATTTTGTTGTAGTGTCGAGATAATTGTTATATGCGACAGATTGTCCCATTGCAAAAAAATAATAAAAATAATATTATTATATCATTTGCGAGGGTAAAAAACTATTTTTGTCAGATTGTGCCATTGCAAAAAAATAATAAACAAATTTTATTATAAAACTTGTGACGCTGAAAAACTTATTTTCTACAACATATAAGGAGTCGCAAAAATTGTTTATGTGTCAGCTGTTGCGTTGGATATTATAAGCGACACAAAAAGTAGTCGTTTTTGCTAAGTTTTCATGTCGGAAAAAGTACGTCGCAAAAAGTGTTTTTGTGTCGGTTGTTGCATCGGATATTATAAGTGACACAAAAAGTAGTCGTTTTTGCTAAGTTTTCATGTCGGAAAAAGCACGTCGCAAATAGAAAAATTCCCGTTGCAAAAACTAATTGCGTCAAGCGCTTCCCGACGCAAAGTTTTTGCGGCGCCTTTCCATGCGACCCTTCAATTGCTGTCGCATGGCAGACGCAAAAGGGTTTTCTCGTCGGCAAAGGCACTTTTTGCGGCGCCTGCCGCAAAAGTTGCTTTTTTTAGTAGTGTTTTAGACAAACACAAATACATATATTTTGTTTCTGAAATATATTTTTTAAATAAAATTTAAAGACATTTAATTAATAAAATTTTAATGAAAGTGTATTAATTTTCATTTGATTCATAAAAAAAATCAAAACACAAAGAGAAATTAAAATAAGTAAAGGTACAAAATCTAAAATTCCATTGTAATAAATATAATTGGAGGAGAAACAAATAACAAATGATCATTTAGCTCAACGACCAATTGCACGACATATTTGCAAGAGATCGCGAGTTTTTTCCTATCTCTTTAAGTAGTGAGAAACTTTATTATACATTATGCAAAGGTTGCTAGACTTATATCTAGGCTCCGACTCGACTAGTCTCGGCTCGGATCAGCCATTCTCTTTTCAAAATTTAAGAATGTCGAAATAGATATCTTGTTGCGACTATTTAAAACCGTCAAAATAACTATTTATTCGCGATATTTACAAACGTCGGAATAGGCGACTTGTTGCGATTATTTACAAATGTCGGCAAAAATACCTTTTGATCCACTTTAAAATGACACAACAAACGTCGTAATAGATAGGTACCGGTGCTTGTAACAAATTTCGTAAAAAATCATAAAGACACATGCAAATGCGACGTTTACGCGACATTTACAATAAATGTTGGAATAAATCTATATCAACGTTTTTTTGCCTTATTGCGACTCATAACAAACGTCACAATAGACATTTTTTGATTGTAGTGGTTCCCAAGGACGAACTACTAAAAAATTTTGACCAATGAACCAGGGTCGACCTTGGTGCAAAGATTTATGATAATTTTCCTCATAGGAAAATTTAATTAAAAAATAATCTGTACCTAAATCCATAATATTTTAATCTTCTGTGGGCTTCCAAATTTCCAAAAAAAAATATGAGCAATGAACCTGTTGTACGCCCATAGTCCTTGACAATGAGAGCTGAGCGCCACAGTTTATAGATTAGTTCTGTTAGTAGTGTCTTAAGACCATTAGGATATGTTGTATCTTTTATATATATTGAGCATGTCATTTGACTAGTTAATATTTCTTTTGAACATCACATATGTGATTTGATAGTAAAACTCATTAGACTCATTAGCTTATACAATTACTATTCCGATTGTGTAGTTTGATGTAATGTTCTATAAAATAAAATAAAACTAGTATGATGTTCGATTGATGATCATGTGTAATGGAAACAAATCATATCATAGACACATATTGGGGATATTTTGTATTTGACGTGATCCGAAAGATAAGTAGTACTTCATGGTTTCATTAGTCATAAGTATTACTTCCCCAATACTATTTGGAATCCTTAGACCTTATTTCCAACGTCAATGGAGCTACGTTTTGACTCAGTCGAACATTACTTTTAATCGAGTAATTAATACGACTGATGATCGGATGTAGTATCCTATCATGGCTTGAATGTGAGAGGCATTGTAAGGGATCTGTCCCTCTCTTATTAGAGAGAGATATATGTGGGCCCCTCGATAGGGAAGACTGTTTAAATGCATGGTTGTGCACAAATGTATTTAATAAAGTGGATATTAAATACTATTTGTTGGAACAGTCTACCTGGAGATCGAGCAGAAATATAATTAAGATTTATAAGAGTGACAACTACCATCCATTATGCTTAATTTTGATATCGAGACAAAGGGATTAAATAGTGGATTGAGGTTAGGTTCCACCGATAATTCATTCACTCTAGGTAGTCACAATGTCCTGCTAGGGACCGCTTGTGATTTATGAACACATACTACTACTACGTATGTTTTCATTGCCATTGTGATATTAATCTACAAGGGTCACACGCATAGACGAGTTAACGAGCTTTATGTCCAGTTCCAATGAATCTAGAATGTGTCTAAGAATAATAAAATGTTATTATTCGAATTAGAGATTGAGGATGGGCATTTTCGGTATTTGGCTTCTCCTCGAATTACGTGGGAGTTATTATGCGATAAAAACTCTCACTGCCAGAAGAGGTTGGGATTACGTGGGTGTTGGTTTTCGAATCAAACTTCCACGCCCTATATTTGGGCGAAATCCTAGCCACATTTTTTTTTAGAGTCGAAAACCCTATCACCGAATTTAGAATTCTGTCATTCCTTCTCTCTAGATTTCGAAACTCGGAAAACGAAGAGCTAGCACTCGCTGCTCGTTTCGTCACGTGGATACCGGTAGAGAGCAATTCCGCAAGGGAAGGCTTTTGGTGGTTGCAGAACATCATCTGAATCAGAAACCATTAACGAAAATTGTAAGTATTTTCGTCTATTTTTCGATTCTCAAAGTATGAGTGGATCCTTCTTGGGACGATTCATGGGATTTTAGAACGAGTTATCCGTGAATCCCTTTAGTGGTATCAGAGCCTTGTTCATACTATATGAAATCTATAATGTTATCACAATTGTAACACGTATCAATCTCGATTTGATATGTGTATGTGTGAAACAAAAAAATTGTTTTCGGAATTCTGATATATGCGATATATGTTGATCTGTTAATCTGATTAATATGTTTATTTACATGATTCTATCTGTCATTAATTCGATTAATTATGCATAAAGTGCGATTGTATGCTTCATTTCGTTAATCTAATTAATATCGCATAAACTGTTTATGTATATGGAGTATATTACATAAACCAGTTAATTCGATTATATATGTTAGGGTTAAATCGAGGAAGCATAGGGGAAATCATATTTTCCTGCCTCCAAGGGCGTTGGTCCCCGGACCCCGCCAGAGGCACTGCCCTAAGACTTCGTATTTGTACTCTTTACTTGATTTTATTATGCTTTATGTGAGTTTTAGCATGGTGAATAGTATGGCCTACTATACCTTCTCTGGTTTTACATTTATTGGTTGTAATTTTATAATACGGTCTGCAAGCCGTTTTTCAATGTTGTAAAATTGTAATTGCTTTATTAGATTAGTTTTATTGCTTTATCTTGGAGGTTGGGTATGCCCATGCAATTATGTAACAAGATTGGAGGACGCTGGATCGAAGACTCTATCCATGTGATCGGTATTGACTTAGATTGACCATTGGCTCCCACAAGGCTCGTGGGAGTCATCATAGGATTAGGTCATGTTATCTCACATTTACTTTTATTTATCTTGTATTATGCATGTGATGCTTAATTATTGTCTTATGGGGTCTAACAACATATTCGTCAAATTAAAACTGTTTTAATTAAGTCTTAAAATGCGTACCATTTCCTAAGCACTTCTTAAGCTTGGATCATCATTTTGTCTGCTTGCTAAAGCAACAAATAAGTGGTTATTTAGGCAAAAGGACATGGGAAACAGTGATTTCCATAAGCTTAAACATGGTTCGACTTAACTAGGCTATCAAAATAGTTTTGAGACTAGAGCATAACATGGAAAATAGCCGGGACATGTAGATGTCAATCCATCGCAAAATGGTTTTCTCCACCATTTATCAAATGTTGAAATTGTGGAAAGTTTTTGCACAAAAATTAAATAATGAATTTACAAATACTCTTAATGTAGATAATGACAACCAACACTTCACACAATCCATTGCGATCTGTTCTTGAAAAAGAAAAACTAAGTGGGTCCAATTTCCTAGATTGGGCTCGCAACGTAAGGATTGTCCTTAAGCAAGAAAGAAAGCTATATGTTCTCGACAATGATATTTCTGAACAGCCTACAAACAACGCCCCTAAAGTTGAGAAAGATGCTTGGAAGAAGCATATGGATGATTCTAACGCTGTGGCTTGTCTCATGTTAGCCACGGTGAGTTCTGAGCTTCAAAAATAGTTTGAAGAGGTTGAGGCTTTCCAGATGATGGGCTAGGTCAAGGAAATATTCCAAGATCAAGCCCGTCAAGAAAAGTTCCTCTCCACAAAGGCGTTGAACAGTTGCAAGATGGCCTTTGGCACATCTGTGAGTGTACATTTTCTTAAAATGAAGGGCTATCTTGACCAACTTGAGAAACTTGGGGTTCCCGTAGGTCATGACATGGCCACATATATGATCTTGGGCTCACTACCACATGAGTATGACCAATTTGTCATGAACTTCAACATGCATGCTATGGAGAAGTCTATACATGAGATACACGGGATGCTCAAACAGACTGAATTGAACATTAAGAAGACCCCGGTATCTTAATGGTTCAAAAAAAAGAATTTCAAGAATAACAAAGCAAAGGGAAAGAACATGGCCAAGAAGCCCAAACCCAAGGCCAAGGCACCAAAAGAAAGGGTTTGCTTCCATTGCAATGAAGCAGGTCATTGGAAACGGAACTGCAAGCTCTACTTGGAAGAGAAAAAAAAGGAGAAAGCCAGTTTGACTGTCTCTCCAGGTATTTATTCTATTGAGATTAACATGTCTGGTCTTACTTCATGGGTATTAGATACCGGTCGTGGATCTCACATTTGTGCAAATGTGCAGGGGTTCAAAATGAGTATATCATTGGCGAAAGGAGAAAAGGGACCTGCGAGTAGCAAATGGAGTAAGAGTTGTTGTTGTAGCTACATGGACATTTAATTTAGTTTTGCCAAGTGGCGTTATTATTGAACTGAATAATTTTTTTTATGTTCCAACTTTGAGTATGCATATTATTTCAGTTTCTTGTTTGGATATTGATGGTTTTGAAATATATATTAAGAATAAAATTTGTACCCTTCATAAAGATCTATGGAGATACCTCTTTGATGAATGGGCTTTATGTTCTTAACCTCGATAATATATTAACAGACCCATCTATAACATTAATACAAAGAGGTTTAAATCACTACTTTTGGCATTGTCGTTTGGGCCACATCAACGAGAAACGCATATCAAAACTCCATCAAGATGAGATTTTGACATCATTTGACTTGGGAGTCTTATGAGACTTGTGATTCTTGTTTATTACGCAAAATGACTAAAGCTCCCTTTACTGGACAAAGCGAGAGAGCTTATGATTTATTAGGCCTCATACATACAGATGTATGTGGACCAATAAACACTAGTGCTATAGGAAGGTTTCATTATTTCATCACGTTCATAGATGATTTCAATAGATATGGCTATGTCTATCTAATGAAACATAAATCAGAATCTTTTGGAAGATTCAAAGAATTCCAAAATGAAGTACAAAATCAACTTGGTAAAAGTATTAAAATACTTCGATCAGATAGAGGTGGTGAATACCTTAACCAAGAGTTTGACGAACATCTTAGAAGTTGTGGAATTGTTTCACAATTAACTCCTCCTGTTACACCACAATGGAATGGCGTGTCAGAACGAAGAAATCGCAGCTTACTAGATATGGTTCGATCTATGATGAGTCAAACCAGTCTTCCAATTTCCTATTGGGGCTACGCCATAGAATTCATATTGAATAGAGTTCCTTATAAAGCGGTTCAGAAAACTCCATATGATATATGGACTGGAAAACGACCTAGATTGTCATTTCTCAAAATTTGGAGATGTAGGCGTATATAAAACGCTTATTATCTGATAAACTCGCCCTTAAATCTGACAATTGTTTTTTGTGGGATATCCTAAAGAAGCTAAAGGATATTACTTCTATCTTCCATCAGAGAACAAAGTGTTTGTTGCTCGAAATGGTTTATTCCTTGAAAGGGAATTTATTTCCAAAAAGGATAGTGGGAGTAAGCTCCATCTTGAGGAAATTCAAGATCCCCAAACAACATCTGAACCAGCTTTGGAACTTCAAGCAAGCTCACGTGATGATACTGAGCTTCAATTTTTGACACAAGGCCCAGGGAGGTCAAGTCGGGTACATCAACAGCCTGAGAGATATGGATTTCTCGTAACTGATGATCATCATATTGAACTGATTGATCAAGATGAACCCACTTCCTACAAAGAGGCAATTCATAGTTTTGAGTCAAACAAGTGGAAGCTATGATGTCTGAGATGCAATCCATGTACGATAACCAAGTATGGACCTTGGTTGACCCACTCGGTGGGGTGTAAGGTCATTGATAACAAATGGTGTTTCAAAACGAAAACCGACATGGATGGTAATGTACACACTTTTAAATCTCGATTAGTAATTAAAGGTTATAGACAAATTCATGGTATAGACTATGATGAAACCTTTTCTCCTGCCGTTATGATAAAGTTTATTAGGATTTTACTTTCCATAGCCGCATATTATGACTATGAGATATGGCAAATGGACGTTAAGACTGCGTTTTTTAATGGAAATCTTCTCGAGGATGTGTAAGCTTCAAAGGTCCATTTATGGATTGAAGCAAGCATCTCGAAGCTGGAATCGTCGTTTTGATGAAGCAATTAAAGAATTTGGTTTCATCAAAAACGAAGACGAGTCTTGTGTTTATAAGAAAGTAATTAATAATGCAGTAGTGTTCCTTGTGCTTTATGTGGATGACATCTTACTGATTGGAAATGACATCCCCACATTACAAAGTGTAAAAACTTGGTTGGGGAAGTGCTTTTCCATTAAAGACTTAGGCAAGGCTACCTATATTTTGGGTATAAGGATCTATAGAGATAGATCCAACAAAATGATTGGCCTAAGCCAGAGTGGATACATTGACAAGGTACTGAAACAGTTCCGTTTGCAAGGTTCCAAAAGGGGATTCTTGCCCATGTCACACATCATTAAACTCAGTAGAACTCAAGGACCTTCCACAAAGGAAGACCAAGAGCGCATGAGTAAGATCCCATATGACTCAGCCATTGGGTATAATATGTATGCCATGCTATGCACTCGCCCGGATGTCTCATTCGCATTAAGTATGACAAGCAGATATCAATCTGACTCTGGAAAGTCACATTGGAGTGCAGTTACGAGCATTCTTAAGTACTTGAGAAAGACTAAAGATATGTTCTTATTTAACGGAGGTCAAGAAGAAAGTTTGGTTGTAAATGGTTACACAGACGCAAGCGTCCAAACCGACGTATATGACTTCAGATCGCAATCTGGTTTTGTGTTTTGTTTGAATGGAGGTGATGTGAGCTGGAAGAGATCAAAGCAAGAAACCGTGGCCGACTCTTCAAAAGAAGTTGAGTATGTGGCTGCCTCTAAAGCAGCTAAAGAAGCTGTTTGGATCAAGAAAATTATTGATGGATTATTTGTCATCCCTAGCATTGTGAACCCAGTGGACCTTTATTGTGATAATACTGGTGCCATTTCACAAGCTAAGGAACATAGATCTCACCAAAAATCCAAACACATTCTTAGGCGTTTCCATATGATTAGAGAGATCATTGATAGAGGTGACGTTAAAATTTGCAAAGTTCATACAAACGACAACATTGCAGATCCATTGACCAAGCCACTCCCGCAACCTAAGCATGAAAGTCATACTAGGTCAATGGGATTGAGGATCATGTATGATTGGACCTAGGGCAAGTGAGATATTGTTAGTAGTGCCCTAGAACCATTAGCATATGTTGTATGTTTTATTTATTTTGAGCATGTCATTTGAATAGTTAATTTTTCTTTTGAACATCAAATATATGATTTGATAGTAAAACTCATTGGCTTATACAATTACTATTTCGATTGTCCCTAGTTTTATGTAATGTTCTATACAATGAAATAAAACTAGTATGATGTTTGATTGATGATCATGTGTAATGGATACAAATCATATCATAGATACATATTGGGGATATATTGTATTGGACGTGATCTGAAAGAGAAGTAATACTTCATTGTTCCATTAGTCATAAGTATTATTTCCCCAATACTATTTGGAATCTTTAGACCTTATGTCTCCATCATTTCCAGCGTGAACGGAACTACGTTTTGACTCAATCGAACGTTACTTTTAATCGTGTAAATAATACGACTGATGATCGGATGTAGTATCCTATCATGACTTGAATGTGAGAGGCATTGTAAGGGATTTGTCCCTATCTTATTAGAGAGATATTCGTGGGCCCCTCAATAGGGAAGACTGTTTAAATGCATGACCTTACTCAAATGTATTTAATAAAGTAGTTATTAAATATTATTTGTTGGAACAGTCTACCTGGAGATCGAGCAGAAATATAATTAAGCTTTATAAGAGTGACAACTACCATCCATTGTGCTTAATTTTGATATCACGAGACAAAGTGATTAAATAGTGGATTGAGGTTAGGTTCCACCGATCATTCATTCACTCTGGGTAGTCACAATGTCCTGCTAGGGACCGCTTGTGATTTATGAACACCTACTACTACTAAGTATGTTTTCATTTCCATTGTGATATGAATCTACAGGGTCACGTGCATAGACGAGTTAACGGGCTTTATGTCCAGTTTCAATGAATCTAGAATGTGTCTAGGTTCATTGTATCTGACATTTATTTTTCTAAGAATAATAAAATGGTATTATTCGAATTAGAGATTAAGGATGAGCATTTTCGGTATTTGTCTTCCGCTGGGATTACGTGGGAGTTATTATGCGATAAAAATTCCCACTACAAGAAGAGGTTGGGATTACGTGGGAGTTGTTTTTCGGAACAAACTCTCACGCCCTATATTTGGGCGAAACCCTAGACACATTTTTTTAGAGTCACAAAAGTCTATCACCGAATTTAGAATTCTTCCATCCCTTCTCTCTAAATTTCCGAAACTCAGAAAACGAAGAGGTAGCACTTGCTGCTCGTTTCGTCGCCTGGATATCGGTAGAGAGCAATTTCGCAAGGGAAAGTTTTTGGTGGTTGCAGCACATCATCTGAATCAGAAATCATTAACGAAAATTGTAAGTCCTTTCGTCTATTTTTCGATTCTCATAGTATGAGCGGATCTTTCCGGAAACGATTAATGGGTGTTCAGGACGAGTTTCTGCCCGTGATTCCCTTCATGTTCCTTGTCCAACGTCGTGAGTGGTATAAATTGGTTAGGTTTTGGGGATTAGATATTTCATTTGAGAAATCTTGATGTATGAATTTGAAAAATATATGCTTATCTGGGGATTTGTGCTTAGGGATAGTAAGCCCTGACAAGTAAGTGTTTTCTACATTAAACTGGATTTTGCTATCAAGTACACTAATTTAGGTTGGGATTGATGTTTGCATGTCAGCCGGATGATGAGTGGATTGTCTAGGGTTATCTAAGGAAGAAGGAGTAAGTTATGTTGATCCCAATAAAGGGAGTGACGGAGTGGGTATGCAGCCAGAAGAGTAGGTTGGTAGATATTCCCTACATGAGATGCAAGAGAAGGCTGATTTTAAAGGCATGCATGTGCATGTAATTGGATTGGGGGGATCCTTAAATCTTTTGGTACTTCGGTGAAATGAATCAAGTTCGTCATCAGAAATTGGTTATGAACTATGGCTAGAGGCATATGTTACAGTAAAGGGTGATGGAGGAAAGAGAGATAAGAGAACTGTCAGATTTTTATGGCTCAACTTGGATTGGGTTTTGATTTTGTTTGGGTTTGAGTTTGAGTTTGAATTTGAGTTTTGGCGGGAGAAGCTAAAAAATTGGCGGGAGAAATTCAAATTCAAATTTTTTTCTTCAAATAATCGTTCAAGTTCAAATTTTGGCCTCTAAAATTGGCGAGAGAAATTAAAATACCAAAATTTTTATGCCAAAATTTGGAATTGAACGATTATTTGAAAAAAAAAAATTGAATTTGAATTTCTACCGCCATTTTTTTAGCTTCTCCGCCAAAACTCAAATCCAAACCAAAAACAAAACCCAATCCAAGTTGAGCCTATGTTTATATTGTTGTGTAGCTAAAAGAATTGGGAACTTATCACACAACCACCAGGGGCGAAGACACACACCCCCCCCCCCCCCACGAGATTTTTAAAAATACTACTATTTATCGAAATTTTATATGTATTTTGGAAAATTTTATCAGTTTCGCCCCCCTCCAACACCAAATTCCTGATTTCGTCCCTGACAACCACTCAGCCGTCCTGGCTGGTGAGCCTATCAAGAGCGATCATCTACAACATTCCCGGTCAAAAGTCGATTAGCCGTTAGTCACAATTGGTCATTTTTCATCCACCAAACTTGGTTTCATGTCTCCTAATAACTCAAGGATATAGAGGTACGAGCCTAGAACATATTTGTCCTTCTACATAGTAAAATATCGAACTTTATCTTTACTCAAAATAAATTCTAAAACTCCTATAGTACATTAAATGAAAAAAAAATTCAGATATTGAATAATCTCCAAAAATAAGGAAAATAAATATTTACACTCAAATGAGTCAAATTAATGACTTAATTAGTCACACTTAATTTGACTCATTAAACATATTGTAACCCCAAAATTAATTAAGACAAACAAAATCGTTCGCAAGGTATTGGTCGCAGTCCTTGAATTAATTTGTAATATTTGTCAATTGCGTGCTAAAAACGTATATGGGCTTTCATCATGTGTGAAAGAAGGAAAGACATTGTATTTCTAATTTAACATATTCTGGTAGTTGAAAATATTGTAACCCCAAAATTAATTTATGACACCCAAAAGTTAGCAACTACCACCACCCTTTTCCCACTCTTAATAATACCATACTCTATATGAGTCTGGATCTTATACAGAACAATTTTTTTTCAATACAGAACGCTTCAGAAATGTGTTTTTCAGACTCATGATATTTGTATTAAGATTTAAAATCACGACAGGTGCTTCGAGATTCATAATAAATATTCATTTTAAATCATTTTTAACCGTGAATATTTTAATCAAACGGACAACTAAAATTTGCACATGCAGAATTACTCTGTTCCGCAATGGAGCCATCATCCCTCTATATAGCCACAAACAATGACCCATTTCATCAATAAACCTCATTTCCCAACTCCCAACTATTCGCTCGAGATCAATAATGGCAGCCACTTCCACTGTCACCACCGCTGTTTCAGCCACTTTTCTGGTGGTGATACTTTTAGCACTTCCTTTTTATTCAACAGCTCAGTCTCCGATGCAAGCTCCGGAGCCATCATCTGCGGAGGCGCCCGGACCGGCTTCATTGGATTGCTCCTCTGTATTGCTTAATATGTCAGATTGCTTGACATTTGTGGAGGCTGGAAGTAATCTTACTAAGCCGGATACCGCTTGTTGCCCGGAACTTGCTGGGTTGGTTGAGAGTAACCCGGTTTGTTTGTGCCAGCTTCTTGGGGATCCGGGTAAAACTGGGTTCTCTATTGATGTAAGTAAGGCACTAAAACTCCCTTCTGCTTGTGGTCTCAGTACTCCACCTGTCAGCGTTTGTGCAGGTACTTTTCCTTTTCTGGTTAATCTCATGTAGATAGTGCAGAAAATCGTCTGTAGCGGTGTATATTTTTATTTATATGCTTCAACCACTAATAATTCAACATATGTATATAATTAGAAAAAATATTAAAATAATAAATTTTTGAGTAGTTGGACACAAAAATGTGAACATGATTTTCACACAGTAGATAGAATCAAGGGATATGAAGATTTTTACAATATTAAGAGTGAATTAAATTAGAATTTTTACAAATTACAGTATATTTCTTGCCCGCGGCAATATTCATTTCATACCAACTATACTCCCTCCATTCCCTATTAATTGTCGTTTAGGAGATATCTAGGTATCCAAATTAATTGTCGTTTAAGGTTGTTTTATTAGTTGTCAACAATTTATTCCAATTATAACATTAACATTTTCCTTTCTTTATGACGTAGAAGTGAGAGAGAGGGAGGGTGGGGGATAATATTGGAAGTTTAGGTGGAAATGACAACTTCCTTAATTTTCTCAAATTGTCTAAAGAGTCTTATATTTAGGAATGGAGGGAGTATTAATTAGTTAGACAAAATATCCATACACCGATCCCAAAAAAATATTACTCTCTCAAGTTCAAAATAAAACTCCTTTTAGAAATTATTTTTGTTGCAAAATAAATGTCTTTTTAAAAAGAAAAAATTATGCATTAATTATCATATTTACCCCTACCTATCTTTTTTCCCTACACTAATTTTGGTTGAGTTACTTCTCATGGAACAATATTCAAGTGCATCAGCTTTACCTCACATTTTATGTTTGTTCTTGGAGTTTTGTTACTTGTAAAGCATGATTATAGGTGGAATTTTAAGTGGAGATTGAATGTATAATTGGAGTTACAAAGTATTAGTTATGATTATTTTAGTCATTCTAATTAGTCTTTTAATTTGAATGAAAATTGCTAAAAATACTTTTATTTTGAATACGACGAAATATTTTTTTCATGTAAATTCCAAAAATATCCTTACTCATTTAATATTTTTTCACTTCATTGAATTCATTATTTTTTCTCTTCCAAAAATCAAGAAAGACAAAAGTGGAAAGATTTAATAGTTTCTCGTAGAAAAATGTAAAACTATATTTATATTGGCAAGATGATTTTTTTACTACAATTACACTTATTTTGATATGAAGAGTGTAATAAATTTTTAAATAATTTTTTTAAAGTGTGAAATATAATATTTGTAAGGATTTTCTTTTTCTCTTTAAAATTGATCTGGAATGGATCTGCCTTTGGTTGGTGAAGAAATTATTGGTGATGTCATCTAGGTTCGTGATTTTCTATTTCTTTTTTGTGTAAAAAAGAATTTTTTTTAGGAATAGCTACATAAAGTTCCATCTTAATATACATTAAAAGAAAAAATGGAGAAGATTTTATTTTTTCTAGAGAAATATTTTTTTGAAATTTTTATATCTTGTCTAGTATTTATACGAGTAATGCACGAAAAATGTATGTGGATACCAATTATTCACATTAAAAAATATTCCTAAAAAAATATATTCTCATGAAATTTCACTCAATGAGGAAAAGATAGTGGCCAGTTTACATGTAATTTCTTGTTAATACTTAGTTTATTTTAAAGAATCGTTATTTCTTTGTGGGTTGAGGAATAATCTTCAACTCTAAAGTTATTTTCTTTTTGGAGAATTTTATATGACTAAAACTTAGTTAATTAATTTCCTAAATTGATAGTAAAAATGTAAATAATTCGTTGAATTGTTTATGCAAACAGGGATTAATAGTATTTAATTTGAATTGTAACCAATTTTAATCGATTCTACTTAGATATTAATCATTATTTTCTTTTTACTTTTTTGAGAAATTCATCCCTGAAGTTGTGATGCTATCTATATCTTCAAGAGAAAAAAAAAATGAGGGGCTTCAAGCCTGAAAATTCGTCGTCTATCAATTAATGAGTGTATTAAATTTACAACGGCCTAACCGGCAGTTCTCACATGCTCACTTGGGTCCATTGTCCCGATTTCCCATAAATAAGGTGGAAATGGACACAATTTTTTTTTTTTTTTCTTTTTGAAGCTCGACTGGACAGTTACCCCATGAAGGGTAGATATAAGTGTCTCACAAGAGGAAAAGAGAACCCTAGAAAAAGTAGATTAAAGCATGTCCATGTATGTGGAGGATATCGAACCCAAACCTCACAGTCGTGGCAGGCCATAGCCCAGAGCTATGGACCTCGTAATAAATGGACACAATTTCTAACCTATAGTTGCGTTGATTCATTTTGTTATGTCTAACTCCTAATGTGATTTTTTATTTTTATTTTTAAGAATTTTGAGAATTAACCTATTTTCTTTTTATAATTTCAAGTCTCGTCCAATAAGATAAGACCAACGTAATAAAGGGAATACTAGTCTAATGAAGGCCATACAATGTACAATAATGATTATTTTGTATTGCATGTTTATATAATATATGCCAATGTAGTTTCCAAATATTTCGTTTTGGCATAAAAAAATATATAAATACGGAGCTGTTTTACAATTTTTTTTTGTTTGTCTAATTTGCAGCTGTTGGTGTCCCAGTTAGTGTTCCCACAGCGAGTGAACCTGCAGGTAAATCATCTTTTACTAATTACTGTTCTTTTCATGCTAATAATGATGCAATTTTTATTCTCATTCTTGGCTAATTTACAATCAAAATCAACTAAAATTTAAAAAAAAAATTCAAAAAATCGAAAATTAATTTTTTTATTATTAAAATTGAAAAAATTGAGACTAAATTATAAGAATATCAAAATGTTGAGTTTTTGGTATTTTTTTCTCCAAAATTTCGGTTGATTTTGGTTTTAAATTAAGTAAGATGAGTATAAAAGTTGTGGTATTGAACAATTTTGTGCGATAATATCCAAAAATTGAAAGTGTACAAGAGTATGTACTATGAGTTTATTAGAAGATTTGAACCTGCTAATTATATTATACCTTTTAAGAAACTAATAATAGTAGTTATAATTATTCCTTTCTTGTATATTTTTTAAAATGTATCAAATTAAATTATATTTTTATACTCTCTTGTTCATATTACTTATGTTTATTTTACTAAAGTCATCCTCACTCATAAAAAAGAGAGAGACCGGTGGTTGGAAGGGTAAATTAAATTATTTTAAAATATAATAAAAAATATCACTTGTTTTTTCTTCTTCGATTTATGCTAAAATACCTTAAAAATAAGGAGAATAGTAATGATTTAGTTGTGACAAGTTAGTAGGCAATTAGTGGTAGGACTTTCGATAGCCCAATGGAAACGGCCACTTGACGCAGGGCTTCGGTCCGCGTTCGAATTCTGCACCCCCTACCCCCAAAAAAAATAATAATAAAAAAAAGTAAAAAAAAAGTAGGCAATTAGTGCAAACATCTTTTATTAATGATATTGGTTGGTTTTTATAATTGCATCCCCTTATATATGTAAATAACATTTTTGTTAAGAAAAATGAATCAAGAAGTAAATAAATTATTTTGATGCTAGAATTTTATTTTATTTTTCTTCGATGAAGATTTTGCTGCTGGAACTTTAAATACCTAGTCTAAGAATATCTATGTTCCTATTTGAAATTTAATTTCCATGCATGCCAAGCTATTACTGGCAACTATTTCTCTTTTATGTACTTCACTATGCAAAATGAATATTTGTGTATAATTACACACATTTTACCCGTTATTTTATGTTAAAATAACTCATAATTGCAAAGAAATTAAATATTACCATATGTTGTACGTTTTATATATTTTGAGCATGACATTTGAATAGTTAATTTTTCTTTTGAACATCAAATATGTGATTTGATAGTAAAACTCATTAGTTTATACAATTACTATTCTGATTTTCCCTAGTTTTATGTAATGTTCTATAAAATGAAATAAAACTAGTATGATGTTTGATTAATGATCATGTTTTAAGTATCATGTGTAATGGTTACAAATCATATCATAGATACATATTGGGGGTATATTGTATTGGACGTGATCCGAAAGAGAAGTAATACTTCATGGTTCCTTTAGTCATAAGTATTACTTCCCCAATACTATTTGGAATTCTTAGACCTTATGTCTCCATCATTTTCAACGTGAATGGAGCTACGTTTTGACTCAGTCGAACGTTACTTTTAATCGTGTAATTAATACGACTGATGATCGGATGTAGTATCATATCATGGCTTGAATGTGAGAGGCATTGTAAGAGATTTGTCCCTCTCTTATTGGAGAGATATACGTGGGCCCCTCGATAGAGAAGACTGTTTAAATGCATGGTCGTGCTCAAATTTATTTAATAAAGTGGTTATTAAATACTATTTGTTGGAACAGTCTACCTGGAGATCTAGCAGAAATTATAATTAAGCATTATAAGGGTGACAACTACCATGCCTTATGATTAATTTTGATATCGCGAGACAAAGGAATTAAATAGTGGATTGATGTTAGGTTCCACCGATCATTCATTCACTCTGGGTAGTCACAATGTCTTGTTAGGGAACGCTTGTGATTTATGGACACATACAACTACTAAGTATGTTTTCATTGTCAATGTGATATGAACATATAGAGTCACATTCATAGACGAGTTAACGGGTTTTATATCCAGTTCCAATGAATCTAGAATGTGTCTAGGTTCATTGTATCTGACATTTATTTTTCTGAGAATAATAAAATGAAATTATTCGAATTAGAGATTAATGATGGGCATTTTCGGTATTTGGCTTCCGCTGGGATTACGTGGGAGTTATTATGCGATAAAAACTCCCACTACCAGAGGAGGTTGGGATTACGGGGAGTTGATTTTCGGAACAAACTCTCACGCCCTATATAATCTCTTTTGGGCAAAACCCTAGACACATTTTTTTAGAGCCGCAAAACCTTATCACTGAATAAGGAAAATAAATATTTACACTCAAAATGAGTCAAATTAATGACTTAATTAGTCACACTTACAATTCTTGAAGGTTTTACCTAAAATAAAGTTGTAGATTCTAGAAACTTAGGGAGCGACAAAATTGTAGAATACTTAGTGAGTCAAATAATCAAATATAGGACAAAAAAAAATTCAAATAATTAACACCAGTAAGACATACAAAATCGTTCGCAAGGTATTGGTCGCAGTCCTTGAATTAATTTGTAATAGTTGTCAATTGCGTGCTAAAAACATATATGAGCTTTTATCATGTGTGAAAGAAGGAAAGACTTTGTATTTCTAATTAAACATATTCTGGTTGTTGAAAATATTGTACCCCCAAAATTAATTTATGTCACCCAAAAGTTAGCAACTACCACAACCCTTTCCCCACTCTTAATAATACCATACTCTATATGAGTCTGGATTCTATAAAGAACAATATTTTTTCAGTACGGAACGTCTCAGGATATTTGTCCTGAGATATAAAATCACGACAGGTGTTTTGAGATTCAGAATAGACATCTATTTTAAATCAATCTTAACCGTCAATATTTTAATTCAACTGACAAGTAAAGTTCGCACGTACAAAATTACTCTGTTCCGCACTAGAGTCACCGTCCCTCTATATAGCCACAATGACCCATTCATCAATTCATTAATAAACCTCATTTCTCAACTCCCAACTCCCAACCATTCTCTCGAGCAATGTTGTTAAAATCCTGATTTAAATCGTATAATCGTTACGGAAGAAAAAAGAGTTGAATCGGAAATAAAATCGAAATTTGGTAGAATCGGATTGTAAAACCGTACGATTCTACCGATTCCACAAATTGGCTATTTCCAGCGGATTTCAACTATTTCCAGACAGAAATTGGCTATTTCCAGACGGATTTCAATTACTCGTTAATAAGGTCAAAATTATTTGTTCAGTTCTCTAAGTTTCGTATTTTAATAACATCTTGGTGTTCATATTTGTTGCTTATTTACAGAATCGGTGGTCTGATATTTTTGTGGTTTATTTTATTTTGATGTTTTGAAATATTTATAAGTTAAAAATTTTGTTTTGTCGCGTTTTTATATTTTAAAAAAAATTGTGAAATTATGTTTTATGGATTTTCGCATATTGTTAGACCATATGATATGATTTATATGTTAATTATTGTTATTTATATATAAAATATATATTTTAATTTTTCGGTACGATTTTACGATTTATTTTACGATTCACGATTTTACGATTTTTCACCCTCCACCGATTCTACGTAGAATCCCAATTTTAACAATCTTGCTCTCGAGATCAATAATGGCCGCCACTTCCAGTGCCGCCACCGCTGTTTCAACCACTTTTCTGGTGTTGATACTTTTAGCACTTCCTTTTTATTGAACAGCTCAGTCTCCGATGCAAGCTCCGGAGCCATCATCTGCGGAGGCGCCCGGACCGGCTTCATTGGATTGCTCCTCTGTATTGCTTAATATGTCAGATTGCTTGACATTTGTGGAGGCTGGAAGTAATCTTACTAAGCCGGATACCGCTTGTTGCCCGGAACTTGCCGGGTTGGTTGAGAGTAACCCGGTTTGTTTGTGCCAGCTTCTTGGGGATCCGGGTAAAACTGGGTTCTCTATTGATGTTAGTAAGGCACTAAAACTCCCTTCTGCTTGCGGTCTCAGTACTCCACCCGTCAGCGCTTGTGCAGGTACTTTTCCTTTTCTGGCTAATCTCATCTCATGTACATAGTGCAAATAATCGTCTATAGCGGTATATATACTCGTTTATATGCCCCAACCACTAACAATTCAACATATGTATATATAATTAGGAAAAATGTTTAAATGATGAATTTTAAATGGTTGGACACGTGGATATGAAAATAGGTATAGACGATTTTCGCACCGTAGATAGAATCAAGGGATATGATGATTTTTACAATATTAAGAGTGAATTAAATTAGAAATTTTACAAATTACAGTATATTTGTTGCCCGCGGCAATATTCATTTCATACCAACACCGATCCCAAAAAACTATTACTCTCTCCATGTCAAAGTAAAAGTAGTTTTAGAATTAAATATAAAAATTAAGATAGCTAAAAGTAATACCCCTCGAATTCAAAATAAAAGTATTTTTAGAAAATAGTTTTTTTGTAAAATAAGTGTCTTTTCATAAGAAAAAACATGCATTAGTTGTCATATTTACTCTCTACATATTTTTTCTTCATACATTGATTTTGGTCATAATGAGTTGGTTCTCTCACATTTTTTCTTTGTTCTTGAAACTTTGTTACTTGTGAAGCATGAATTTTGAGGAGAGATTGAATGTGTATTTGGAATTATAAAGTATTAATTATGGCTACTTTATTCATTATAATTAATATTTTAATTTGGGTAAAAAAAATTTAAAAAACTCTTTTAATTAGAATACTCCTCTGTCCAAATTATCTGTCAACTTTGTATTTTGCACGGATATTAATGTTTTATCAAATTTTATAGTAGAATATGGTAAAATGTCAAACATGACCCTATTTAATTTTAGTCACAATTTAATTCTACATTATCTCATCTCTATATTATTTTCTCTCCAACATTTAATGTAAGGGTAATATTAAAAAAATCGACATTAATGAAACATTTATTTAGAAAGTGGACAAATAATTTTGAACGAATTAAAAAGGAAATGTGGACACATAATTTGGGATGGAGAGAGAAGGAGGTAGTATTTTTTTTTCAATTAAATTCCAAAAATATCCTTAGTTGTTTATTACTTTTTCACTTCATTGAATTCATTATTTTCTCTCTCCCAAAAATTAAGAAAGACAAAAGTGAAAAGATTTAATAATTCCCCCTAGAAAAATGTAAAACAATATTTATATTGGCAAGATAAAAAAATTCTACAATTACACTTATTTTGATATGAAGAGTGTAATAAATTTTGAAATATTTTTTTTAAAGTGTGAAAGATAATATTTGTAAGGATTTTCTTTTTCTCTTTAAAATTAATCTGGAATGGATCTGCCTCTGGTTGGAGGAGAAATTTTTGGTGATGTCATCTAGGTTCGTGGTTTTCTTTTTCTTTTTTGTGTAAAAGATAAAATCTTTTTTAGGAATAGCTACATAAAGTTCCATCTTAATATACATTAAAAGGAAAAATGGAGTAGATTTTATTTTTATAGAGAAATTATTTTTAAAAAAATTTATATTTCTTTTTAATACTTAGTTTATTTTAAAGAATCGTTATTTTTTTGTAGGTTGAGGAATAATCTTCAACTCTAAAACTATTTTCTTTATGGGGAATTTTATATCATTAAGAATTAGCTAAATAATTTGCTAAATTGATAGTAAAATGCAAATAATTCGTTGAATTTCTTATGTAAATAGGGTGAATAATGTTTAATTTAAATTGTAATTAATTTTAACCAATTTTACTTAGCAATTAATCTTTTTTTTTAGAAATTCATCACTGAAGTTGTGCTGCTATATTTTCAAGAGAAAAAAGACAATGCACCACGACTCCTCTGTGGAACGGGTATTTGTTTTGCATGCGCGGAACGAATTCTCAATCGTTGGATTAAATTTTTGACGTCTGAGATTGATTTAAAAAAAACTTTTTTTTTGGTTTTGGGAAAAACTGTTCTGCGAACACTTATTTTTTTACCAAAAATACACTTGTATTTGCCTTGAAAAATTATTTCACACGTGCAAAAAAATAGTTGTTCCGCGTAGGAGCGGACTGAAGAAAATGAGGGGCTTCAAGCCTGAAAATTCGTCGTATATCAATTAATGAGTGTATTAAATTTACAACGGCCTATTTTCTTTTTATAATTTCAAGTCTCGTCCAATAAGATAAGACCAACGTAATAAAGGGAATACTAGTCTAATGAAGGGTCAACAAAAGGCTTGCCCAAGTGGGTAAGTCTTTGGCTTGGGACCGAAAGGTCCCAAGTTCGACACCTTCTCCCCGCACTATGGGGGCGATAATAAATCTCCTCCTCACGGTGAGGCGTTCTCTTCCTCCTCTGGTGAGGCTAAGCTCCCTCCCCGGGGCGTGGGGCACGCTACAATCTCCCACGATCTAGGGTACTCCGCTCTTCCCCCTCGGGGGCAATCGCCTTCTGGCGTCAAAAAGTCTAATGAAGGCCATACAATGTACAATAATGATTATTTTGTATTGCATGTTTATATAATATATGCCAATGTAGTTTCCAAATATTTCGTTTTGGCATAAAAAAATATATAAATACGGAGCTGTTTTACAATTTAATTTTTTTTTTTTTTTGTGTCTAATTTGCAGCTGTTGGTGTCCCAGTTAGTGTTCCCACAGCGAGTGCACCTGCAGGTAAATCATCTTTTACTAATTACTGTTCTTTTCATGCTAATAATAATTAGTATCAAGATGCAATTTTTATTCTCATTCTTGGCTAATTTACAATCAAAATCAACTAAATTTAAAAAAAAAATCAAAAAATCGAAAATTAATTTTTTTATTATTAAAATTGAAAAAATGAGACTAAATTATAAGGATATCAAAATGTTGAGTTTTTGGTATTTTTTTCTCCAAAATTTCGGTTGATTTTGGTTTTAAATTAAGTAAGATGAGTATAAAAGTTGTGGTATTGAACAATTTTGTGCGATAATATCCAAAAATTGAAAGTGTACAAGAGTATGTACTATGAATTTATTAGAAGATTTGAACCTGCTAATTATATTATACCTTTTAAGAAACTAATAATAGTAGTTATAATTATTCCTTTCCTGTATATTTTTTAAAATGTATCAAATTAAATTATATTTTTATACTCTCTTGTTCATATTACTTATGTTTATTTTACTAAAGTCATCTTCACTCATAAAAAAGACAGAGACCGGTGGTTGGAAGGGTAAATTAAATTATTTTAAAATATAATAAAAAATATCACTTGTTTTTCTTCTTCTTCGATTTATGGTCAAATTCGTTAAAAATAAGGAGAGTAGTAATGATTTAGTTGTGACAAGTTATTAGGCAATTAGTGCAAACATCTTTTATTAATGATATTGGTTGGTTTTATATTTTCATCCCCTTATATATGTAAATAACTTTTGTTAAGAAAAATGAATCAAGAAGAAAATAAATTATTTTGATGCTAGAATTTTATTTTATTTTTCTTCGATAAAGATTTTATTGCTGGAACTTTAAATACCTAGTCTATGAATATCTATGTTCCTATTTGAAATTTAATTTCCATGCATGCCAAGCTATTCCTGGCAACCACCACGGCTCCTATGCGGAACAGCTTTTGTGCGGAACATGTGGGACAAAAGCTCGTCTGTTAGATTAAAGTTTTGGCTGCTAAGATTGATTAAAAAATGAACAGCTGTTCTTAAGGCAAAAAAAGTGTTCCGCATGTGCGGAAAAATAGCTGTTCCGCATAGGAACCGGACTGACTGGCAACTATTTCTCTTTTATGTACTTCACTATGCAAAATGAACATTTGTGTATAATTACACACATTTTACCCGTTATTTTATGTTAAAATAACTCATAAAGGCAATGAAATTAAATATTTCTCTGTGAAAAATAATTCTGGTTTACTTGTGTAGTAAAAGAACCAAAAAAAAAAATTATTATTTACCAAATTATTTTATTTTATAACGGTATCTAGACATTTAACCCAAAAAATTCGGTTAAAATTTTAGTGGTATTTGCTCGTCCATGCAGGAATTCTTGCAAACTCTGTCACATATTATCATTTTTTCTACATTAGATAGAATTCGAATTTTTAAACATTAGTTGAAAGACTCTTGTCACTTGAACAATTGCCTCATCGACATTTACCAAATATTTTAATCTATTGCTTTCGCTCAATTTTAATCAGGTTCCCCGAAGGCATTAGCATCGAGTCCCGTAGGAGGAAACGATGGCAGCGGAGGACGTATCATTGAAGCCTCCTTGACGTGCTTCTTCGCCAGCTTGGCAACCCTAATTTCTATTACTTTCTTCTAATTTCGTAATCATCATTATTATTTTTTCGATTTGACTTGTAATACTGATTATTTTTTTATTTGCCACATTTCATAATTTAGTATTACATTTTAAGTGAGCACAATACTTTTAAAAGCTTTTATATTATTTCATTATAAATCAAGTCCATCATGATCGTTCTCCTTGGGCACTCTGTCCATGATCAAGTATCTAGGGGTGTCAACGGGTTCGGGCCCGAACCCGACTCAGATAGCTCGAAAAAATGTGAGCGTACGCCATAGCAGTCAAACTCGCGATTTGATTCGTAGGATCGTACGATCTTACGAGTTTTAAGGGGTCTTCCGAGTTAGATCCTACGTACACTACAACAAAAACACCTTTTTGCAATGTTTTTGTACCAACACTTTTATCAAACGTTGCTTAAAACCAAAAAGAGTAAGTTAAAGCAACACTTTTTGCAAACGTCGCAATATTTGGATTTTATACGACGTTTTAAGCGTCAATTATAGTAATTGTTGTTCATACCGACGTTTTGATGTTGGTTAGCGACATTTACATTAAATGTTGTTATAAATTGTTACTTTTTGCGACTCATATAGCGACATTTATATATTATGTCGTTAGATCTTGTGACCTTTCAGACAAACATCGCTAAGTTTAAATTTTATACGACGTTTCATAGCGTTAGTTATAATAATTGTTGATAAAATAGACATTTTGATGTTAGTTAGCGACGTGTACATTAAATGCTGTTATAAATTGTTACTTTTTGCGACTCATATAACGACATGTATATACAATATCATTAAATCATGTGACATTTCATACAAATGTCACTATATTTGGATTTTATACGACGTTTCATAAAAGACAGTTATAGTATTTTTTTTATTCTTACAGACAATTTGATGTTAGTTCATGACATTTACATTACATGTTATAAATTGTTACTTTTTGCGACTCATATAGCGATATTTATATACTATGTCGTTAGATCTCGTGACATTTTCAAACAAACACAAATACAAAGATTAAGTTTCTGAAATATATTTTTTAAAGAAAAATTAAAGACATTTAATTATTAAAATTTATTGAGAGTGTATTAATTTTAATTTGATTCATAAAAAATCGAAACACAAAAATACAAAATACAAAATTCAAATTCTATTAAAATAAATATAATAGGAGGAGAAACAAATAACAAATGATCATTTAGCTCAGCGGCAAATTGCACGACATACACGCAGGAGGTCGCGTGTTCAATTCCCATATCTTTGAATATGGAGAAAGTTTATTATATATTATTCAAAGCTAGCTAGACTCGACAGCTCGACTTGTCTCTAGGCTCTGGCTCCGATTATTTAAAGATAACTTGACTCAACGACTCGATTTGTCGGGCTCCGACTCGGCTTGGCTAAGTTCGGCCAGCCTGGTTTCAAAATTTATGAATATCGGGATAGATATTTTGTTGCGACTATTTAAAAATGTCGGAAAAAATTACTTATTCACAATATTTACAAACGTCGGAATAGACGATTTGTTGCGATTATTTACAAATGTTGGCAAAAAATACCTTTTGAAACACTTTAAAATGACGCAACAAATGTCGTAATAGGTAGGTACCGGCGCTTGTAACAAATGTCGTAAAAAACCATAACGACACAGGAAAATGCGACGTTTACGCGACATTTGTGATAAATATTGGTATAGATCTATACCGACATTTTTTTGACTTATTGCGACATATGACAAACGTCGCAATAGACCTTTTTTGTTGTAGTGGTAGAATCGGTAATCCGGTAGGATCGGTACGATCCTACCGATCCTACGAGTCCACTCAAAACTAAAAAATTTAATTTTTTATTTTTTTTTGCTGAAACACTTTATATTTTTTCTAAATTTTTTTTATCATTTCTTGTACTCATAACTGATACTTTAAGATGTATACAAATTTATATATCTCAGGAGATATTTGAATCTTAATTAAAAATAGAAATTACGCACATTTTACCAATTAAATTAACTCCGGTTGACTTTTTTGCTAATACTTGGTCATTAAAATTGAAGTTTCACCATTTGAATCATGTTTCAGCAACTGGTAAATTCTTTACTTAGTCATTAACTCCGGTGATTGACTGTTTCAATTCTCACATTTTATTTGAAAATTTTGGTTGTTTCACAATAATCTCAGCTATTTTTACAAAATCTTTTCACATTTCATTTATTTAATTTTGTTAACTTCAAATTAAATTTAATAAACATGTTTAATTTTAGTACATGATATTTGTACTTTTATCTTTATAATTAATAAACATGCTAATAACTTGAATGATTTACTTTGAGTATTTGATTATCTTTTTTTTCTTTAAGACACTTTAAATTTGTGATTGAAATATTTTTCTAAGAGTACATATATATTTTCAAATAATTTTTTAAAGTAGGTAGGATCTACGATCCGAGTTACGATTCTACGATCCTACGATCCTCATATACCCTTTCGATCCTACGTAGGATCGCGAGTTTGACTGCCTTGGCGTACGCTGAGGTGAAAGCTCGAATTTTATGTGAGTTGAGCGTGGTAAACCCGAAAAAAGTTCGAACCCGAATAAGAATAATATATATATATATACTAATTAAAAAGAAGAAAACCTATAAAATCCATTTCTTTTGTTTTAGTCTATACAAGGATTTTTGTCCACGTTGTATCTAGATACTTTAACCTTTGATCTTACTATGTATTTATATTTTGTTATCTTTTTATTAGTTTATTTTGCTTCAAAAATTAATTATTATGTATTTTTGTATTTTTGTCATAATTTAGTTTCATTGCTTATTGTATTATATTATTCTTCGTATAGGATTTTTGTGTTTTTCTAATATATATTTAGCTCGTGAGCTTAGCTCAAGCTCACATTAAAATGTGAGATGAGTGTGAGCTCAATGTTTGTGAGCTTTTCCGGGCTGAGCATGAGCTGAGCTTTCCAATGTTTATGTAAGCTGAGCTCGACTCACATAGCTCGATTGACACCCCTACAAGTATCCACTATGTTGTATAAATGGTTTTGGATAATGTATGGGTAATTGGAAAATTATTTTGATTTTTCATCTACATTGAATCTGATAACGGGTAATGTGAAAGATTTGAAGAGAAAATATATGTTTCATTTTTGCAAAATAAAAAGCTTGTACATGGATATTTATACATGTATTCATGCACTACATTAGTTAACTAACAATTATACCATACTACATATTATTTAGGTAATTACTATACATTAGGTAAAAACTAATTAAGTACATGTCCTAAATACTAATTAGATCAATACTTGCTAACTAGATAATTAAACTGTCCTTGACTCAAAGCTTTGGTTAACACATCGGTGAGTTGCTCGTTTGTTCCAACATGCTTGAACATTTTCTCGAACAAAATGAGAATCAAACTCGATATGCTTAGGTCTTTCATGAAAGACTGGATTGGCTGTAATGTGGAGCGCCGACTGACAGTCATAATACAACTTAGCGGGCCCCAAAGTGACTCCAATAGATTTGAACATCTCTCTTAACCAAACTAACTCACTTGTTGCGTAGGTCATAGCTCTATATTTGACTTCAGCTGAAGATCGAGAGACAACTTGTTGCTTCTTGGATCGCGAGAAATATGAGTGCTTCCTAATTTGACAAAGTACCATGTAACAGACCTTTTAGTTGTAGGGGCAAAAGGCCAATTAGAATTGCAATAAGTCAATAGTCCTGCATTAGGATTCTTTCTCGGTAGAAAAATCCTCTTGATTGCCCTTAATATAATGAACAACTCGAAGTGCAGCATCTCAATGTCATTCTGCGTGAATTGACTAAGGTTATGGACTGCATATGTGATGTAAATCTCGTTATGGTGAGATAAAGTAATCGCCCCCACTAATCGCCTATATCTCCATGAATCTCTTATTAACTTTCCACTATCATCTTCAATTGTCAACTTGAGTTGTGCCTCCAATGGTGTATAATATGGTCGTGAACCAAATAAACCACATTCTGTTAGAATGTCAACAACATACTTTCTTTAACACAATAACAGACATTTGGGAGAACGTGCAACTTCTATGCCTAAAAAGTACTTGGGGACTCCAAGATCTTTGATTGTAAAAAAAAAATCCAAGTACCTTTTTACTTCTTAGCATGTTTTAAGGTCGTTTCCTGTGAAAATAATATCGTCAACATAAACAAGGATTACAACCAAGATGTTACCTCTCAAATAGATGAATAAGGTACGTTCTATTACAGTTCTGCCTGAAACCAAATTTGGAAGCTCTAAAGTGAGTTTACCAAACCAGTTTCTTCCTAATTGTTTCAACCCATATATACACTTCTTGAACTTGCAATAAAGATTTCGCCTAGGTGCAGGAAATTCAGGTGGTAGTTCTATGTAAATATTCTCTGCGAGATCAACATGAAGGAATGCGTTGTTGACGTCTAACTGGAAGAGGCACTATTTTTTGGAAACTGTCAAAAGCCAAAAAAACATGGAACTGTGGTCATTTTGGAAACCAGAGCAAAAGTTTCAATTAAATCCTCCCTCCTCGACCGGAGAGTAAACTTTTATCACCATGCGAGATTTAGGACGTTCTAGAGAACCATCAGTCTGAAACTTAAATTTATAGACCCAGCGGTTGGAAACGGACTTCTTCCAAGTGACAATGGTGCATAAACCCAAGTGTTGTTATTTTTTAGGGCGCGCATTTTGGCTGCCATAGAATCCCGCCACATAGGAGAACGAACGGATTTTGCATAGTTGCGAGGCTCGGTATAACGGGATAGAGAAGCCAAGTAACATTTATGGGAAGAATAAAAATTCTCATAAGATAAATAATTATGTAGTAGATAGACCATATCTGAAGAAACCGTTTGAGAAGGGTGGGCCGAAGGGACAACAATGTTGCAAACAAATCGCGAAGGCGAATAGATGGTTGAGTGTCGCATGTGGACCGGCGAAGAGGAGCACCCCGGAGGGAAATTGGTCTCGGACTCACGGGAGAAAAAGAATAGCCCGGTATTCCCCTTGAAAGGCCTGGTTGATGAGATGAATTAAATGGAGGTGGGCTGGTATTTAAAGAGCTACTGGGGTGGACTCTACATTTGGGTCGAGTGAAGGATTGGTGATGGTAGGCCCAGATGGTAAGGTAGTAGTGGAGTTAGGCTCAACATGTGGGCCAACATTGAAGAAATGGTCATCAGGCCCAGAAGAAAGAACACGGCTGACTAGATCAACGCGCGGGTCACCGCGTGGTTGTGCGGAGCGAGCAGGCCGGCCTGTTTGGGCCGACTAGACTGAACCGATTGGACTGCTGTCTGGACTAGGCCGATGGCTAATAAGGGTTGCTGGATCAGGACCTTGTGGACTGGGCTAGTCTAGAGCTGGTGGATTGGGCTGGTTGGACTTATGTTGTCTGGGTTAGTCCATGCCTGGCTCGGGTGGTCTAAATAGATTAATACTGGTCCAGTGTCGTGTGACTCAATCAGTGAATTTTTTCTGGGACATTTTGTGTAGTTGGCGAAAGATATTTTGACAAGGGTGCGTATGGAAAAATGTCCTCATAAAAGTGAACATCTCGGGAGATAAATATTTTTCTAGATTGAAGATCATAGAATGTCCAACCATTTTGTCCCATTGGATATCCTATAAAAATACAGTTGGTGGACCGCTCAGTGAATTTATCTCTCGTAAGATTTGTGTTATGTGCATAAGAAAGAGATCCAAAAACCAAAAAATGGCTAAAATTTGGTGGTTTACCAAATATAATCTCATAGGTAGTTTTGTTATTTAAAAGTTTACTAGGAGTGTGATTGACAAGATACCATGCGGTTAAAATGCATTCTCCCCAAAAACGAATTGGTAGATGAAGGTGTTTAATATTTACCCCATAAATCACAGTGTATTAGTTTGAAGGAACGTTTCGCCTTATTATGACCAAGAGGAAAAGGTAATCTAGAATCTTTGGCACGATGACAAACATCACAATGTATAGATTTATCATTTGAGGGTTTTAACAAAAAAAAATATTAGATACGAGATGGGTGCCCGAGTCTTCGGTGCCACAGTTGACAACTTTCTTCTGAACTGACAACCGCCACTATTTTGCCTTTTTTGAGTCACTCATTTGAGACGATAGATGCCTCCACTTAGCTCACCTTCCCCGGATTAGGTCCTGCACTACACAATACTCATCAAAGTATGTGACACAACATTGTAATTCTCGTGTAAATTGAGAGATAAAAATCAAATTGCACGAGAATTGTGGCATATACAAGACTTTAGCGAGATGAATATTGGAATTTTTAGTTACTATAACATAATGTTGTGCCCAAATACGTTTCCCATTAGGCAAACTCATGCTAATAGAAATTATCAGATGTTGCAAATTTGCAATTACTTTTTCTCGCAAGTAATATGATGTGAGGCACCGCTATCAAGAATCCATGGAAAAGAATAAAATGCGACGTTTTTACCAGTGGTGTGGAAGACCGCAACTTTATTTTCTTGGAGTATTCCAGCTATTTCCTAGCCAATTTCCTCAATTACACTCTGTCCAAAGAGGTGGTAGTTGTTTACTGCACCAAATAGGTCGCGCTGTGCGCTGGTTCTGAGTAGCTTGCGTAATGTGCGGTGGTGTCAATGACGCTTCTCCGACATATTGGTCTAGGAGATAAAAGTTGATTTTTTTTGGAATTTAGGAAAAGGCAGAAGGAGTTCACTGCAATGCATATGATCCGTTGTAAATGGTTTTATGCGCTGTATGGGGGTTAGCTTTTCTAACCTCGCTCTTTTTCACTCGGGATCATTTTTTCTATGATACCATAAAAGATTTGAAGGGAAAATATATGTGTCACTCTTGCAAAATAATTAACTAGTACATGAGTATTTATACATGTGTTCCTACATACTATTTAGGTAACTACTATACATTATGTAGAAACTAATTAAGTACATGTCCTAAATACTAATTAGACACTTCCTAAATAATTAGGTATATACTATTTAATTAGGTTATTCTAAATAGCAACTTCCAATATAATGTATCTTAGTTTTTATCCTCAAATACATTCATTAATGAGATGGTTCATTTAAAGCATGTCGTTTAATAGATATAAAGATGATATATGTATTTAGAATACATGAATCTAGTTGCCAAGAATTTTGAAAGTGTATTTAGAATTCTAAGATCACTTAATTCCATTCATGAACATTCCACCTTAACTAGACTATAACAAAGATAGGCTGTCAATAACGTAGAGGAGGTAGGATGAGCAGTTGCTCAGATTTAGTATGGATCGTACATGGACGGTAGATGGAGTCGACGGCTCTCTGAGGATTCCCTTAGTTTATTTAGTCATCATTATTCCTCTTAGATTGCTTATTGTAGCTTTTCAAGTGAGTTCCTAACCCCCAGATTTCGGATCAGTCTTATGAGAAGAGCATGGGAAGTAAGAGCTTTAGGGTATGGAAGGAGTACTCAACGGGGATAAGGGGGCCCCGAGTAGAGTGGAAGAAGGAAGATTAGAAGAGTGTAAAATTAAATAGGAGACTCGTTTTCTATTTTCTAAGCAGAAAATTCTGAATTTTCCCTTCGTTCTCTAAGTTCTGTATATTTTATAATGTTATTGTCGGATTGTTCTAAGTTCACTTTCAAAGAATTTTCTATGCTAAACTGTTTTGTCGTATTCATTGTATCCTGGAGATAAAAGTTTATTCAACCTCAGCACACTTACTGGAGAGGACGAATCAGTTTTAAGAAAATTGTATGAAACATGAGTCTTGAATCCTGGTCTCTTTTTCATCAGATTTGTTTTCGTTGCCTGAATAATTATTCTGATTATTGTAAATTATTATTTTTCTAAAGTTTGAATAATTATTATGTTACACGCAAATTGTTATATTTCCATATTAAATATTTATTGATTTCTCCTCCCATGAAACTTTGAAGATTCGGAGCATAATACGAGTGCTAATTCTGTTTTTGCTTTGCTTTTCACCCCCTTTTGGGAACCATTTTGCTGTCGATAACTGTAGGAAGGTGTTAATTGAGTATTTTATAATTTATTGGATATCTAGTTGCAAATAACAAATAAATAAAAGCAATCATGTAATTCCGAACTCTGGGTAGCTAGTTGCAGTCCGGATCCTATGCTGAACAACTTTTTTCAATATATACGGAACGCTTCAAAAATGCTCATAACAGGTATTCTAAGACTCAGAACAGGTATTCCACGCGGTAAAAACAGAACAAGTATTCTGAGGCTTAGAACATGTGTTCTTTTTAAACCAATTTTAACCGTCAAAATTTTAATCTAACGAACGAGGGAAGTTCCGCACATGCGAAATTTACCCCCGTTTCGCACTAGAACCGTGGCAAGCTAATTGGAATTATCATATGTATATCACTGTTGACGAGTATTTGAATTCCTCGCTGAACATCGACCCTCAGGAGATTTTTCCGCAGTTGTAGTTTCCGTGTTAATAGTTGTATGGACCATACTCTCCTCCGTTTAGTGGTCACGCTGCAGACCAAACCTGAATTAGTAATCAAGTTGATAGTGGACACCGGATATTCCAAAGGGTAACAAAAAAATTCATGTAATTTTTCTTGACATTGTTTACAACCACAATATTGGCTTTATCGCCTCCATTCCATCAAACTTTGGGTATGTTTTCCATTGTTTAAAAATAGTTCCTTATAACTTTTTTATTTAAAATAAATTACTATTGACATGTTTTCAATTTTTTATTCACGCAATTTATAATTTAAAATAAGTAAAAATTTGTTGATTTGAAAAAACATCCCGGAATGTGCCTTTTGAAATAATTTATGTTTAAATTTTTTTTATTACTAAAAGATCATGGTACACAACAATATTTGATACTCCCTCTATACCCATTTAATTGTCGTTTAGGAGATTTATAGATATCCAAATTAATTGTCGTTTAAGATTCTTTTATTAGTTGTCAACAATTTATTCTAATTATACCCTCGATATTTCTTTTATTTGCCGTCTCTACCATCCCTATTTTTTCCTTTCTTTTCTTAAGCTATAGAAGTGAGCGAGGGGTAATATTGAAACTTTCGGTGAAAATGACAAATTCCTTAATTTTGTAAAATTGTCTAAAGAGTCTTATATTTAGGAATGGAGGGAGTACTAAATAATCATATTCATATTTTTTATTTTTTATTTTTTATTTCTCCCTCGGCAGCAATTTTTAAGATAATTAGTACAACTTTTCTATGTCTTTTTTCAACAAATGAAAACAACTCACGTGTAAATAAACTGATTTTACAAATAATTTACTATTAAGAACTTTAAGAAAAAAAATCTCAATCCAAAAAAAATGGAACCCACAGGAAGCTAGAGAGGCGTAGAGTTGTTAGTACTCCCACCGTATTAAATTAATGTCTCAATTTTATTCTTAGTCGGTCCAAATTAGTTATCCACTTTTTAAATCAAGTCATTATTAATGTTTAATTCCCTCTGTCTCATATAAATCTTCCTAAAGAAAAAAAAATATTCTCATGAAATTTCACAATTACTTTTAAAAGCTTTTATATTTTTTCATTATAAATCAAGTCCATCATGATCGTTCCCTCCACGATCAAGCATCCACTTTGTTGGATAAATAGTTTTGGATAATGTATGGGTGAATGGAAAATTAATTTGATTTTTCACTTACATTGAATTTTATAACGGGTAATGTATTTTAGTTTTTTTCTCAAATACATTCATTAATGAGATGGTTCATTTGAAGCATGTAGTTTTATTTTAAGTTTTTATTTATTTATTGGGGGAGGGGATCTATCTATTACAAAAAAATAGGAGATTCAAGAAGTGGGGAGGGATTTTAACTAATGATCTCTACGTCATGAGGCCTCAGCCTGGCCACTAGACCACTGCCTCATTGGCATCCATGTAGTTTAATAGATATAAAGATGATACATGTATTTAGAATACAAGAATCTAGTTGTCAAGAATTTTGAAAGTGTATTTAGATTTCCGAGATCACTTAATTTCATTCATGAACATTCCACCTTACATAGACTATAAATAGGAGACTCCTTTTCGAGTCATACCGAAGGGAAAGTGGGGATCACTATTGATCCTCCTTTTTAAAAAAAAAAGAGAGAGAGATAGAGAAAAAATAGGAGACTCCTTTTCTATTTTCTAAGCGGAAAAATCCACATATTCCATGTCTTCCATCTTTTAACTCCATATTTACCACTTTTTTTTCAAAGTTATTCATTCTAAAATGTAAGTCATCTTTGAAGGATTGTAGGCTTTGTGACATACTTTCCACATATTTGATTATTGGAAGGAAAAACTTAAAATATGTTTGTGTAAAAGTAGTCTCACCTTTGGAAATCTGTATTGATTCCGGATCCATGTCAACAATTATCTTCTTTCTTTGAGGTGGGGCTTCCTTTCCTATCTCTTCTTCTTCACCTTTGTCACCCATATCACCTTCTAAGTCAAAGCCTTTTTCATTTTCCACTTGAACTCCTTCATTTTCTTGGCTATCTTCCCATTCCATAGGTTGATCTTGCTTAAGCTGTTGAACTTTTCTTGAGGCAATTGTTCTCTTGATCGTCTCAATAGCTTTTTGTCTAGCCCCTTTAAAAATGGCGGCCGCCACCAATTTTTCATCGGTATATCTACTTTGAAACCTTCAATTGTCATCCACATAGATCATGTGCATACGGTGAAAGTGTCATTCATTGTAGATATTGTACTCCAACTTTCTTTCAACAGGATTGGCAAGCTTGATGTTGAACTTCCTAAACACCTTAGTGAGCATGCTTCCATATGGTAAGAAGTTTCTAGCACTTTTTACACACTCACTAAAGTGCCTCATATCCAAGAATCTAAAATTCAGCATTCTTCTTTCAAAAAGCCACTCCATTATTTTCATTTGGAGGTAGCTTATTGAACTCTTGTGACCTTTGATAGGGATGACCACATTTGAGACCATATAATGAAGAATTCTCAAATACTCATCTAGCTTGTTGGTTTCTATTTCCGTGTATCTACTAAATAACCCCTCAATCCTGAAATTATCCTTAAAACTCTTCAAGTCTAATGCCTAATAGCACTCCCATCAAACTTTACCCCAAATATCTCACAAAGCATAGCTTCTGGAAAGCTAAACTCTTCTCCATTTATGCTAGACGTGTACCAATAATCCACATCATCTTGCATCCCTTATTCTCTCAAGTTTAACCCAAACTCATAAATCATTGTGGGGTAGTACTCATAATGATAGTTAAATATGTTCAACCACCTACATCACTAAACATATCTAATATGTTATCAAGCCCTTTCCCAAATGTTTTCTCATGCCTAAAATATCCGGGAAAACTCCCTCTGTTGTTCTCTTGCAAGGAATCAAAGAGTTTCTTAGCTTGATCAATATAGAATCGGAATGATACCTTGATGGTTGCGAAGTTTGATGATTCCCTTGGAATTTTGATGTCCTTTGTGTAAGCCCAAAGGGTCTAATGTGATCAACTTGTTTTGATGATAACAAGACATTGAGAAATTCTAATGTTTGTGTGAGCTTGTGTTTCAATGATAGGATATTATACACTCACATATGTATTGAAAGGTAGCTTCTTGTGGACATCAAAGATCATCATACAACAAAAAGAAGCTACATTTTGTAATTCTCCAATGGCACAAGCCTAAAGGTCATCCACAATACCATTGGAAGATATTACAAAATCAAAGGAAGATCTTCTTGTGGATTTCAAAGATCATTCTACAAACAAGAAAAATCTACATTTTGAAAGTCTCCATACCACAAGACAAAAGGTCATTCACAATGCTAATGGAAGATATTGCAAAATCAAAGAAATATCAACAAGTGTTGAAGTCCAAGATACTACAACTTGACAAGACTACAAAGGATTTCATCACAAGAAGAGGTTGATCAAATGTCTCAAGTCCAAGCTCAAAGAGGAACTCATCTTGAAGACTTGAAGATCAAGAAGAATATTAGTCAAGATGCTTATAAGTATATCTCTTGTGACTAATCTTATTTGATGAATGTTAAATTATAGTATGATGAAGCTCATACTCCTGCATGATTTCAAAACCATATTTCATAATTTGATTTAATCTTTCAATGGTTTTGCAAAATGTCTTTTAAGTGTTCTTTAATGCCTAAGATCTTTAAAATATTTTAAATATCTTTAAGAAACACTTAGGCATGAGTTTGAGAACATTAGAAAGTTGACCAAGTGGAAAAACCACTTATGGACTAAAGTTTGGTCGACCGGGTCCTAGACTTCGGGCGACCTGGTGAAGTCTGATTGACCGACATGTGTTGTCTGGTCGATCGGAGTGTCTTTTGTACTTTGTCACTTTCGAATGTTTCAAGACTCCAACGACTATAAAATCTCGGAAGACCATACTTCAGGTCGGTTGACCGACATTTACTTAGTTCAACCGGATCACTCATCACGGTCGACCGAAATCAAGACAGAAGCTTTTGAACTTAACTTTGGAACCACTTCGGACAACCTACTTTCAAGTCGGTCGACCGAAGTTGTCTTGTCAAGGCAAAAATATAGCCGTTGTAACTCAATTTGCTTGCAATTTTTGGACCCTATACAAAGTCTTTAAGGCTGAAATTTGTTCTTTGCTCAAGTCAATAGAAAGGCCTTAGTATACAAGTTTTAGATAAGCAAATCAAACACTTTAATGAGCTAAATTTTTCCAATTATTCATCAAAACATTTCTATTTTAGAAAGAGCTTCATCTACTTATTCTTTAAATCTCAAACATTAATTAGAGCTTTAATTGTAATATCAAATCCTTAGAGGGATTTTTCTTTCTTGAGCTTAAATGTAAAATCTCATGTGTTGAGATTAGCTTTTCTTGTAAAAAGGTTGAGCGGCAAGGCTTGTTTGTAAGAGTGGTAATTTTGGGCCTCCAATGAGTTGTAGTGGATCTTTCTTGTAATTGAAGGAAATAGAGTGAATGGTGAACCCAAAATAGAAATAGACTAGGTTAGAGAAAGAGTTCCCAAGGGTGGACGGTTACATGAGTGTGTAAAAGACCATTAGTTGGTTTGTCCTTCCTTGTAATTGTTAGTAGTGCCCTAGGACCATTAGCACATGTTGTGCGTTTTGTTATCTTTTGAGCATGTAATTGAATAGTTAATTTTGCTTTTGATTGTCAAATGTGTGATTTGATAGTAAAACTCATTAGCTTATGTAATTACTATTCTAGAAGTCTCTAGTTTTATGTAATGCTTAATTACTATGAAATAAAACTAGTATGATTTTTGATTGATGATCTTGTTTTACTGATCATGTGTAATGGATACAAATCACATCATAGATGCAATATATAGGGATACATTGTATTGGACGTGATCCGTCAGAGAAGTAATACTTCATGGTCTTAAGTCATAAGTATTACTTCCTCAATACTATTTTAGAATCCTTAGACCTTATGTCTTCATTGATTCTAGTATGAATGGAGCCACGTTTTGACTCAGTCGGACGTTACTTGTAACAGAGTAATCAATACGATTGATGATCGGATGTAGTGTCCTATCATAGCTTGAATGTGAGAGACATTGTAAGGAATTTGTCCCTCTCTATTATTAGAGAGAGATATCCATGGGCCCCTCGATAGGGAAAGACTGTTTAAATGCATGACCGTGCTCAAATGTATTTGATAAAGTGGTTATCAAATGCTATTTGTCGAAACAGTCTACCTGGAGATCGAGCATAAATACAATTAAGCTTAATAAGGGTGACGACCACCATGCCTTATGCTTAATTAGGATATCGCGAGACAAAGGGATTAAATAGTAGATTGATATTAGGTTCCGTTGTAAATTCATTCACTTTGGGTAGTCTCAATGTCCTACTAGGGGCCGCTTGTGATTTACGAACTCACACTACTACTAAGTGTGTTTTCATTGCCACTGTGAGATGAACCTACAGGGTCACACGCATAGATGAGCTAATGAGCTTCATGTCCAGATTCAATGAATCTAGAATGTGTCTAGGTTCATTGTATCTGACATTCACCTTTTTGAGAATGATAAAGCATTATCATTCGAATTAGAGATAAGGGGCATTTTCGTGATAGTTTGGGATTACGTGGGAGTCATTATCCGATAAAGACTCCCACTACCAAAGCAGATTCTAGGGGAACGTGGGAGTTAGAGACTCCCACCGCCGAGAGAGTTGGGGGATGTGAGAGTTGGTTATGGGAACAAACTCTCACACCCTATATAATTATCTCTTGGCCGAAACCCCTAGTGTAAGGATTTTTTCAGCCGCAACCTTTGACATTCTCTGAAATCTAATTTCAGCTTTGGTCTCCCTTTTTTCTCTAATTTCCGAAAATCAGAAAGACGAAGAGCTAGCACTCGCCGCCCTGCTTCGTCAGCGTGGATACCGGTAGAGGGATATTCCGCAGAGGAATTCTGTTTGGTGGCAAAGCAACACATCCAAGAAATATCATCCTCCATTCAAGAAGTAGCTTCGAATCCAAGAAACGTAAGTTTTTCTCATTGCTTTTTCGATTCGTTTACGTATGAGCGGATCCTTCAGGGGAGGACTCATGGGTGTTTAGAACGAGTTTCCGCCCATGAATCCCTTCAGTAATCTCTCAAGACAAGCTAGTGGAATGTTGCCAAAATCATGTAGATCTTTGTGATTGAACCACTCTACATCCTTGTGTTTGATATTCTAACTCTATCTCTTTGCTTTCAAGTTCTTACTTTATACTTGTGCTTATACTCACATGAAGTTGATTGTATGAGCTTGAATTGATTATATGGAGTTAGATCAATTGCTTGTTATATCTTCCCTTGGCTTGGGCATATGACTTGCATTTAGAGATCTTTATAGCTTTATATATCTCTTGCTATATGCTAGTTCTCATGACTTGTGTGTTTGTTCTTACAAGCTATGCATATATGAATATTGACCTAGACAATACTTGATTATATTCATTGTCTTGTATTCCTACGTGTTGCATTTACACATATAAGTCATCTAAGTGATAATCATTTAATTCACCTTATATGCTTAGTGAACATAATTGTTGTTAAGGTGATCTTTTAGGAAAAGATTGTGGTAAAAAAGTTTAAATTATTTGAGAACCTTATTCACCCCCTCCTCTAAGGTTCTCCCCTTCGGGTATTGCAAATGCCCTTCAGGTATTTCAATTGGTATCAGAGCCTAGTCTCACTTTTTGTTAGGATTATCACCCAGGAGGATCTATAGTCATACGATTTTCTACCTATTCTATAGAAGACTCTTCCCTACCCTTATGTGATGACTCCATATTCTCTATGTGACTAACTGGTCAAACTGTTTTTTTTCATCTAATGATTTCACCTTGTTGAGCTTTATAGAAACAGGACCTTATGTTCCTTCAACTAACAAACAAGGTGTCAAATTGCCAAAGGCAAAAAGAGATCTCTTGAAGAGATGATGGAATCACAAGGAAGAGGAAGAGTTGTGCCACAAAGATTTAAAGATAAATATTCAAAGAGAAGTGGCATTGGGGCGGATGAAAGGAGATGTGTCAAAAGAAGAAATTCAAAAGCACTACTTAGCACTTGGATTCTCAAAGCTCAAATGTCAATCCATTGAAGAACCAAGTTGCTTAAAGACAAAGAGAAAAGCAACAAGTGATGACAAATGCCAAAATGTCAATCCATACTCCTCATCACTTGGTAAGAAAGCAAAGGTATCAAAATCACTTTCTCTTAACACTATTTGATGTGTTTAATTTTTGTTAAGTGATTTTGCTATATATATGCTTTCTCTTATTAATGTTACATCTCTTGCTCTTATTTGTCATATCCATAAAGATAACCTCTAGCATGATCTTAACATGTTTATTTAGCTAAGGTTTCTATGAGATGTAACATATACAACTTGTATGATTCTTGTTCTTAATTGCGTAGCTCATATAGAATCATTCTTGTTGTAATTTCATCTTTGTTCCTTGGGAATATATGCGACACTTGAGAAATTGGGCTAACCTTGAAGGACCTTTTAAAAGGTAGCTAGTTATTCTCAAGTTTTCCTTGTAGGTACAAAAAGTTCTAATCTTCACTTTGAAGACATGAACCATAAGGAATGGCACAAGTGAACTAAGACTCCAAGAAAAGAGTCACATGCCAAGGATTGCAAGATTGTAGATGGCTCATCAAGGAAAATAAAATAAATCCCAATGATGACTCTACACTTGCCGTGAAAGAAGAGGAGATTGCTTCCATCTCATCGACCAAGGATGAACAACAAAGAAAAAAGAGCAATCATATGTCAACCTCTCCAAGAGCTTCAAATGAAAGTGATGATCACAACAAAGATCACACAAAAGGCCTTAATGGACTCATTTATAAAGTAGATCAACCAAAAGGGTAAATAGTCCAAGCTCCTTAAGCATTGAGGTACAAAAGCTTAACTCATCCCTATATTGTGATCTTGCTTATGCTTTTGATCCCTATGTGCTATAAACTAGCTACATGATGAGTTAAGTAAATGACTAAGAATTTTTTGCCTAATTGATTTTTAAACTTGCTTGCTCACTTTAAGTAAAGATTCTTAGTGCAAGTAGTTTAGGATATACTTCTAGTCATTTAAAATAAAAAGAGAGTATGTGAAGGGATTTATGGGCAGAAACATGTTCTAAACACCCATGAATCCTGCCCCGAAGGTTCCGCTCATACCATAGGAATCGAAAAATACAAAAAATACTTACGTTTTCGGTTAAAGATTATGTTTTTCCAGGTGCTTAGCTTCAACCACCAAAGTCCTCCCTTGCGAAATTACTCCCTACCGGTATCCACGCGACAAAAGGAGCAGCGGGTGCTAACTCTTCATTTTTCTGAGTTCTGGAATCTAGAGAGAAAATGAGGCACGGCAGAAAATCTGGAAATATGATTTCAGGGTATTTTTGTTTATTGCGGCTTAAGCAAACTAAAAACTAGGGTTTCAGCCAAGAGATGATTATATAGAGTGTGAGAGTTTGTTCCAAGAACAACTCCCACGTCCTATCAACCTCTTCTGGCAGTAGGAGTCTTTAACTCCCACATCTTGTAAACCTCTACTGGTAATGGGAGTCTTTATCGCATAATAACTCACACGTAATCCCAACTATAACCAAATACCGAAAATGCCCCTCCTTAATCTCTAATTCGAATAATCATTTTATTATTCTCGGAGAAATAAATGTCAGACACAATGAACCTAGACACATTCTAGATTCATTGAATCTGGACGTGAAGCTTGTTCACTCGTCTATGCGTGTGACCCTGTAAGTTCATATCACAGTGGCAATGAAAACACACTTAGTAGTAGTATGTGTTCATAAATCACAAGATGTCCCTAGCAGGACATTGTGACTATCCATAGTGAATGAATATGTGGTGGAACCTAATATCAATCCACTATTTAATCCCTTTGTCTCGCGATATCGAAATTAAGCATAATGCATGGTAGTTGTCACCCTTATATAGCTTAATTGTATTTATGCTCGATCTCCAAGTAGACTGTTCCAACAAACAGTATTTAGTAACCACATTATTAAATACATTTGAGCACGAAAATATCTCTCTAATAAGAGAGGGACAAATCCCTTACAATGCCTCTCACATTCAAGCCATGATAGGATACTACATATGATCATCAGTCGTATTGATTACTCTATTGAAAGTAACGTTCGATTGAGTCAAAACGTAGCTCCATTCATGCTGGAAACCATGGAGACATAAGGTCTAAGGATTCCAAATAGTATTGAGGAGGTAATACTTATGACTAAAGAACCATTAAGTATTACTTCTCTAACGGATCACGTCCGATACAATGTATCCCAATATATTGTCTCTATGATATGATTTGTATACATTACACATGATCAGTAAAACATAATCATCAATCATACATCATAGATCATACTAGTTTTATTTCATTGTAAAGAACATTACATAAAACTAGGGACAGTTAGAATAGTAATTGCATAAGCTAATGAGTTCTACTATCAAATCACACATTTGATGTTCAAAAGCAAAATTAACTATTCAAAGACATGCTCAAAAAGATATAAAAGCGTACAACATATGCTAATGGTCCTAGGGCACTACTAATAGTATGTGCTTATTCGTTGATGCTTTTATGTATATCATGTTTTTGCTTGACAATGTGCTAATTGTTTATTCCAAACTTGTCAAGAATGATGTTTTAAAAGCATAAACTTGTTTCTTTAAACTCTCTTTTTTATATGTGCATTTTCTCTATTATCTTGATAATGTGTTTTGTGGTCAACTTGTATCTCTTGATCTTAAGTGCCTAGAGTACAAACACAAACACAAACACAAGAATGCACACTCTTTTATCTCTTTGATGCTTGTTCTTCACTTCTATATGTTTAACATGATGTGTTTGTATTGCATCATCTTTGATCATCATGTTAAATTGAGTGCATCATATAGAGATATTATTGAATAGAAGTGTACTAAACTATATGGGTTGTAAATAGTCCCATCATTAACCCTCTAGGACCCAAACAAAATGGGTACCAAAAGTGTCTTCTTATGTAGTAAATAAAGGTAAAGTGAAAATGAATTGATTCCTGATGATAAGATCATCCATCTTCTCGAAACATATGAAGACTACACTTTCTCCTTGAAGAATATGAGTCTAAAAGACGCAATTTCAAAGAAGAGTTCAACTTCAAGGAGATGATACATAGACTAGCCACATAGTCAAGAAAGTGCAAAGATGAGATTACAAGTGGCTAGGTCTAGTATAAGAAGAAAAGTGGGGATGAAGAGTTAAGATGGAAAATGGAATGAACAAGGTCAAAAGAGACATTTCAAAGGAAGATGAGTCTACAAGGCCAAGTGAAGTTTCATACATCAACTCCAAGAAGCAAACATCTCAAGATGAGAGAAGAAGATTGGAGTTGCCCCCAAAGACATCCTCAAGAACTTCAAAAATGACATCTCAATGAGGAAAGTCAAGTAAGAGCAAAATAAGCCAAAAGCTCAAAGAATCATCAAATGAAGAAAATTGGTAACTATAACCCTATATCTCTTGGTTTAGCTTTTTATTTTTTATGATCTCATATGCTTTCTCTTGCTTTAATTTCATGTTGCCATATCTCATGTGCTTATCTTTTTATATCTTATGAGTTTGGCTAACTTGTGTTTGATATGCCTATGTGTTTCAATTTTTTGATTTTTAGAAAGGCATTTTCAAAATGACCACCTTATATTTATGTGTTTAAACGGTTTAAGGATTTCAAAGATCCTAAGGTGTGTCTTTCTTTTACAATGTTTATCCCTCTTTATAGAAACTTGATCTTAAAATATTTTATCATTCTATACTTGCTATAAGTGTTTTTAGAAAACCTTACTTTTTTGGATATATTGGCAATCTTGTGCTTTCCAAGAGTTATCTTAACTAGATGCCGATATCCTATGGTTTTAATTTTTATACTTATGAATGCAAACAACCTTGCTTTGGATTATACCTTATGTCATGTGGTTGATTTGCTTATTCTTAGTTTGGTGTGCCTCTTTGATCCACCTTTTTATGAGAGGTAAGACTTGCTTTTAGCCATTTTTGGCACATTCTTGATGTTTGTCATACTCTCCTGTTGAAGTTATTTTTAGGCAATGATATGAGCCAACGACTTTGTTTTTATATGCTTTACAAAGTTTTAAAAATATATGGCCAACTTAAAAAGGGCCTAAAAATATGAGCACCTTAGTTGTTTTTTATTGTTTTTATCTTCAAAGATCGTAAGGTGTGATTTTGAGAACTTTGATGGTTTTATGAGGTTTAACCCTTAACTTGTTTTTATCTATTCAAAGTTTCTCATGATATTTTGGAAGTGATTTAAAATCGTTTAAAGGCTTTTCGGTCAAATTTCAAAAACCATAAAGTACTCACCGGTTTACCGAGATTCACATCTGGTCAACCGAAGTGCCCTGCTTCAGCGTTAAAATGGTATTTTTTTGAGCTATTCATTTCTATGCATTTATTTTCAAATTTCTTGGAAGTTGGAACTACTACGTCTTAAAACCTTCCAAGACTTTCCAAAAAATCTTAAACAAAATTGGCACATCGTAAGGGGGGGGGGGGGAGGGGGGAGGGCTTTCTTATTTATTTCCTTAAAACCCGTCTTATGCACTTTTCAAAGGCTTATCTTTATATGTGCCTATTATATGGATAATTAGAGATGGTGGAGAAATCTTTGAGCTTTATGCTCTTTAAAGCCTTGTTTTTATAGAGTATAATTTGATAAGTATGTTTACTTGGGTGTAATACATGACAAGTGTATCTCATTTTAATATCTTGGTTGTCATGTTTCCTTGAAACTTCTTTGATATAATAACTCTCAGCACATGATTAGTTTGTTGATAGTTTATAAGCTGGTAAGTCATTTCATAGGAGAAATACCCTGAAAAAATGTGCTTATTAAAATCTTGGTTGTCATGTGATCTCCTTGGAATGTCTTGCATAACATGTTGCATTCTTTCACATTCTATCATGCTTTGAAAGAAGGATGTGCTTTTAAATGCATTTTTACCTATCCACCTTCCGTAGTGATGTGATTTAAATGTTAAAAAAAATTCAAATATCACTAGTTTAGATGACTTGTTTTTAATATTTACAAAACCTCCATCTCTTTTGGTTATCCATCCTCGAGAGGTTTGTGCTCACCTTGATTGATTCATAACGTCCCTTTCCAACTTATGTGTTTACATGCTTACCTTGCTTTATCTTTCTTGTTAAACATCACCTTTGTAGTTTGGTTTGAATTCACTTTCAACTATATTCTTAACCAACTACTTGAGGAAGAGACTTGTTGTTACTATATTTTTAGTCTCTTATCCTCTCTATAGGTGATACATAAGTTCTTGTTGTTACTAGCATATGATTTGTACTTGATGACTTTTCAGGACATAAGAGAAGAAGCAACGATGTTAAAAGCAAAGACATATGCACACACAAAGAAAATAAGAAATCTCTCTTCACCAACAACTACTCCCATCCACTCGCCATTGATGATGATCTTGAGGGATGATGATTAGAGGAGACAGTGAATAAGAAAGATATGAAGTTTTCTGTGTGTCTCTCTACAATAAGGACACGAGAGAAGCAGCTGTTAGTAGTGCCCTAGGACCATTAGCACATGTTGTGCGTTTTATTATCTTTTGAGCATGTAATTGAATAGTTAATTACGCTTTTGATTATCAAATGTGTGATTTGATAGTAAAACTCATTAGCTTATGTAATTACTATTCTAGAAGTCCCTAGTTTTATGTAATACTTATTTACTATGAAATAAAACTAGTATGATTGTTGATTGATGATCTTGTTTTACTGATCATGTGTAATGGATACAAATCACATCATAGATGCAATATATAGGGATACATTGTATTGGACGTGATCCGTTTGAGAAGTAATACTTCATGGTCTTAAGTCATAAGTATTACTTCGTCAATACTATTTTAGAATCCTTAGACCTTATGTCTTCATTGATTCTAGTATGAATGGAGCCACGCTTTTGACTCACGTCGGACGTTACTTGTAACAGAGTAATCAATACTGACCGATGATCGGATGTAGTGTCCTATCATAGCTTGAATGTGAGAGACATTGTAAGAAATTTGTCCCTCTCTATTATTAGAGAGAGATATCCATGGGCCCTCGATAGGGAAAGACTGTTTAAATGCATGGCGGTGCTCAAATGTATTTGATAAAGTGGTTATCAAATGCTATTTGTCAAACAGATCTACACGGAGATCGAGCATAAACACAATTAAGCTTAATAAGGGTGACGACCACCATGCCTTATGCTTAATTAGGATATCGCGAGACAAAGGGATTAAATAGTGGATTGACAATAGGTTCCGTTGTAAATTCATTCACCTCGGGTAGTCACAATGTCCCTGCTAGGGGCCCGCTTGTGACTTATGAACTCACACTACTACTAAGTATGTTTTCATTGCCATTATGATATGAACCTACGTGGTCACACGCATAGACGAGCTAACAAGCTTCATGTCCGATTCAATGAATCTAGAATGTGTCTAGGTTCATTGTATCCGACATTTGTTTTTCGAAAATAATAAAGTGTTTATTATTCGAATTAGAGATAAGGGCAATTTTGGTATTTAACTATAGCTGGGATTAAGTGGGAGTTGTTATCCGATAAAGACTCCCACTACCAGCAGAAGTCTAGGGACGTGGGAGTCGAGTCTCCCACAGCCCGAGAGAAGTTGAGTAGACGTGGGGAGTTGTTCGGGAACAAACTCCCACACTCTATATAACATCTGATAGCCGAAACCCCTAGGTTACAAGTGATTCAAACTGAAATTAAACAAGTAACCCAAATCGATTTCGGATTTCTCGACCTCTCCCTTTTTCTCTCTAATTCCCGAATCTCGAAAAGACGAAGAGCTAGCAATCACTGCTTGTTTCGTCGCGTGGATACTGTAGAGGGAAATTCCGCAGAGGGAATTCCGTTGGTGAAAAGAAAACTTCCAAGAATCGTCATCCTCCATTCAAGAAGTAGCTTCTGAATCCGAAAATTGTAAGTTTTACCGCTGTTTTCGATTCGTTTACGTATGAGCGGATCCTTCAGGGGAGGATCCATGGGTGTTTGGAACGAGTTTCCGCCCATGAATCCCTTCAGCAGCAACAATGTTGGAAGCAAAGACAATGCATTATCTAAACACAGAGAAAATGAGAAATCTCACTTCACCAACAAATTTGGTAAGCATCCAAAGGTGAAGAATGAAGATGGAAGTCTCTCTGTTGCTCTTTGCCAGGATTTCGGCCAACCGGGTAAAAGGTTGCGGTCGACCGAACATGCCCTGTTTCCACAAAACTGTACACTTTATACCTTTATCTTTTCAGTTTTTTGCATTTACATATCTGGGAAATGTTTTTGGGGAGTTTCTATATGGTTTCCTTCTTACACTCCCCAAGTGTGTGATGTATGCCTAAACTTGTCATATCATATGCATCATCACATCATAAGTTGGCTTTGTTTTCATATTTTTCTATCTTTTGAGCCAACTTGTGAAAATTTTATGAGTGTATTATGTTCTTTTTAGTATATCTTTTGTACTACCTCCCTTATCATTTGAGATCATGTGCATTTTCTCTCTTATATCTTTTGTTCTCATTTGATTACTTTGGTTAGCTCATTGCCTTAGTTGTTATACTTCTTTGGCTAACCATTTTCTCAAAGAGGAATGATCTCCAAAGTGTTAACTTTACACTTCCTCTTTGGTTTTTCTTTTGGTTTGTGATACATATGTCTTTCATATGTTTATATTTTCATAGTATCACATCCATTTTATCTTTGTTAGCTAAGCTTTATAACTTGTTTTCATCTTGTTATATAGCTAACAATTGATTTTAATAAAAATGGGAGATTGTGCTTAATGTTTTATTCCTTCATCTCCTCATGTTTTAGCTTGAGTTGTATATTCATTTTTGAGTCATATGACCATCTTTGATTTTATGTGTCATTATATGCTCTTCTTATTTTATGCTTAAAATCTTTTCAAAAGATCTTTTTAATGCTTGCATTCATCTGTAGATAAGCATCACCTCTTGGCCACCCAAATTGCATTCAAATGGCCTTTTTACAAATGATGTGCTTACATAGCTTTAAATATTTCTTTTGGACTTTAGTTTTGCTTGTTTTTTCTTAACTTTTTTTTCTATTGACCAACAAGCTTTTCCATGCTTTACACTTGACCCCTCCTTGAAGATTTTCTTTTTTGATCATTTGGATCTCTATTTTTAACAAAAAGGAGGAGAAAATATTCTTCTTATTGGCAAACTGACGAACGTTTTTTATTTTGACAAAAAGGGGTGGGGGGGGGGGGGGGACTTAGATTTGCAAATGTGCCAAGAAAAGTAATTTTACAAAAGGAGAAGGCTAAGAACTTTGCAAATTGGGAGAGATAAACGATTCATTAAAAAGGGGGAGTAGAATGATTTTTCAAAACATCTACTTGCCATGATCATATGCATCCTTATCTCATGCTTTGATTGTTATGCTTTATTGCCTTATCATTTTGTTATTTTATTCCCATTTGCATCAATGTTTTGTCATCATAAAAAAAGGGAGATTGTAAGCCCTAAGGGCTAATGTGATCAATCTTGTTTTGATGATAACAAGACATTGAGAAATCCTAATGTTTGTGTGAGCTTGTGTTTCAATGATAAGATATTATACACTCACACATGCATTGAAAGGTACCTTCTGTGGACATCAAATATCATCCTACAACAAGAAGAATCTACATTTTGCAATTCTCCAATGGCACAAGCCTAAAGGTCAACCACAATACCATTGGAAGATATTGCAAAATCAAAGGAAGATCTTCTTGTGGATTTCAAAGATCATTCTACAAACAAGAAGAATCTACATTTTGCATGTCTACATAGCACAAGCCAAAAGGTCATCCACAATGCTAATGGAAGATATTGCAAAATCAAACGAAGATCAACAAATGTTGAAGTCCAAGATACTACAACTTGACAAGACTACAAAGGACTTCATCACAAGAAGAGGTTGATCAAAGGTCTCAAGTCCAAGCTCAAAGAGGAACTCATCTTGAAGACTTGAAGACCAAGAAGAAGATTAGTCAAGATGCTTATAGGTATATCTCTTCTGACTAATCTTATTTGATGAATGTTAATTTATAGTATGATAAAGCTCATACTTTTGCATGTTTTCAAAGCCATATTTCATACTTTGATTTAATCTTTCAATGGTTTTGCAAAACATCTTTGAAGTGTTGTTTAATGCCTAAGATCTATAAAATGTTTTAAATATCTTTCAAAACACTTAGGCATATGTTTGAGAACATTAGAAAGTTGACCATGTGGAAAAACTACTTATGGACTGAAGTCCGGTCGACCGGGTCCTAGACTTCGGGCGACCGACATGTATTGTCTGGTCGACCGGAGTGTCTTTTGTACTTTGTCACTTTTGAATGTTCCAAGACTCCAACGACTATAAAATCTTGGAAGACCATACTTCAGGTCGGTCGAACGGCAGTTGCTTAGTTCGACTGGACCACTCATCACGGTCGACTGAGATAAAGACATAAGCCTTTGAACTTAACTTCGGAACCACTTCGGACGACCTACTCTCTAGTCCAGTCGATCGAAGTTGTCCTTTCAAGGCAAAAGTATAGCCGTTGTAACTCGATTTGCTTGCAATTTTTGGACCCTATATAAAGCCTTGAAGGTTGAAATTTGTTCTTTGCTCATTCCAATAGAGGGGCCTTAGTACACAAGTTTTAGACAAGTAAATCAAACACTTCATTAGCTTAATTCTTCCAATAATTCATCAAAACATTTCTATTTGAGAAAGAGCTTCATCTACTTATTCTTTCATTCTCAAATATGAATTAGAGCTTCAATTGTAATATCCAATCCTTAGAGGGATTTTTATTTCTTGAGCTTAAATGTAAAATCTCATGTGTTGAGATTATCTTTTCTTGTAAAGGGTTGAGTGACAAGGCTTGTTTGTAAGAGTTGTGATTTTCGGCCTCCAATGAGTTGGAGTAGATCTTTCTTGTAATCGTAGAAACTAGAGTGAATGGTGAACCCGAAATAGAAGTAGGGTTGATGTATTCGTAAAATCTCTTCACTTAGTAGACAAGGTTAGAGAAAGAGTTCCCAAGGGTGGAAGGTTACATGAGTGTGAAAAGACCATTAGTTGGTTTGTCCTTCCTTGTAATATCTCAAGACAAGCTAGTAGGAAGTTGTCAAAATCCTTGGGTGTGTCCCAAGGTAGTGGATGTAGATCTTTGTGATCGAACCACTCTACATCCTTGTGCTTAATCTTCGAACTCTATCTCTTTACTTGTAATTGATTATATGGAGTTAGATCAATTGCTTGTTATATCTTCCTTGGCTTGGGCATAGGACTTGCATTTAGAGATCTTTATAGCTTTGTATATATCTTGCGAAATGCTAGTCCTCATGACTTGTGTGTTTGTTCTTACAAGCTTTGCATATAGGAATCTTGACCTAGACAATACTTTTTCATATTTATTGTCTTGTATTCCTATGTGTTGCATTTATACACATAAGTCAGCTAAGTGATCATCATTTAATTCACCTTATACGCTTAATGAACATAATTGTTGTTAAGGTGATCACTTGGAAAAAGATTGTGGTAGAAAAGTTTAAATTATTTGAGAACCTTATTCACCTCTCTCTCTCTCTCTCTCTCTCTCTCTCTCTCTCTCTCTCTCAAGGTTCTCCCCTTCGGGTATTGCAAATTCCCTTCAGGTATTTCAATTTGTGGTGGAGAAGGGGTATCTCATAGTCGGATTCCGTCGCCGACTCATCACTCCATCTTTCAACTTGTTTATTCGCCTTTGATTTTTCGGACAATCATATTCCTTCTCTTAGGAGTAGAATTTGCTCATGAGAGGCCTTTTGGTAGGTTGTCTTTTGGATGAATTGTTCTTTGGTGGAGGTTTTTGAGATTTTTTTGGAGGTTGAATTGTCTTCATGGTGATATAATAGGATGATTTGTGGTTGAAATTGATGATTGTGAAGGGTTGGGCTTTTGATTTTGAGAAAAGATATGAGAGATTTTTTAGTTTTTGAGAGAGAGGGAGAGAGAATGTGAATGGTTTGAATTTTGTAACTGTTGAAACCCTTTAAATTCCCCTTTCCGTGATGGCCCGGTTGACCAGGACTTGTTTTGAGTCGAGTTGAAATGAATAGTCTTCTGTTTATATGTGGTCGACCGAACCCATATTGCGAAAAAACCGAATTGCCTAAATTTTTCCTTGTGAAGTTTATCATTACTCCGATCGACCGAACCCTTATTGAGGTCGACCAAAATTCTCCTGTTTCCTGCACAATCTCAACAAACACATGAAATTTGAAACCTTGTGATTCCTATGATACGCCTTAGGTAATCAAATTTTTCAGAGAACGAATGTTTAGTGAAAATATTAGCAGGTTGATCATCGAGCTGAAATGGTCAGGGAATTAAAGAATTATATTTAAATTTAGTTGGATATGTAAAGGGTGAAAGAATTCTATCAATTTGCCAAAAAGTTGTGGGATTTGTTGTTTACTAAATTTCTATTCTTATTCATAGGGGAAGAACACAGGTTGAAGAAGAAAGGGGGAGGAAGAAGAGGGAATGGGGTAGGGGCGGATGGCTTAAGAAAGGGGTTAGGAAATGAGTTTCGGGTGTTAGTATAGGAACTACCAAAAATATTCTTAGTGTTTTGAGTGGGATATTTTAGAAAAGTTGGCTAATGTTGACTCATATTTTTTTTAACGGAAGGACATTTAGAACCAACTCGTAAGTTGTTCCGGAACCTAACAAAAAAAATAAGACGTGAGCCAACAATAATAAATTGTTACGAGAGTGATTCACTAATTTGCCAAAAAAAAAATTAAATAAATAAAACAAAACAAAAGTACCTCTTGGAATATGCTTTATCCAAAAATCTCTATCACCACATTAAATGTGTACCACGAACTCCACGAAGCATATCGAGTAATGTTTCTCTTTCTGTTTCAAGAATCTCTGTAATCCAATCCATGTCCACAGACCAAATAATTTTCTTCCAAAAATCAACGAAATGGAAATAAGTAGCTGCCCATCTCTCTCCTATGCAAAAATCCCAAAGCCTTCTCTGAATCACACTGATTCTTCCTGTCCTTTTGCACCTACAATTTTTGCTCCCAATTTAGTCAATGTTTTGGGCTTCAATTATTTACCAAGAAAGCTGCATTTTAGCATTAATTCAAGGCAATCGAGAAATTTTGTAGCTATTCAGGCTTCTGCAGCTGAAACCAGTTCAGTTTCTTTTGTACAAAAATGGATTCTTGAGCCAATTGGTCAGTCATTTTATCACATTTTATTTTACCTTTATTAATTTTCTCCCTGTATATGGAGTCAATTTTTATTGTAGAGGTTTTTCTTTTTTCTTTTTGTATTAAAATTTATGTGGCCATTCTTTATGATATTACTCTATGTTATTTGCTCTGGGTACGTGTATGTATTTAAGTATTGAGTACTTAAACATGTAAAACAAATTATGTGATTGGTGTTAATCAGATTCAGAAAGTATCTCATACTCGTATGTCGTGTCGACACGGATATTGCTGATAGGGTACTTTTTTGTGTTTTAGTACCAACTCAAGTATACATGAAAATATACTGTCTTTTAACTGTTTTATAGCTAGAGATTGCAAAAGTTAATCAAGATTCTTCATTACCAATATTCTAATCCTCTTTAGACAGGTTCATACAATTCGAAAGAACTATTGAACTAGTTGTTAATCTTGTTAATGAAAGAACTATGGAACTAGTTTTTAAGCTTGGGGGCAGAGAAGCAAATTTTATTCATATCTTTATGAAATTTGTAAATTTTATAGGGTAAAAAAAAAAAGAATTTTCAGAATCTTGAGGCGGCAGCCACTCGCCTCCAACCTAATTTTGTCCTTGCTACGGAGTAATTTTTTTTTTTTTTCTAAGTAAGCTACGGAGTATTATTAGTCACTAATTTTGATACAGAGTTATACTAAGGACATTTCCTAGTTATTAGTGATTTTCCCTCATACAACCATGCTAGAAAATCAGGTTTGGGGAAGGTAGGCGAAATATAAGAAGACATATATTCTAGTAAACTTTTAAAAACTGTGGCGTTTTGGAGTCGGGGACTTTGGAGCTGGGATATTGTGTTGTGAACTGTGAAGTGCATTGCTGGATTGATGGAAATGAAAAAGTAGACATAGAAAGCAAAAAGAAAGCAAGAAGAGGAAAAGGAAAGCAAAAAAGATGTGCTTGGATAAGGTTTGGTTTGGGTTTGGGTTTGGTTTGGTCTCACTTTTGGCGGGAAATGCTCAAAATTTGGCCTAAAAAATAGGCGGGAGAAATTCAAATTCAATTTTTTTTCTTCAAATAATCGTCCAATTCCAAATTTTGGCCTAAAAAATTTGGAATTTGAATATCTCCCGACAATTTTAAAGGCCAAAATTTGGAATTGAACGGTTATTTGAAGAAAAAAATTTGAATTTGAATTTCTCCCGCCTATTTTAGAGGCCAAATTTTGAGCATTTCCCGGAAAAAATGAGACCAAACCAAACACAAACCCAAACCCAAACCAAACATTTTCCAAGTACACCCGAAAGAAACGTAAGAACCTTAAAAAGGACCTCTTGTACATGGAATTATCTGCAATTTGTTTAGGGAAATTGGCATGTTTGGCCCTCAAACTATTTCTCAAATATTGAGCCTTTGCTACTGTATATGACCATAGGAAGTTCTTGTCTTTATTTATGATTCAATTATCTTAGATTTCTGGTTTCTACTCGTTAGGTGATGGTGATACGAGACACATTGGATTTAAAACCGGAATGCCAGATGCATTTGTGATAGATTCAGTAAGCATATTAACTGTGGTTTATTGGTTGTAATTATAATATTACACAATGTTAACGAACTATTTAAATGATTTTCAGAGTGTAGTCACGATTGGACGTACTCCTGATAGAGCAGACGTTGTAATTCCTGTTCCGACAGGTATTTTACTTCACTGTGTTTGATCTTTTCATCTCGCTTAGCTGATCAAGAACAATATCTGAATGTTTTACATTTCTAAAAGATATTCTTAAAAAACACTTTTTGTCACTCTCAAAACAGTTTCAGGTGTACATGCCCGAATTCAGAAGACAGAAGAGAGTCTGTTGATAACAGATTTGGACAGCACAAACGGTACATTCATTGATGAAAGGAGGCTTAGACCTGGGGTTGTTTCAAGTGCATTACCTGGAAATAAAGTTACATTTGGTAAAAATAATCCTCTCGTTCTCTATTATGTTAGTGGAATATAAAAAATGCCTTTATTTTCTTCTTCGTCAATTTATGCAAAAAAAAAGGAGACCAAACAGCCTCAATTTTGAAACGGAGAGAGTATAAAGTAGAAATGAAATTGGTTTTCAGAAAGACCATTTCATGTACCATATGGGTTGGGCGGAAGACTTAATTTTCAGCCATCTGTTACAGGGACGAAGCCAGGATTTGTCTGTTGGGTGCGAAAAACTGCAACAGTATACTGACCGACCTATAAAAAATACAAAAAAAAATTATTGGGGGGAGGAGCAACTTGATAAAAATTTTCGAACTACATATAAAAATTACTATATGTAGTAGTGTTTTTAAAAATTTCGGGGGCGACTAATCTGTTCTATCACAACCTTTAATACATAGGTCTTTTTTATTTTTTTGTCAAAAGAATATAGCTCCTTTTATCTTCTTCATTCATTAGGATCAATGTGTTCTAGTTCTGTGTATTAGAATTTCAACGAAAATTGCTTAAAAAACTTATGGATCTCATAGAAAAAGCTAGGCAACGATTGTCCAGCTCATAATTTTGCTGGTGAATTCAATGAACTTCTTTATGCATAAGATGATGATTTTGCCTTAAGAATGAAAATCTATGCCTTGAATATGATAAGATCATCTTTCTGTCGTTGCTTTTCATGTTATAATAAATTTGGTTTTTGGTTTTACTCAGGGGATACACATTTAGCAATATTCAGGGTTTCAAAGCTTCAGGTGATGGAAGAAATAAACAAACCTGAAACGAAACCTGCAACGGAAGATACGGAAGAGGAAGAGGCAAACAACAGCACATGAAGAAAATAATTTATATTTGGTGTTACTTTGGATTTGGTGCTATGTAAGAAGGGCATGAGAAACCCGACCGTGAATGAGTATCATATCAACACTATTATCATGTCTATTTCGCAAAAAAAAATTTTAACGGAAAAATTGGATATCATTAATGAATGTTAGAAAAGATGTGTGGTAGGAGGAAATCCGGAGGACTTCCAAACCAAACCAGATGTGTATTTCGTAATTAGAGATGACAACTTTTATTTCAAAATGAAAATAACATTAACTCAACTGAATATAAAAAATCACACAATGGTTTTTTTTTGAATAAGGAAATCACACGATGTTATATTACTTGTCTTTTTTAGAATTGATTTCAAACCATTTGTTATAGGTTGTAACGACTCGAACGATCCTTGTTACACCAGGACCCTTTTGACATTGCATAAAAGCCATCATTTTACGTTCAACTAGAATTACTAGAATTAAAAAAGACTATTCCAAGTAAAAGTGGTAGTATAATTCCAAGTATTTCAATTGAAACAACTATGTATGTGTATATTTTTTACCAAGGGCATAAACCATATGATGTTTTAGACTCAAGGAGGGAGAACATGCTCTCTCATTCACACATTGTCTATAGATAGATGTCTTTAATTACATATTACATACTACTACCTTCATTCTTTAATATAAGTCGTTTAAAACTTGTAAAAAAAATAAAGGAAGCAAAAAATAAGGTACTTTGTTAGTCAAAATATCAATTACTCTCTTAAATAGGACTTGTATACCATTAATTCTATTTAAGAGAGTAATACTGATATTTTGATTAAAAAACACCATTTTGTTTGCTTTCTTAATTTTCGCTACATGTCATAACAACTCATTAATAGTTGGGGCTGCTTATTTCAAAATATACGATTGAGTTATTACTACCGCATGATGAGACCCCCGGCCCTCTAAATGACAATTGATCGGATTGTTCCCTCCTTGATCATATCAGACAGTTATTTCTGTTAACTGATAGTTATTGCCATGTCGTTTGCAGGAGAAGACCACGCATGTTCCCGCCAGTTTTGCTAATAGCGTCATACATAATAATAAACTTATAAGGACCTCTTGCTATGTTTAGTATATCCAATTGATCATACAATTTGAGGCCAAGTTTAGAGTAAAAGTCTTGTGGATATAAATATCCTGAACAAGAGTCATGCTTATCCCGCTTATGCTCCCAAAGCCATTCATCGAAAAGTGGTTTAAACAAATTAGGTCATTTCAATTCTAATTCTCGAAGTAATGTTTTATTTGATCCCTTCTGCAAAAAATAAATAAATAAATAAATAAAGAAAAGTTTTTGAACATAAAAGAAAAAAGAAATAGGATAATATTACCTCACTGTATATTTTTATATTTACTAAATGAGAAGCAATCCACAATATAAGAGGTAGAAGTGAAGTTTGCTGGCAAAATTCCGTGGTCCGTAAAGTGATTTGGAGGTCGAAAACACGATCTAATTGAGTTGAAACAAACACCACACCAGGGACCGTTGCTGCACATGACGGAAGTACCAAAATGTGGAATCAATATTGGTTATGAAAATAAGGGCAAAAAATCCTCTGTCCCCGTTCTTATCCCCAGCCAATTACAATTCACCATGTGTATCGACCGAATCCCTCATTCCTCTCTTTTTCAATACCCTATTCCATATCTTCTTCAAATCACCGCCGACCGCCTATCTGCCGCCGATCTGCCACCGCGACCGCCAGTCTGAACCGTCGCCACCGCCGTACTGCCTCCGCCACTCCAAGAAGATATTAAAGGTACCGCCACTCTAAGAAGCAATTAAGTCCTTATTTTTCCATTTTTTTAGCTTGAAGCTTGTTTTTCTTTTTTTCTTTTTTTGCTTATGAATTTTGCTCCTCTTTTTCAGGTCGTCTCCACTGCCATTCCGCCGCCGCCATTCCGCCACCTCATTAAAGGTGTTTTTTGCTTCTTTTTTTTTCGAATTTCAGTGTTGTATGCTTCGATTTTTAGCTTTTTTTTGCTTTATTTTTGCCTAGATTTATTGCTTTTTTTTTTTTTTGCTTCGATTTGTTGCTTATTTGTAGCTGATTTTTGCTTTTTTTTGCCTGGATTTTTTTGCAATTTGGTGATAGCTCCATAAATCTGTAAGTTGTCCGAAAATAGTCCTGCATAAGAACTTAAAATCTCAGTATTTTTTTATTTTTAGCTGATTTTTAACTAACAGTTCATATATCCTTTACTGAGTTACCTACACTCGAGCAAAGAAAGGCGGTCCTTTACGAAACTGAGGAAATGCCAATGTGCCAATGGTAATTGGTACCTATTCTAATGTTAACTCGCATAAGAATTCAACTTCACTTACACCCATATTTCCACTAGATGTAACGTCCAATACCGCACTTCCTTGCCTGCAAACATATAGATGCTTTAGTTTGCATTTTCCGAAAAAGAGGGTTGGGAAATAAGAGGCTAAAATATCGACAAATGTTCAGTATATTCAACAACATATGAACTAGAAATAAATGTTTATATAAGCTTTATCTTGTTATAGAAATTTACCCCACACAATGATCACCCACAATCAAAGCGTGAGTGCTGACATGAAGCAATCCCATGTGGCCATCTGTATGCAATTTGGCATATATGTATTAATGTGGATTTATGCGCTTCTTGAGCAACTTCTTGGTCCTTTATGTTGCACATTTTATGTTTGTTCTCAGCATGTAGTTTGTTATGATGTATTCATGTTTAAGTGTGTCCTTACTTTGAAAACAGTAACTCTAATGAAATCATCACTAAAATGAATCACCAAATATGTGTAAGAAATTATTCATTTGGAAATTGAATGCTTTAAAATGGGAGCGATTGTGTTGAAACTGGAAAGTTATAACTTATAAGTGTGTGTGTGTGTGTGTGTATTTTTGTATTTCTCCTAAGCTTTTGTATTTTTTGCGATTGTGCTTGGGGGCTGCTTGAATTTAGAAATAACAATGCCTGATTTGTGATTTCATTCACCATTGAATTTCAGGATAAAACGGAAACAAGCTTGAGGTGGAAACTAATTTTTTTTTGTTCATCAATGTGTATATATTCCTTTCTAATTTTTACTTTCTTGCAAGTCACAAATTGTTAATTATAGGTGGAGTTAGCTTTAGTGAAAAGAAGTTTTTTTGGTCATTTCTTGAACTGGGATCTCTTCAATTTTGCAAAAGATGAATTCTTTTAAATGTTTATAAAGCAAATTTTCTTCTTCTAAAACACATTTGCAGCTGTTTTAGTGCTCTTTTTTTGGTATACAGTACATATTTTATTTACTTATGATTCTTGCCTTTTTTGCCCTTTTTTCAAAAGATCGCGTTGAAAGTGTGCGCCGATATCAAAATGATGTGCCCTTTTTTCATACAAGTTCGATTATAACTCACTCTCACATAAAATCAGGTTGACTTTATTTTGTTTGGATATGTCCAACTTGAGCGATTGTCAACTTGAGCGATTTTAAAGGATTTTCATTTACTTCTAGTCATTCCTCGTGGTATAGAATTAGCCATATCATATCATAGATCTTATGACCAATTATGTATTAATATTAATATTGTAACACATAAGTTTTTTATTCTTTCCGTGTATTTCGTAGATGCCGCCAAGGAAAGGTATACGAGTAGCCTTACCATTTGGTTCGCCGGACACGTCCGCTCGGCCTCCACCTCCCAGCTCGATTCATCGCCCGATTTGGTGGAGACACCGCGATCTCGCTCCCGTGCCTGCTACTGACACCTCCATCACAGGCCGATGATGCACAGACATCTCGGGATGCGTTTGCAGCAGTACACGCGACTGAGTCTACGCCGGTAGCAGGATCGGCGACTCACCGCGATCGGTCCCCACAGTGCAATGACTCGATTTTGGCGGAGTTGCGTCTACGATGAGATACGCGTATTCTCCTTCAGCCTACCCTTGGCACGTAAGTAACTAATTTATTTCCTTTAAGCTAATTATACTACTTGGCGTCATTATAGCAACTAATCAAATTTGTTGTGTGTTATTATAGTTTCAGGATGGCATCCAGCTGTTCTGCCGCAATTACTTCAATTTTTCAAGATCGTTTCAATGGGGCATATAGCACCATCAAGGATGTTCCCCAGGAAGAAGAAAAATTGTGGTGGGACGAGTTCAAGGTAAGTAAATTAGAAAATAAGTTTGAATTTAGAAGTCTTTTGATTTAGAAGTATTCGAATTTAGTTATCTAACATTATTTCAAATTGCGTAAAAAGTATCGCTGGCTCCCGAGCATGAGGATGGCGTCAAGACAAAGTTGGCGTACTCATACCGATCGAGGAGACTAAGCGGCATTATGAGCGACGCTCGGAAAAAAAAATAAGAAACCGAAATGGGTTTCGAGACGAATTGGGCGCGACTTGAAGAGTGCTCGAAGACTCGAATTTAAAGCCAAGTCGGCACAAGCAAGAAAAAACCGGAAAGAAGGGAGGGGTGGTAAAGGCCCGATGAAGCACACGGGAGGTTCGCTCAACCACATTGAGCACCACATGAGACCTGGGTACAGGGATCTTTATTAATTGACGTATTCTTATATTGTATGTGTTTTTTGTTCGTATTTAATGAATTTGTTTAACAGAAAAGGAGGCTCGGACATGCGATCCCATTCTCGGCCGATTTGATCATGTTCATCAACACCATCTCGGGCCAAAGAAAGGCGAATGGGTTGATGTAGATTCTAGAGAGTTGTCTGTAAGTATTTAATTACCGTTTTTTCCTTTTTTTTGATATTAGTTATTTAATGTAATATCCTAATGACAATTTTTTTGACAGCGGGTGTTCCACGAGGTTTATGACGCCGCCGCCAACAAAGCAACTCAAGCCGGACTGCCTCCTCCGAATTTGCCGTCTCAGATTGAGTTGTCTGCTGAGGCTGCGGGTGGGCTAAGAAAGGGCCGTGTCCAAGGACTCGGTTCCTTTAGTGATGTGGTAAAGACAATGAAGCGAGGCAACCAGGCGGTGTCGCATTCAGACATGGTCCAAATGCAGAGCGAAATGGAAGAAGATTTTAAGAAACAACTAGCCGAGCAAAAAAGAGAATTCAAGATGAGGGAAAAGAAGAGAAACAAGGGTCTAGCTAGTATGTTAGCTGAAATTTTAACAAATAGGGACCAGGTTGTATTAAGTGCCTCTGAGATAGAGGGCAAATTGAGTAGCATCTTAGACGATGAGTTAGAATAAGACTATGACGATGACCCTTTAACTGTCGATGATGTTTTGGGGAGTCAATAGAGTATTTAGTTAATTTTGTATCAATTTGTAACTATTGTTAGCTTTTAATGCTTTTTTTTTAAGTTAAGTTTTGTGATTATTTTGGAATTTACATTTTGGCTTATGTTTTCTGTTGAAATGGAAGAGAGCTGATTGGTTTATGTTTTGTTTTGAATGGAAGATAGCTGATTGTTTTCTGTGCAGGGGGTCTGTTAAATAGTTACCCTGTTCTGCTACTGGAAAATTGGCTTCATACCGACCGACGAGCGACCGAATAGCGACCGTCTTAGGGTTTAGGGTTAGGGTTTAGCGAGGAGTAGCGACGGATATAGATCGAGACAATATGCGCTGTAATTTATCATTTGGGCGACCGAAACATGCTTTTCCGTCGCTGTGCCGTCTCTTTGGACAGTAACGGATATCCCGGTCGTACTTCGGTCGAAAAATTCTCCCGGATTCCGTTTTTTTTATTATAAAATAGCAAGGTTTTTAAAGATATATAAAAACCTGAATGGTGAAACAAGTAAAACGTAACTTATACATATGTACACATTAACCTGAATAGTGAAACAAGTAAACTTATACTTATTCACAAAATACCTGTATAGATCTGAAGCAGAACAATTCAAGTAATACATTTGTGTTGACATTTACGTGAATCACTAAGTAGTGTAACTAAAATTTTAATAAATGCTCATTAATGATGAAATAATTAGTACAATAAAAATATTAGTTTGTATTCGCATTCTGAGAGATGTCGGTTTTGGAATTTAAAATTGTTTAGCATTTCCGTCGCTAGTCGGTCGCTATTCATATAGGGGCGACCGAATGTGCCTGGGCGGTCGCTAGTCAGTCGCTAACTTTAAATGCCGAAACGGCGTCGTCTTGTCCAGTGCGCGGGATCTTTATTTTCAAAATTTTACAAGTGTTCGTGACAGTCTTTCAGGGCGACCGATCGAGCGACTGAATGTGCCCAGGGCGGTCGCTAGTCGGTCGCTAACTTTAAATGCCGAAACGGCGTCGTCTTGTCCAGTGCGCGGGATCTTTATTTTCAAAATTTTACAAGTGTTTAGACAGTCTTCTGGGCGACCGACTGGCGACCGAATGTGCCTGGGCGGTCGCTAGTCGGTCGCTAACTTTAAATGCCGAAACGGCGTCGTCATGTCCAGTGCGTGCGTGGGATCTTTATTTTCAAAAATTTACAAGTGTTGAGACATTCTTCTTGGCGACCGACTAACGAACGAAAATGTCATGGCCATCGCTATTCGGTCGTTACCTTTCATTACAGAAACGGTGTCGTTTTGTGCGTTTCCCTCCCCCCCCCCCCCCTGAAATTGACTTAAAACCAGAAACCCTCCCCTTTACACATTCTGCAGCCGCGATTTCTAACTCCACCACCACCTCCTCTAGTGATTTTTTCCAAAATCTACCTTGAAACTCCACCCTCCTCCCATCACCACCACCTCCGGCAACTCCAAGACGGCGCCACCACCTCTGGCATCTACAAGACTTTCCCAACACCTCTAATTTCAGTTGGGTATTTGGTGAGAATATCTTCTTCTCTATTTATTATAATGTTATTAATGTCAATATTTTTGCTCTTTTGTATCATTTATTCTTTAGCTTAATCAAAATGTGGTATAAGGGATCAAAATTTAGGGCAAATTTAGGGCAATTTACCTTTTATTAGGTTTACAATATACCATTTAATTTTTGCATATTAAATGATGATATGAAAGTGGCAAAATTTTATAAGTTTAATAGCATTTTTTGCATATTAAATGATGATATGAAAGTGGCAAAATGATGATTTTATTTTTTTGTATTATCTCCCATGATTTTATTTCTTTGTATTATCTCCCATCATTTTGTTTCTTTGTATTATCTCCCATCATTTTATGTCTTTGTATTATCTCTCATTATTTTATATCTTTGTATTATATTGCAACAAACAAACAAACTAATGTTGAAAATAATCGAAATAGTTGACAAATTCATTTAAAATAGTAGACAAGATGCCATTATCACACGTTAATAATTACTTGGAAATAATCAAAATAACATTCAAAGTTAATATGCATTTAATTATTAAGTCTTTGTGTACACAGATATTGTGTTTGTAATGGAAGACCGTAGTTGGATGTATATGGATTCGAATAGTGGACCTCGTCATAGTCAAGAATTTATAGCGGGATTGAAACGATTTGTGGCTTTCGCAGTTAGTTCGTCTGCTAATGTACAAATAGATGGGATTAGGTGTCCTTGTGGGGTTTGTAGGAATAAGTATTTTCATATGCCTGATACTGTGAAGTATCACCTTGTTATGAACGGATTCGTGTCTAACTATTATAATTGGACATGTCATGGTGAGACATTCATTCCCATGCCTCAAATCCCGTTTGTTCATGAAATGGATAATTATAAAAGACACACGATACCGAACAATTATCGAGATATGATTATTGATGTCACGGGACCAAGTTTTAATGAGCAGAGAAAATAGGGACGTGGAAGAACCTCCCAATCCAAAGGCACAAAAGTTCTATGACATGTTGAAAGCTGTTGATAGCCCACTGTACAATGGTTGTACAAACCATTCACAGCTTTCAATGAATGCCAGGATGTTGAGCATTAGGTCTGAAGACAACTTATCTGAAACTACAATAGATAAATTTATGCAGCTTGATGAAAGAGGCACTTCTTCCAAATAATAATGCTTTAGACGACTTTTACAAAATGAAGAAATTGGTTAAAGGCCTTGGATTACCGGTGCAAAAGATTGATGTTTGTGTTAACGGTTGTATGTTGTATTGGAAAGATGATGTTGAGAGTAGAGAATGCAAGTTTTGTGGCCATGCTAGATACATTAAGAAAAAGAAATCAAAAAATACACGATTAAAAGAGATTGCTTGCAAAAAGATGTATTATTTTCCGATTACTCCAAGATTACAAAGATTGTATGCATCCGAGAAAACCGCAAGGCACATGACATGGCACTCGGGACAAGTGAAAGGGAAAAGGGAATAATGAATCACCCACTGGGATGGAGAAGCTTGGCAACATTTTGACGAACACACACCAATTTTGCAAAGCGGAACTTCAGAATGTAAGGCTTGGGTTATGCACAGATGGTTTTGCACCTTTCGGCATGTCGGGGAAGAACTATTCTTCTTGGCGCGTTCTTCTAACACCTTATAATCTCCCCCTTGGATGTGTATGAAGAACAATGTAATCTTCTTAACTATCATTGTACCTGGACCCCAAAATCCAAAACACAAGATCGATGTGTACTTGCAGCCTTTAATCTATGAATTGAATCAACTATGGGCTGAAGGAGCGGAAACTTATGATATCTCAAAAAAAAACAAAATTTTAAATTGAGGGCTTCATTACTTTGGACAATTAGTGATTTCCCAGCATATGGAATGTTGAGTGGATGGAGTACAGCTGGCATTCACGCTTGTCCATATTGTATGGAGGAAACACAAGCGTTCCATTTGCAGTCTGGAGGGAAACAATCGTGATTCGATTGCCACAGATGCTTCTTGTCACCTGATCATCCTTTTAGAAGAGATGCAAAGGGATTCTGAAAGGACCGGTGACAAGAGAGAGCAGACCCGCCGTCTCGCCTTACTGGTCATGAAATGTTCCTTAGAGTTAGAGATTATCAAAAATTTACCGATACAGCTGAAGAGATCGGTAAAGAGCAAGGCAGGGGACGGGATCATAGTTGGGTTAAACGTAGTATATTTTGGGACTTGCCTTATTGGCGGACACTTTTGATAAGACACAACATTGATGTCATGCATAATGAAAAAAACGTGTTTGATAATGTCTTTAACACCGTGATGGACGTGAAAGGTAAAACTAAAGACAATGTTAAAGCTAGAGCGGATGTTGAAAGGTATTGCAATCGTCCGGAATTGAATATTAAACACGATGGCCGAGGTAAAGCAACAAAACCGAAGGTATGTTTCACTCTTACCAAGCCTCAAAAAGAAATGGTTTTGCAGTGGGTTAAAGAATTAAGGCTCCCAGATGGATATGCATCGAATTTGGCGCGATGCGTTGATATGAAAGAGTTGAAAATGTCTGGAATGAAGAGTCACGATTCTCATGTATTCATGGAGAGACTTATCCCTGTAGCACTTAGAGAATTACTACCGGCAAATGTTTGGGGACCCTTGGCTGAACTTAGTCTATTCTATAGAGATTTGTGTTCCCCAAAGTTGAGTGTGGCGCATATTTAAGAATTGGAGGACACTATCGCTATTTTATTATGCAAGTTAGAGAGAATATTTCCTCCGGGATTTTTTTGATGTGATGGAACACTTGCCGATTCACCTTCCGTACGAGCCGAGGTTGGTGGCCCGACATGCTTTAGGTGGATGTACCCATTCGAGAGGTAACAACCATTGTCTTAAGTTATCTCAACTTCATCTATATTTTTCATGTACGTATTTACAATGTGATTAACTACATATGTTTTAATTAGATACCTGCACCATCTGAAAAAGAAGATAAAGAACAAGGCTAGAGTTGAGGGGTCAATTTGTAATGCATACTTGGTCGAAGAAGCTCGCTACATTCTTTAGCTATTATTTCGAACCCCACGTGAAAACGAGAGTTACAACCATTAGGGCTGAAATGATGGTGAAGACGAGATTAGCGAACCGGATGTATTATCAATTTGCAACTTACCCTAAGATCATTTGGAAAAAAAGAAAGGATTCTATTAACTGATAAAGATTATAAAATAGCAATGAATTATATCCTAATGAATTGTGAAGAGGTCGAACCATATCTTCAGTAAGTAAACTTATTCATTTGCTTCATTTTTGTTATATAATTAAAAGTGGCCAAATAATAATATTGTCATTTAATTTGTAACTCAGGCAATTTGTTAGTCAAGTACATGAACAAACCCTGCAGATAACGGAGGAAGAACTTCAAAGTCGGGTTTATAATGATTTTTCCAAATGGTTTGGAACTCATGTAAGTTGGTATTGTGTAGAAATGTACTTGTAATAATAATGCATAATTAAAATAATTTAACTTTTATTGCTCAACAGATACATAGCCTTCAGGAAGATTCCGAAATTTTGTTGAAAAATTTGTCTTGGGGCCCGTCAAGGAGAGTGATGTCATACACCGGTTACTTTGTTAACGGTTATAGATTTCACACCAAAGCCCACAGCGATGGAAAAGGAACGACAAACAGCGGGGTATGAGTTAAAGGAGATTATTACGGTGAGTTGAAGCAAGTAATTGAGGTTGAACTTGCTGGACTATCTGACCAAAAAAATTATTCTTTCAAATGCGACTGGTTTGATTCTACTCCAAATCGAGGTTTAAGAGTGCATCCTCAATATAAACTTGTAGAAATCCATAGGAAAAGAACTTACCAGGGTTACGATCCATTTGTATTTGCTTCCCAATGTCAACAAGTCTACTACACACCTTATCCGGGTAGTAAGACAACATCTAGAGTTGATTGGTTGGCTGTATGTCGTTCCAAACCACGTCTATTTGACGTTCTTGGTGTTCCGGTACCGTATCAGGACGAAGTACGCGAGGAGGAGACCAGTCGCATTGATCCAACTATTATCGAGTTGGTCAACTTGCACACTCGGGTCGTGGGAAATTGAAGTTGTACTTGTGGCCGATGACGAGCCGTGGTTATGAAGATGATGACGATGACGATGATGAAATTATGTCGGGAGATGACAATTCTGAAGAAGAGGATGAATTAATGACCGATGATGATTTAGAATGATTAAGATTTCTCGCTTCTCTTGGAATTTCACATATTGAAAGTGAGTCATATTTGTTTTTTTTTGTACTTTATTACAATAAATTAATTGTCATATTGTATAACTTTTTAACATAATTCAAAGTAGAAATTTTATTGTCATAATAATTTGATTCTTAAATTTTGCAGATTGCAACTCATGCATTTTCAAGGATATGCATATGAATGACATCAAGGAGTTTATGAGAAATGCACACTTTGATTGTAAGTTTTGATAAATGAAATTGTAAAACACAAGAGGGGGGGGGGGGTGAATTGGGTTTTAACTAATCTTGTAAACTTTTTCGATTCTTTGCAAAGCTATTGGAAGTTTGAGCAAGAAGAATAAAAGCAATGCAAAACCCAATCAACAAGACAAAGGATTTAGAGTGGTTCGATTCACTTAGAATATACATCCACTACCTTGAGCCGCACCCAAGGATTTCAAACAACTTCACTAAGAAGAATGTTTACACTTGTGGCTAACTCACTAAGAGTTTTACAACACAACCACACAATGAAAAACTCACTAAGAGCTTGCCCACACAAAGTAGGACTTTACAAATTGCCCACACAAAGTAGGACTTTTACAAGAATTACCCAATCACTTAGAAAGGGAATTGAATGTTTAAAGAGAAAGATAAATCACTCTTCTAAGTGAGAATATATACCTTTGAATTACAAGAATGTTTAAGCTCTTTTGAACATATGAATTCCACTCTTTGTCTTGCTTTTTGAAAGAACACCTTTGAATGAATTAGATCATGGAGATCAAGTGTTTTTTCTTTGAAGGTGTTTAGACTTGATAAGAAATCAATGTAAATTGTATGTGCAAGTCTTAGAATGATTCTCTAGCTTTGGAGTATATATACATTTCAAAATAGGCTGAAAATCGAGTCTCCAACGGTCAAATAACGGCTAGTTCAAGACAGAGTTCGGTTGACCGAACTTGAACTTCGGATGACCTAGCCTAACTTCGGTCGTCCCTAAGTACCCCCTTAGGTCGACCGACCTCAAATTTCACACCTCTCGCTTTCGGGTCGGTTGATCCGACCTTGCCTCGGTTGACCGACCTTCTCGAGCATATTTTTCACACGTTTTGAAATATTTTGAAGTCTTTTGAAGTCTAAAATGTTTTCCTAAAAAGGTAACAAGTAAGAACACTTGGAAAACCATTTTAAAGGACATAGACTTAGAAAACAAAGGCTTTTGAAATACGAACACTTGTAAGGATCATTTTGAAACTAAGCCTTTTGAAAACGTGTTTAAGAAAACATGCAAGACTAGAGTGTAGAGCTTATGTTCATGAGAGCTTTGGTTAGAGCTATATAAGATAAAGACTTATAATGACAAAGCTAATCTAACCAAACCTAAGTCTTCAATCTTCAATCTTGAAAGATGAGCCTTGAATAATACGACTTTGAATCTTGATCATGGCTTGATTGAAGTACTTAGAGCTTCCAATATTAGTTCCGATATTCTATCACAAAGATATAAACATTAGACACAACATAAAGTGTTTGTTCATTATCAAAAACCGAGTTCGATCGCCCTTAGGGCTAACAATCTCCCCCTTTTTGATTATGACAAACTTTGATGTAATTAGATAGGATATGGACAATTTTAAGTACAAGGAAGCATGGCAAAAGGATATAAGAACAAATAAGTGTAAAGCTAAGTGCTTATAAGATAAACCAAGATAGAACGAGAAACATAAGCACTAGCATGTTAAGTTCTTATGCCATATACATTAGGGACTCTTTGAAGAGCCTTATTTCCCAACCAACCTCCTTGCCTCCTTCCTTCCATATAATAGCATTCTTGTGTGTAATATACATACCTTAGTTTACACAAGAAGCTAACTTACCATTTTCATCAAAGTCGATGTGAGTGCTAAGGATCCTATTAAGAAGAACATGCTCACACAAACATTAGAACTATCAATGGTTTGTTGTCATCAAAACAACATAGGATATTTTGCCCTTCGGGCTAACAATCTCCCCCTTTTTGATGATGACAAAACATTGATGCAAATGGGAATAATATGCAAAAATAAGATACCAAATGTATGCATGAGATAAGGATATTAAGGATCCAGACAAGTAGAAGTTTTCTCAAAAAAAATTCTACTCCCACTATATTAAAGAATCCCTTATCTCTCCCATTTTGCAAGTTCTAAGCTTTCTCCTTTTGTAAATTACTTCTCTTGGCACATTTGCAACACTAAAAACTCTCCCTCTTTTTGTCAAAATCAAAAAGGGATATCAGAGCGCCAATAAGAAAAGCATTTTAACGAAAAGTAAAGATTAATTTTGGAGAAGCTTGATGAAATATTAATAATTCTCCCCATAAAAAGAAAAACTTAAAAACCATGGAGACAACTTGATGGTCTTGTAGATTGATAAAATAAGAACCAAAAGATCAATCCTAAAGACCAAAAATAATTCTGAAGAAGGATTACTTATGAATAAGCTTGGTTGATTTCTAAAAACAAGTCCATAATAACACATAAATCCAAAAGATGGTCATGTATGGCTCAAAAAGAATATCAACCTAAGCTAAAAACAAAGGAGATAGGGAATAAACCTTAAAGTACAATCTCCCCGTTTAAAAAACATACGATGTTAGCTATTTGAGATAAAACCAAGTATGATACCAATTGACCAATTGTAAAACATGATACCAATTGTAAATATAGCCAATTGTAACACACGTTTGAAAAAATAGCTAACAAAGTACTAGTGGAAGTGATACCATGAATTCATAAGTTAAGCACAAGTATCACAACCAAAAGAAGTAGAGGAAGTGTAAGATAGCACTTGGAGTACATTCCTCTAACAAGTTAATGGTTAGTTAAATGAGTGTAACAACTCTTAAAGTAATACTAACCAAAAACCATAATGAGATCACAAAGGATAAGAGAATGAAGAATATGATCTCAAAGTTATTAAGGGAGAGTATATGTGATACCAATTGAAGACAAAAACAATTATAACACATATAACTTCCAAAATAACTTACACAAGTTGGCTATAAGAGTAAAAAGATGAAAGGCAAGCCAACAAGTGATGTGATGATGTAAAATAAGACAATTGAGCATACATCACAAATTATGAGGGAGGTATGAGTTGAAAACATTTGAAAAACTCCCTCTTAGGTTATGCCACTTCCAAACACACAAATAGACACAACCCATGGCAAAAACAATGCCACAATCACAGTTTATATCCTAAGTCAAGCATCTAGACGATCAACCAAATAAGATTAATGCTATAGACTTGAATATAAACACAACCCCTATATGCAATGAAGATCAAGTAAAAACATAGCAAAGCATATAACAAACTCCCCCAAAGCATAAAACACTACATAATAGAGGGGAGGGGGGGGATGTAGCTCATAAGGATCAAAAGCAAAAGAATGATCATTAACACGTAATGAGTTAAGCTTTTGTACCTCAATGCTCCCTTGAGCTTGGACTTCTTACCATTTTGGTTGATCTTCTTTATCAACAAGTCCATAGAGGCCTTTTGTGTGATCATTATCTTTTGAAGCTCATAGAGAGGTTGACATGTGATTGCTCCATTTTCTTTGTTGTTCATCCTTGATTGATGAGATGAATGCAATCTCCTCTTCTTTTCATGACAATTGTAGAGTCATCATTGATGGGTGACTTTTCTTTTGATGAACCCTCTACAATCTTGTGATCCTTGGCACTTGACACTTTTCTTGGAGTCTTAGCTCACTTGTGCCATTCCTTGTAGTTCATATCTTCTTCTTGAAGTTTAGAACTCTTTGTTACCTACAAGGAATTCTTGAGAACAAATATGGTACCTTTTTAAAGGTACTTCATGATTAACTCAAAATCTCAAGTAACACAAATATGCATAAGGATCATGCAAATCAAAAACCAAAACAACTAGAAGGATTCTTAATTGAATAGGACATGACAAAACAAGAATCAATCAAGTTGCATATGCTACATCTCATAGATACCTTAGCTAAATAGACATGGACAATAAAGAACATGCTAAAGGTTATCGATATAAAATAAAATTCAAGAATGTGAGATGCAACATATGTAAGAGCAAGCATGTATATATATCAAAAACACTTAAACACATTAATTAAAGTGTTAAGAGAAGGTGATTTTGATACCTTTGCTTTCTTACCAAGTGATGAAGACATTGTATTGACACTTTGGCTCTTATCATCACTTGATGCTTTGCTCTTTGTATCTAAGCAACTTGGTTCTCCAATTGATTAACATTTGAACTTTGAGAATCCAAGTGTTAAGGAGTGCTTTTGAATTTCTTCTTTTGGCACATCTCCTTTAACTTCTCCCCAATGCCACTTCTCTTTGAATCAAGTCAATTTAAGCTTTGTGGCATATATCTAACTTATGAGAACATATAAGATCAAGGGAAGAGTAGCTTTTGGTACCCACTTTTGTTTGGGTCCATGGGGGTTAGTTGAAGTGAGTTTAACTTTCCAAATAGTTTTTACCCCTTTTTCAATCTTCTTCTTAACATGGCAACTAGCATTAGTATGACCATGTTTTCCACAATATGTGCAACAAATATGTGGCTTAGAGAATTTGTGAACATGCTCATGAAATCTATCTCGCTTATGTGAAGTACTAGCATGCACAAATTGATTTCTAGGGGCCTTAGAAGAGCTAGCAATAGCAACATGATTAGCAATATAACCTAATCCATGTTTAACATTTGAAGCACGTTGCACACTAAAAATTTGATCAAGATTTTTCTTACCCTTATTAAAGTTATCAACAAGAAGGGTAAGGTCATTAACTTTGTTTTTCAAAAGATCAAATTCAACAAGCTTGTTTTCAAGAGATGACAATTTATTACAAGCTTCTAGATATTTTAATGAGGAAGTGTTACATGTAGCAATAAGCTTTTCATTTTCAATTTTCAAGCAATCAACCTCATCACAAAGCTTTTTGTTATCAACAAGCAAAGATTCAATTTTAAGCTTCATCGCTTTGTTTTGCTTTGCACAAGTTTTCAATTGATCAAACATATCACATAATAGTTTATTAGGATCATCCTCATCATCATCATCATTATCATTAAAAGACTTTGAAGGGGAGGGAGAAAGATGTACCTCATTACCAAAAGCCATGAAGCAAACATTTGCATTTTCATCTTCTTCTTCATCACCACTCCCTTCTTGATCCCATGTGCTTAGCATGCCCTTGAAATTCTTTGATTTAAAGAATTTTTTCTTTTTGTATTCCTTGGGCTCTTTTTCTTTGGTGGCGGGGCATTCTCCTATGAGATGTTGATCACTTCCACATTCATAGCATTTCATCCCATGAGGATTTTGTTTTCTTCTATTTTGGAAGTGTTTTCTTCCTTTCCCGGAAAACATTTTCTTCATGCGCTTTACCACCAAATCCATGGTCTCATCATCAAAGTTGATGTCTTCTTCATCACTTGAATCATTGGATTCATCAAGATCAAGAATAGCCTTTAAAGCACCACTCATTTTTGCCTTTTCAAGATGCTCATTCTTTTTGTGTGAGAGCTCATAAGTGAGAAGAGAACCGATGAGCTCCTCCGTGGGATAAGTCTTCAAGTTCTTTGCTTCTTCAATAACAAGATCTTTTCCTTCCCAACTTTTAGGAAGTGAGTTGAGAATCTTCCTATTCATTTCACCCATTGTGTATTCCTTTCCATAAGATCTCAACCCATTGACAACATTTGTGAACCTAGTGTTCATCTCATTTATAGTTTCATTTGTCTTCATAGAGAAAAGCTCATATTCCCTCACAAGCATGTTGAGCTTTGATTCCTTGACTTGATTAGTCCCCTCATGGGTGACTTCTAATGATTTCCACATCTTGTGAGCGGATTTGCTTCCACGTACCCGATTGTACTCTTCCGGATTAAGAGCACAACTAATGATGTTCATAGCTCTATAATTGAGAGTCATTTTCTTGGACTCATCTTGATTAAGCTCATTGTCCAATTTTGCAACTTGAACACCATCTACCTCTTTCATAGGAACATAAGGACCTTCTTCAAAAATCTTCCATAAGTAGTAGTCTATAGAGCACACATAGATTTTGAAACGGTCTTTCCAAGCAATGAAATTATTTCCATCAAAGAGAGGTGGTCTATTTGTGGAAGATCCCTCTTGGTAAGCTAAAGCGGAACAACCGGCCATTAAACTTTTCTTCAAGCGATTAAGCTAAAGATGAAGACGAGGCTCTGATACCAATTGTAAAACACAAGAGGGGGGGGGGTGAATTGGGTTTTAACTAATCTTGTAAACTTTTTCGATTCTTTGCAAAGCTATTGGAAGTTTGAGCAAGAAGAATAAAAGCAATGCAAAACCCAATCAACAAGACAAAGGATTTAGAGTGGTTCGATTCACTTAGAATATACATCCACTACCTTGAGCCGCACCCAAGGATTTCAAACAACTTCACTAAGAAGAATGTTTACACTTGTGGCTAACTCACTAAGAGTTTTACAACACAACCACACAATGAAAAACTCACTAAGAGCTTGCCCACACAAAGTAGGACTTTACAAATTGCCCACACAAAGTAGGACTTTTACAAGAATTACCCAATCACTTAGAAAGGGAATTGAATGTTTAAAGAGAAAGATAAATCACTCTTCTAAGTGAGAATATATACCTTTGAATTACAAGAATGTTTAAGCTCTTTTGAACATATGAATTCCACTCTTTGTCTTGCTTTTTGAAAGAACACCTTTGAATGAATTAGATCATGGAGATCAAGTGTTTTTGCTTTGAAGGTGTTTAGACTTGATAAGAAATCAATGTAAATTGTATGTGCAAGTCTTAGAATGATTCTCTAGCTTTGGAGTATATATACATTTCAAAATAGGCTGAAAATCGAGTCTCCAACGGTCAAATAACGGCTAGTTCAAGACAGAGTTCGGTTGACCGAACTTGAACTTCGGATGACCTAGCCTAACTTCGGTCGTCCTAAGTACCCCTTAGGTCGACCGACCTCAAATTTCACACCTCTCAGTTTCTGGTCGGTTGATCCGACCTTGGCTCGGTTGACCGACCTTTCTGAGCATATTTTTCACACGTTTTGAAATATTTTGAAGTCTTTTGAAGTCTAAAATGTTTTCCTAAAAGGTAACAAGTAAGAACACTTGGAAAACCATTTTAAAGGACATAGACTTAGAAAACAAAGGCTTTTGAAATACGAACACTTGTAAGGATCATTTTGAAACTAAGCCTTTTGAAAACGTGTTTAAGAAAACATGCAAGACTAGAGTGTAGAGCTTATGTTCATGAGAGCTTTGGTTAGAGCTATATAAGATAAAGACTTATAATGACAAAGCTAATCTAACCAAACCTAAGTCTTCAATCTTCAATCTTGAAAGATGAGCCTTGAATAATACGACTTTGAATCTTGATCATGGCTTGATTGAAGTACTTAGAGCTTCCAATATTAGTTCCGATATTCTATCACAAAGATATAAACATTAGACACAACATAAAGTGTTTGTTCATTATCAAAAACCGAGTTCGATCGCCCTTAGGGCTAACAGAAATAAATTACTTTGAACGTGAGTGTTGCAATGTAATGTGCACACTTTGATGGTGAGTTTTGATAATTCAAAGTGTGCACTTTGAATGTGAGCTTTGTAATGTAATGTGTACACTTTGATTGTGAGTTGTAATGTAAGGTGCACACTATGATTGTGAGTGTTGTTATTCAAAATGTGCACTTTGATTGTGAGTGTTGTAATAATAAGTTTGCACTTTTGATTGTGAGTGTTGTAATAAGAAGTTTGCACTTTGATTGTGAGTATTTAATGTAATGAGAATTGATTGTGAGCATTTTGGTTGTGAGCATTTTGGTTATTAGCATTTGGTTATTGCTGTTGTGTTCTGTAATAGGGATTTAATTAAATTAAATTTTTATTTTTTTAAATAACAACAATTTATCGGTATTCGGTCGCTACCGTTGCTAAGTATCCGTCGCTATTCGGTCGTTTCTGGGTCAAGTCAAATGTCAACAATGTTGACCAGACCGTCGGTATTCGGCGCCATATGGTGACCCGCTTTTCCGTTGCTAATTATCCGTCGGTGTTCGGTCGTTCCTGGGTCAAGTCAAATGTCAACAATGTTGACCAGACCGTCGGTATTCGGTCGCCATATGGTGACCCACTTTTCCGTTGCTAATTATCCGTCGCTATTCGGTCGTTACCCAGTCAAAGTCAAAAGTCAACAATGTTGACCATACGGTCGGTATTCGATCTCTATTTACCGGCCGAATATTCGGTCGTTAGAACTTCCGTCGGTATTCGGTCATTACCCAGTCAAAGTCAAAAGTCAACAATGTTGACCATTCGGTCGGTAAATAGCGACCTAATATTCGGTCGCTAACTTTTCCGTCGGTATTCGGTCGGTATTTTGCTTAGCGACAAAAAATACACGACCACGTCATTCGGTCGTTAATCGGTCGCTAAACTGAGTTTAGTGACGGATTAGCGACGGAAATGTCCATCCCTGTTACACAGTTTTCTTGTAGTGTCATCCTATATTTAATCATATTATTTTAACTTACCTATGATCAAACTACAATTCGGATACTCTGTAACACTTAACATTCTAATCGTATAAACTTTTATTCATATATTCTAAACTAAACCCTAGTTGCGAAAACAATTATAATTAGGAATGTTACAGTAGAGTTGTTACATGCAGAGTTACAAAGTATCTGGTGTAAGAAGGTGTTCGAGGTGCTGGACCTCACAGGACCTCAAAGAATTGGGGGCCCCAATTTTATGTGTGTGTGTGTGTATATATATATATTGAAAAAAAATGAAAGAGACAATTTTAGCCCTAAGGGCAAAGTGATCAATCTTGTTTGATAATAACAAACAATTGATAGTTCTAATCTTTGTGTGAGCATGTTCTTAATGATATGATCCTTAGCGCTCACACCAACATTGATGAAAATGGTAAGTTAGCTCATTGTGTACATCATGTTGGAGTTTTCTCTCTACTCTAGCCGAACAAAAAGAGAAGAAAATACTGATTTTCTTATCTTTCATTGACACACTCTTAAGAACAATCAAGAGAAGTAAATTCGATTTTTTTGTCTCTTTGATTTTCGGTTTTCCTAAGTAACCTATACTTTTTGGTTCTTTCTCGTGAGTAGATCCTCTAAAGGAACGTAATCCCACGCTTTTATTTCCGCTGCATTTTGGGGATTACAAATTTTTCCTTCAAGTGGTATCAGAGCGAGATTCGCAAGAACCCAATAATCTTGATTATGTGTTAACTTGCTGTTTTAGTAGTTGATAATGCATGCCATAAGATGCTTTACCTTTTACAACCTCTGAAGTCGTTTAAGTGGTATTTTCGTCATTTTCATCATGGTTATTCTCGTCATTTAGTACAAATGATATTTTCATTATTTCTCAACAAGTATGTTTTCTTCATTTTACACCGATAGTATTTTAGGCATTTCATGGAAACAATTTTTTTTGTCATTTTGCACCAAGGATACTTTTGTCATTTTATGCTAAGAGAAATTTCTTCATTTTATTCAAAGTTAATTTCGTCATTTTGCAAAAACGTCATTTTCTCCGTTATTGTTTTATGAGGACTTTTTGCATTAAAGGTATTTTCGTCATTTTACACTAAGGCTATTTACGTCATTTTTCAGCAAGGGTATTTTGATCGTTTTGTATCATAAGATTTTTCAGCAATTTGATTCAAAAGTATTTGCTTTTCATTTTGCACGATGGTATTTTTCATCATTTTGAGTCGAGAGTAGCTTCGTAATTTTGCACAAAGGGCGTTTTGGTGATTTTATGTTATGTGTGTTTGTAATTTCTTTTTTGAAAAAAAAAATCAATGTTTTGTGTCAAGGGTATTATTTTAATTTTGCACTAACGGTGATTTTCGATATTGTACTAACGGTATTTTGTCATTTACGCGAAGAACATTCGTTATTTTAAATTAAGGGTACTTCAATCATTTTGTATTAGGGGTATTTTGTCATTTTACACTAAGGGTACTTTAGTCATTTTGTATATATTTATTTATACAAGAGAGAAAAAAATAACTTGTATGTATGATATATTTATAACATAAAGCAAATCTTGTAGAATTGGAATTCAAATTCCTTGATTATAAAATGTAATAGATTTTGTGGAATTGAGGGGTTGAAATTGGAAATGGAAATCCAATTCCAAAATTTTGTTTAGAGTCAAACAAAGAATTGGAATTCCAAAGTTTTATTGAGGGGTAGTGATAATGCCAAAGAAAAAATCCTCCCGCAAGAGCAATTTACGTGCATGTGACAAAATTACCCCTTCTAACATATTAACTAAATCTTTTAATTATTTTTTTCTATTTTCTTTCCCAATATTCTCTCTATCCTGACTTGACATGATCTCTCTCTCTCTCTCTCTCTCTCTCTCTCTCTCAGATTCTTTCCCTATTTTTTCTCTCAATCTCTCTATTTTCACGTGATTTTTGTTTCTTCTCTATGAGCCAAGAACTTTGCAAAACTAAATAAAAAGCTAGTAATGACAGTAATATAAATCAAGAAAATATCACCGTTCCTAGTTTCAATGTCAATATCCTTATTTTTAAGTTAAACATAGTTCAAATTTCAAACTTCTAAGTCAAAGATAAAAAATAAAATCAAACATGTATGGGATAAAAGAAAATATTACAATGTAGAAAATTGGAACAATAAGTATAATAACAAATTTAATAATATAAAATCGAAAGCTCAATAAAAATAATAAAATTTACCTCTTTTACCGAAAGTAGTTGAAAATTATCTACACACACATATATATATATATATATATATATATATATATGAAAGAATTTCAAAGTTAGATAAAAGAAGAGTAAGAAGAGACAATGAAAGAGAAGGGATGGAGGAGAGAGAAGAAATAAAAATCACGTGAAGATAGAGAGTTTGAGAAAAGAATATGGAAATAATCTAGGAGAGAGAGAGAGAGAGAGAGAGAAAATATTATGAGGGGAAAAAATATCACACGTGCTTAAAGAAAATAGAAAAAATAATTAAAATATCTAGTTAATATGTTAGAGGGGTAATTTTATCACATGCACATAAATTGCTCTTGTAAAAGGATTATTGCTCTGGCATTATCACTGCCCTTTATTGAGAGACAAACAAGAGAATTGGTATTAGAAACAATTCCAATTCAAAAGCCCATATTCCATGGAAACAAACACACCCTAGTACTTTTTTTTGTTCGTTTATACTACTTTAATCACTCTCTCCAACCATGTTCATTTTCTTTGATATTTAATACTCAAATTTTTCCCAAAATAAGATTAACATTTGAACTATCAATGAACTTTTACCATTTTTACCCTCTTTTTACTTTTCTTTTAACCACAATTTCAATTTTCAAGAAGTAGTTATTATGGATATATTAGTCTTTTGGCTTTGGCTTTTATTGTTTGTAGTAATTTCTTAATATATGTGAAAAGTTGAAATGTTAACATTATTTTGGAATGGAGGGAGAACTATAATAACCAACTACCTATTTTAACCTCAAAAGGAAAGAAAAATACTATAAACCAATATTTAATTTGTTACGGATAAAATGTCCCACAAGTAATGACAACTATACTTGAGTTAAATTATGTCAAGTTAATCACACTTTAAGTATGTCTGCAATCAGGACTTTGGTTTGGAATGGCTCAAGGGTACCAACCCCTTCTCATAGAAAGTGATTGCAAAGCTATAATTAATCGAGTTCATCAAGTAGAAGAGTATTTATATTCATGTGGCGTATTGTTAGCCTAATTAAAAACTTATAGGTAATAGTATAATCAATTTATCTTTTGTCTATATATCGTATAATAATCTTACTGAAAGATTGACAAATTATTCAATAAGTACTATAGTTTCCCCTCGATGGTTTGGAGACCTATTGAGTTTTCTCCTACCACACGTCCATCAATATCACATATACAAAGAATTTTACTTTAAAAAAAATATGTTTTCAATCGCATTTCTCTATCTCATCATGTTTAATATCATTGATTTCAAATTTAAACTAATATTCCTTCATCACAAAATTATGTTAACATTTGAATTTAAATGTACATTTAATGAAGTATAATAATATGGTATTAATTACTTTAACTACATTTTAAATTTATTAATCTCCTCTTAAATAATTGCACATTAAATATTCACACTCATAAGTCTCCAACCATGTTCCTTTATACATAAACAAACAATAGTATATACTTTCCTAAGATCCCTTCATTCCATCCCCCCCTCTCTCTCAAAAGTTTTGGGTGCGAATTATTTTTAGGGTTCAAGAAATCAAAAGCCCATTAGAGCAAAAAAATTGATTTGGAAAGAAGAAATTCATAATGCATATGATTGGAAAAGTGAGTGCTAAATTGTTCATAAAAAACCTTGTCAGTATTTATTATTTCGAAAATTTGGTTTGTTTTTGTGGGTTTTCTTTTTCTTTGTTTTCCTTTTAGGCTTCTTTTTCAAAATTCCATAATCAGCTGACACCTCCTGAGCTCTCTCTCTCTTCAATTTTAGGCGGATCTTGTATTCTTCTGCCTCTCTATTCACGATCCCAAAAGGGCTTAGCTGAATTCTCTGTTTTTTCTTTTATTTTGTGAAAAGGAATCGATTTATTTGCAATTTTTTTCTGTCACATTTTTTTTACAGTCCTTGATGAATGATTTCATCAAAGCGCGTTTAATTAAAATTAGGGGTTGATTTTAGTGTATTTTACAATTTTTTTTCGGGGGTTTAAGGATTTTTCCCGTTTCTTCAAATTTGATGGTTTTAGTATTTGTTTTTGTGAATTTTCCAACGGACTGATTAGTGATCACTTTCTCCGAGAGTGCATTTCAGCTTCGCCGGCCTTCTTCATCTTCACCAAGGTAAATAATTGATTCCAAAGTTTCTTGTTTCCAGAATTGGAGAATTTTGATACCCTTTGCATGTACCTGTTACCTCGAGATAAAAAAGCTCATGCAATGATGTTATTGAATTATTTGTTTTTTTTCTTAGTGATCTGGGGAGATGTAATTTTTTGGGGAAGTTTTTTATTTGGTTAATTTCTGACGGATCTATGAATTGTGTGGAACCTGCTAGTTGAACTCATTTTATAGCTTACACAATAGATTAGTTTAAACATGAGGTGTGGCGTGGTGTTAGCTCGCCTCGTACCTTAACCATGAGGTCAGGAGTTCGATTCCTGCCTATGGGAATAGAGCGCATTTCATGGCCATCCATTTACCTCTTCGGAGAGCTCCGTGGCGAGGGGATTAGTCACGTCTATCGACGGTGTACACCCTCGGTCTAACAAAAAAAATAGATTAGTTTTATGTTGGTCGGTAAGTAAGTTTAAAACTTATATGTAGATTAATAAGTGCAATACACCTAGGCAAAAAATGTCAATTCAGAGAAAACAAAATAATGGACTCTTTCTGAATAATGTTTTTCTCCGAATAATGATTTTCTCCCCTTTTCCCCTGAAAAAATTGGAGATTTATGTCGTCGGGCTCGCATGTTTAAAAGATGTTGCTTTCAGTTGTTGGTACCTCTGCATTTCGTTTGGGTCTTTCCTTCAGCATATTGGTCCCTGCAATTGTTCTTGACTCCATTCATTGTTTTCTTGTGGTGATTTCTATGCTTTGAAACTTCTATCGATGTATCTTTTTCCTCCGTATACGCTTAACGTTTGGCCTCCAGCATTGGGAATTTGTGCATATTTGTTATCTTTTGTCGCGTACGTTCATGGCCAACCCGATAATTTTTTGGCTTATCGTTTTTCTTGTTGCTACTTTCAAGAAAATCCACTTGGCTATTGTGGCATTCAAGAAAAGAGCTTGTTCTCTCTCTCTCTCTCTCTCTCTCTACCATCTCTATTTCATTCTTCCTCAATGCTGGTGTTTTCTTTTTTTTCATTCAGGTGACTGTTTGGTCCTTCTACAAATTCTTTTAGCAAGTTTGATTTCTGGGATATATGTTAGTCACATTAGTTTTGTGATATCTGGTTTGGGGGCTTTAGGACTTTCTGAAAGTTATAGGTCAATTTTCAGTGTAGAAAGCTGTATCTATTTTGTTTGGCATCAAGTTGCTTTTCCTGTTCTGTAACGGTTAAAATACGCACTTTACTTTATAAGATTGACTGGTTGTCAAATTTGTCGTATCCTCCCAAAATCAAATTTGAATTTATAATAAATAGATTTCCACACATGGAACTCTTTCCTTCTGTTACAGTATATATATTTTTAAATGTTTATATTAGTTTGTTTCTCTAAAACTTTACGATGGAGTCCGTTATTATTGGTAAACATGTTTTACTTTTCATTCACAGGTCATCAGTATGACAAGTGAAAGTGAGGACCAGATGGTGAACAAAGGTGGAATAGGTTCACCATCTGTTGAAGAAGCTAGTGGTGGAGGAAGTGGTCCCTTGAAGAAAGGACCTTGGACTTCTGCTGAAGATGCCATTTTAGTTGACTACGTGACTAAGCACGGAGAGGGCAACTGGAATGCTGTCCAGAAGCACTCAGGACTTGCTCGATGTGGAAAAAGTTGTCGCTTGCGTTGGGCAAATCACCTAAGGCCGGACCTGAAGAAAGGTGCTTTCACAGCAGAGGAGGAACGCCGTATCATTGAACTCCATGCCAAGATGGGAAATAAGTGGGCTCGAATGGCTGCTGAGGTCTGTATAAATAGCTGTCTTTATGTTTCCTTCCAGCAAGTCAGGCGCATATCTAATGATACATGCTCTGATGTTTTGCAGTTTTGCGTCTTCCCATTTTGCATTTAAATCTTTGCGTATAGCATCTGAATACTAGGATCTAAACTCTGGAAATAGGTTCTAGGAGCAAAATCTATACGTGGTGCATTAATGATTTAACATTATAACAATGATCATTGGTGGTTGGGAATAGATATAAATGTCTTGGATCCAATGTTGCTTGGATTTAAACTTTATATCTTGACATACTTGTTGTTGCTAGATTTTAAGTACCCCGTCTCTGAGTGTCTGTTCTCGTGTGTGTGTGTGTGTGTGTGTGTGTGTGTGTGTGTGCGCGCGCCAATCTAAACAAAAGGAGAATATTACCAGCCCACACAGGTATCAATGTTATTGAGGCCAGTACTGCTGCAAAATATTGAGCAATCGAGTATTTTTTCTCATTTCTCTGTTAGGTTTTAAACTTCAACACCTTGCCTCGGCAGCTTTGATGATTTGGGAACTAATTCGTATAGTATTTTCCAGAGTTAGAGTCGACACCACGTGGCTAATAGCGTACCTAAAAATGAGGTGGTTTACTTGGCCCTCCTTTTCAATTTATTTGGTTATTCACTTCATTAGACGAGCAGAGTTGAGAGCTCCTCCATATGGAAAGAATATATGAAGAATACAGTTTGGTTCTTGTGTCTTCCCTGTCATTTGGATTACGCTATCTATCATACTTGTCTGTGGCCTAATCTGTATTACAAGATAGAATAAATAAAGGTTTAACTATTTACATAATCTCGTCTGTAAAGTCTTATCAATTTTACCAAGACTGCTGCACTTAAAAGACATGGAATATCAATATCAGGATTTCAATTATTAGGGCCAAGGCGTTTCCTCTGTCCTCTTTTTTCTGTATTCTCTTCTTTGCTTCTTTGCTTGTTTGTTCTTTTCTTTTTTCTTTTTCTTTTTTCCATTTTTACCAGTAAGAAGTAGTCAAATATAAAATTCTCTTATACTGCATAAAGTGAATATATAGTTTTGGTACACAGATTTGCAGCTACCCCTGTTTCTAGTTTCTGTCCTACTTATCAGATTTAGGGTGCATTTGGATTGGGTTTGGCTTGGTTTCTTTTGGTTTGAGTTTGTATAAAGTCTTCTTGTTGTTGTTGTTGGTTCTTTTAATTTTTGGGTTTGGGTGGGTGTGTATGTGGTGGTGGGAGTGGAGGGGCTGTGGAACCTATTTAGTTTGGCTTTTCAATATGATAGTTATTGGTAAAAAATTATGGGATCCCTTTCTCTTCCTAATGCAACTGTTTAATTTGAATTGTTCCCCAATATTTCTCAGAAACACAGACCAGGTTCATTTTTTTAACCTCCCCCCCCCCCCCCAACCCCAACAAAACATTCTCAACTGATGTGGAAAAAGATCCCTAGTTTCTTCTTCTTCTCTCTCTTAAATATTTTATAAAATTTGTTTTATGATTAATGCGCTTCTGTTTCTTTTGCTTTCTTCATTATTTTTATTCAGTTGCCTGGTCGAACAGACAATGAGATTAAAAACTATTGGAACACCAGGATCAAAAGACGGCAGCGTGCTGGCTTATCAATCTACCCTCCTGATATCCAAGCATTAAATGAAAGCCGACAAAACGAAAATATATCTGCATTTTCTTCTGGGAATCCCCTGCATCCTGATCTCTTGCCAATTAATAACTTTGAGTTTCCAGCTGTGGAATTCAAAAATTTGGAATTCAATCATCAAATGTACCCACCACCGCTCATTGATATTCCTTCTCGAAGTTTGCTTGAAATTCCTGCAAATAGCCTATTAGCACAGGGTCTTAATTCTTCCTATGCCAGCAAAAATTTGCTGTCAACTGTTACTCCCTCTAAACGTCCTCGTCAATCGGAGTCGCTATTTCCCGGTTTAAGTTCCAGTTACACCAGTGCTTTCATAGGCTTCAGTAAGTATGAGAATGATGATTCTCCACAGACTGTTCAATCTTTTGGTTTCTCTTCTGGTTATGATCAGAATCCAACATCAGACCACCCATCATCCTCATTTGTACTTCCAGGCAGCCATGCCCTTCTAAATGGCAATCCCTCCTGCTCGGAGCCCACATGGGCAATGAAGCTGGAGCTCCCTTCACTCCAAAATCAGATGGGTAGTTGGGGCTCACCTTCTTCCCCACTGCCTTCCCTCGAGTCCATTGATACTTTAATCCAGTCCCCTCCAAATGAGCAGACACAATCAGGTAGTCTTTCTCCTAGAAACAGTGGCCTGTTAGATGCTGTACTTTATGAATCACAATCTATGAAGAACTTGAAAAACATTCCATGCCAGCAGATTTCTAGTGTTTATATGGTACAAGGGGAAGTAATGGATAACTCATCCCCTGATAATCATGAGACAGAATGGGATGCATATGGTGACCCTTTCTCTCCTCTTGGCCATTCTACTGCATCTGTCTTCAGTAAAAACACCCCTATCAGCGGAAACTCTTCGGATGAACCCCCGTCATTTGAGAACATAACAGGTCTGTGTTCTTTTTATCATAATTATATTACTTGTTTGATTCAGGAGTTTCAACCTTGTAGATGATGTATGGTGTGCTTAATTGTGAATTTGCATGTTAATTTTGAAGGAAGTAAAGTTAAAGAAGAAGCAGGGGACTTGGTTCCAGTTGACTATAGTGGAAATGACGAAACATCAAACGCAAACCAGATTATCTTTTCCAGGCCCGACTTTTTACTTGCCTCAAACTGTTTCACTCCCCAGATGGACCATGGCAATGGACCACTGCAGGCTGAAAGATGCAGTTGGGCTACTTCTTGGTAGTAAAATGTTAGCTTGGATTGCAGGCAATTGTGGACCGTGCTGGCTTACCAGTTCAAGACTACAGGTGTGGTTTAATGCTAGATTATACTATCTTGTCATCCCATTGAAAGTCGAGAAATTCTTAAATTTTCTTATGCCCTGGACTGCTTTTATTGTTCTCGTCGCCATCAATTGATGTTACTTGGTTTTTGCAAGAATGGTTGTAGACGATATACCAACCTCGTCCTTAACATCCCAGAAACTGTCTACCATAATTGCCATGTTTATGAAAACAAATCCATTTACATGTGTGAAATTAAAATTGCCTGAAAATTTTCAGGCATTTGAACTGAATGTGATGTTTCTGGACATCCTCTTCTATTTTGCTGCTTGTGTTTTCATTTTGATCATTTAAACGAAATGCTTTGAACGGATATCCACTAGGGCCGCTACTAATCATTGCCTTGATAAGCTTACCCAACTAGTTTCCTTTTCCTAGACCGTCAGTAGCAGTTTGCAGCTATCCCCCCACATCCAGGTGCAAAGACCCCCGAGATTTTTAAAAATACTATTAGGTACAGTAAATTTTATATGTAATTGGGAATATTTTATCAGTTTCGCCCCCCTCAAGATTTTTTGTTTTGCCGTTTTTATATATAGTTCGACATATTGTTGCAGTTTCCCTCTTAACGCCAAATTCCTGGCTTCGTCCCTGCCCACATCCAATGTTGCTTGTTGTCAGTGGCAGAGGATAGAGAGGGCAGGAGGACCATGACCCCCAAGATTTATGAAATTTTCATTTTAGTACTAAGGATATATTTTTTTGTATAATTAGTTTTTTAAAATATAAAATGTCTTGTTCCCCTAAAAAAAATTGAAATTTCATAATAGTACTCTCTAACACATAGTTTCACTATTAACTTTTATAATAATATTGTTTATTGATCAAACTAGCTATTAACTATTCTTTAAAAATATACATACATTAAATTAAATAATAATTTTTTTAAATAATTTTCTCATGCTATTTTGAAGTATGATCCGTGACACTAGCCTCTGTAAACTAGTTAGTTTTTCTTCATTTTTTTAAATTTTATTGTCAAATGTTTAAATTAGTTTGTCTCGTTTCGAAGATAAATATCGTTTAAATTCAGATACTTCAAATATATTACACCGTGAATTTTAGTTCAGCCCTTTAAATTTAAATATTGGCTCCGCCACTGCCTGTTGTTCCCTTCAAACAGCATTTTCCTACCAGGGAAAAATAGACGGAACTAAATTTACTTTAACGATATTAATTTTCTAAAGTTATTTTTTAGTCACTTGTGTTTTAAATTCATCTATAAATATGTCTTTTTAGAACTCCTCGTTCTTCAAAGTCAAAGTTCTAGTTTCGTCTACGTTCCTAATTTACCTCTTAAGGGTAGGTTCCTACATGATACACTGCACCACCAGAAAATGCAGCCCTGAACAGTCTCTGTATGAGTTGAATGCAGGGCAATCATTCTCATCTTTTATTCAAACATAATACAAACCATGAAAAGTGTAGCAGGGCTGCAAAAGAAGTTTGAGAGAAGCTAAAGCTCTACTTGGACAAGGTTTGATTTGGGTTTGGGATTGGTCTTAAAATTGGTGAAAAAATACAAATTTTGACCTAGAAAATTGGCGGGAGAATATCAAATTCAAATTTTTTCGTTCAAATATTCGTTGAAATTGAAAATTTTGAAACAAATAAATTGAATTTGAATTGCCCCCGCCAATTTTCTTTAAAAAAATTCAATTTCAACGAATATTTGAAAGAAAAAATTTGAATTTGAACTTTTTCTGCCAATTTTTTAGGTCAAAATTTGTATTTTCCCACCAATTTTGAGACCAATCCCAAATCCAAACTCAAATCAAACCTTTTTCAAGTAGAGCCTAAGAGAAAAGGGGCACATGCCCTCTTACAATTTTGGGGTTGGGGTTTAAGACCTTTTAACTTTTCAAGGAATGCATCACTGAGACTCATAGTTTTGCCCAAAGGTCCAAAATGATTTTACCATCCATGCAGGACTACCCATTCTATTGGATTGCATTTTTCCATGTTATCTCTCGATTCTTGAAAATCGTATGAATTACGTGAATTATTAATTTCATACTGACCTGTCGCGTATATTCCATGTTAAAAGAGTTACGGGACATTAATTAACTTGACTATTTCAGGGCATTCAGACACGACTCACTATTTAGACATCTCTGCACTGAAATTAGTCTCATTGTAATGGAGATGAGTTGCGCTAATATGAAGATTAACGGATTCCAAATATTTTAGTACATTTTTCTTTTTCTTTTTAAAAAATAATATTTTAGTACATTTTTCTTTTTATTTTTAAAAAATAATATTTTAGTACATTATTTACACTACCTAGTTATATTAGTTGAATTATCATGTATGTAACAACAACATTAGACTAAGCAAGCATGGATTTGGATTAATCAAACTGCTCCAATATGATCATTCAAAAATTGGCACACTCAATAATGTATTAGAAAACTGAGAGTCATATAAAGTGGTCAAGTATAAGAGAATTTAGGAGAAATGAAATAAGTTTAGAGGATATAGAAGTCATGAAAATTGTAGTATAACAGAATTTTTTAGAAACTAGGTAGTGTGCACGTGCTCTGCAGATTTTAAGAATTGTCAGAATTATAATTATATTGTTCAAACTCTCACAACTGTGTTATTTTTTAAACGAAATAAAAATTACAAACCTCCTTGCAAACCAAACTCAAACTTATCATCTGAGTTGGTGGCACTCAACGCAGCACACATAAATAATACTAACCTAGGGAATCCTTATTTATAAGGAGTTCTTCTCTAGCTTGTTTCCAAAATATTCGATGTGTGCTTTGGGAGAAACTCCAACATATCTTCCGTTATCACAATATCCCAAATTACATCTCAAACAGAATAAGAAATTCTACGTAGTCTTCACAATCTTTTTCTATGTTCTTCCTTCAACTTTACTTCCTTGATTCTTCAAGGAATGATTCTCCATCAAAGGGTAAAAATTACAAGACCTTCATGTCCACTCCAAAACCATCACTAGCAGCCAAAATTAAATAAAACAGAGTATTTACAATAATTAAAAAATCTAAATCCCACAAAAAATTACAATTTTATCAAAACATAAATGAGATGAGAAAAAGGGAATTTCACCAAATCAGACCAACATTGTTCCGGTGATACAATCTTGATATCGGACCGTCGAAATCATACCTCCACCGTCCAGATTGAAGGGAATATAGTGTAATAAACGATATCCAACTTTCAGCAAGATCGGGTAACAAAGGCTACGTCTGGGGTTTCGAGTTCTAAGCAGAGAGTTATCGGCGTTTGAAGTATGCTGAAAATTCATGCATTTTGGTGTTCTTGAGTTTTGAAGTATTCGTTTAAGCATCTAAGGTAAGGATCTTTCACCCTTGATTTTCAGTCCTAAAGCAGCATGAAATGTTATTTTACTGAAGTTATACAATTTTCTTGAATTGAGTTTTATTCCATATTTTAATGCATTTTAATATGGATGAAGTGTTGATGTAATTGCATTGAATTGCATGTTGTAATTGGAAAATATGCCATGATATATGTATATATTTTTATTGTTGTATTGTAATTGCTGTAATTATTATCTAGAGCTCTTGTCTATGAAATATTCTGTGTTAGGATATGTCCAATTTATGTTCCACTAGAACCTAGGAGTTCGCGATGAACAAGTGAGGTCCGGACCCTAGCAGGAAAAACAAGTTATGGCTGCTAACAAGTTAATTGTGGAGCTTTCCTAAGTGGTCTATGACATAATAGATGTATTCTTTATATTTGGCATATTTCCGGGGGGAAGCTTAGCCGGACCATGTCTTTTGATAAGTAATGTATGTCCCTCGCAGGAATAAAAAATTGGGACTATTAGTAGTGATTATGGTGTCTAGATTGGACGATTGAGCTCGATTGTATGGATTGTATATATATATATATATATATATATATATATATATATATATGTGATGTGTGTGTGTGTGTGTGTGTGTGTGTGTGTGTTAGCATGAACCATATTCGCAATATCTAATATTTTGTGTATCCGTCTGTTTTGTTATGAGTAAGTCATGATACTTGTTGCATAATTCTGCAGTATAAAGTATTGGATAAGATGAGTATGGTTCTATGCATTGATGTGCTTATTTGGGGCTTAGTTGGTATGTGAAAGTTGGTCCAAAATTCGTCATTTTGGGTTTGGGAAAAAGGGATATTTCAGAAAGTGATTTTCATTTTAGATTTTGCACTGAAAATAATAAGGCCTAAACCTCGGACGACCCCTCCAGTCGATCAGACTGATCATTCATCGTTTGGAGGGATTTACTGAGGCTTCTTCCTGGATCCCGAACGACCATCGGTTGACAAGAGCCTTCTGTCAGGTCATCCTGACTTCTGTTTTGGTATGTTTTGATTTTCGTTTTGTTCTGTTCTCAAGTTTTATAATATGTTTTGTAAGTGTGTTTCAAGTGTTTTAAAGAATATTCTATTCAAGTAAAAGTTATGCATTGATTTAAAATGATTTGGGATTAGGAAGTGTATTTCTAGTCCTATTTGATACATTATCTCAATGGTGAGTGATGCTTACTGGGCTAGTTTGGAGCTCATTCCTTATATCTTTTGCAAATGCCTTAGTTGATGTCCCCGTGAGGGAGGTTCAATATGAGGACCTGATGAAGGAACTCGAGGTTTGAAGAGTTTTATGTTTTGAAGTAGCGGCTAGTGTTTTTATCGGTTGAACTTGTTTTTCATTTTGAATTATAGAATATGTAAGACTCTTATTGGTATTTTCCCAAGTTATGATGTATAAACCTTTAAGTTCCTTTAAGTTATTGAAGTTTGTTCAGTTTTATGATATTTCGGTTTTGATTTCGGTGCTCATTGGTAGATGAGGCACTGTCGGTCACCTCTAGGTTACGGGTGTGACATGAACCATACGCTCTGATACCACTTGTTGTGGGCAGCGAAAGCAAACAATAAATAATATAAAGAGGGAATGTGGTTCAACAGGTCATATATAAGAGAAATAAATTATTAGAACAAAAGGGACAACACAATAATTGTAATGTGTACCTATATTCACAACCCGGAGGGTACAAACTTTCACTATGTAATTTTTGTACGGAACAAAATTACAAATCCTCTCAACTGTGTAATTTTTTAATGGAACTACATTAAAAATTCTCATGTTGCTTTTTCTGCTGTTTTCGTCTCTATTATAATTATTTTGTGTGAAGTGCTACTGCGTAATACTCCCTCCATTCCTAAATATAAGACTCTTTAGACAATTTGAGAAAATTAAGGAAGTTGTCATTTTCACTTAAACTTCCAATATTACCCCACCTTCCCTCTCTCTCACACAAATACATCATAAAGAAAAGAAAGGAAAATGTTGAGGGTATAATTGAAATAAATTGTTGACAACTAATAAAATAACCTTAAACGACAATTAATTTGGATACCTAGATATCTCCTAAACGACAATTAATAGGGAATGGAGGGAGTACTGATTATGTGATGTGAATATTTATTCGTGGCTCTGGGATAATTTTTTCTTGTCCACTGCCCCAACAGCTTCCACATTAAGAAGCCATAGTCCACCCAAACTTATGATCTTCACATCTCAGAAGCTTAAGAAAATTCATGTAGCTTTAAACAAATGGGATAAGTCATCCTTTGGCCATGTCCAATTCTCTATCAAACAACTTAAGGCTGAAATTTGTACCTTTCAATTCATCTATCAATCTTCTTCCGCTCTAGCACTTGAATCCGCTAAACAGGAGCAGCTTGCAAAGCTTTTCAAGGGAAGAAATTCTTTGAAGAGAAGGCCAGAATCCGAGGCATGGGGGAGGGTGAGGCTAATACTAAGTTCTTTCACTTATCCACTATTATTAGATGTAGGTTTAATTGGATTGACCAATTGCAATGTAAGCTCTAAGAGCTAATGTGATCAATCTTATTTTGATGATAACAAGACATTGAGTAGTTGTAATGTTTATGTAACTTTGTGTTTTAATGATAGGATATTATAGACTCACACTTGCATTTTAAGATAGCTTCTTGTGGACATCGAATATCATTCTACAAAAAAAGAATCTCCATTTCGCAAATCTCCATGGCACAAGCTTAAATGTCATCCACAATACTTAAATCAAAGAAGGAAAATCAACAAGTGTTGAAGTCCAAGATGTTACAACTTGAGAAGACTACAAAGGACTTCATCACAAGAAGAGGTCGATCAAAGCTCTCAAGTCCAAACTTAAAAGAACTCATCTTGAAGACTTGAAGATCAAGAAGAAGATTAGTCAAGAAGCCTTATAGGTATATCCTTGTGACTATTGGTATTTGATGAATGCTAGTTTATAGTATGATGAAACTCATATTCTTGCATGTTTTCAAAATCATCTTTCTTACTTTGAATAAATCTTTCAAAGGTTTTGTAAAACATATTTCAAGTGTTAGTTAATACCTAAGATCTTTAAAATGTTTTAAATATCTTTTAAAAACACTTAGGCATGAGTTTGAGAACATTAGAAAGTTGACCAAGTGGAAAAACCACTTATGGACTGAAGTCCAGTCGACCGAGTCCTAGACCTCGGGCGACCTAATGAAGTCTGGTCGACCAGACATTGTACTTAGTCACTTTTGAATGTTCCAACACTCCAACGACTATACAATCTCGGAAGACCATATTTTAGGCCGGTCGACCGAACCTTGCTTCGTTCAACTAGACCACGTATTGCGGTCGACCAAGATGAGAACAGAAGCCTTTAAACTTAACTTCGGAAGCACTTTGAATGACATACTCTCTAGTCCGGTCGACCGAAGCTGTCATGTCAATGCAAAAATATAGCCGTTGAAACTCGATTTGCTTGCAATTTTTGGACCCTATATAAAGCCTTTAAGGCTGAAATTTGTTCTTTGCTCAAGCCAATAGATGGGCCTTAATATACACATTTTAGACAAGCAAATCAAACACTTTCATGAGCTTAATTCTTCCAATCATTCATCAAAACATTTCAATTTGAGAAAGAGCTTCATCTACTTATTCTTCTATTCTCAAATATGAATTAGAGCTTTCAATGTATTATTCAGTCCTTAATGGAAAAAAATCCTCAGAGAAGCTATGAAGACGCATTATCTGAAGGAGAACAAACCATTCCACTTGATCATATGCTTTTTCCATATCAATTTTAATTTCCATAAATCCCAACTTTACTTTCATTATCTTCGAGTAGTGCATGATCTCCTTGTTTACAATGGAATTCTCAAAAGAGATGAGTTGATCAAGAAGAGGTATGATCATGTGAGCTAAAAAGGTTAGATTGTGTATAGCCACACATTACACAAAGAGATCGGTCTAAAGTGTTGGACCTCATTAAGGGCCCGGGGGAGGGGGGCTCTTTAGGAATCAGAGCAAGGAAGGTTTGATTTAAACTCTTTTCCGTCACTCCATTTTGAAAGAAGTACTGTATAACAATTATAACCTCCATCCTAATGATAGACCAAAAAGTTTCATAAAAGGTGATAGACATTCCATCAAGCTCATGGCTTCTAGCGGAGGCCATGTTAAACACAGTATTTTTTATCTCACATTCAGTAGGCATAGATCAAAGGGAGGCATTGACCTCGATAGAGATGGAAGGAGTATTCAAACCATTAAAATTAACAGGGAAACAAGGCTGGGAAGTTGAAAACATACTAGTATAGTATTGGTAAAAAATAAATGATCAATACCATACTAATATGTTTCCTAAGAACCAACTTTGTTATTGAAATACCCGAAGGGCATTTGCAATACCTGAAGGGGAGAACCCCGCTGATTTGTTTTTCCACTTTTAGTATATAGGGTATATTTTGCTTCATTTAGATGATAAATGTATAAATGACCCATGTGTTCTCTATTATTGGATCCGCCACTGCTGATTTTGTCATTCTTTGTAATGTCTCAAGACAAGCTAGTGAAAAGTTGTCAAAATCCTTAGAAGTGGTCTATGGTGGTGATATAGATCTTTGTGATCGAACCACTTTATATCACTTTGTTTGATCTTCTAACTTTAACTCTTTACTTTTAAGTTCTTACATTATACTTGTGTTTATCTTCACATGAGCTTTATTGTATGAGCTTAATTTGTTCATATGGAGTTAGATTAATTGCTTGTTATATATTCCCTTGACTTGGGCGTAAGACTTGCATTTAGAGATCTTAATACCTTTATATATCTTGCTAAATGTTAATCCTCATGACTTGTGTATTTGTTATTACAAGTTTTGCATATATGAATCTTGACCTAAACAATCCTTGATCATATACATTGTCTTGTATTCCTATGTGTTGCGTTTTACACACATACGTCATCTAAGTGATAATCCTTTAATTCACCTTATATGCTTAATGAACATAATTGTTGTTAAAGTGATCACTTAGGAAAAGAATTTGGTAGAAAAGTTAAAAAGTTGGAGAACCTTAATGCCTCCCTTTGATATATGCCTACTGAATGTGAGATAAAAAAAAATATTGTGTTTTACATGGCCTCCGCTAGAAGCCATGAGCTTGATGGAATGTCTATCACCTTTTATGAAACTTTTTGGTCTATCATTAGGATGGAGGTTATAATTGTTATACAGTACTTATTTCAAAATGGAGAGACGGAAAAGAGTTTAAATCAAACCTTCCTTGCTCTGATTCCTAAATAGCACCCCCACCCCCTCCCCTAATGAGGTCCAACACTTTAGACCGATCACTTTATGTAATGTGTGGCTATACACAATATGACCTTTTTAGCTCACATGACCATACCTCTTCTTGATCAACTTATCTCTTTTGAGAATTCCATTGTAAACAAGGAGATCATGCAATCCTCGAAGATAATGAAAGTAAAGTTGGGATTTATGGAAATTAAAATTGATATGGAAAAAGCATATGATCAGGTGGAATGGTTTGTTCTCCTTCAGATAATGCGTCTTCATGGCTTCTCTGAGGATTTTTTCCAGCTAATTTCTCTGTGTCTATCTTCCACTTCGTTCTCTTTTTTAATAAATGGGTTTGTTTTGGAAATTTTAAGGCATAAAGATGGATAGGTAGGAAAATCCCAACTCCCCGACTAGCAATGTGTTCGGCCCTCCCGCGACCTAACTCGCCCCGCCCCGCCCCATTTAACTCGACCCACATTCGGACTTGCCTAAATCCGCTATGACTCACGAGTTAAGTGGGTTTTACAAACGAGGCGGGGTGGGTTGTACATCTAAGAAAAATCGACCCAACTCGCCCGCCCCAACCCGTCACCCCAACCCTCCCCATTTAAACCCACCCCAACCCGCCTAACCCATATTATCCCAACCCACCCAGTCTGCTACTAGTCGTTGGAACCCATAATTGTTGAAACTTGTGCCCCCACCGAATCCCCCCTCCCCCAAGTACCTATCCGTTTGACACAATCACACAAAGGCCTCCAAAGTTACTGCCAAGCACAAGCAGCCCAACGACTAGTTTTAAATTGTAATGTTTATTTTATTATGCACTTATCATTTTACATTGTAATGTTTGTTTTATTATGTATTTTTCATTTAAGTTTAGTACTTAGTAATATTAGATAGTGTAATGTAATTTCATTTTGGGAGGTTTAGGCCATAAGTCCCTATCATATGTTATTAATAAAACCGGTAGGGGTCCATGTCAAACCCCCACCACTACAAGGTGACTTCTGAAACATTGTGATTTAGCACTGAAATCTCTATTGAATCAGCAACTGGAATGGATTGATTTGCAAGCAACTCGGTGAATAAAAATGGTGATTTCAAACTACCGATAATCAAATTCTCCATTGAAGGAAACCACAAAAAAAAAAAAATTTAAAAAAAAATGAAGAATAATACTGATATTAGACGAGTTTAAGGGTTTTTGGGTATATTGAATATTCAAATTATGGACAATGATAGTCATGATGCTGAATCACACTGATTATTGCGAGATTTTCGGACTAGAATCGCGACGGGAGGGGATAATTATGAAAATTGATCAAAAATCTGATTTTCAGTGTGAACGTCTCATCTGACAGCTGTAGGTTTTACATCCATTAGATGTAAAAGGTGCGAATCCAATGGCTTGTAGGACGTTCAACACGTTCTTGAAATTAGAGTCGCTCAGCATTGTAGCCAATTGCATACTCAGTGGGTGCTAGAAGAATGGCTCAGAAGAAGACTTTCCCTACCACCCTCCTAAAGTAGAATTGGTCAAAATCTGAACTTGCACCAGACACGTTTACTGTTGAGGCCAAGTCAGAGAAAGTAATTTTGGAAGGGGATGCAAATAATGTTATTTTCTCCATTAGAGGAGTTAAGGAGGCTGAAGAATGATAGGGTATGGCATATAACTGATTTTTACAAAATAAGACTTAAAAGATTTAAAACAGTGGAAAGTCTTCTCTGTTGCTAGACATTGTAACAAAGACACCACAACCTAGCTAGATGGGCCCAAAGAGAATCGTAAATCTGGTATAATTCCTTTAGCATCCCTGCCCCTAGGCTCATGGACTGTGTATCAAAAGAAACGATGAGAGATTATACTAAATTCAAGCTCCATAAATCAACAGTCACTACCAAATAATCAACGAACCCCTATACCATTAGTCCACTAACCCAATCTTGTAACAAGTGAAAGAAAAAAAAAACAATAACATCTAGAGTAACCTTCAATCAACATCATATAGAGACGAGGGGTAAAAACAATTGCAAACATAGTAGATAATACATTTCATAATGGAAAACAATAAATCAGTCAGACGCTTTTTTGCTATCCAAATACACTGGAAAGCCCCCTAAAAAACCCTAAAATCAATTCTTATTGAGAGAAGCAGATAAAGAACAAGAAGAGTGATCACATGAGAGAGAGAGAGAGTAAAAAGCAACATCTTTCATTAGTGATGTAGATACAGAAATTTGACAGTTTGATATATAATTAAATTCTGCAAGACCTGATTACCAATGGTCCAGCAAGAATTTCGACTAGTGTGTCAGCACGTCTCAACCTAAAGTCAGCTGATGGTACAAACACCTTTTTTTTTTTAGTTACATTTTACATTTTTCTCAAGAACTGAACAACATTCAGTTTTTTTTTTTTTTTGGCTACTAGAACAGTAAATCACTAAGAAACATTTTTCCTTTTCCTAATCTAATTGTTTGCAGCTCAACAATACATCGCCCAACATTACACAACAACAATTATCACCTTCTAGCATCCAATTAGGTTCTTTGCCTTACCCTTCTGCCATCGGTATCACCACCATCAGAAAGCTGAGCCCACACGCTTCGAGATTTTCCACCTCCACTACTGCAATCTTCCTCACAGCCAGTAACAGTCTTCAGGAGCTCAGGCTGCAGTGAAGGGCAATTCTCTTTAAGGTACTCAAATCTATCTGACCGCATTACAGCTGCAAGATAAAATACATGAATAGATGGGAAACATAATTTTTAAACGGGAAATTTTTTTATCTGCTAAAAACTCAAACAAGCCGAGTATGAAATCACATACAGACATTATTGGCTATCCAAAACTAAACTGTAGGAATTTACTATCATTTATCCCGCCTCTTTCGAGAACCAAACAAATTGAAAATGTTAGCCCGAAGGGCAAAATGAGTAATGTTGTTTTGATGATAACAAACCATTGATAGTTCTAATGTTTGAGTGAGCATGTTCTTTATAATAGGATCCTTAGCACTCACATCAACATTGATGAAAATGGTAAGTTAGCTTCTTGTGTGAACTAAGGTATGTATATTACACACAAGAATGCTATATGATGGAAGGAAGGAGGAAAGGAGGATGGTTGGGATATAGGGCTCTTCAAAGAGTCCCTACTGCAATGGCAAAAGAACTTATCGTGCTAGTGCTTATGTCTTTCGTTCCACTCTCGGTTTTATCTTCTAAGCACTAGTCTCGCTCTTATATGTTATTGTCTTATATTTTGCCATACTTCCTTGCACTTAAATTAACCATATTCTATCTAATTACATCAAAGTTTGTCATAATAAAAAAGGGGGAGATTGTAAGCCCTAAGGGCGAACGAACTCGGTTTTTGATAATGGACAAACACTTGATGTTGTGTCTAATGTTTTATATCTTTGTGATAGAATATCGGAATTCATATTGGAAGCTCTAAGTACCTCAATCAAGCCATGATCAAGATTCAAAGTCATATTATTCAAGGCTCATCTTTCAAGATTGAAGATTGAAGATTGAAGACTTAGGTTTGGTTAGATTAGCTTTGTCATTATAAGTCGTTATCTTATAAGCTCTAACCAATGCTCTCATGAACATAAGTTCTACACTCAAGTCTTGCATGTTTTCATAAACAAGGCTAAAGTTTCAAAATGATTCTCATATGTGTTCATATCTCAAAAGCCTTTGATTTCAAAGTATAAGTCTTTTAAAATGGTTTTCCAAATGTTCTTACTTGTTACCTTTTGGGAAAACCTTTTAAACTTCAATAGATTTCAAAACGTGTGAAAAATCAACATCTCTCATACTCAGGAAGGTCGGTCAACCGAGCTCAAGCTCGGATCAACCGAAGAGAAACAGAGAGTTTGAACCCTTTGAAAACAAGCCAAGGTCGGTCGACCTAAGGCCCATCTCGGTCGACCGAGGTGATGAAAGGCTCAACCGAACTTTGTTCGGTCATCCGAGGTGCTTTGTTCGGTCAATCGACCTCTGCGAGAACTAGCCGTTATTTGACCATTAAAGAGTCGTTTTTCAGCATATTTTGAAATGTATAAATACTCCAAAGCTAGAGAATGACTCTAAGACTTGTACATACAAGATAGATTGATTTCTTATCAAGTCTAAACACCTTCAAAGCAAAAACACTTCATTTCCATGATCTAAATCATTCAAAGGTGTTATTTCAAAAACCAAGACAAAGAGTGGAATTCATATGTTCTAAGAGCTTATCATTCTTGTACTTCAAAGGTATATATCTTTCACTTAGAAGAGTGAACAACTTTGTTCTTTAAACATTCTTATTCCCTTTCTAAGTGATTGGGTTATTCTTGTATAAGTCCTACTTTGTGTGGGCAAATTGTATAAGTCCTACTTTGTGTGGGCAAATTGAAAAGTCCTACTTTGTGTGGGCAAGTAACTCTTAGTGAGTTTTGTATTGTGGTTGTGTTGTAAAACTCTTAGTTAGTTGTCCACAAGTGTAAAATCCTTCTTAGTGAAGTTGTTGAAATCCTTGGGTGCGGCTCAAGGTAGTGGACGTAGATTCTGAGTGAATCGAACCACTATAAATCTTTTGTCTTGTTGTTGGGTTTAGTTTTGCATTTGCTCATCTTGCACAAACTTATACTAGCATTGCTTGGATTCGAAAAAGTTCCCAAGATCGACTAAAACTCAATTCACCCCCCTCTTGTGTTTTACAGAAAACTAACCACAGTTTTCCTAAGCCCCCAAATCAATGTTGAAGTTCATCATTTGCAAACTAAAGATCTATGCATCCAGAACTGGAAGTTCATATTTCTTTCTTTGTTAAAATAACCATATTTCTCACATGACACTAACCCATTGAGTTGAGGCGGATAAGTTCCATATTCTTACCACTAATCTCCATAATTAATCAGGATAAGCCAACAACCTGAATAGAGTCGGATCCTCTCCTAAGTCCTGTTGCCAAATATCTAGATAGAATCAAAGGGACTACCCCAAGATTTTAAAAACGCTGTATTTCTCTTATAAATATCAGAAATTTTAGAGACGTCATTAAAAAATTTAGCCGTCGCACCCTCAAGAATCATGTAAAATTTAAACTTCGACCCCTAACTTCAAGTTTCTAGTTCCGTCCAGGTGCCAACTCAAAATTGGATTCTGATTTTGAGACGAGCGAGTATTATTTAAGATGAGTAGCTTTAAGCCCCAATCTCTATTCTACCAAAGAACAAGCATCATTCATCACCTTTATTGAACTAGTCATCGGACAAAGATGATATTACAACTATGCCACCTGCTAATAGACCTCTGTTTCTTCTCCACTAAAATTACCGGAAAAACAGGGAAAAAAAAACTATGCACAATCGAGAGACGATAACATCACTCTGGATTTTTTTTATCTTTCTCTCCGTTAATAGGAGGGTTGTAAACGAGCAAAGTTGTTTGCGAACAACTCGTGAGAAGCTCAGCTCGAGCTTAGCATTGATTGAGCTCGAGACGAGCTTGAGCTTTATGATTCTAGGCTCGAAACTCGTTAAGGACTCAGCTCGTGACCTCAAGCTCAATGTCGAATTATATATATATATATATATATATATATATATATATATATAAAAGCTACGTTATCTGGACTCTTTACTTTTGCATGTCGCACCTGTGTGGACACGATACGACATAGGTATGAGTGTGGGGTCCTTATTGGATATGGTCAAAAAATTATTGAGTACTTTGACCGAGACTAGGTGCATCTCTAGATGGTGATCTTCCTCATCTTGTCTATAGTGAGGAGGATATCATAGGCCTATTTCTCAAATTATTAGCCGATTTTACTTATAAAAGGTAGTTAATTCGTTAATTTCCTTAAATTCCTATGATTATGTCACATCCACGTACCCGTGTCCTAGGTTTTAGAAGTGTTCTCGTATCCTTATTTTTGGAGGTATAAGTACATGACGCCTACATATGTACCCGTATACGACACGGGTACTCGAATCCAGCAGGTAACATAGCTTAGGTCTTAGATTATGTTTATAGGTAAAACGAAAAGAAAAGAAAGTTAACTAGATTGATCGTTACGATAGTGCATATTCAATTTACATTGACGCATATATGTATACGTGTATATATATTTTGAAATAATGAAAATAGTCATTTTAGATTGACGCATATATGTATACGTGTATAGATATTTTGAAATAATGAAATTTTTTTTATCCATTTTTGGTTCCTCAACTAAGGTGCAAGTAAAGTATACAAAGACTTGTAAGTGGTTTGGGTTTGGCTTGGGTTTGGCCTCAAGCCAGATTCTTCTGGTCATGAAAAAGTGAAAGATTTTGTTAGAGAACAAGTTCCATGAGTAACAAGTTTGAGTTTGGCTTGTCAATCCAAATGCAACCTTAAATCTGCTACGCCAGTAGAGGAGAGGGGATGTGAATTGTGGGATTGTAGATTGTACCCAAACTTTCACTTGGTAGTAAACATTTTAACAGAATAAGTAACCACACAGACACTTATAACTTATGCTATATCATTTAATATATTTTTCTGTTTTCGAAGAATATAGACTAGCCTTTTACTTTAAATATTTGATTTTAATTTTTCTTGAGGTGTTAAGAACATATAGGCACCTTTAAAAGAATAAAAAGAAAAATAATTACCAGCATTTATTTGAGTATTGCAATTTTTTTTACTTAATTGCAAAATTAAGCTTTAAGTTTTGAGCTCAGCCTGAAAAGCTCGACTATGAGTCCAGCTCCAGCTTTTCCGAGCTCGAGCTTGAAAAAAGTTGTTCGTTCAAGCTCAAGCTCGAGCTTTATAATTTTTTCAAACGAGCTCGAGCTCAATAAGCCAAAGCTCGATTCGGCTCGTTTACTACGCTAATTATTATAAAAACAAAATGCATCTAACTGAAATAGCCAAGTCCAAGACAGATATATAAAAGGAAGCACCTCATACATGCAACACCAATATATTCAGGGACGATTACAGGGGGGGGGGGGCGGCGCCCCCTAAGATTTTTAAAAATACTACTATTTTTAAAATTTTATGTGTATTTTGGAAAATTTTATCAATTTCGCCCCCCAAGAAATTTTTTTTGCCTTTTTTATCGCCCCCCAAGAATTTTGGAATTTTTTTACCAGTTTCGCCTCCCCAACATCAAATTCCTGGCTTCGTCCCTGAATATATTGGTCAACAAAACCAGATTAACAACAGGTAGATCAAGTAACAAAGATATTTATGAAACACAACAGTAAACTAAATGAATTCCTTCTCAGCCAGTACAATCCCCCTTCATGATGCTACTAACAGAGATAGTTTGTTACCCCCATAAAATGCTCTCAGTGGAGCTGCAAAGAGGAATAGGGGGTAGGAGTATACATAAATAGAAAGTAGCAATTTAGCCTAAACTAAAAGTGCAGTTGGTAGTGTCTTCAAGTTTCATAAAATGGAGTTCAGTTTTGATTAATACTACTGACCAGATCATATGCAGAATGACGAATGAGTGGCTTCGAATTAAAGACCTCTAGGCAGAGAAAGATTTTGTTCTCTTTTAGTCTAACAAAACAAATGAATTATTTCAGAACGAGTCAATGCCCCCAAAAATAATAATAATAAATCTTTTATAAAAATAAAATAAAAATATCTGAAGTTCAAAATATCACAAAAGATCAAATGTTTTTAAGTGAAAATCTATGGCAATTGGTAATATCATTGTTGTGCATGCATTCAATGTTCCTACTACTAAGAAATATCGATCTAGGATGTAACAAGGTTAAATCAAGTGACTATTCCGTTAGTAGTGCCCTAGAACCATTAGCATATGTTGTACGTTTTATATCTTTTTGAGCATTTCATCTGAATAGTTAATTTTGCTTATAACATCAAATGCGTGATTTGATAGTAAAACTCATTTGCTTATGTAATTAGTATTCTAGTTGTCCCTAGTTTTATGTAATCTACTTTACAATGAAATAAAACTAGTATGATGTTTGATTGATGATTATGTTTTACTAATCATGTGTAATGAGTACAAATCATATCATAGATGCAATGTATTGAGATATATCGTATCGGACGTGATCCGTTAGAGAAGTAATACTTCATGGTCCTTAGTCATAAGTATTACTTTCTCAGCTTCTTTCTTAAAAAAGCGATCCAAAAGAACTTAAGTTTATCAAAGTTCTTAGAAATCGCCTGGGAAAGAGGTAGAAGCGCAAGAAGGGGCCCATATGTAGTCCGAGTAAACATATACCTCCAAGACGGAAGGAACAAAAAGTTTGATCTATAGAGACCATTGACATCTCTCGCCTTTGAGTCCTGAATCTTGATGAAAAAACTCTTAAGAAGAAGTATGTAATAACTTGCAGCCAAAATATAAGGTGCATATGGAAAAAGAAAGCGAAAATAAAGAAATCTGGCCAAGTTCTAACCAAAAGTTGAATTTTTTTGCCAAAATTGTTGAAGATGACAAACTTTATCTTGGTATAGAAGAAGAGAGAAATAAGAGTGAAAAGTTAGAGAAATATTTTTTTACTAGATCAGGATATCTTTAAAGTTATTTTTATTTATCTATATCTTTAATTATTTTTGCGCCTCACAAAGTACCCTGATGCGATGGTTTCAGTGGTAAAAAATACACACACATCAATGACTTAAACTGGCATATAGACACGATATACTCACCTTTTCTTTTCTTCTTTGCTCTCAACATGTAAATGGTATTACAGACCAGAAGTGGTATGTAAGCCCACATACAATGGATGGAAATAAAAGGCATATCTAATGGCAGATCTAAGAGGAACCACGCCCCTAACCTTTTTCAAAATGCTAGATGTTCTATGGGAAATTTTTTATTTTTAAGAGAATTCCTTTAGATATTTACATCTCACCGCAGATTTTTTTTAAAAAGTCTACTAGAATATGTCTTATATTTTTCTTCCCCCCAATGCATAAATTATGAATCTGCCCTTTGTATATCACATCCTAACAAATAGGCCTATAGCCGATGTGATGCCCGACCCATCCCCTAGCTATACGAGGACTAGCGAGTCGCCTGCCACTCTACTTCTCGATAGAGCAAGTCTACATATTATGTATCCATTCAAAAATCGGATAATCCCGCTCCCAAAATATACAAAACAAATAAGATCGCCGAGAAGAAGGGAAAAAAGGGAAAAACAAGATGCAACGAAACTCCGATGAAGAAACGGAGTTCGATGATGATTTACCCATCTTCCCACCATATCCCGAATTCCAAGGAGAATCATCAAATTATACAATAAGAAATGTATCTTCTCGATTTTACTCTGATTATGAAACCGTGGTAAGGGAAAAGAGGTATATTACGACGTGATATGTTAGAGATATCGACACATTTGAAAAGGGATTAGATGAAATAAGAGAATATTTCTTTGATATGGGATAGATGAATTTGTTTCTTCATAATTGTAAAAAATTTTCTTCCATTTTCTTTGTTGTATAGATTCTTCAATTTAAGCATCTGAATGAAATATAAGATCACCGCAATGGTTAAATTTATTTGTTGGATGGTGTGAAGTTTTCCATCTAAGAAAAACTAAACAAAAGTTTACTAAAATATAACTTGTGAGCACACGTATTCCCCCCTTACAGTTTTTGAATTTGAAGCAAACCTTAGAGAAGAAGGTAAAAAGGGATGTTGGAGATTATTGGTGGACGTCGAGGGTAGGTGGTTTAGAATTTAGCTTCTCGGAAGCTATGTTTTGTAATGTTCTTAGAGTTGGGCTTGAAGAAGATGTTATTCATCATCATGACAACTCCAGAAATGTGCCTCACCAAGACATCTTGGATATTGGAAGCTTCAACACATACTTCAACATCAAATGAGCTTTCAACAAATCCAAAGAAAGAGAAACAAATAAGTTAGATGAATATGGTCAGATCCTACATCATATGGTATCCAATGTGGTCATCCCCGTCAAATGACATAAGAGTTTGATCCTATATCTTTAAATGACGGTAATGCAATGACTTATGGAAAGAAAGAAAGCTAATTTTGGGTACTTAGCTTTAAAGTATTTTAGTGAGAGTGTCAAATAAGTTAGAAACGTCCTACCATACGGGATTATGCTTACTTTGCTATTCAAGATGTTCAAGCTCAAACTAACCAACCCCGTTCATAGAAATGAAAGGCACAGCATCTACCATGAAGGTCAATTCCATCAAATACATATGCTTCTTGTTGGTGGAAAATGGAAATTTCACAAGAATTGCACACATGATGAGTTGTTGGCGGCGGCGATTGCACAAGGAATTAGCCCAAAGGCAAGTGAAATAATTAAAAGCTCATTGAATCTAGAAAGGCTCAAAAGCCTAATGAGCCCCAAGCAAGAGAAGATGAAGGAGTGCAAGGACAATGAGGTATTCAAGCAAATGTTGGGAAAAGAGAAGAAATTCCAAGGGTTGATGTTGAAAGAGAGGTACTTAGCAAAAAGACGTTGAAAGAGAAGATTCCAACCAAGTCAACAATTCATTACTTATTCAAATAATGTCAAAGTTGGAATCCTTCAATTGACAATTGATAAAGGTCCAAACTAAAGGGTAATAAAATGAATTTTATTTATTTTTATTTTTGACATAGGGAAGGGGTATTTTTTGTGCACTCCACAAACGAGGTTCGAAATCAGAATGTATAGTCTGAAAAGGTAAAAAAATCGTCTATCATCATACATGTCCCTATGCTTTTCTCTAATCACTCACAATTCAACACATTTATATATAAATTAGAAAAAATGTACACATTATAAAGGCTAATTGGTGAATTATATCCCTAAATTATTTCCTTTTGGTGACTAACATCCTAAATCATTGTTTCTGTACATTACAATCCTCAAACAATTTACATTTTTATATATATCATCCTTCCATAAAAAGTTTAGAGACACAATTCACTAATTAGCCCATTATAAATTCTAACTAGTAGAGACATTTATGTATCAACATTATTGGGGACAAACAATTTCTAACCGTTTGTAAAAGAGGCATCTCTTACAGAGAAATTTTATTTTGGCAGTTGATTAAGTTTAAAAGTTACATCCAAGCCAATGAATACAGTACACGTAGGAAATAGAATTGCCAAAAAGTCAATTCTCTTTCCTATGTGTACTGTACTCATTGGCTTGGATCCAAAAAAAAAAACTTTTAAACTTAATCACCTGCCAAGATAAAACTATAAAACTACAAATCTCTTACATGGAGGCCAACTCCTTAACCTCGCAATCAACGGGAATTAATCCATAGATGGATACTTTTGCGTCCCTCTTAACAAAAGAAAGAAAGAAAAAAAAGAATACATTTAATTTTTTTAATTAATTTTAAATAAATAAATACACATTTATTTGTTTGTCAGTATTTTCATAGCAAAAATCCCAATTGGGAAAATCAATCAATCTGAAATAGAAAAACCCTAATTGCCGTCGATTGAGTTTCATTTCAGCCTCGCAATACGTATCGCACCCCTCCGATCCCCCCACGCCCCTAACCTAACCCATCCCGATTTCTCTCCCTTTCTCTCACTATATCCATATTTCTTCGTCTCTCTCTCTCTCTAAGCATCCGCCATACCTCCCTCTAACCTAAGACCTTCACATTCGTCGTCACCGACTCAACTCTTAGATTCGATCTGTTGTTTTTATTCATTTCGGTTACAGGTAAATTCCTCTGCTTCCGTCCGTCTCTTTTGGTCTGATCGGTTTGTTATCTTTGATTTGATTTTTTTTTTTTTGTGTATTTGTATGAATTTGGAATTTATTCGTTTTGTTGCATTTTTTGTTTGGGGTTTCTTAATTTATGGGCGGCCTTAGGGTTTCAAGGTTAAAGATATGTTTATTTATTTATTTTTCTTTTGATGTTTTGGAGAATTGCTTTGTTTAACCGATCTTGGATGGTGGGCGGTATTGGGGCTTGTTGATCTGTGTAGAATTCTTCGTTTGTTGATGTGGGTAAATGTGAATTTTGTTCCTGGGAGACTTTTATTTATGATTTATTAATTTTTTAGATTCCTCTATTTAATCATGTGCGTATGTGGGGCATTGAATTTATTGTTTTTTAACCCAGCATTTATATATATATATATATATATATATATGTTTTTCAGATGTCTCTTGAGGTTTTGGTACTTCTTTAGGCTCGGGAAAATCTAAAAAGAAAAAAGGGGGAATTGTTGGAGAAGTAGTATCTGATTTTTGAAATTATTTTTGTTAATCATTAGATGCAGATTTATTTGTTTATTTATTGATATGGTATTTCCAGCGAAGGTGAACGTCATCTTCCATTTATTAGTAGTGATCATTTTGGAAATTTTGGCTGCGAAGGATATAAATAAGGTAATTGGTTTGGAATAATTCTGAACCCTTTTTTCACGTTTTAGTTGTAGCCTTTTCAGATATCTTATGCTGATAGTTTTTGAGTTCCTACAAATGGATTAAGGAGTGCGCACTGCTTTTAAGATTTGCCTAACTTGGTCTTGTTGACAAAGTCCTATATGTCTAACTATGCTATCCGTACAAAAGTGTCTGGCTGCATCAACGTTTTTCCTTGAAACAGTTAATATTAAGACTAATTAGTCTTAAGTGATAGCTCATTTAAGTTGTTTAGGTACTTAGCCACCCAACCTCTGTTCCGGAAAATCTTAAGATGGTAGAAACAACTTCTCCCCTCCCTGTCTATAGAAAATAAAATCTTTCACGAATTGAGTCAAAAGCAAGGAACTGTAAAGGCTTGGCTACAGACGTGTGGAAAAAAGTTCAGGTTTATTCTGAAACAATCATCTCTAACAATGTGCGTGGATAAATTCCCGAAATTATGACCAGTGAACCTTTGTGAAGAACTTCCCAGGCCAGAAGATGGGATGTGAATAGTTAGACACCAGTTTATGAATATTGAAATTCGTTTGCCAGTGATATTCTACCAATATTTTTTTCTTGGATTTAGAATGATTTTGATCCCACGAGAGGTATTAGGCAGAATGGGCTTTGTACGTCAGATGGCTATTGTTTTGTTACTTCTCAAAGGATCTGAACTGAGCGTGCATACTTTTTAATTTGAAGTATTTAGGACTGGATACGTAGGCACTACGTTAGCTATATAGAGGACAAGAAGTATGTGGATGTCTAAGATCTGTTGAGAATAGGGAAAAAAAAACCACTATAACTTTGATTAAGAGGCATGATATAGGTGGAAATTATGAAGTATAAGAAGGAAGGATTATAATTAGATGGAACTTGTCGGGCCAGGCATAATTGAATAGAAGAAGCACGTCTGATTATCTATGTCAGTCCAATCATCTGCAATTTGATGGTCAAATTGAAGATGGGAAATTCCTTTAATATAACGGGATTGGGTTGTTCCTGTGTGCTTGCTATGATTACTCATATTCTTCTGTATGTTGGATTTTTGCTGACGTTTACAGACCAAGTGAGTGATGTCTGTCAATGCTACTTATGTTGCTTCTCTCCTTTCTGCCCCTTCTCTCCCTTCTATCATTCTTACCAAGTGAGGAATGTTTTTGCTCTATATGTGCACATTGCTTCATTTATTTGAAGATGTATATCTCTGGAATGTTGCTTAGAATATGTAACGTAATCTTGTGGAACTCTATGATTATCTTGTACCCCTTTTGCTAAACTAGTAGGTTGCATTGTATTTTCTGTGCTCACTCTTGTTTCTGTTCGGCAGCAATGTTTTACATGCTCGATTGATTTTCCTTTTTCTTTACTTTTAGTTCAAGTTTGGTGTTTTATTATTTTTCTCCAGCTAGTAAGATAAATTTGCAAGAAGAAGTCAAATTACATTTCGTTGGGAATATTTGCATAGCAATTCCACTTTCATTTTCAAGGGCTCAAGGGATAAGTGGCTTGTTCACTCTATCTATTACTTAGTTTTTCATCCTTTTTGGCCCATTGGTAGAATGCATTTGTCCGGCATTCTGCTTTTGTATCTATGAAACACTCAACCAAGAGATATTCGGCAAACTTAAATTTCAGAAATGAAACTAGTCTTTGTAATACTCTTGCTTGTATACTGCATTAAGTTATATGTTTTTCTATGATGTGCAGAAATTATTGTTTGAGGCCTGAGAAATGTCTCCAGCATCCAAATCCAAGTCGAAGGACAAGAAGGCAGGGAAGGAACCCTCTAAGGCTTCTTCGAAGTCTTCAGGCCATGTTAACACAGGTGGTGGGATTCCTGCTAATGGGTATAATCCATTTTCGGGAACATTTCATCCAATTGAGACGGCACCATTGTCATCAGCTGCTCCTCTTCATGTGAATGGTCGGTTCCGAAATATTGATGACACTGATGATCATAGTGGTAACTCTCTTGGTACTGGTGCTGAGTATGATTCTGTTTCCAATAATGGCAGCTGGTCTGGTGAGTCAGAAGATCATAAAGAGAAAGCATCTCATCCTCCAGTGCGTCAGGAAATGGTACCTGGAGCTGACAATGATAAGCGAGAAAAAATCCGTCAAAAGAATGAGAGGAAGCATCAGCGTCAGAAGGAGAGGCGGGCTCAAGAATTGCATGAGCGGTGCAGTGGCTATATTATGTCGAGAAAGCTAGAAGCACTGGCTCAGCAGCTTGTGGCAATGGGTTTTTCTCAAGAACGGGCTACAATGGCTCTCATTCTAAATGAAGGCAGGGTAGAAGAATCTGTAGCTTGGCTCTTTGATGGAGGTGAAGAAGCGGATGAGCATAGGGAACATAATCTCGATGGTAGTAGTAACTTGAAAATTGACATATCCGAGGAGCTTGCGCGGATTGCAGATATGGAACATAGGTACAAGTGCTCCAAGCAGGAAGCTGAGAGGATAATAGTTTCTTGTGAAGGTGACCTTGAGAAGGCGGAAGAAGCTCTGAGGGTTCAGAAGCAGGACCCTCCTTCTGTTCCACCTAAGCCGGAAGAAACTGGTGATCCTCCTATTGTGAACATCAAGCTTCCTATCGCTGCTAGTCAGAACTTGATGAGGGCACAACCAAAACCTGTTCCGGCTACTGCCATGCAGCAGAAAGGGGATGAAAAGGATTTTAATTATACAAAAGTTGCACTTACAGTAGGACCTTCAATGGATCCTGCTAACAAAAATCTCCAGTCACTGAAAAGGATTCAACCAAAGGATTGGGGTACAAAACCGCAGCAAATTGGCATGCCACAAGAGAAAAGGTGGCCAGTTGCCGGATCAAATCCTGCCGTTTCCTATTCTTTGGCCTCATCGTTGCAGGCCTCCCCTCCGCCATCCAAGACAGAAGCGCGTTATGTGGCAGTTGGGAATGAACTCAAGAACTTACAGCTAGGATCTGTCAGAGAACCAATAATTGTGATGCAGCGGAATGGGAGGCCTGTATCCAGCACAAGTGTAAATCCATCCTCTTCTGGGACAACCACAGGTTGGTATCCTAGTAACGTGGAAATACTGAAGCCCAATGGATTCGTACCTCCAGCTTCTGGTACAAGAAGTCCCAGTCCAAGCAGTCTGAACTCGGGCCAGTTGTACAGTCAATTTCAATACCAACCTCCACAGTCTTTTCTGTCTAGTAATGGCTCCGTGGACTCTCCCGGAACAAACCGGGGGAATGGCTTATGGGGTCGAACAACTGCGTCTCCAACTATTGCTGCCGCTTCTTCCTTGGGACTTTTCTCTGGACTGGGTGCTAATGGCTCATCAGGTTCTTCATCTCCTGTAGACTGGAGTACCGGTAGCTCAATGCCGCAGTTCGATTACACAAATATAGACTGGAGTTTGGATCGTGGGAATACTATATCAGCTCCAGGTGGTTTATGGTCTGGATTGGTTTCTAGAGAGGCTCGGCAATATGATTCATTTACTTCAGGAATGGTTATCAAGTCTGCCATGAGACCTGTTCTGTCCAATGGGAATAGTGTTCCAATTGCAGCGTTGCAGGATGGTGGTGTAGTAGGGTCTGCTGCTGAAACTTCTACTAGTGGTTCTCGCGATTGGACTTCTCCCTTTGAAGAGAAGGATCTTTTCAGTTTACCCAGACAGTTTGTTTCCTCTCCCTCTCTGTAGTGTGTAGTGTGTGATTGGGATAGGACCTGATTAATAAATAATATGAAAAAAGAAAGGAAAAAGAAACCAGTTAAGTGAGCTTGAATTTGATGTTGGCGTTGGTTCTTATGATGCTTTAACTCTGTAATTGTCCTTTGTCAACCTTCAGTGGAAAAAGCATCTATAGTCTTGTTTTGCTCTCTCTCTCTCTCTCTCAGGAATTCTTGGTTTTCTGAAGCGAAGATATAGCCAAAGCCAAAGACTTGAGTGGTAAGCGAAATTTTGTGTTTAATTTATTCTATAAAAAATTTTTAAAAAAAAGAAGAAAAAAACTGGGGGATGACAGGCTTAAGAAATGGCATGTCGATTTCTTCTTAAAAAAACCCCTATGTTGGACTTCTTTATGCAGACTCACGACATAATATTGTAGGGGCTTTGCATGGGCCTGGCCCAGTTTTTTTCATTTCGGTCATGACATGACACCCAAAAGTTGGGGAGTAACATTTCACGTCATCCAGGGACGGAAAGTAGGGACTCTGTCTGGGCCCCGAGACCAAGTCCCCACTCCGATTTCGGCTCTAGCGATGTGTTGACTAAAAACACTTAGTTTTTTTTAGGGGACTGCAGTTTTTAGTGGTTATTTATATCAGGTGTTTGTATTGCAACAACAAAAAAATTATTTCCCAAAACACATTGCTTACTAAAATTTGAGAAAAAAAATGAATAAATTGTATATTAATATATAAACAAACAACGGAATAATAGGAAAAATATTTTATAACGAAAAAAAAGTAACAAAGTTCGTAACTACAATGAATGAAACGTAAACAACGTAAATGAAAATCTATCTACGGCTCCGAAGGTGTGTATCGATCGGGTCTTCTCGGGTCCGGTCGTAGGAAGTAAATGCGGCCATCTCTCGCACGCACGGTGCTACCAATATCGGTTGCGATGACTTCCACGCCTTCGGGGTCGATGTAAATCGGCTCCTCGGGGTCAAGCGGCAACAGCAACGGAGTCTGATGCTGCGTCTGAGGGATGTGTAGGTTGTACGAAGGTGACCCTCCCGAGTACAAGCCCGGATGTGCAGATGTAGAGGGCCTTGCACCCGGATCCCCTCCCGTTTGAATACCCGGAGAATAAGTACCGAGTGATGGAAAATTGTATTCAAAATGGGAGGGTATGTCGGCCGGACTGGGAAACTGGGTCTGTGTCGGAGACTGTGCCGGATCTGTCGCCGGTGGATCCGGCTCCGGTGGCCGGCCGAGCTGCCGTAGTCGCCTCGCCACCAAGTCCTCTCGCGCGGCCTGCCGGTTCCTCCGCGTACCTTGCCTCCCTACCTGGGACCGGGTCGGAACAAGCTCCCTTGGCTGCGTCACCGGTTCCAGAACAGCAGACTCTGGCACATCGGCAGCTCGCGATCTGCAGGACAGCGACTTCCCGGCCGCCACGAACGCGTCTTTGATTGTCTTTCAAGCCCAGGTGACGAGGGACCTGTAGTGGCCGATTGAGTTGGAGGCCGGCTTATCGAATTCCGTGATTATCAGTCTGTTGGCATCCGCCTGCAACATCAATTCTCGTGTCAGTATATTATAAAAAAGGAAAAACAATGTAGACAACAAAAAGAAAAAAATTACAATAATGTCCTCGGAAGCCGCGATGGGTTGAATGCCCATCGGGAGTGGACCGACATCCCTGTTGCGTGGGTTTGTAAGGAGGTGCACGGTAATGCGATTGTACCAATCCATCTACTCACGGGTTGGTAAGATCACATTATCGGTGACCGGGACAGCATCCACTCGCTCATCCCACATGGCTATGTAGGGGCCGTGCTCGTTCTCCCAGTTCATATTCGCTCCCGCCGTGCGCGTGTGGACGTCTTGGCCCTCTGTCGTACCCTTCGCCATCGATGGGGTTGGTATCACCTGCTGGAACCCGAATTTCCTAGCAACCCGGTCCGGCATGCGTACGGGCCCGACAGGTGGACAGGAAGCCGTCATTGCGAGCGGCTCGGTCGGCAATAACTCACTCGGGGTACGACCTCCACATGAACTGTCAAAAAAAATTGTACATTAGCATAAATTAATTGCGCTAATTAAAAAAAACGAAAATACGAAATTTACGATAATCCTTACCCCCTGAGCGTCCGTCAGTCGGTCCAGCTGGTCGCGTAACACCGTAAGTTGAGATTTCGGCACGTTCTTGAAACTCCGGGCGATATTCCACCGCGCCCCGTACGCTCGGCCGTCCACGGGAATATCATGCATAATCACCCCCCGGTTCGCTGGCTGGAGAAAATATGTGAACTCCCACGCCCACAACTGGTACAAACAAACACGGATTAATCATCAAATATTAAAAAAAATGCAGGGAACCAATAAAAACGCATTAAAAATTACACAAACCTGGATCAAAAGGCAACAACCAGCTATGTCCTTAGAGACGGCCTGTGCAGAGATGCACATCTAGCGGTATAGGTAGGACAGGACGCCGCTGGCCCAAGAATGATGGTCGAGGGCGAGGTCTCCGTCGCTGATGAGCAGGAGATAGCGCATGTTCCCGTGCGACCCGGATTTATTCGGGAAAAGGAAAGTGGTGATGCAGAGGAAAATCAGGGTCCGGGCCCGCTGCTCAACCGCGTCGTCCGTGGCATCCTCGCCTAGGGGCTCGAAAATGTGGGCATACACCTCTGCAAACTCGATGGCATTACCCCTAATTCACCCGGTGGGGGGCGGAATCCTAGGCTCACGTGGATGCGCTTAATCCACTGATTCTTAGTCATGTTGTAGTCCTCGTGCCACGTCACCACGTTACCCTCGATGGGCAGTCCTAGGAGGCATCCTACGTCCTCTAGGGTGATGGTGACCTCACCGCATCGCAGATGGAAGGAGTGCGTCTCGGGGCGCCACCGCTCTACTAATGCGGTCACCAGTGCGTAGTCTATCTTTATCTTTTCTATCCTACAACAACCCCCGAAACCTATACGGTCAATGAGCTCTAGTACTCTAGGGTGGCCCTCGCGTTGGTAGGCCTAAAAAAACTCCCGTCATAGCTAATGACCTTCAACTATCTAGGCCTACATCCCCGCCCCAAATCCTAAGTGCTCTATGTGATGTGTTTGTTTAACACACTGGATCGTAGGGACCGAGCATAAGGTGGGCGGGAACAGACATCTATAAAAATAAATGGGATTTTATCGAAAACTACACATAATCATATCGCAATTCACAAATATACATAAGCACAATTCAAAATGCATAAAATAACAATTCACAAAATAAAAAACAACAATTTGCAATAAAAAACAACAAAATACATACATTTTTAAATGACAATTGAAGTGCAAAATTTGGGAAAACAAAATTAAAAAAAAATAATAATTATACCTCCAAATTTGAAAAATTTGGGAGAGAGAAATTTGTGGTGGGGCAAATGGCGGTTCGGCAGCGGGGAAGGGCGGCGGCGGCAGCGGTGGGAGAGGGGTGGTTGCGGGAGGGGGCGATTTTTTTTTGCTCAAGGGAGGGTTTTGGTCGCGGTGGGGGAGGAAGAAGAAGGGTTATTTTTTTTAAAAAAAAACTGCTAGGCTAGGACGGAAGTGGGGGCCAAGACGGAAGTCCTACTTCCGTCCTGGATGACGTGGCAAGGCGCGTGAGGGAGGCTGCCACGTCATCCAGGACGGAAGTGGGACTTCCGTTCTGGACAAAAATGATTCTCCCCAATTTTTGGATGCCATGTCATGACCGAAATGGAAAAGCTTGGGCCAAGCCCATGCAAAACCCTAATATTGTAGATAATCATTATCCCAAAGAAGATGCTCTCTCCTTGTCGAAATAAGAGCAGTTTTAAATTCGGACACACAAATTAATAAGACATAATATTGTAGATATTCATTATCCAAAATCACTTTACTAATTTAATATTTTCTCGCTTCATTGAATGCACTATTTTCTCTTCCCTGATAATCAAGAAGAGCAAAATTTGAAAGAATTTTTAATTTCTCCTAGAAAAGTGTAAAATTGTACTTATATTAGTAAGAGTAGTTCTTTCTGAAACTACACTTATTTTAATAGCGAGTAATAATCTTTTAGATGTCTGCCTGAAGCGGCTGATCTTCTCTCGGGAGAAGGGCTTTAAGAGATATGCATAACTAGTCTCTTTCCTTCTTGTAGTCGGGCAATTAATGAGTTTCTCATGTCATGAATCCCGGCCAATAAGCTCTATTCCATTTCTTTAAGTAAATGCTATTAGAACTGTGATTTTGACCGCAGAAGATGCCATGGTTGTGGTCGCAATCGAAGTCGTGACGGTACACACGGTTTTGGCAGGTTATTCTAAATTGTTTCTACCTTTTATATTTTCTCAAATCATTCCAAGCTCATCCTAGTGTCAAATCCGTGTGATTCTTTCTTAAGTGAGTGAAGAGTGAGGTGCTAGAATTGCTATATCAATCATATGTAGTGAGATTCTGAGTTGAATTGTATTATCTATAACATGTAGTGTGATCGTTTGGTGTTGTTCTCAAGTCTTTCTCGAGTTAGTGTTGCTTGATCCCTCCATAAGTGGACATTGGATGATATTTAGTTTAGTTGAGTTGAGTGGTGGTTAGTAAAACTCTTGTTGAGTGACCCACCATAGTGAGTTGTGTGTTGAGTGGTGGTTAAAGTGCAAAACTCATAAGTGTGACATTGGGTCCACCTTGCGTATTGGGGTTTCCCCCGCCTTCAATGAGTTGAAAATGGACAAGTTAGTGAAGTTTTGTAAAATCATTGGGCGAGAAGGTTCAAAATAGTGATTGTAGATCAAGTGATCGAACCACTATAAATCATGACGTGCTTTATGTTTCTTCTTTACACTTGAGTTTGCTTTTAAATTGCGGATCTTATAGCTCTTGTGAATATTGCAATCTTGTTACCTGGAATCATTTGAGAAAAGTGATGGTGGAAAGTGTTCTTAATTGATCTCTTTTTTTTTTTTTTGCAAAGAGGAAAAGAGGTGAAAATAATTTATACACATTGGGTTATTTCAAAATACATGTATACTTCGGATGTATAATCAATTCTTAGGATTGACCAAATATCTTAAAACATTTGGACTTCATGTCCCCAAGTCTTCAGACTTTTATTCATGATCCTTACCATCATTTTGCGGTTCCATTTAATCATGGCATGATATTTTGAGATATCATAATTTTACAACTTTCAAGTACTTGAATTTTTTTTAGAAATTAAAACATCAATCATGTTTTTGAGAGATCCTGCTGGAACGCGCCTCTCCTCGACTTTAGCACATAGGGCCATCTCAATATTTTCTCCTTTTCATATGTGAGGATTTCCTATCATTGGAACCGACTTGTCTATCACGCATTGTGTCTTATATTCATTTGATCGTAGGTATATATAAAAATTTTATATTAGCAAGGATGGTCGTAGGACGTCATGTGGAGCCAAATAGATAGCATTTGATGGTTATATCTGTTAGAAGCGATAGATTTGTTGCAGTTAAATTTGATAGAATCTAACACATAATCTTATTCCCAATCAGGGACACTAATAGAATTTAATTATCAATAACAGTTAATTGGAAAGGCTAAATAAATTCAAAAGCGATGAAACCAGACTAGAAGCAGAAAATAACACTTTGTATTAGTAAAAAATACGAAACAAGAAATTTAATAGAAATACTGCATACGTGAGACGAAATTCCGGATACGTGAAAACCAAATCGTATCCCGCTAACCAACCGAATCACCCGGTTGAAAGCTGGTTTGCCTTCAAGAGAATATTCGCCCCACTTACCCAGGTGCGTTGGGAGCAGTGAAACTCCTTGCGAGGATAAGACGGTCCCGGATCTGCAGCGGCGCACACCGTATTCGATCACCTCGAAAGCTCCTCAATTCGCCCGAGAAATCACCAAATAACAATATTACTATGAGGAATTGTGTTATGTTTTTCTCATACTTGGAAAGGCATCAAGAGTAGTATATTTATATAGGAAATGTAGCCTTGATGTTTCCAAAATTTCCAATGTGGGATTCAAGCATAAGAGTAGTGTATTTATATAGGAAGAGAAACCTTGATGTTTCTAGGAGTTTCAATGTGGGATTCAAGTGTTTGAACTTAAATCCTCACATTTGAACCTCCAACTTCCAAGATAATTAACTATGGATTCCCACCACATAAGTGGCTTCTACCAAAGTTGTAATTCACTCTCTGCCATGCCGAGAACAAAATGTGCTAATTCTTTGTAGACACAAAGTTATTGAGTCTCAAAGTAAGCTACTTCCAACAATCCCCCACAAATCCATAATAAATTAGTATCCGGGATTTTCACATTAATTTGCTGTTAATGACGGTACCTTCCGGTTTGAACCACCACCTAAGTATCCAACTTATGCCCCCACAGGAACAGATGGACTAGAGCCTTGAATCTGAACCTTGGATGTGACGGCGTCCATTGGTAACAACAAATTAAAAAAGGCTATGGAGACAATCTTTAGGGTTGACACGTTATGGCCATGTGTCCGGTCCTGTCTCATAAGTGTATTCAGAGAAAAACCCGTTCTCTTAGTTACGGCCTCACAACAACACTCACATAGTTGGCAATCTCCAAGGATGCACTGCCAACATCCTGTCTAAAAAGACTCGATTCCATTCAGAGTACAAAAACTCTTACTAGATTTGCAGCTACGCACCTTTCAGGCTTACAGGGAATGGACTCACAGATACATAAGTATCAATTAGTATATAAGGTGCCCGATTCACTCAACCAACTTGTTTATACTGCATTGAACCGCCTTGTGGGATCTCCACTTGGTCGGTTGGGTTGCCACTGCAGGTGAATCATTGATGGGTTTTCAGTCCCATTCCCCAACCTGGATTTAAGGAATAGAGTAGTTTCTAATCCTTTTGTTAGAGGGTCTGCTATATTATCTTTGGATCCAACAAAATCAACAGACATCACCCTATCAGACACAATTTCCCTTATAGACTTAAGTCTAACTTGGATGTGTCTCTTTGTCTTTTGGTTATACTTGGTACTCTTTATCTTAGCAATTGTACTTTGACTATCACAATGCACAGATATAGAAGGAATGGGCTTGCTGACCATTGGCAAAGAAGACAAAAGTCCATACAGCCACTCAGCTTCCGTTCCAGTAGTATCCAAGGCACATAACTCAGTCTCAAAAGTGGACCGAGTTATCAAAGTCTGTTTACAAGACTTCCAGGCGACAACACCGCCACCTAAGGTAAAAACATATCCAGTGCAACCATTGCTTCCAGAGTTTTTGGCTATCCAGCTTGCATCACTATACCCTTCGAGTACCTCAGGGAATTTCTCATAATGCAGCCCAAGGGAAATAGTTCCCTTCAGGTATCTAAGTACCCTATCAAAGGCCTCCCAATGAGTCTGATTAGGACAACTTGTATATCTAGCCAACTTAGACACAAAAAATGAGATATCTGGTCTAGTTCCATTTGCAAGATATTGTAAGCTGCCCATTATTTGAGAATACCTTAATTGAGACACAGGAACACCACTTTCATTCTTGAATAAAGCTATAGAAGGGTCACTTGGAGTTTTAGCAGTTTTGCAATTCTGATAACCATATCTCTCCAGAATGTTTTTCTCAATATAGTGAGACTGAGAAATGGTTATCCCTTCAGTTGAACGAATCAACTTCAGGCCAAGAATCACACTTGCTTCTCCCATATCCTTCATTTCAAACTTACTATTCAAGAATGATTTAGTCTCATTAATAATCTCAATATTTGACCCAAACAGCAAAATGTCATCTACATACAGACATAGAACAATAATAGAATCACCTTTAACCTTGTAGTAAACGCACTTATCATTTTCATTCGTAGTGAAGCCAAATGATAAAATATTCTTATCAAAATTTTCATGCCATTTTAGGGGTGCTTGTTTTAGTCCATATAAGGACTTAACAAGTTTACAGACCTTTTGCTCATTACCTTTGGCTACAAACCCTTCAGGCTGATCCATATAGATCTTCTTCAAGATCTCCATGAAGAAAAGCAATTTTCACATCCATTTGATGGATGATGAAACCATGTATGGAAGCCAATGCTATAAGCACACGAATTGTAGTCAACCGAGCAACAGGGGAATAAGTATCAAAGTAATCAATCCCCTCTTTTTGTCTAAACCCTTTGACAACTAATCTGGCCTTATACTTATCAATGGTACCATCTAAGTTATATTTCTTTCTAAAGACAAATTTGCATCCAATAGTAGTACACCCAGGAGGGAGATCAACTAATTCCCATGTCTCATTAGAAACAATGGAATCCATCTCACTTTTGATAGCAGCTTTCCAATACTTAGCCTCAGGAGAGGCCATAGCATCCTTGAAAGTTACAGGTACGTCCTCAACATTGTAAGTGACATAATCACTTCCAAAGTCCTTGACTACCCTAACTCTCTTGTTCCTTCTAGGTTCATCCAAATACTCTGTTTGAGGATTGGAACTACTAGGATATGCCCCCACACATGGTATCCTTTCCACATGATCAGGAATGGAACTAGATGCTAAGGCCGAGTCTAAAGTAGAATCTTGAGGCAAACCAGTTTTCATGGGTAGATTTCTCAAAACCTGTGTTTGCTTCAGAACATTTAAAATCAATCATATGAGACTGGAACATTGGCCAGCCCGTCACAAGAGGTTCCGAGTTCGATATCTTCTGTCTGCGTGCGGTAAATTTTATTCTATCTTATTTAGGGTGTTCTCTCTCCCCAATATGAGTTGTTCTTTCTCCCAATCTGGGGCAATCGCACATCATGACGTCCAAAAAGGTCAGAGTTTAGTGAAGTGACAGTATGGGCCCACTCAACGAAGTACTTGGAGAAAGGGTGATCCAAATCAGAGTAGAATCCCATTTTCCCTAAATTTGATTGCAGCTCTTTAATCCTACTTATGTTCCACTCTTCCATTGCTTCTCCAGCATGATATTGTTGGAAGTAGCTTACTTTGAGACTCAATAACTTTGTGTCTATAAAGAATTAGCACATTTTGTTCCGGCATGGCGGAGAGTGAATTACAACTTTGGTAGAAGCCACTTATGTGGTGGGAATCCATAGTTAATTATCTTGGAAGTTGGAGGTTCAAATGTGAGGATTTAAGTTCAAACACTTGAATCCCACATTGAAACTCCTAGAAACATCAAGGTTTCTCTTCCTATATAAATACACTACTCTTATGCTTGAATCCCACATTGGAAATTTTGGAAACATCAAGGCTACATTTCCTATATAAATATACTACTCTTGATGCCTTTCCAAGTATGAGAAAAACATAACACAATTCCTCATAGTAATATTGTTATTTGGTGATTTCTCGGGCGAATTGAGGAGCTTTCGAGGTGATCGAATACGGTATGCGCAGTTACAGATCTGGACCGTCTTATCCTGCAAGGAGTTTCGCTGTTCCCAATGCACCGGTAAGTGGGGCGAATATTCTCTTGAAGGCAAACCAGTTTCAACTGGTGATTCGGTTGGTTACCAGATACGATTTGGTTTTCACGTATCTGGAATTTCTGTCTGCTGGTACATGTATTTCTATTAAATTTTCTGTTTATGTATTTTTAACTAATACAGTGTTATTTTCTGTTTCTATTGGTTTACTGTTTTGGATATATTTAGCCTTTCCAATTAACTGTTATTGATAATTAAATTCTGTTAAGTGTCCATGATTGGGAATAAGATTACGTGTTAGATTCTATCGAATTTAACTGCAACAAATCTATCGCTTCTAACAATCTTCAAGAGAATATTCAATTATCAATAACTGATTGCAATGACGAATCCACCTCAATCCGTTAAGTTCAAACCGATGATTGACATGACAGGTCTGCAGACAAATTTGGTCCTGGGCAGTACTTCAAACGCTGGCAACAGCGTATGAAAATCTGGTTGTCAATGAGGGGTTTGATGAATGCAGTTGAGAAAGACAAGCCTGTATCAACTCCTACTAACATTCGAGGTGCTGAAATTGCTGTTTGGAAAGAACAAAACGAGGTTTGTAGAGGGGCGATTCTGTCAGCTCTGACAGATGTCCTTTTTGATGCCTTCTCTTCTGATTCTTACACAGCAAAGGCTATCTGGGATGAGTTGAATAAGAAATATAATACTGATGACCAAGGTCTTGAGAGGTTCCATGTTTCTAAATTCTTGAAGTACAATATGGTTGAGGGCAAGTCTGTAACTGAACAAACTCATGATCTGCAATTGATTATTCACTCCCTCTCTGAATCGAATATGAATCTTCCTGAGAAGTTTCAAGTTATGTCAATAATAGAGAAATTTCCTAAGTCTTGGGAGGAGTTCGGTATGACGCTCAAACACAAGAAAGGGGAAATATCTCTACATGATTTGATGTTGGATATTTCGATAGAAGAGGAACATAGGAGTCAAAATCACACTGCACCTATTGAGTCTAATGTTCACATAATAACAGCTGGAAAGAAAAAGTACAATCAGAAGAATGTGGGGGTTAATAACAACTCAAAGAATGTAACCAAGGCGAAAGGCAAGGCTAAAATGAAACCAAAAACAAACAAATCTTGCTGGAATTGTGGTCAGGTTGGGCATTGGGCTAAGGACTGTCCGTCCAAGAAGTCTAAGGTCAAACATGGATCCAATTCTGAGGCACATGTCAACATGGTAGTTGAAAAAGTCAATCAAGTGGATGCTGATTTGAGTACACACCTCGCCGAGGTTTGCACTATTGAAGCTAAAACTGATGAGACTGATACTACTGTTTAAGATAGGTATGTTTCTGTTGACCCTTTAATTCTCACTATCATGTTTGAGCCACTTGAATGGTTGGTTCATACTGTTAGCCCTAAGGGCAAAGTTACTCTATGATGTTTTTGATGATAACAAACCATTGAGAGTTCTAATGTTTGTGTGAGCAATGTTCTTTATAATAGGATCCTTAGCACTCACATCAACATTGATGAAAATGGTAAGTTAGCTTCTTGTGTAAACTAAGGTATGTATATTACACACAAGAATGCTACTTGATGGAAGGAAGGAGGCAAGGAGGATGGTTGGGAAATAGGGCTCTTCTAAGAGTCCCTAGTTTATATGGCAAAAGAACTTATAATGCTAGTGCTTATGTCTTTGCATATATTTGTCTTTACAATTGGTATCGTATACAATTGGTATCTTCTAAGCATTAGTCTTTGTACTTATTTGTTCTTAGATCCTTTTGCCATGCTTCCATGTACTTACATTGTCCATATTCTATCTTATTACATCAAAGTTTTTCATAATCAAAAAGGGGGAGATTGTAAGCCCTAGAGGCGAGCGAACTCGTTTTTGATATTGGACAAACATTTGATGTTGTGTCTAATGATCTTAATCTTTGTGATAGAATATTGGAAATCTTGTAGGAAGCTCTAAGTACTTCAATCAAGCCATGTTCAAGATTCAAAGTCATATTATTCAAGGCTCATCTATGAAGATTGAAGATTGAAGACTTAGTTTGGTTAGTTTAGCTTTGTCGTCATTAGTCGTAATCTTTAAAGCTCTAACCAAAGCTCTTATGAACATAAGCTTCTCACTCTAGTCTTGCATACATGATTTCATAAACACGTTTTCAAAAGGCAAAAGTTTCAAATGTGTTCTTATCCAAAAAGCCTTTGATTTCAAGTATAAGTCTCTTAGAAAAGTTTTCCAAGTGTTCTTATGTGTTACCTTTTGGGAAAACCTTTTAGACTTCAAATGATTTGAAAACAAGTGTTTAATCAACTTCTCTGAAAGCCCAGAAAGTCGGTCGACCGAGATTTTCTCGGATCAACCGAACAAAGTACTGAGAGTTGAGCTGGCTTGGTTCGGTCGACCAAGAGTTGGTTCGGTCGACCGAGATGACCAAGGTCGGTCGACCGAGGTCCCAAGTCGGTCGACCGAGTTTTTCTTCGGTCCACCGAGGCCTGTGTTCGGTCAACCGAGGTGCACTGTTACTAGCCGTTATTTGACCGTTCCAGAGTCGTTTTTCAGCGAGATTTCAAATGGTATAAATACTCCAAAGCTTTAGAATGACTCTAACACTTACAATAGACTTTGACAAACATTCTCATTGAAATCTTATCAAGTCTAAACACTTTCAAAGGAAAAACACTTCATTGACAAAGATCAAAATCTTTCAAAGGTGTTCTTTCAAAAGCAAGACAAAGAGTGAACTTCATATGTTCAAAGAGCTATAAATTGTTGTGCTTCAAAGGTATTAATCTTTCACTTAGAAGAGTGAACTTAATTGTATTGTTCTTAAACCTTTTCATTCCCTTTCTTAGTGATAGGGTAATCTTGTAAAAGACCTACTTAGTGTGGGCAAGCTCTTAGTGAGCTTCTTGTTTAGTGGTTGTTGTGTAAAACTCTTAGTGAGTTAGCCACTAGTGTAAAGTCCTACTTTGTGTGGGCACATTCTTCTTAGTGAAGTTGGCAAAATCCTTGGGTGCGGCTCAAGGTAGTGGTGGTAGATTCTTAGTGAATCGAACCACTCTAAATCTCTTGTCTTGTGATTTGCATTGGGTTTTGCTTTAGCTTTTTGTTAAACTTGCACTATCATTGTTTATATTGCAAATAGTTTACAAGATTTATTAGAAACCCAATTCACCCCCCCCCCTCTTGGGTTCCTTCACATACTGGAGCAAGTGTGCACGTTTGTGCTGATAAAAAGCTTTTTGTATCTTACCAGTCATTTGGAGGTACAACTGTAAAAATGGGGAACTCAAGTGCAGCCAATGTAATTGGGATAGGACGCGTGGACTTGAAGTTTCCTTCAGGGCGTATTCTTTCTCTTCAAAGGGTGCATCATGTTCCAGAAATTCGTAGAAACCTTATTAGTGGTTCATGTTTAGTATCAAAGGGTTACGAACTCAACTTTAAATGTAATAGAGTAGTGATACTACACTATGGTACATTTATTGCTAAAGGCTATTCGTCTGATGGTTTGTTTAAATTAAGAGTTGAACCTTTTACTTTTGAATTTTTCGAATCAAATAAAGCTCTTTCTTTTGAGAAATCTGATATTCCTGTTGCTCATTCAATCGAATCTACTGAAATTTGGCATAGTAGACTTGGACATTTAAATTTAGATTCTATTAAAAGAATGATGAATTTAAATCTGATTCCTAAACATGACATTGATAAGAAAAACAAATGTTCAGTGTGTGTAGAAGCTAAAACAACAAGGAAACCTTTTCACTCAATTGAAAGGGATTCGGAGTTGCTTGACTTGGTTCACACTGATATTTGTGAATTCAATGGGTTGTTAACTAAGGATCAAAATAAATATTTTATTACCTTTATTGATGATTTTAGTAAATATTGTTATGTTTATCTACTTAAACATAAGGATGAAGCACTTAATAAATTCCTCATATTTAAAAATGAAGCTGAAAAACAAACTGGCAAGAAACTTAAAAGGTTAAGATCTGATAGAGGTGGAGAGTATGGGTCTAATCTATTTGTTGAATTACGCACAAAGTAATGGCATAATTCATGAGATGACGACCCTCTTTCTCACCCCAGTCAAATGGAATTGCTGAACGGAAAAATAGAACTTTTAAAGATATGATTAACAGCCTTCTTTTGACTTCTGGATTACCCAAGTATATGTGGGGAGAGGCTTTGAATACGGCTTGCCATATTCTGAATAGAGTCCCTCTTAAACATAAAGAAGTAACTCCTTTTGAAGTCTGGAAAGGAAGGAAACCTAACATAAAGTACGTGCGTGTGTGGGGTTGTCTTGCAAACGTACTAATCACTGAACACAAAAGGAAGAAGTTGGGTCCTAAAACTGTTGATGCCATCTTTATTGGCTATGTGAAAACTAGCTATGCTATGAGATTTTTAGTAATCAAGTCTGAAATTTCTGGCGTAGAAGTTATTTATTACTTTTTGGGTGGAAGCGTCTTCAATACATCCGTCTGCTCTGAGCAGTCGCAAATTTTATAGCCGTTGGATGAAGAGCTATTAAAATTGGACCGTGGATTGAAAAACTTCACTTTACACTCTGACATTCTCAGAAAGTGACCCGATAAACCGGTCACCGCGATTTTAAAATTTTTTTTTTTTTGAGTATGGAAAATCTTGGTCATGGTTTATCAACTCTCTCAAGACTCAGCATCTTTCAAAAACCCTTCCCGTTCTCTCAAAACCCTCCACTATAAGAAAACAACTTATTTGGGACATGAGATTCCGTCCCTAAATTGTCTCATTTTACCTATTTATGATGAATTTGGGGCAAAAATTTATGTTCCCAAAAAACCTGGTACCTAAATGTTAAGAACGAAAATATAGTTTGTATCCAATACGTTGGGATTGAATTTAAGACGGATTATAAATGAAATGACTTCTGTAAAAATAAATAAAATATCATTATTAATATAAAAACACATATTAAAATATTTATTAGAACGAATTAGGGACGTAAATTTTTCATTCTATCTCATATTTTAGGACATAAGAAGAATAGATTGTTGTACATCTCTATTTTTGCATAAATGGAAATGCATCGTAAATCCCTTGATAATATGTAAGCGATTTCCTAAAGATATTTTAATAATATTCTTTTTATTGCCACGAAGTAAAGATATAAAATTTTGATTATGTACCGCATTTAGGACAGAATGTGTACAAATTGTTGTACATCTCTATTTGCATCATGCGAAATCCATCTTAAATCCCTTGGTAATGTGTAAGAGATATGCTTAAGATATTTTAATCTTCAGTGCAATACCGTCCTTGTTTTTGGGACGAAGTATAAAGGAATTCACTGTTTTGAAGATATCAACCGTCCCAGATTTCAAATGCATTTGAGAAGAATGAATCAAATTATCTGTTGACCTTGCATTACAAAACCCGTCCCAAACTTTGTAGTATTCAATGTTTCTACAAAATACATCCGTTCTAAGTTTACTTTATTATCTAATATATCAATTCATATAGTCTCGCACGTCCTCATCTATTGAAATCTACAATCCACAATAGTAGCACGTATTCACAACCAAAATCACCAAACCACAACAAAAATCACCAAACGATTACACAATCACAACCATAATATTTCTATACCACATTATATTAAACCTTACAAAAACTTACCAAAATACTTCCACATTACATGAACTTTCAAAAGACAATACTTCCACATTACAAAAACACAAAATTTTCCAAGAGAATACTTTCACAATTACAAAAACTTACCAAAAGACAAACTTACTTCTCCCCTATTCAAGTGCCTAATAACAGTAAGCAACAGCAATTCCATGCTATCTCCACAAAAACCAAAAAACAGTTCCAAGATATCCCCACAAAAACCAATAACCAGTTTCATGCTATCCAAAAAATTCAAAAACTAGTTCCATGGTATCCACAAAAATAAAAAACTCATAGCAAGATAAATACACTTGAGAAGTACTTCAAGTTTCAAAATAAGATGAATTAATGTGTTTCCAAATAAGAAATACTAGAGTAGAGATTCCTATATGGCACTTGAACCGTCGTGATGTTCATATTTACTTTCACCTTCATCATCATCAACTCTTGGGGAAGCAGCACTAGTTGATGCATTCATATTGAAACCGTATTACATATACACTGCATCTCTTTTTCAAAGTCTCCTTGCAGCCCAGCTTTAACCTCGACAGTGATTTGTTTCTTTAACTTATCATATGATGCTGGTGAAGTCTTTTGGCTGCTAAAGCTATCGCCAACAAATCTACAGAGTTCACCAAGGCCATATACCATGTTTTTCCCATTCTTTCCCCCATTAGCATCTATGGAAAGTTGCTCTCGTTCCTTAGAAGTCACTTTAGTTCCACTCGTTGATGCTTCTTGTGAGGAACCATCAAACAACTCTTGAAATTTTACCTACAGATTCAAAATTTGTAAAATAGTGACAAAAGATATGTAAACTAATATGATTGCACATCTATTACAAGTTTAAAGGAATATTAATGTGTTATGTCATTTGCAAGGAAAGATAAGATTCACACTAACATTCCTTGCTTTGTCATTGCACCACACACCCTTTCTTTTTCCTTATGTGTTTTTTTTGATGCAGGTGAGTTTTAAGAATCTCTCATTTCTAAATACCGGTCTCCCTTTAAGTTACTCCTACACAAGTAAAATGAACAAGGAATTTGAAGAAGTTAGGCATAATATATGAACTCATAAATAAAATACATAAAGTGAAAGTCATAGTTTAAGTTTTAAGTACCAATCTTTCTTCATGTTCAACAATATATATGGAGCCAGTGGTACTCAATGCTATACCACTGCCCCAACCTCCTTTATATTTTTTTGGGCAGCTGCAGATTTTTTAAGGTATTGTTCTGTACCCCATACATTCTTCAACATAGACTCCCAATGATCCTTGTGCACAAAATCTGGAATATATCCTCCATTTCTTGCATTACGAAACTCATGGGAGATACGACTTCCGTGTCGAGCAGACATGCCCTTCGAACCTTAAGTTCATATGCTTTGTCCCATGTGAATATTCTCTACAATTCAACCAATAAAATTAGTTTGTCCCATGTGAAATATAGGCTAACTACAAATAAATACATTCAATAAGAATTGTTATTAAATCTTACCGAAAACTCATCCCGTAGCATGGTCTTCCACTTCTGAGGGACCTTTCCGAAAGTGGGCCAATGACCATCATACTTAGCATTTAAGAACAACATTACAAGCCTTGGTAACTCGAGACTGAGCCTTGAACCTGAAAAATAAGTTTAAAAATCGTTATAGTTACTATATCATTAAATGCGTAAACTTATGTGTCCTCTCTCATAATGAGATGGATTTTCTTTGCCTCTCCCAATCCATCATCGCCTTCTTGCTGATTTGCTGGCTTCGTAGTTCTGGGTGTTGTTGAATCTTCTAGAGGAGCAGTGCCACAAAAATTTTGTGCTGCTTGAGTAACAAGATATGAATTTGTTGGTTGAGTATCAATGGATGAATATGCTGCTTGAGCAGCCCCTGCTGCCTCACTTGATTCTCAATTATCGGTTTGCATGCCACTACTTAGAGGTACATTGATACTTACTCGGGGTGTATGGAAGTTACTCTCTTTGACCTGGGTGACACATGATTATTTGAAGGTGATGGAATATCATTGTTATCTGATGGTTCTACATTGATGTTTAGGGACTGCAAGGTAGAGATTATTGGAGGTCGCAGCTGCTTCTCTATTAGTCGTCACCTTTCTGTCGTTTGCCTCACCCTCTACCCCGTGCACCACCTCGTCTTTTTCCTGCCATTTTTAAATTTCCGAAGAAAAAATAAGTTAAGTTGGATAACATCCAACACAAGAAGAAGAAAAATATGTGAACGACGACAAACAACCAATTAAGTTTCGAGAGCAATGATAACTCAAATATTTAAACAGGAATAACAGTACCATTCATGAAAACTGTTTCCCCCAATAATCGATAACACATCTAAAGCGTTTAGTACATTAAACATTACAAATTATCCAATTAAAACTCAAGTCTTTAATAGACCAATATCTATCATACTCTCAGCAAAAAGAAGACAATTGTAAAATGTGCCAAAATTCAGAAAACATGTACTCAATCTGTTAAACTTATTCAGAAAATCATAACCAAAATTCACCAACAAAATGCACCAAGCAAGAGAAAGTGTAAAATGTGCATGCAATCAAGATTAGGGCTCTATTAGGAAAAAAACATTAGGACAAAAAAACATCAATAAAACTCGAACATTAACAATCAGAAGCAAACCCATCTACTCAATATGTTAAATCTATTCAGAAAATGCTGTAGAATGTGCATGCAATCAAGAGTAGGGCTCGATTAGACAAAAATCGAAAAAATAGGAAACAAACATCAACAAAACTCGAAAACCTATGTTGGACTTCTTTATGCATAATTTGTACACGACATAATATTGTAGACAATCATTATCCTAAAGAAGATACTCTCCCCTTGTTGAAATAAGAGCAGTTTTAATTTCGGACACACAAATTAACAAGACATAATATTATAGATATTCATTATCCAAAACTACTTTACTACTTTAATATTTTCTTGCTTCATTCAATGCACTATTTTCTCTTCCCTAATAATCAAGAAGGGTAAAAGTTGAAAGATTTTATAATTTCTCCTAAAAAAGTGTAAAATTATATTATATTAGTAAGAGAAGTTCTTTCTGAAACTACACTTATTTTAATAGCGAGTAATAATCTTTTAGATGTCTGCCTGAAACGGTTGATCTTCTCTCGTGAGAAGGGCTTTAAGAGATGCATAACTAGTCTCTTTTCCTTCTTGTAGTCGGGCAATTAATGAGTTTCTCATGTCATGAATCCCGGCCAATAAGCTCTATTCCATTTCTTTAAGTAAATGCTATTAGAACTGTGATTTTGACCGCAGAAGATGCCATGGTTGTGGTCGCGATCGAAGTCGTGGCGGAACACACGGTTTTAGCAGGTTATTCTAAATTGTTTCTACCTTTTATATCTTCTCAAATCATTCCAAGCTCATCCTAGTGTCAAATCCGTGTGATTCTTTCTTAAGTGAGTGAAGAGTGAGGTGCTAGAATTGCTATATCAATCATATGTAGAGATTCTGAGCTGAATTGTATTATCTATAACATGTAGTGTGATCGTTTGGTGTTGTTCTCAGGTCTATCTCGAGTGAGACATAGTGTTGCTTGATCCTTCCATAAGTGGGACCTTGGATGATATTTAGTTTAGTTGAGTTGAGTGGTGGTTAGTAAAACTCTTATTGAGTGATCCACCATAGTGAGTTGTGTGTTGAAGGTGGTTAAAGTGCAAAAGCCATAAGTGTGACATTGAGTGATCCACCTAGCGTATTGAGGCTTTTCCACTTTCAATGAGTTGAAAATAAATGTGTTAGTGGAGTTTTGTAAAATCATTGGGTGAGGTTCAAGTTAGTGGTTGTAGATCTGATGAGGGACCATCCAAGGGGATGCTCTGTTCAAGGGACCCACTAGTCAACCTTCAAGGACCTATGACAAGATCAAGGACAAAGCTTTCGAATCTTGATCCTTGTTATCTCGGTTCTTCATCAAGATCGAGTGATCAAACAACTATAAATTATGGCGTGCTTAATGTTTCTTCTTTACACTTAAGCTTGCTTTTAAATTGTTGAGCTTATAGTTCTTGGGGATGTTGCAATCTTGTTTCTGGAGTCATTTGAACAAAGTGATGGTGGAAAGTGTTTTTAGTTTATCTCATTTTTTTTTAAAGAGAAAAACAGGTGAAAAAAATTTGTAGACATAATTCACCCCCTCATTGGTTATTTCAGAATACATGTATACTTCGGGTGTCACACCCCGTAATCAGAGGATGACTTGACAGTGCCTTATCTACCAATGAGACAAAGAACCCTTACTATAAATGAACTTCCAAACCATAAACATAACATAATAACTTATATTTATTATAACAACAATACTTGTTAGGAATTACATCTTAATAATCATAACATTGTTCTTACTACATAAGTTGGAAACTATTACATAAGAGTCATTTCATTCTTTTAGGAACTACTCGTCGTAATCCCCATCTCATGTCTGCTCACCATCAACACCTAAATCCTCATCTACAAAACATAGAAGAAACAAAGGTGAGCCACACTAGTCCAGTATGGATCAATCGTCCTTGGGATAGAGAATCAAAGAGACACAAAACGTTCCTGGTTTTCCTAAAACTCATGAAAATACCGATTGACTTTATGTAACTTGCAAACATCTTAAAACACATGTAAAGTACTTGAAAACATAACATAAGAGTTCATAACTAACATAACTTGAACGTATCATAATTTAGAAAAAGGATAAGTATAACATAGAAAATCTCGGTTGATAGCAAAAGTACCTCGGTCGACCGAAGGCTCATCCGAGATCAAGACAAAAACTTTGACAAAAAGTCTGGTTGACCGACAGGACAAGACGGTCGACAACATTGGCTCCGATCGAGGATATTTTCATCCCGGTCAACCGCAATCCATCACTGGTCTTCCGCAATTAGCCCCAGTAGTTTTGTTGGATGACGAAAATCTGATCCGGTCGACCGACAGTCAAGACATTTTCCAAGCTTATTTGTGAAGGAAAATCCATTTTCTACACTTTAAAAATCCCTAACCCAAAACACTAAAATTTTACTAACTTTAACATGTAGAAACTTGATTAAAAACATAACCAAGCATGCCAGTAGTTTTGTCGTATGACGAAAATCTAATCCGATCGACCGACAGTCAAGACATTTTCCAAGCTTATTTTGTGATGGAAAATCCATTTTATACACTTTCAAAATCCCTAACCCCAAAACAATGAAATTTTACTAACTTTAACATGTAGAAACTTGATTAAAAAAATAACCAAGCATGCCATAACAATAACTTATCAAATCGTTCACATACACAGCAGAAATCCTGCTCCGAGCACCTTAACTTATCACATCATAACTCGTAGATTTCCAACATATAATATTACGACATGATTAGCAGTATTATGACATGCAACAAGTAATTCTACAATCTAGCACAATCATCTGACAACAACACTAACCAATTGTTAACATTACTCGTATCGGGAAAGCCACATATCATAACTTTTCATTTCATAACACTGGTAAGGCACAATGAGGCTATTTATGGATATATCCCTTGTTATGTCATCGCCCGCTCTTTTTGAACTCCACAACATACTGTTAACAACCTCACTTTTTATCTTCGTTAGGAAGCGAGTCACTTTGGGGACAAGAAGCGCTCCCGGACACTTATAATTTATAATATTTTGAGATATATCCTGCCATAGGGCCATCAACTGACAAGAGCTCTAGATTGAGAATGTGCATATGCCGACTCTCATGGAATGCATCCAACAATTATACAAAGACAAATGCAAGAAGGATTAAGCATAATCAAGAATACGATGCAATATACTTCGGTTCTTCATCCAGTTTTGATGCATTAAAACATGAGAAATCTTTCATACAGTTCATAACTTAACAAACATGTACATGACATACAAAACATATAAAAACAATTAAGCACATATGACTAAATTAATAACATGCAATTTCTAAGGTTAAAACTGGGTATGACATCCTTCCCCCTTATGAAAGTTTCGTCCCTGAAACTTACTTACCTTGTTTTTTGAATAAATGAGGGTATTTCTGTCTTGCTTCTTCTTCCAGAGCCCCCATACAACTTCCCTTTCAGTGTGATGTGACCATTATAATTTCACATATGGTATTGTCCTTCTTCTTAACACTTGTTCCTTACGGTCTTACGTGATATTTTGAGATCTCATAATTCTCACAACTTTCAGGTACCTAAATGTTTTCTAAAAATTAAAACATCAATCATGTTTCGTGAGAGATCCTTTTGGAACGCGCCTTTCCTCGACTTTAGCACATAGAGACATCTCAATAATTTATCCTTTTCATATGTGAGGATTTCTTATCATTGGAACCGACTTGTTTATCACGTACATATTGTGTCTTATATTAATTTGATTGTAGGTACATAGAAAAATCTTATATTAGCAAGGATGATCGTATGACGTCATTGAAGGGATTAATGGGCGGAAACTCGTTCCAAACACCCATGGATCCTCCCCTGAAGGATTCGCTCATATGAAACAATTCGAAAACAGCGGTAAAAACTTACAATTTTTGGATTCAAGAAGCTACTTCTTGAATGGAGGATGACGATTCTTGGAAGTTTTCTTTTCACCAACGGAATTTCCCTCTACCGGTATCCACGCGACGAAACAAGCAGTGATTGCTAGCTCTTCGTCTTTCTGAAGTTCGGGAATTTAGAGAGAAAAAGGGAAAAGCAGAAAGAAAAACGTTTTTCCTTTTAGTATTGGTATTTCGGCTGAATGACTTGATCTCCTAGGGTTTCGGCTAAGAGATGTTATATAGAGTGTGGGAGTTTGTTCCCAGAACAACTCCCACGTCTACTCAACTTCTCTCGGCTGTGGGAGACTCTGACTCCCACGTCCCCTAGACTTCTGCTGGTAGTGGGAGTCTTTATCGGATAACAACTCCCACTTAATCCCAGCTATAGTTAAATACCAAAATTGCCCCTATCTCTAATTCGAATAATAAACACTTTATTATTTTCAGAAAAACAAATGTCAGATACAATGAACCTAGACACATTCTAGATTCATTGAATCTGGACATGAAGCTTGTTAGCTCGTCTATGCGTGTGACCCTGTAGGTTCATATCACAATGGCAATGAAAACACACTTAGTAGTAGTGTGAGTTCATAAGTCACAAGCGGCCCCTAGCAGGGACATTGTTACTACCCGAGGTGAATGAATTTACAACGGAACCTATTGTCAATCCACTATTTAATCCCCTTTGTCTCGCGATATCCTAATTAAGCATAAGGCATGGTGGTCGTCACCCTTATTAAGCTTAATTGTATTTATGCTCGATCTCCGGGTAGATCATGTTTTCGACAAATAGCATTTGATAACCACTTTATCAAATACATTTGAGCATGGCCATGCATTTAAACAGATCTTTCCCTATCGAGGGGCCCCATGGATATCTCTCTCTAATAATAGAGAGGGACAAATTCCTTACAATGTCTCTCACATTCGAGCTATGATATGACACTACATCCGATCATCGGTCGTATTGATTACTCGTTACAAGTAACGTCCGACTGAGTCAAAAGCGTGGCTCCATTCATACTGGGAATCAATGAAGACATAAGGTCTAAGGATTCAAAAAATAGTATTGAGGAAGTAATACTTATGACTTAAGACCATGAAGTATTACTTCTCGACTGGATCACGTCCCAATACAATGTATCCCTATATATTGCATCTATGATGTGATTTGTATCCATTACACATGATCAGTAAAACAAGATCATCAATCAACAATCATACTAGTTTTATTTCATAGTAATTAAGCATTACATAAAACTAGGGACTTCTAGAATAGTAATTACATAAGCTAATGAGTTTTACTATCAAATCACACATTTGATAATCAAAAGTAAAATTAACTATTCAATTACATGCTCAAAAGATAATAAAACGCACAACATGTGCTAATGGTCCTAGGGCACTACTAACAGTCATGTGGAGCCAAATATGTAGCATTTGATTGTTATATCATGCTGGAGATGCAACCGTATTACTATGATGGATGAGCAGTGGTGAAGTTAAGGGGCCAGAACATTTTTAGAAACGATAAATTTTTTATAGGGAAAATTTATTTTTTGTGATATTTTCTTATAAATATTGTATTTCGCCCCTAAAAATTTTCAATAAAAAATTTGTCCCCTCAAAGATAATTTTTTCGCTCCGCCACTGATGACGGAGTAGAACATAATTAGGATTAAAGAGCTGCAATCAAATTCAGGGAAAATGGGAATCTACTCTGATTTGGATCACCCTCTCTCCAAGTACTTCGTTGAGTGGGACCATACTGTTAGTTAGCGCAGAACAGGTCACACTTATTGCAAAGTTATGAAGTTGGGCATATAATAGGATCTAGGTGTATTTTAACACAACGTCGAGAGGTTAGGGGGTACTGAATATGGATGGTTTACTATGAAAAAAGACTGAACCAATGCTCTCTAAAGCAATCTTCTAAATGTCTTTCTGCTGTAAAGATATTATAAGTTTCCAACAATACCTTAAACTGTTACGAAGGTTGATCTTGTGTTTGCAGTAACGCGTGTATATATATATATATATATATATATATATATATATATATATATATATAGAGAGAGAGAGAGAGAGAGAGAGAGAGAGAGATGTGTTGTGGTGTCAAAAATTTATAGTTTTGGCACCTAAAGATTAATGATAGACCAATAGATTTGTGACATGTGGAAAATATGACCTACAATAGCAAATTTTTAAGCCTTTTGTTTTAAAGAAAAATTAAGATAATGACATGGACGAATGAGAGTTTGTCACATTATCTCAGTCAAGTGACCAGTTACATGTTAAACCGGTCAACACACATTTGTTAACCATATATATATATATTTTTTTGTTATTAGTAACTTTGACATTTGTAATTGTAAAATTAAAATAAAATTTGGTAAATTTTATTAAATAACTAGTAAATGTTTAATATTACTACTTTATTTTATAATCTTACCATTTTTTATTTGAAATTTACTACTTTTATCATAAATATTTATATTATATAAAATAGTAAATTTAGATACAATAATGATGAATTTAATGGCATAAATAGTAATTTATTTGATAATATTTGTAAATGTGCTGAAAATTAAAACTTACTATTTAAAAATAAAATTTATCACATTAAGTTATAATATTACCATTTTATCTCAGTTGTAATCAATTGATAAAATGGTAAGTTTAATGAAAAAATCGGAAATTTTATTTACATTCTTTGTAACTTTTGTTAAAAAATTAGAAACTTATGTAAAGAATAAAAATCACTAAATAAATATCCATTCAAACAAAACTTACCATTTTAGGTTAAATTTTATTATTTTGGTAAATTTTACAACTAATTTATTAGGTCTTAAAAATAAAATTATAGATTTTACGAATTAATTGAGAGAGAAATCTTTCGACAAAGGCGGATTCTGCAAATTCGCTAAGAATGGATTTGCGAAATCCGTCTATTACTGACGTGGATAATTTTCTGAACCCCTAGTAGCAAGTCAACAAGCATCCAGGAACAAAACTCTTTTTGGAACTCAGTCCAACTATGGAGCAAAATCCAGTAGTATAACATCCTTCATTTTATAAAAATTTATCCATTAACAAATTTTATGAAAAAATGTACCTAACAAATTGTATACTGGTGTAGTTGGCTTTCCTTTAGAACATAAGTTTTAGGAATGGTAGTCGTTCAATTCTCTTCATTTAGTTAAAAGATTGATTTCCAATGCCTCTCAGTCCACTTGAGAGTTGGAGGAAGAAGCCGTTTGAAGTATCCCCATCTGTTTTGCGATTAGGGATTGCAAGTTTCGAGGACGAAACTTTTGTAAGGGGGAAAGAATGTAAAATCCGTTACTTTTGCTTACAAGATATTTGACGTGTAATTAAGTTTTCGAGAGTAACTGTGTAGACGTAATTTATTTGGTGTGATTATGTGACTACGTGTCTAATTAATTGTTAAAACATGTTACGTGTTTTATTTTCGTGTACTTTTATTGAAGGGCATTTCGCACGCTTATCATAATTAGGGACTTAATTGTGATTCACATAGATGATTAATTTAATTGATTGGAATTGGAATAGGAATTAAATATATTATAAGGAAATAAAATAATTAAAAAGAAAAAGAAAATTTAAAAGAAGGAGAAGCAGTTCGCTGGGATTTTTTTTTGAAGCCCGATTGGGCGGTTGCCCCATATAGGGGGAGAGAGAACTGTCTCAAACGAAAAGGAGATAGCCCTAGAAAGGGAGATTAAATTTTGTCGCACGCAGGCGGAGGGTATCGAACCCACGACCTCAAAGTCGTGGGCAGGCGCCTGCTCCACTGGACTAGGACACCTTTGATCAGTTCGCTGGGATTGAGGATCGTGGGATTGAGGGTCTGCCTCGGGGAAACGTGAAGAGTAGAAACAAACGTCTCGGCTCCTATGCGGAACAGCTTTTTGTTCCGCACTGCGGGACAAGATCTCAGCCGTCGGATGAGATTTTTTAACGGTCCAGATCTTGAGAGATTTTTTTTTAATTTTTTAGCAACTTTTCTCTCTCCAAATCTGGACCGTTCAAAATCTCATCCGACGGCTGAGATTGTTCCGCACGTGCAGAAAAAAAGCTGTTCCGCATAGGAACCGGACTGAGAAACAAACATTACAGGGTATGATGGGTTCTTGGAACTCGTGCAGTGAAACAAAATAAAGAAAGAGAAAAACGCAAGAAAAGGGAGGCGGCTCCCTCTTTTTATCAGCCGCGCCAAAAGAAATAGAGAGGAGAGAGTGGCGGCTCTCAGCCGCGTGGGAGCAGAAGGAGACAGGTCTCCTCTCAGAATTCGTGCGCCAACACCAAAAGGCTGTAGGCTGTCAGAAGAGTTTTTTTTGAGCAGTTAGAAATTCTTTCCAGAACTTCGACAGGACGATTGAGGGGCTATCGACCTTTGTTTTCGACCCACAATATATCTATTTTGAAGAGAATTGAAAGACCTTCGAGTGAGCACAGACGGATCTTGAATTGGAGGTTCCAGCAGAAAGTTATCGTCCCCAGAGTGAGCTGCCAGGACTGATTACGGATATCTATGTCTTATCGCGTTCGTAAGAGGTGGAGACAACTTTTTCTCTGTTAAATTATTGTTCTGAATTATTGTATACTGCTTGGTATAAATCTGACATGTTTATTATGTTTCGGGGATAATAAATTGTATAAACTGCTAGATTGATTAATTACTAAATGTTTGACTTTTCCGTTTTTAATTATATTTCTACTTTAATTGAATGATTTGAGCATGTCTATATATGAATTTCAATCGCTTTCATTAATTGCTAAAATATTATAAACCGTATCTTCAATGTATTTGAACTGTTCTAGGGACTGCTGGAGTCCTTTTTGTAATTGCGTTATTTGGGTCTTCATTTTTTGTTTTTTGTTTTTTACCTCACAGGGGGAGGCAGCCCCACAAGGGGAGCCCAAGAAGGGCAGAATTTATTAAACCTCACGTAGGAGGCGGGTATCGAACCCTCGACCTCACGGTCATGGGCAGTGCCAAGCCCCACTGGGCTAGGACACTTCCGATATTTGGGTCTTCATTGAGTTGTCTTAATTGAGAGTCCTTGTTTTGTCCTAATTGGTTTGGTCGACCGAGTCGTCGCCCCATTCGAGCTCTTGTTTATGAAAGGTCTGTAGCAGGATACGTCCCATTTATATATTGCTAGAACCTGGTGTTCGCGATATTTCTGTGTGGATTTCTGTGAGGATATGTGGACCCAGACCCTAGCGGGGAGAAATAAGTTAGGGCTGCTAACAGTAAATTATGGAGCTCATGTGTGGGCAATGACACAATGTACGTATTCTTTATTTTTGACCTCCAGTCGGGGGAAAGATTCAGCCGATTTCTGTGTGGCCCTTCCTCAGTGGGTTATTACACGGGGGCTGTTAGTAGTGATTATGGGTGTGATCAGACAATTGAGCTTGAATGTGGGATTGTAGTGCCATAGCTATAACTATGTTCGTAACGTCTAAGTAAATTGTGTAATCGAGAATACTGCAAGGCAGACGTGCTTGATGTGGATTCGGTTGTGTGAAATGCTTAGACTAGTTGTTTAGCTTATTTGTTATTTTTCACTTGTTTGGTCTTTGTTCGTTTATTACTCGATTGTTTGACATAACTATTGATTTGTAGTGCGTGAGTAGTATGAGATGCTAATGGCATGAATTCCGATATGGGGTGTCAGATTTGATAAGTATAGCCGAACATTTGTTAGATCTTGTTGGTACTTGGTTTTTAGTCATTTAACTTGCATTTTGGGTTGGGTTTGTTTTGGTGCAAGATAGTACACTCTTGTACAAGTTTTGCACTTGTTTTATGTTATGTACTTGATCTAAGATCCTGTTATGTTCTGTTTTAGGTTCTGAGACTTTTAAGACTTGTGTAACGTCTTGTTCTGAGTATTTACTTTTCAAAGGGGTATTTTGGGAAATGGTCATTTGCACTACCTGCATATGTTTTTCTAGCTATATGCATTGCATATATATATATATATATATATATATATATATATATATATATATATATATATATATATATATATATTGCTATGGTTATTACTGTTTTTAGGTCCCACTAAGCACCGGAGCTCAGTCCATCCGCTTTGTTGTTTCATATTTTGTAGATGTTAATTCTTTCTTTGATGGCGATGATTGGGAAGGTGTCTACGAAGAGTGATCCTAACTGGATTAGTTCACACATGTTATTTCATTTATAGTTATTTATTTTGGAATTTGTAGTTCATTTTATCAGATGTAATAAACTAGATTTATTTTCTTTTGAATAATACTTCCGCTCGAACATTTAGTACTATTTATGGATTTCATAATTAAACTGTCTTAATTAGTATGTTCTGACTGTGGCTTAGGTGCTTCATTAACCAATGGGCAATGCCATGTCATCCCTCTGGAGACGGGGTGTGACAAGTATTTAATAAGGAAAAAAAATAATTAACTCAGATCATATATATTAAAAAAAATTTAATTAATAGATTATTACTAGTATGAAACTATTGTAAGTAAGTCCTAACGTTACAAGTAATCTATACTACATTTTTTTTAAGTAATTATACATTACTTATAGTATTGTCAAAACATGTATGCACGCCCATTCCCCAGGGACGAAGCCAGGAATTGTAGTAAATATATTCATTTTCCTTTTAACCGGTGTTTTATAAGACTTTGTATTATAGTATTTTGTGGTCTAACAAACACTAATTGTAATTTTATATTAACAAGTAATCTAATCATTGTTATAATATTTAGATTCGTTCTTCCTTTAACATGTGTCATATATTAACAAATAATCTAATCTAAATAATGTTTAAGTAACTATATAATACTTAGTATATTGAGGGTCAATATTTTTCTTGCATATATTCGTTTTCCTTTTAACCGGTGTTTTATAAGTCGCTGTGTTATAATACTTTGTGTTATAAAGAACACAATTTCTAATTTTATACTAACAAGTAATCCAATTATTGTTATAGTATTTAGTGTTAATTAATTTATACCACATAATGTTTAGACTATGTGTTAAAATACTTAGTTGTCGAACAAGCACTAATTTTATCATTGTTAAAAAAAAAAAAAAAAATAGTCTTATTCTTAAAAAAAAAAAAAAAAAATAACTCGTTACGAGCATCCCTTTTGATGGTCCATTAAAAAGTGGGCTTGTCCGCCCATGCCCGTGATGGGGCGGGGAGAGCGGGCATACCCATTTTGAAAATATTATAAGTAATGTATAATTACTCAAACAAACGTAGTATATATTACTTGTAACGTTATGCTATACTTACAACAATTTCGTAGTAGTAATAATCTATTACTTAATTTCTTCTAATAATATATATGATCTTAGTTAATTATTTTTTCCCTAATTTATATAATACGTAAAATAGAGCTGATGTATTTTTTTTCTCTTTTTTGATGTATTCTCAAAAGCAGTCATTTTTTAAACAAAATTTAAAACAAGATTCGTTTGTTAAATTTATCTATTGTAATTCGAAAATTAATTAATACAAGTATTTTTATTTTATGTCCATTTATTTCGATTTCTAAACTATTATCGCAAATTTTTCTTCAGTAATGTTTTGCCCATTAATGCTCTTCACCAATTGGTAACGTACACTAATTTGGGTGTTTGTTGGCTATCTTATAATTAAAATACATAGTATTGACAAATTTTTAATCCAAAGTATTATGAATTATTTATGAGTATATTAAATCTGTTATTATTTAGCAAAAATGAAGTATTAAACGTGTTATTAATTTCTCTAATAAAAAAATAAAACAAAAAAACGAAAAATGTTTCATAAGAGAATAGAACCACCACCATTCCAATAACTTATGTTCTAAAGGAAAGCCAACTACACTAGTATGCAATATGCTAGAATATTTTTTCATCTAATGTCTTAAAGGATAGAGTTTTGTTAAATGAAAGATGTTATATTACTTGATTTTTCACCATAGTTGGACTGAGTTCTAAAAATGAGTTTTGTTCATGGATTCTTGTTAACTTGCTACTGGAAATTCATAAAATGATCCAGGTCAGTAATAGACGGATTTCGCAAATCCGTTCTCAGCGAATTTGCAGAATCCGTTTTTGCCAAAAGATTTCTCCCCCAATTAGTTCATAAAATCTATAATTTTATTTTAAAAAATTACCAAATTAATGATAAAATTTACAAAATAATAAAATTCAACCTAAAACGGTAAGTTTTATTTGAATTTGGATATTTATATAGTGATTTTTATTCTTTACAAAAGTTTCTATTTTTTTTAACAAAAGTTACAAACAATGTAAATAAAATTACTGATTTTTTCACTAAACTTACCATTTTATCAATTGGTTACAACTGAGATAAAAATGGTAATTATAGAACTTAATGTGATAAATTTTATTTTTTAAATAATAAGTTATTTTTCAACACATTTACTATTATTATAAAATAAATTACTATTTATGTCATGAAATTCACCATTATTGCATCTAAATTTACTATTTTATATAATATATATATTCATGATAAAAGTAGAAAGTTTCAAATAAAAAGTGGTAAGATTATAAAATAAAGTAGTAATATTCAACATTTACTAGTTATTTATTAAAATTTACCAATTTTTGTTTTAATTTTACCATTACAAATACCAAAGTTACTAATAATAAAAAAAATATGGTTAACAAGTTTGACAGGTAACCGGTCACTTGACTAGGATGACGTGGCAAACTCTCATTCGTCCATGTAATTATCTTAATTTTTTTTTTAAAAACAAAAAACCTATAAACTTGTTATTGCATGTCATATTTTTCACATGTCAAGATCTATTGGCTTATCATTAATCTTTAGGTGCCGAAACAATACATCTCGTCATATATATTTCATCACACAAGCATCAAAGCTTTATATCATGTACTATGAGTTTTTTTTTTTAATCGGAATGGTTAAGTTTTGGGAGTAATGGTAGCCATATTTTTCGGGGAGCTTTTTTCTAGCATGAACCAATTGTGAGAATCAGTCTTTGACTAAAGAAGATTAATATCTTTAAAAAAAGAATTTTTTTTTCTGAAATTCTAAATGACATATCTACAATACTGCACGAAAAAATGATACCATCAACGTAATAGCGATGAAATGGTCACCATAAACTTGAATAATTATGCCGAAAATTCAGTACGTTATTCTGTTGTATACGTTACTCTTTTGTATATGCTAAGTGTCAGTATACTCTGAGAAGGACCTTGTGGGATGAACTCCGAATTTTTTTCGGAGTGCATACCGGTCCATGGTTGGTGGGTGGGATTTGAATGTCGTACTAAATGCATCAGAAAGCTTCAGATCATTCCTCCTTCATTGGCTATATTGGAATTTTCGGAAGCATTAGAAGACAGTGGCTTGATGGATGTGCCTTTTTTGGGGAGCCCGTTTACGTGGTGTAGGAGTGCGTCTCCGCCACTTTTGCGTCGATTGGATAAGGTGGTAGTTAATAGTACTTGGAGTGATCTGTTTTATGTTACAAGGGTGGAACATCTACATTGGTAGAAATCTGACCATTGCCCTTTGTTATGCCGTGTGGAATTGAGAGGGACGCGCACTTGTTCATCATTTCGCTATCAAAACATGTGGCCCAAGCATCCTACAATTCGGAAAACTGTTACGGATTGTTGGGGCCGGTGTTTAGCAGGGAATGGTTTGGTGGTATTGATTGGAAAGCTTAAGAGAATGAAATCAACCTAGGGAGCATGGAATCATGCAGTATTTGGCAATGTTAGTCTAAAGCTAAAGGAGGCCGAGAAGGATGTTATGGCTACAGAAGCACTATATGATGCAACACCAAATGAATAGCAATTTTTCTTATGATATAAGGATAAATTATTTGGGAATGGTCCTATAATTTATCAGTTCCTCAGTCACTGAAATCATAGGTATTAAATTTGTAATATTAATTAAATTTCAATTATTTTTATATAACTCATATGTTTGACTTGTAAACGGGAAAAACTATTATTAACAAACATAATAAATAGTGATTCATGTAAAGTATGTGATTTGACATTTAGAGCAGGTCTACCAGGAAAAAAAATCGAAAAAATAGAAGAAACTTCGTATATTTAAACAAAAAAGAAAAAGAAATGGGAAAACAATCTCACCAACGCTAAATCTATAGGTATTAAATTATTTGAACAAAAATGTGATTTTTCAAATTGTTACATGTTTGTCGCACAGTTAATGATCGATATTACTTGCGAAATTATTGTCCAATGCAGACACCCATTCAACAATGAATAGATAGATCCCTTCTTTCTCAGACAAGGGGCTTCATAAATCCTATTCCACATATATGAACCGACAGTATGTATAATATCAACTGCCATTTCTCTTCTAGTTGAAGATGTGATTGGAACTGCAGGTGTCAAACTTGCAAAACGAATGATCGTGTGTATTCTCTAGTCTTCACTGCTACCAAAGCCATAAAGATTGAATACAAGGGTTTCAAAAAATTTGTATAATTATGAATGGTAAGTTTTCTTATGATATAAGAATAAATTAATTGGGGATAGTCTAATAATTTATCAGTTCCTCAGTCACGAAAATTATAGGTATTAATTTTGTAATAATATTTAAATTTAAATTATTTTGAAACAACTCACATGTCTGACATTTAAACCGAAAAAATTATTATTAATAAACACAATCGACAGTGATTTAGGTAAAGTATGTGCACCGTTTGACATTTAAAGCAAATCTACCAGACAAATAAAAACTTAGGCTTATTTTAAATCACAGACACAAAATGTCACCCAACGCTAAATCTATAGGGGTATTAAATTATCTCAACAAAAAGGTGATTTTTTCAATTGTTACATGTTTATCGCATAGTTAATGATCGGTGTACTATTATTCAATATATAATCAATGTGATTTAAAATAAGCCTAAATTTATATTCCACAAGACATGCGAAGATTATCATGCGTATATTTATGCCAAAGAAGTTTCTCATAAACTTTCCTTGTATTCTTGAAACCAATAACATTTTTTCAGTTAATATACAATTTTTTGTTTTCAAGAATATTTTTACCACAATAAAAAATAAATCGTCTTTACACCAAAATTGCACTGTATAAGGTTACTACTTGCATAAAACAAGGTGTTGTATTACTTGATGGAGGTATAATAATGAAATCATAATTCTCCCTGCTGGGAACTGCAATCCAATTATTCGGTTTCCAGTAATTACTTCTATTCTATAGTTCCAGAAACAGTCAATTTCAACAAATGAGCCTCTCAGAGATCAGAAATACTTTTGCAAATCTTCAAAAAAAATAAGCTTGAGTTTCTTACGAAATGTGACTAAAAGATTCTTCCAAAATGTAAAGAAAATTAGGCCAACGATACAATTACTAACCTATATCTATCATTATTCCTCTCTATCAGACTTTTTCCCTTTCCGTATGCTGGAGCAATGCAAAGTTTTGATCGTGCAAAATCACTTTGGTGTATAATTTTCTCAAAACATGAAAATCTATGAAAGTTCTTTTGGAAAGATTTTATGAAACTAGTTGGTTGACGCTACAATGAAGCTAGAGTTCTTCTTATTTAAGAAACTTAATGGATGATGGAAATCTACATAATACAAATCATAGTTGAACTTTATGTATATATTGATTTCTTTATTCAAAGACTCCATCACACCATAATCATTTATAATAATAGTTTCAACGTGAGAATCCCCATTATGCACACAACACAAGAAAATCAATGTGGGAGAAGCATGAGGAACTTATTCTCCATGTTTTATGACAAAAAACAATCGACACATTTTTGAGAAATTGTTGTCCAATGCAGAAACCCATCAGCAATGAATAGAACAATCCCTTCTTTTTTTTCGCACAAAGGGGGCATAACAAAGAGTGTGTATAATATCAATTACCATTTCTCTTCTTCTTGAGGATGTGACCGGACCATTAGGCGTCAAACTTGCAAAACGAATGATCTTGTATTCCCTATACTTCCTATTACAAAAGCCAGAAAGATTGAATACAACATTTTCAATTTTTTTGTATTATTATGAATGGTAAGTTTTCTTATGATATAAGAATACATTATTTTGGAATGGTCCTATAATTTATCAGTTCCTCAGTCAGGGAAATCTTAGGTATTAAATTTGTAATAAAAATTAAATTTCAATTATTTTGTTAAACTCACATGTCTGACCTGAAAATCGAGAAAATAGAAGAAACCTCGTATATTTGAACAAAAATAAAATGGAAAATTTCACCCAACGTTAAATATATAGGTATTAAATTATCTCAACAAAATTGTGATCGATGCACTTTGTCATTATATTGTCAATGTGATTGAAAATAAGACTAAATTTTTATTCAACAAGTCATGTGAATATTATCGTGCAAATATTAACGACCCTTTTGTTGGTCATGGTGGCTGAAATGTTTCGATTTTTTTTAGTGACCGCAAAATGCTTTCTTTTATTGGTGATTGCAAGGTTGTTCATGTTTATCGAGAGAAAAATTCTGTCACGGATGCCTTAGCAAACTTGGCTTGTGATCTTATGTTTGGGTTTCTTTGGTTTTGCATCATAGCATGGTATTAATTGTAACACCCTTGTGCATACACTTGAATGTGCAAGGTTGCATTGCTTAGCTATCTTATATGTTTTGGGTGGGTTTTCCACCTTTTGGGAGGTTTTGGTTTAAGTCCCCCTCCCCTTTTTGGCCGACTTTGGCTCTATCAATATAAATAGTTTTATTTATTAAAAAGTTTCTCATGTACTTTCCTCGTATTAACATTTTTTTAGTTAAGATAAAAACTTTATTTTTTCAAGAATATTTTTACCACAATAGAAAATAAATCGTCTTTAACCCAAAATTGCATTGAATAAGGCTACTATTTGCATAAACAAGGTGTTTTATCACTTGATGGAGGTATAATAATGCAATAATCATTTTTTCGTGCTGGGACTGCAATTCAATTGTTTAGTTCCCAGTAATTACTTATATTCTATAGTTCAAGAAACAGTCAACTTCAACTAATGAGCCTCTCAGAGTTCCTTTTGCAAATCTTCAAGAGAAATAAGTTTTAGTTTCTATGAATTGCGACTGAAAGATCCTTACAAATGTAAAGAAAATTTGGACGAATATACAATTAATGACCTATATTTATCATTATTCCTCTTTGTCAGATTTTCCCCTTTAACGTATGATGCAACAATGCAAACCTTGGATCGTGCAAAATCACTTTGGTGTATAATTTTTCTTAAAACATGAAAATCTTTGTGAGTTCTTTCTGAAGGGCTATATAAAACTAGTCAGTTGACTCTACAATAAAGCTAGAGTTATCTAGTGTTAAGAAACTTGAGGGATGATGGAAATCCACATAATAGAAACCATAGTTACACTTTATGTCAATATTGATTTCTTTATTCAAAGACTCCATCACACAATAATCATTTATTTTCTGTGTAAAGAAACAAAGGCTGCACTTTTCGAATTTCAGCCCCAAAATACTCAAATTTGATGCAAATGCACACATAACATCAAGACCAAAACAAGAACCAATTAGCTATAAACCATACTCATCGAAATTCAACGTATACACATCAAATATATGCCACAAGCACCATGTATTACTAATCGTAACATACATATATACATAACACTAGACTCTTCGAATATTATTCATGCTATGACTTAACAATCACACGACTTAATACAACGGTCCACAACTTATAGCCAATAAGGGAAAAACATCATAATATGCACACATGGTTTTTAGTTTCTCCCCGAACGAAGGGCTCAAAATCTAAAGATCCGTTCATATTGTGCCATTACCCACCAATGTGGACTCCACAAAGACTGTTATAGTCCCTAAAATTTCTCCCATTTTTGAGCGGCCTCCAAAAACAGAAACAGAATGTCTAGAACTCCCGGGGTTCAATGACAACACACACAATGCAAGTGAAATAATCCTGCAATGGAGGCAATCCTAGACGAGAGCTCCAAACCGGTTACGACTCCAATTAACACATAACATACATATAACTTCAAAAGCAGTAAAACTCGACAACACAATAATCCAAATGAAGTAGGTAATTAACATACATATTTAGATATAATGATTCAACATGCAAGAAATGACAAATTCAACATTTCAACCAATGCAATAAAACATGACTTAAATCATTCTAACACAATTTTCAGAACTTATACATAAACATTTAATGCATTTTTAGTACCGAAAAGACAAGGGTGAAGATCCTTACTTTGAATTATAAGAAAGGAATTAATCACCAAAATTCCAGAAAACATAGCAACTTCAAATACAAATTCCCGTATGCTGGAAACTCGAAATGCAACTCCGTCACTTCTCACGCGTAGCCCTTTACATTAGCTTCGAAACGCACTAAAAAACGTCCAAAACGGAGTTCGTTTGCTACTTCAATTTAGAAAAATGCTCACATCTCTCTGTTTGTCCAAACTTTCTTCGTATCTCTCTAACTTATTTTTTTCTCTCTCAAATCTCAAAATCGTGCACTAACTACCAATAGATACAACTCTCTAAAGGTGCCAAACCACCTCACAAGTTCTTTAAATCACACACTTAAGTCCCCCAAGTTCTAAACAACATAAACGCCACCCTCAACAATTGTACACAACAATTAACATTTAATAGCATATAACACATCAAATTCAATTAGCATGCCTTAATTGTTGGAATTTTACCCATATTCACTCCTTAGTTCAAGGATTACTAATTAGATAATAATTAGGTGGACTCCCAATCAGATATTAATTAGGTTGTGATTAGGTAAATTACTAATTATGTGAACTCCTAATCCTTTTAGCGAAAGGTTTATATATATATATATATATATATATATATATATATATATATATATATATATATATATATTACAGAAGGCCTTTTCATTTTTTACGATTCAGAGACCCCACTTAGCGCCACGTGGCAGGCTATAATATTTTCTTCATTTTTTTGTATATTTTAATTTGAACGAAAACTAATAGTACACTATCTCAACTTCTCACATCCACTATCCCTCAAAATTTTCATGTAAGTCGCTCATTTGCAAATCTATCGAATCGAGCCTGAAAAATTCATGCCCTGAAAAATACTAAATCAAGTGTATTTTTTAGACAAATTCTATTGTTTCTGTTTGGTGGTTCTTCCCTAAAAAAGAAATATATAAATGTTTCATTGTTCTCAATCAAATGTGCAGGTTCCATTTATTTACTCTACCAATTCTCTATTTTCACCAATTTTTGTATTTCTTCATTTATTTTTTCCTAATAATTCTACTTTCTTTTATTCTCCTTTTGATTCTTTGTTCTTTTAACCTCAAACATTTGTAAGGCTTCTTGAGTAAGGTAATAATCCATTCCGCAGGTGAAAGCTGCTTCGCTTTTGAAATTGGTCTTTCTCAATATCTCAATTGATGATGATATAGTTATTTTCTTCTTCTTTTTTCTTTTTTTCATTTAACACTTTTAGATTTGTTCACTACAATTATATTGATTTATATCATGATTTAATAATAAAAAAATGTAATCTATGTTTAGTTAAGATTGATTTCTGTGAAGAGGACAGATCAAGAAATGGAAGGAGTATGTGGAACAGACTACTGCAGATAACTTCTATTTTTTTTTCAAAGGTAGCTTTGTTATAGTATTGAAGCCTCTGTTATGACGACTTGGAATGGTTGTGTATAATTATACTACATTAGAGCTCTCATTCGGAGGGTTTAGAGGAATACTCTAAAGGAGTTTCTTGGTGCTGCCCTAAATTTCTGATGGTTTTGTGCTGATGAATTATTCTTAAGTTATCATAAAACAAGCATGTTCAACTTAGATTGAAGTTTCACAACTTGCCTAATATTGTTATTGAGGGAGGTTAGCGAATTGGATGGTGATTTATCCAATTTGCAAAGTAATTGCTTGCTTCTCATTTAGGTCTCCTCAGATACACCATGACATGAAAGTAATGAATCACTAAGGTAAACAATGTCAAATATCCAACATTTGATGGAAGTGACTAATCCATGAATTCTCAAATTTTTTTCCATGTGAACCAGATATTGGGAGTTGAGTTTTATGAATACAATTTGATGGTGTACATGAGGTTGTTGTTATCTTTCACAAAATAAAATATTGTATATGTATAAACAAATTCACCAAGAAATATTATCATGTATGCACAAATGTAGAGTGAGATGAAACTTTTTTTTTGCTCAAGACTCTTAAAGTTAGGCTTCTCTTTTAATCAATTGGGAAAAAATTATAGTTTTTTTTTTTGTTTATTTTATGATTTCCATTTGTCCTTCCATTCCGAGACTCTTAGAATGTAATAATTGTTTCCTCCATCCCTTTTTATGAAACCCGTTGAAGGGATTTTACATTCATTTACTTTGTGATGCGTCATTATTCCCTCCCACTTACTTTGTAATTCGAGCATTCAACTTCTTTTTGAATTCTATTATTTCCATGGATTTCTTTTTGTTAATTATGACTAATGAAATAAAGGGTTTCTTGGACCTTACTCTCTTAAATGTCAATAAAAGTAGAACGCTTTCCAACCTGCAAGGATGAGGTGTAACAAAAGCAGACTGAGATAGAGTTTTTCTTCTTACTAAAAAACAAACGGTGACATGTGGAGGTTGTCATTTGGCCCACATTAATATTACAGCATTGCCATCCACCCAGCACTAAAACCCACAATATGATGCACGAACTAAACGGGGTTCATAAAAAATCAAAATCGACCAAATCAAACCAATCCAAACTAGTCTAAATCGATTTTTCGATTTGAGCGGTGCATTACACTGATTTCGGTATTTACTAAATTAAAATTAAACTTTTGGTTGGTTTAAATTTTTTTATAATCCAAACCGAAACAAACCGAATATATGTAATATATTAAAGAATATATATAGATATAGATATAGATATAATATTAAAGAACTCTTTTGTAATAAAATATATATTAAATTTCTTATTTATATAACATGACAAGCAAGCTTTTCAAGTGCTAAAGTAAGAGATTGAAGAGCCATCTGTTGTATATGGTTTTAGAATACCTGAAGTTTTTACTTTGAAATTAATAATAATGTATTTTTTGTATTTTTTCTTTTTTCTCGTAGATAATTTTTTAGTAATTTGTTTCAAGATCAACAATTTATTTTTCATTAATTTTTTTTTGTGTGTGTGTTTAACTTGTGAAAAAAATAATAGACATATTTATTTATATTTTTAGTAGCTAGATAATTATATAAAAAAATTATTTTATTTTTACTTTATGTTGAAGTTCAAGAATCAATAATTTATATTTCATTATTTTGTTTTTTATTGTGTTTAACTTGTGAAAATAATAGTCTTATTTTTTTTATATTTTTAGCCGCTAAATAATTATATAAAAAATTATTTTATTTTTAATTTATAATTAATATGCTTTGTATATATCGAAAACTGAACAACCAAACCAAACCAAACCAAACCGACACAAACCAAATGCATCGGTTTGGGATTTTAAATGGTTTGGATTGATTTCAAAAATTTTAAACCGAATATTTCGATTTGATTTAAAAAAATGTACAAAATCAAACCAATCCGAACCATAAACACCCCTACCAAACATAATGTCCACGGACAACTCATACATTAACCAAAGAAAGAAAATATATATATATATATATATATATATATATATATATATATATATATATATATATATATATATATATTGGTGATTGGTTTTCTATCGACTTACATTACGTGTTGGTTGGACTTGAAAAATCTTGAAGATCTTCCAAAAGGGATGGTTCTTACAAAATAATTACAATGGGAAACTTAAAGAATCTTGTATTCCTTTCGACTAGAGACGAAGTTAGTATTTTGTCGTAGAGTAAAATTTCTTACAATTTTTGGGAGAAAAGAACAAATTTTTAAGTTATGTTTGTAAAATTTCAAAATTTTAAAAAGGTAAAACATTCAAAAAAAAAATTAGTTTTGAATGGCCGCTGCTACCTTTGCCCTTGAAAATGTCCCTGCTATCAATGTGCAAAATCAAATTAATAATGAATAAGCCAAAGCATGTTATGATGATCCCTCTTTGGAAAAAAATTTGTCTATTTGTATATTCAAATAACAAAGGTTATTTAGCACCGCCAAGCTATTTACTCCCACAACTCCTGTATAATTGTAAATATATGTCATTTTACTGTCTCCGGAAATATCCAATTTGTTGTTCCCAAATTGCCCCTAATTCTATCGATTAGTATTATCTTTCATATAGTTCTAATAAACAAACCCAAAAAGTAAAAAAACGAGAGAAGCAAAATACAAAAAAAAAAAAAAATAAAAAAATACCTTCACATAGTGATTATCCAAATTTTCTATCTTTTCATTCTTTTTCTTCCTCTTCTCTCTTTATATAGTGATTATCCAGGTTTTCCCCAAGTGTTGTGCCTCAACATCTCATACATTGCAGCCTTTTTACTTATAAAAACATACCTTTTCAATTACTAACTACTTCCCTCCAAATAACAACTTAACACTAGGTCATCTAACTTCCTATCCATGCTAATGCGCCTTAAGACTAATCAATTAAACAATTAAACACTTAAAACAATTAAATTATGCATGCAAAGGTTACGAGTATCACATTTCGGATAAAGCTCATAACATAGTTTATTAGTTTCATTCACAAGGTTCTCAATGGAGACCTTCCATATCCGGTTTACAGAGGTAAAGCTTCTAACACAGTTTTTTCCCCTCAATTTATAAGATATGATCTGGGGACATTAAGTTTAAGAGACACTCTACTCTTTCTTGGTCAATTACTGTATTTACTGTTTTAATTTCAATCTTGAGGCATCGTATTCATTTCCATTTCTCCAATTTTCCGAATGTGTTTTCTTTTATTGCTTTTGTTAATTTTAAAATGAAACAATACTCCATGAGAATTTTAAAAAACGGGATATATGGGTACTTATACATATATGCTTGAATTCAGTAACCAAAGAATGGTTCCACAAAGAGAGTGTTGGGTAATATTCTCAAAGTCCCACATTAGTTAGAAAAGGAAATGGTCAAGGCAAGAGGGAAAATAAATAGACCTACCTAGTTTTGGGTTTAATTATACTAATTATATGAGTCTTGTAAGTGTAGACTTGGAGTTCTTCGAAGAGGGTTTGTAATTTTTCTTCCGTAAAAAAATTACATAGTAAAAGTTTTTACCCTTCGGGGGGTCGTGGATGTAGGTCAGAGTTGAGATCGAACAACGTTAAAAATTTTGTGTTGTTTTTCTGCTTTCTTTTTGTTTCTTTTATAATTAGTTGTTTGGAGTGTTCCGCTACCCAACAATTGGTATCAGAGCTAGAGGTTTAGGCTTGGGAGGAGGCGAAAGAAGTTGCAGATCTAGTTTTCGGATAAGTTTTCGTTGATGCTTTAATTAAGATTTTGGTGTTATTTTAATTAAAGTTAAAGTGTTTAAATTATGGAGTCTTTAAACACCGTTGTGCCGATGAAGAGTGATTTCCATCTCCCCTCTTTGATGGAAATATTTATTTTACCTTATGGAAATGCACCATTCAAGACAATTTAGTGCAAAGACAGAAGGGATGAAAGATTCTGAGTGGATTACAATTAAGAAGAGGGCGGTTAGTACAATTCGATTGACTTTGGCTCCACAAATCAAGATGACGGTGTTGAGAGAGACGTCACCAAAGAAGTCGTGGGACTCTTTGGAGAATAAGTATTCCTCGAAAACTTTGACTAACTGATTGAAAATGAAGATGGATATGTACTCACTCAAAATGAGTATAGGCACTGCTGTTATTGGCCTCATTACCGAAATCCTATAAATCTTTGGTGTAGTCACTGTTGGCAGGAAATAATACACTACAATTGAATGAGGTTTCAAAGGCATGAAGGAGAACCAACAGATGATAAATGAGGATTACCCCGAGGAGGATTGAGTACTAGCTACAGAGAGTTCTAAAATAGGGATGAATCAGAGCAGGAGTAGAGGTGGCCAAGGAAGAGGGAAATCTCGACATAGAGGTGATTGCAACGAGGTCGGGTGCTTCTATTGTGGGGAACTTGGTCATTTCCAAAACTGTTGTCCAAAGATGAGGGAGGATTTGAAAAATCTTCGTGAACAGGTAAAAGGTAAGGCAAATGTATGTGATTCCTCTACAAATGTGATCAGCGATGATGATGATTTATATTTGATGAGATGTTTAGATGACACTGCTGAGAATCATTCAAACTGAGTTATGGATAATGCTGCCGACTTGCATATCTGCAAGGACCGAGGGCGTTGGACGAGTCCGCCTGAAACTCTACAATAATGAGGTAAAAGTGCTTCCTAATGTTAGATTTGTACTTGAATCAAGTGCCAACATAATTTCGTTGGGTGAATTGGCATCAATGAGTTACAGATATGTTGGAATTATGATGTTTGGAAAGTCTATAGAGGCAAAGTTCTGGTTATGCGAGGATGGAAAAAATGGAATAATTTATACCACATTGATGGTCATTCCTTGAAGAAGCAAGGAAGTAAAGTTGAAGGAAGGATAGAGAAAGAGACCGCGAATATTGAGAAGAAAGTTAGGTTTTCTGATTCTGTTGTAAATTCGGAACTTGAGAAAAGGGAGGATATGTTGGGTAATATTGTCGAAGTCCTCATTGGTTAGGAAAGGAAAAGTTCAAGGCAAGTGGGCCAATAAATAGACCCACATAGTTTTGAGTTTAATTGTACCAACTCTTTGAGTCTTGTGAGTGTAAGTAGACTTGGAGTTCTTTGAAGAGGGTTTGTAATTTTTCTTCCATCCAAAAATTACACAGTGAAAGTTTTTACCCTTCGGGGTCGTGGATGTAGGTATGAGTTAAGATCGAACAACGTTAAATTTCTTCTGCTGTTTTTCTGCTTTCATTTCGTTTCTTTTACAATTTGTTGTTTGGAGTGTTTCCCTGCCCAACGGAGAGATCATAGTAACATTTCCCGTCATGAAAATAATAATGAAAAGACAACTATCGAAGCAAATTTTCTTCTCTATTGCTCTTTGGCCATGGAGTATTTGATTTCCAATCATAGGAACACTACAACAAAAAACATTGAACAAAACTATTTTTTGGATAGGTATCATCACTACAACAAAAAATGTCTATTGTAACGTTTGTCATATATCACAATAAGACAAAAAAATGTCAATATATATCATACCAACATTTATTACAAATGTCGTATATATGTTTCATTTGCCTATGTTGTTATGGGGTTTTACGACATTTGTTACAAGCACCGATACATATCTCTTACGCCGTTTGTTGCCTCATTTTTGCATCATTTTAAAGTTTATATGTGATACCCGTAACCTTTGCGTGCATATATTAATTGTTCTAAGTGCTTAATTATTTTATTTTTTATTTGATAAGTCTTAGGGGCGCACTAGGAAGGAAAGAAAGTTAGAGGACCTAAGTGCTAATTAAAATTAACTTTTGAGTTAGTTGGTAGTTATTTATGGAGGGAAATAGTTAGATTAATGAAAATGCCTATTTTAATTCATTAGGCTTTAATGTATGGAATTAAAAGGAAACCCATTTGAAGAGAAATCATGAGAAACATAGGTTATAAATAAAAGAGGAACAAGAGATAGAAAATGTAGAGAAATACTGAAGTGTTGGAAAGATCAATACAGCAAAAGAAAAACCTTTGGCAGTAATAGAAAACGTTTTCTGATCATTCACAAAATTTAATCATAGTTATACGACTCCTTAAAATAGATTATGACTGGTGGAGATTGGATTCGAACGACTAGTTTAAGAGATATCGATTTTCAGAGTGCAATGTTGGGACATTCGGGAAAAATGAGTTTTAGTTTATCAATTGAATTTTTGTTAAATATTTAAGGTAAGATTTTTACATTCTTGCATTTTCCATTAAAAAATATGAGTTTTTTTCAAAAAATAAGTCCTTTTTTTATTATTTTATGAAATGGATTTTTTCATCATTTTTCTATTGCATCAAAATGGATGAAGTATTGTGAAGTCCTTTTGCAAATCTTCATGAGAAACAAGTTTGAGTTTATCATAAATAGCGACAAAAAAATCCTTTCAAAATGTAAAGAAAATTTGGCCAAAGATACCATTAATAACTTATATTTATCATTATTCCTCACTGTCAGATTTTCTTCTTTACCGTATGTTGTAGCGATACAACGTTTAGATCGTGCAAACTTCTGTGTATAATTTTCTCAAAATTTGAAAATCTTTGAAAGTTCTTTTTGAAGGGCTGTATGATATTAACGACCCATTATACCAATGACGTTTCTCATATACGTTCCTCGTATTCTTTAAACCAATAACATATTTTTTCAATTATGATAAAAACCCTTTTTTTTTTCAAGAATATTTTTACCCCTATAGAAAGTAAACCGCCTTTAAACCAAAATTGCATAGAACAAGGTGTTGTATCACTTGATGCAGGTATAATAATGAAATCAAGATTTCCACCTATAGGAAACACAATCCAATTATTCAGTTTCCAATAATTAATTCTATTCTTTAGTTTCAGAAACAGTCAATTTCAACAAATGAGAATCTCAGAGATCAGAAATCCTTTTGCAACTCTTCAAGAGAAACAAGTTTGAGTTTCTCATGAATTGCGATAGAAAGATCCTTCCAAAATGTAAAAAACATTAGGGCAAAGATACAATTACTAACTTATATCTATCATTATTCCTCACTGTCAAATTTCCCCCTTACCGTACACCGTAGTGATGCAAAGTTTTGATAGTGCAAACTCACTTTGGTATATAATTTTCTCAAAACATGAAAATCTTTTAAAGTTCTTTTTGAAGGTTTGTAGGAAACTAGTCGATTGACGCTAAAATGAAGTTAGAGTTCTCCATATTCAAGAAAGTTAAGGGATGATGGAAATCCACATAATACAAACCATAGTTGCACCTTAAGTCAATATTGATTTTTTTTTTTTTAGACTCCATCACACCATAATCATTTATATCCCATGTTTCAAAGTGAGAATTCCCATTATTCACATAGCACAAAAAAATCAACGTGGGAGAAACATGAAGTACTCACTCTCCATGTTCAATGACCAACACAACTTGACAAGTTCTTGAGAAATTGTTGTCCAATGCAGACACCCATTCAATAATGATTAGAACGATCACTTCTTTTTCGGACAAAGGGAATCATAAATCCTACTCCCCGTATCTGAACTGGGAGTATGTATAATATCAACTTTCATTTGAGGATGTAATAGACCAGCACGTGTCAAACTTTTAAAACGAATGATCTTGTATTCTCTAGTCTTACTACTAGCTAAGGAATATAAATTGAATATAACCCTTTCAAATTTTTTGTATTATTATGAATGTTAAGTTTTCTTATGATATAGGTATAAATTATTTGGGAATGGTCAAATGATTTACCAGTTCCTCAGTCACGGAAATCATTGATATTAAATTTTAATAATAATTAAATTTCAATTATTTTGAAATAACTCACATGTCTGACATTTAAACGGAAAAAACTATTATTAATAAACGTGATTTAAAATAAGCCTAAGTTTCTATTCAACAAGACATACAAGGATTATCATGCGAATATTAAAGACCCGTTATACCAAAAAAGTTTCTCATATACTTTCCTCGTATTCTATAAACCAATAACATTTTTTCAGTTAAGAAAAAAAACCTTTTTTTTTTCAAAAATATTTACGACAATAGAAAATAAATCATCTTTACACAAACATTGCATTGAATAAGGCTACTACTTGCATAAAACAAGGTGTGTATCACTTGATACAGATATAATAATGAAATCGAGATTTTCCCTGCTGGGAACTGCAATCCAATTATTATTTTTCCAGTAATTACTTATGTTCTATAGTTGCAAAAAGAGTCAATTTCAACAAATGAGTCTCTCAGAGATCAAAAATCCTTTTGCATATCTTCAAGAGATACAAGTTTGATTTTCACATTAATTGCGACCGAAAGATCCTTCCAAATGTAAAAATCATTAGGCCAAATATACAATTACAAACCTATATCTATCATTATTCCTCACAGTCAAAATTTTCCCCTTACCGTGTGCTGGAGCGATGCAAAGCTTTGATCATGTAAAATCACTTTCGTAAATAATTCTCTCAAAACATGAAAATTTTTTAAAGTTACTTTTGAAGGGCTGTATGAAATTAGTCGGTTGAAGCTAAAATGAAGCTAGAGTTCTCCATATTCAAGAAAATTAGGGATGATGGAAATCCACATAATACAACCCATAGTTGCACCTTAAGTCAATATTGATTTTTTATTCATAGACTCCATCACAGTATAATTTTTTATATCCAAAGTTTCAAAGTGAGAATTCCCATTATTCACATAGCACAAGAAAATCAATGTGGGAGAAACATGCATCATTCACTCTCCATGATCAATGACCAAAAGAACTTGACAAGTTTTTGAGAAATTATTTTCCCACTCAACAATGAATAGAACGATCCCTTCTTTTTTTCGGACGAGGGGCATCATAAATCCTACTCCACATATCTGAACAGAGAGTATGTATAATACCAACTACCATTTCTCTTCTTGTTGAGGATATGATCGGACCAACGTGTGTCAATCTTGCAAAACGAATGATCATGTTTTCCCTAGACTTACTATTACCAAAGCAAGAAAGATTGAATACACCAGCTTAAAAAAAATTGTAATATTATAAATGGTAAGTTTTCTTATTATATAAGAATAAATTATTCTGGAATGGTCAAATAATTTATCAGTACCTGAGTTACGGAAATCATAGGTATTAAATTTGTAATAATAATTAAATTTTAATTATTTTGATATAACTCACATCTCCGACTTGTAAACGGAAAACCATATTATTATTAAACCAAATAAATAGTGATTCGTGTAAAGTACGTGCAGCGTTTGACATTTAGAGGAGATATTCCAGACAAAAAATCGAGAAAATAGAAGAAACTTCGTATATTTGAACCCAAAAAAAAGGAAACAAAAATGTAACCCAACGCTAAATCTATAGGTATTAAATTATCTCAACAAAAATGTGAATTTTCAAATTGTTACACGTTTGTCGCACAGTTAATGATCGATGAACGGTTATTCATTATATTGTCAATATAATTTAAAATAAGCCTAAACTTCTATTCAACAAGATGTGTGAACATTATCATGTGAATATTGATAACCTGTTAGACCAAAGAAGTTTCTTATATACTTTCCTCGTATTCTTGAAACCAATAACATTTTTCCAGTTAAGATAAAAACCTTTTTTCAAGAAATATTTTACCACAATAGAAAATAAATCGTCTTTACACCAAAATTGCATTGAACAAGGCTACCATTGGCATAAAACAAAGTGTTGTATCACTTGATGGAGGTATAATAATGAAAGCATGATTTTCCCTGCTGGGAACTACAATCCAATTATTCAGTTTTGCAATAATTACTTCTAATTTATAGTTCCAGAAACTGTCAATTCAACAAATGAGCCTCTCAGAGATAAGAAATTCTTTCGCAAATCTTCTAGAGAACAAGTTTGAGTTTCTCATGAATTGTGACCGAAAGATCCCTCCAAAATGTAAAGAAAAATGGGACAAAGATACAATTATTGACCTATATTCATTATTGCTCGCTGCCATAATTTTTCCTTTAACGTATGCTGGAACGATGCTAACCTCGAATCATACAAAATCACTGTGGTGTATAATTTTCTTAAAACATTAAAATCATTGTAAGATCCTTTTGAAGGGTTGTATAAACATAGTCGATTGATGCTACAATGAAGCTAGAGTTATCCATTGTTAAGAAAGTTAATGGGTGATGGAAATCCACATAATTCAAACCATAGTTGCACTTTATGTCAATATTTATTTACTTTATTCAAAGACTCCATCACACCATAATCATTTATTGCTCAAGTTTCAAAGTAAGAATTCCCATTATTTGTTGTTCTCCTGTTACTAAAAAGAAAAAATAAACATATACATAACATAAGCATAAACCATTTCAGATTAAATCATGGACGAGGCAGTAGTAAATCACTTGCCCTTAAGGCCAACAAGAGCAACGAGTTCCCAATGTACAACGCCCAATCACACTGCTTACTAGAAGCATAGAGGAGCAAATGACTTGAACTTTTCGGTGCGTGAACTCTCTCAGAACTAATATGGAATGCAGAAATGAAGAAGGGAGATTATTTCGTAGCGTATGATTTTGTGGGGGGGGGGACTCGCTTTTATAGCGATCGAAACTGTAGTTTCACCCTCACTCCCTCACCTCGTAGTGAATAACGTGGGTAACTCCCACACCTCGTAGTGGCGTAATGTGCAGTTAGTTAAAACTGCTGGAGAATTTCGTGTAGGGACCATTATACAATTACACAAACGTTATGTGACTATTATGCAGTACTCAATAGTTAAGGGACTATTATAGTAAATTTGTCCAAAAATATATTACTGCCCTCCCGACAGGGACGTGACGAGACGAGACGAGACGAGTCGAATCGAGTCTAGACGAGACGTACGGACGGACGGTGCGCGTGGAGTAAGCTCTTTCCCACTTGTTTAAGATCACTAGTCTAGCTAGCTAATACACATAAATTACTTTTAATCGGTTTTCACAAACGATGTGGGATAACATCACACCTGCAAAAATAACCTCCCCACTTTAACCAAATTTATCAATTACACCAAGAATTAGTTTCCTCACATGTTATATATCATCGTGAAGTTTGCGCAACCCACTACGCGATGAATTGAAAACACTTTAAAACAATGCGGCGAAACACACAATAAAATTTGATCAAATAAGTCAACATAATATTTAATTCTCCCACAATCCCCCACATGAATGAAATTTGGCAGGAAAGATGCACGTGTAGCCTAACATTCAATTTCGAGAGTTTAACGAGAAATCGCTGCTTCGAGATAGGTGGTTGTGAACCTTGAACTTTCCCTAGTGAAATATAATCGGGTACACTTGCTAAAATTAACATTCAATATAGGTTATCTTTTATTAGAAGTTTCTATCATACTCTACGTATTACGTATAAAGATCATTAAAATTTAACACTTATCCTTCAATGGACATGTCTATGACTCTTTCATCACAGGAATGGCCTGGGAATTCTTTTCCCGAGTGCTTCGCTCGATTCCCCCCACAATTTAGTTTTCCCGTTCAACTTGCAAATTGGGTTTAACAATTCAGGTTAGGTGTCCATCATGAGTGGTAATCAATTTCACGGGCTTCAACCCCATTCCCCTCGATGAACTCTCTACAAGGTCTTTTGTTAGCCCTTTTGTTAAGGGGTCCGCCATGTTTTATTTGGATTTGTCAAAGTTTAAAACAATAACGCCGATTTTCAATAGAGTTCTAGCGTATTTATGTCTTCGACATAAATGTCTAGACTTCCCATTATACACATTATTTGCAGCTCTTCCAATAGATGACAAACTATCACAATGTAAGCTCATTGGTTGCATTTGTATTTAACATATTGGAACGTCTTCCAAAAAACTACAATGCCAATCAGCCTTTGCTGCTCCTATATCCAAACCTATGAGCTTTGATTTTACAGTTGATCTTTCAATGCATGTTTGTTTGCATGATTTCCATGAAATCGTTACACCTCCCATCACAAAAACGTATCCACTAGTGGAATTTATTTTTTTGGAGTCCGAAATTCAATTTGCATCAATGTACCCTTCAAGTACAGTTGGATATCTAGTATAATGTAACCCATATTCAGTAGTGTATCGTAGATATCTAAGCACTCTCACTAATGTTTTATTGGGATTACTAGTATACCTCGCCAGTATGTTGACTGAATTTGCGATATCTGGTCTAGTACAATCCATAAGGTACTTTAAACTCCCAATAATTCTAGAATACTCCAGTTGTCGCACACCTTCTCTATGACTCTTGCAGATATTTGAAACTACTTACAAAAATGTTCTAGAAATTACATCACTTCCTTTGTCAACAGGTCCCATGTCCTTCATATCGAAGTTTTGTGACAACTTTTTTTTGGTAGCCTTGATGTTAGCTTTGTTACCAATGATTAAAATGTCATCCACGCAGAGACAGACTAATACATAGTCATTGTTGTTTCCTTTCACGTAAAACACTTGTTACACTGATTTATTTGAAATCCATTCAAAATCATTATGCTATAAAATTTCTCATGTCATTGTTTAGGTTATTGCATATCCATACAATGATTTAACAAGTCTACACACCAAGTGCTCTTTACTTGGAACCAAAAACCCTTAAGGTTGTTCCATGCAAATCTCCTCTTCTAGTTCTCCGTTGAGGAAAGTCTTATTTACATCTATTTGATGGATTTCCAAGTCAAACAAAGTTGCAACGTCTATGATTAACCTGATTGATGTTTTCCTCGACACATGAGCATAAGTGTCGAAATAATCCACACCATGAGTTTGTCTAAAACCTTTTAATACAAGTATTGCATTGTATTTATCTACTGTACCATATGGTCTTCTTTTCTTTTTGAAAATCCACTTGTGGCCAAATGCTTTTGAACCTGTTGGAAGTTCCACAAGTTCCCATGTATGATTTTCAAGTATTAAATTTATCTCACTATCAACAGCTTATTTCCAGAGGTCGGAATCAGGAGAAGACATTACATCTCTATAAGTCAAAGGGTCATTTTCTACCAGATAACTCAAGAAATCAGGACCAAATGACTTTTAAATTCTAGCTCTCTTGCTATGCCTAGGCTCTTCAACTTCCTATTGAATATCTTGTTCCCCCACATTTCTCACATCTCGATTGACGTTTGGGTCTAATCCAGAGCTATCAATGTATGGGGAAAAAACATTTCAAAGAAAGAAGCATCCCTAACCTCAATAATGGTATTTACAAGCACTTCATAATTTTTTGATTTGTACACTAAAAATATGTATGCACTATTATATTTTGCATATCTTATAAACATACAATCTAGCATTTTTGGTCCTATTCTTGTCAGCATATGAGGAGGAATCAGAACCTTTGCTAGACATCCCTATACTCTTATAAATTTGTAAGAAGGTACATGACCTTTCCACAATTCAAAAGGTGTTTTGTCTAGCCTTTTATGCGGTAGTCTGTTTAGGATGTGATTTACGGAAAGAAAAGCTTCCTCTGGGGTGATTCAGAACTAATTAACATAGCATTCATCATCTCTTTTAATTTCTGTTTTTGCGTTTCGCGTTCCATTTTGTTATGGAGTATAGGGCACAGTTGTTTCATGTATAATGCCACTTTCATCACATAATTGAGCGAATGGAGATTCATATTCTCCACCTCTGTCGCTTCTAAAACTTTTAATTTTTTTACCATGTTTATTTTCAAATTCATTCTTATAATGAACAAACATGTTCATTGCTTCGTCATTACATTCATTTTAAAGAGACTATAAGATAAGTACCCCTTTCCTACATACATTTCATTCTTTGTTAGAATAAATTTGTTTGCCTTACATACAAGCCTGAATACATTGTTGTTCAACACAATTCCAGAAATGAGATTTCTTCGTATCTCAGGCACATGGAGCACTTCAGTGAGAGTCAGCTCCTTCCCAGATGTAATCTTCAGGACAGTATTTCTCTTTCCTTCAACATTGGAGAATGCAAATTTTCCTATGTAGCAGACTTCATTCTCAACAGCTTGATAAGTCTTGAGCATCCATTTGTTGGTACAAATATGGTGAGTGACCCCCGTGTCCACAAACCATTATTTTAGGTTTCCCCTTTCATATTCACCCCTGAAAAGACAACAGTGAGGTGCATGTCCACCATTCCAGAGTTTAGCTTAACAACCTCTGATACATGAGCCTGGACATCCATTTGATTCTTGTTTCTGTTCCCATTCCCATTGAAACTCTTGTTCTTGTTGTAGTTATTACTTTGACAGTCCACACGACTACGACAATCATTTGCTTTGTGGTTTTGCTTACCATATACAAAGCAGCTTCCCGTGAACTTCTTGTTGGAGTTTGACGCCTTAAAGTCACTTGGGCATGTCCTCTTTCCACTAGTTTCGACAATATTTACCTTTGAGACAGAAGTATATGGCCTATTTGATGCCTTCCTCACATCCTGTTCAATTCTCAACTTTAAAATCACCTCAAGGGTCATTTCCTTCTTCCCAAGCTTAAGGTTATGCTTGAAATCATCCCAAGAAGGGGTAATTTCTCAATCATCAACACCACCTGCAACGAGTCGTTGATGAAGGGATTCATGGGCAGAAACTCTTCTAAACACCCAAGAGTCCTCCCCCAAAGGATCCGCTCATACCATAGGAATCAAAAAAATCTAGACAGAAACTTACTTTTCAGGTTCAAGAATTTGATTCTTGAATGAAAGATGCTGTTTCATGGATACGTTGCTGCCACCAATGGATTTCCCTTTGCGGAAGTCCCTCTACCGGTATCCACGCGACGAAACGAACAGTGATTGCTAGCTCTTCGTTTTTCCGAGTTTCGGGAATTAGAGAGAAAAGGGAGAGGCAGAATAGAAAATATGATTTTCTAGGTATTTTTGGTATTTCAGCTGAAAAACATTAACTCCTAGGGTTTCGGCCAAGAGAAGTTTATATAGGAAGTGAGAGGTTGTTTCAAGCACAACTCCCACGTCCTATCCACCTCTTTTGGCAGTGGGAGTATATAATTCCCACGTCCTCTAGACTTCTGCTGGTAGTGGGAGTCTTTATCGGATAATAACTCCCACGTAATCCCAGCTATACCGAAAATGCCTTTATCTCTAATTCGAATAATAACGCTTTATTATTTTCAGAAGAATAAATGTCAGATACAATGAACCTAGACACATTCTAGATTCATTGAATCTGGACATGAAGCTCGTTAGCTCGTCTATGCGTGTGACCATGTAGGTTGATATCACAATGGCAATGAAAACATACTTAGTAGTATTATGTGTCCATAAATTACAAGCGGTCCCTAGCAGGACATTGTGACTACCCAAAGTGAATGAATTTACGGTGGAACCTAATATCAATCCACTATTTAATCCCTTTGTCTCGCGATATCCTAATTAAGCATAAGGCATGGTAGTCGTCACCCTTATTAAGCTTAATTGTATTAATGTTCGATCTCCGGGTAAAATGTTCCAACAAATAGTATTTGATAACCACTTTATCAAATACATTTAAGCACGGCCATGCATTTAAACAGTTTTCCCTATCGAGGGGCCCATGGATATCTCTCTCTAATAATAGAGAGGGACAAATTCCTTACAATCCCTCTCACATTCAAGCCATGATAGGACGCTACATCCGATCATCAGTCGTATTGATTACTCGATTAAAAGTAACGTCCGACTGAGTCAAAACGTGGCTCCATTCATGTTAGAATCAATGGAGACATAAGGTCTAAGGATTCTAAAATAGTATTGAGGAAGTAATACTTATGACTAAGGACCATGAAATATTACTTCTCTAACGGATCACGTTTGATACAATATATCTTAATATAGTGCATCTATGATATGATTTGTATTCATTACACATGATTAGTAAATGATCTCTCTAATCGGATGGAAACGCCTGAGAATGTGTTTGGATCGTTGGTGAGATCTAGGTTCCTTAGCTTGTGAAATGGCGCCAGTATTATCACAATAGAGGTCCACTGGGTACACAATGCTAGGGACGACACCTAGTTCATCAACAAATTTCCTGGTCCAACCAGCTTCTTTAGCTGCTTTAGAGGCAGCTAGATACTCAGCTTCTGTTGTAGAGTCGGCCACGGTTTCTTGCTTTGAGCTCTTCCAGCTCACAACACCTCCATTCAAACAAAACACAAAACCAGATTGCGATATAAAGCCATCTACGTCGGTCTGGAAGCTTGTGTCTGTGTGACTTCCTTCCTAACCTCCGTAAACCAAGAACATATCTTTAGTCCTTCTCAAGTACTTAAGAATGCTCTTGACTGCAGTCCAATGTGACTCTCTAGGGTTAGATTGATATCTACTAGTCATACTTAAAGCGAACGAGACATCTGGGCAAGTGCATATCATGGCATACATAATAGACCTAATGCCTGAAGCATACGGGATCTTACTCATGCGCTCTTGGCCCTCCTTTGTGGAAGGTCCTTGAGTTCTGCTGAGTTTAATGCCATGTGACATGGGCAAGAATCCCTTTTTGGAGTCTTGCAACTGAACCGTTTCAGTACCTTGTCAATGTATCCACTCTGGCTTAGGCCAATCATTTTGTTAGATCTATCTCTATAGATTCGTATACCCAAAATGTATGTAGCCTCGCCAAAGTCTTTCATGGAAAAGCACTTCCCCAACCAAGCTTTTACGCTTTGTAATACGGGGATGTCATCCACATAAAGCAAAAGGAACACTACTGCATTATTAGTTACTTTCTTATAAACACAAGGCTCGTCTTCGTTTTTGATGAAATAAAATTCTTTAATACGCCCATCAAAGTGACGATTCCAGCTTCGAGATGCTTGCTTCAGTCCATAAATGGACCTTTAAAGCTTACACACTTTGCTAGGATTTGATGGATCAACAAACCCTCAGGTTGTGTCATATACACATCCTCGTGAAGGTTTCCATTAAGAAACGCAGTCTTAACATCCATTTTCTCATAGTCATAATATGCAGCTATGACAAGTAAAATCTTAATAGACATTATCATAACGACAGGAGAAAAGGTTTCGTCATAGTCAATACCATGAACTTGTCTATAACCTTTAACTACTAGTCGAGATTTAAAATTGTGTACATTACCATCCATGTCGGTTTTCTTTTTGAAACACCATTTGTTATCAATGACCTTACACCCTTCGGGTGGGTCAACCAAAGTCCACATTTGGTTATCGTACATGGATTGCATCTCAGACTTCATAGCTTCTAGCCACAAATCTGACTCAGAACTACGAATTGCCTCTTTGTAGGTAGTGGGTTCATCTTGATCAATCAGTTCAATATGATGATCATCAGTCACGAGAAATCCATATTTCTCATGCTGTTGATGTACCCGACTTGACCTCCTTGGGCCTTGTGTCAAAGATTGAAGCTCAGTATCAGCACGTGAGCTTGCTTGAAGTTCCAAAGTTGGTTCAGATGTTGTTTGGAGATCTTGAATTTCCTCAAGATGGATCTTACTCCCAGTAACCTCTTTGGAAATAAATTCCCTTTCAAGGAATAAACCATTTCGAGCAACAAACATTTTGTTGTCTGATGGAAGATAGAAGTAATATCCTTTAGTTTCTTTAGGATATCCCACAAACAAACACTTGTCAGATTTAGGGGCGAGTTTATCAGATAATAAGCGTTTTACATGCGCCTCGCATCCCCAAATTTTGAGAAATGACAAACTAGGTCGTTTCCCAGTCCATATCTCATACGGAGTTTTCTGAACCGCTTTAGAAGGAACTCTATTTAATATAAATGCAGCAGTTTCTAGAGCGTAGCCCCAAAAGGAAATTAGAAGATTGGTCTGACTCATCATAGATCGAACCATATCTAATAAGGTGTGATTCCTCCGTTCTGACACGCCATTCCATTGTGGTGTGCCAGAGGAGTTAATTGTGAAACAATTCCACAACCTCTAAGATGTTCGTCAAACTCTTGGTTAAGGTATTCGCCACCTCGATCTGATCGAAGTATCTTAATACTTTTAATAAGTTGATTTTGTACTTCATTTTGAAATTCTTTGAATCTTCCAAAAGATTCTGATTTATGTTTCATTAGATAGACGTAGCAATATCTACTGAAATCATCTGTGAATGTAATGAAGTACTAGAACCCTCCTCTAGCACTTGTGTTTATTGGTCCACAAACATCGCTATGTATGAGGCCCAATAAATCGGAAGCTCTCTCACTTTGTCCAGTAAAGGGAGCTTTAGTCATTTTGCCTAACAAGCAAGAATCACATGTTTCATAAGAATCTAAGTCAAATGATGTCAAAATTCCATCTTGAGGGAGTTTTGATATGCGTTTCTCAATTATGTGGCCCAAACGACAGTGCCAAAAGTAGGTTTGGTTTAAGTCATTTGATTTAAACCTCTTAGTATTAATGTTATAAATGGCCCTTTTAATGGATTCATCGAGGTTAAGAATATAAAGCTCATTCATCAAATAGGCTTCTCCATAGAATATACGATCTTTATGAACGGTGCAAATTTTATTCATAATATTAATTTCAAAACCATCAATATCCAAACAAGAAACTAAAATAATATTCTTACTCAAAGTTGGAACATAAAGACAATTATTCAGTTTTATAATAAGGCCACTTGGCAAAACTAAATTAAACGCCCCGGTAGCTACAGCAACAACTCTTGCTCCGTTTGCTACTCTCAGGTCCACTTCTCCTTTTGCCAATGATTTACTCCTTTTGAACCTCTGCACATTTGCACAAATGTGAGATCCACAACCGGTATCAAATACCCACGAAGTAGGAGCAGACATGTTAATTTCAATAACATAAATACATGGAGAGACAGTCAAACTGGATTTCCCCTTTTTCTTCTCTTCCAAATAGAGCTTGCAGTTCCGTTTCCAATGACCTGGTTAATTGCAATGGAAGCAAACTCCTTCCTTTGGTGCATCGGCCTTGGGTTTGGGCTTGTTATTGCCTGTGCCCTTCTTGGCCATGGGCTTTCCCTTTCCTTTCTTCTTGAAATTCCCTTTTTGAACCATTAAGACTTCAGGGGTCTTCTTAATGTTCAGTTCAGCTTGCTTGAGCATCCCGTGTATCTCACGTATGGACTTCTTCATGCCGTGCATGTTGAAGTTCATGACAAACTGGTCATACTCCGGTGAGAATGAGCCCAAGATCATATATGTGGCCATATCAAGACATACGGGAGCCGCAAGTTTCTCAAGTTGGTCAAGATAGCCCTTCATCTTAAGAACATGTGCACTTACAGAGGTGCCAGGGGCCATCTTGCAACAATTCAACGCCTTAGTGGTGATGAATCTTTCATGACGGGCTTGCTCTTGGAACATTTCCTTGAGCTGGTCCATCATCTGGAAAGCCTCAACCTCTTCAAACTGTTTTTGAAGACCAGTGCTCATTGTGACTAACATGAGACAAGTCACATCGTTAGAGTCATCAGAGTGCTTCTTCCAAGCATCTCTCTCACCTCTGGGGGCGTTGTTTGTAGGCTGTTTAGGAATAGCCGTATCAAGAACGTATAGCTTTCTTTCCTGCTTAAGAACAATCCTTAAGTTTCGGGCCCAATCAAGGAAATTGGTCCCACTTAGTTTTTCCTTCTCAAGGACGGATCGCAATGAATTGTGTGATGTATTGGTTGCCATTATCTACATTAAATTATTTGCAAAGTTATTAGTTTTTGAGCAAAAACCTTTCCACAATTTCAACACTTGATAAATGGTGGAAAATAACATTTTACGATAGTTATAAGTTAGCTTTGGCTTATCCCCATAATTAAAGTAAAATCAACCTATGGGAATGACATCTATATGTCCCGGCTATTTCCCATTTTATGCCCTAGGCTCAAAACTATTTTGGTAGCCTAGTTAAGTCGAACCATGTCTAAGCATATGGAAATCACTATTTTCCCATCTCCTTTTGCTTAGATAACCACTTATCTGTTGCTTTGGCAAGCAGACAAAATGATGATCCAAGCTCAAAGAGTGTTTAGGATATGGTAGGCATTTTAAGACTTAATTAAAACGATTTAATGTGAATAAACTGTTAAACCCGATAAGACAATAAATAAAAGCATCTCAGGCAATATATAAAGCATAAAAGTAAACGTGAGATACATGGCCTAATCCTATGATGACTCCCACGAGCCTTGTGGGAGCCAAGGGTCAATCTAGGTCAATATCCATCTCATGGATAAAGTCTTCGATCCAGCGTCCTCCAGTCTTGTTACATAATTGCATGGGCATACCCAGCCTTCAATGTGAAGCAGTAAAACTTGTATAAGAAAGCAATTACAATTTTACATCATAGGAAAAATGACTCGCAGATCATATTAAAATTACAACCCAATTAAATGTAAAACAAGATGAGGTATAGTAGGCCATGCTATTCACCATGCTAAAACTCACATAAAACATAATGAAATAAAATCGAGTACATAAATACAAAGTCTTAGGTCAGCGGAACGACAAGCGTCACGTAACGGGGGTCAAGGGGGCAGCGCCCCTGGAAGAAACATCTTATTCTCCATCAGCTCATCAAATGAGTTTTCTGCCCCAATTTACCCCTCAATCGCCTAATAGTTTATAATCGCCTAAACAGTTTATGCGGCTTGTTAATCGGATTAACGACAGAAAGCATACAATCAGTTCATGCGTAATAAATCATATTAAATTACATACCGAATCATGCTATGGCAGTTCATGCGGTATTAATCGAATTAATAACATACATAACATTTTATGCATATCAGATTCACAAAAACTTATAAAAACAGTCAAAGAAACAATCTTTTATGTTTTTCACACACACACATACCAAATCGAATTTGATACGTGTTCCGATGTGATTAACAATATCGAATTCGAATAGTATGACTTAGATAACTTAGCTTCTACACAAGTCTCACACTTATAGTTTTCGTTAACATTAAATTTGGGTAGTAGGTTTTGTGAAATTAATTTTTGTATACTTTTAATATTCACATGATCTAGTATATCCAAAAACTTGATGCACAAAATCCTAGCAAGTGAACTAGTGTCCAGTTGAGTATATAAGTAAGACAAGTGTCGTTCCCACAGAGATTATAATTAAGTACCAAAATTGTTTATTATCCTAATTTAAACCTACAAATATTTTTTTAGAGTTTTACTAACTAATGCTTAAAATTAAATAACAACTAAATTAAACAAATAAGAAACAAGATATCAAATAATGAGAGAAAGGTTGATTAGGACATTGATCCAACTTGTTTTCCCAATGATTAGTTTAAAAGATTCCCTTTTTATTGTGTCAAATTCCCTTAAATTTATCCTAATTCATTAATGGTAAAATTCCCTAATCAAGGTTTTATTCAATTCCTTGCAATAAACCCCCTAATCTCAATTAACAAAAACCATATGTCTATGTGAAATTGATTAATGAGACAGCATTAACGATTTATGGAATTCCCCAATTTCAATCCCTGTAGTTATCTATTTTTGGAAACCACTCAATAGAAACCGAATCTATTCCTAGTTAGTTTTACTACGAGTTATTATTACTCAGTTCCTAATTAATTACTTCACCTCCCGGTCCTTCGCAATTAAATTATGAGATCATGTGTAGAGTGATCAAATCCATACAAGCATTAAACACACCATAATAATAATTAATAAAATAGGGATTAAGGGAATATTGAACATAATATTAAGGGAAAAATAATAAACTAAATCACTGTTCCAACAAAGTTTTCACAAGCCTAATCAACTAGAAGATTTAGCCAATCATCATATATGAATCAACCATGACAATTAATTTAGACACGAGAAAAATTACGAACCAAGAAAATAATAAAAAGGAATAAGTTTAAATTACAACTTGATGTCGAAATTTATCTCCACGAATTGAATTTCTTCTCAGCACCGCACCAGAGATGATAATGGTGATTTGCGGCTCACTGGTTGGTGGCTACAATGTGATGATGATTGGTGGTTTAATTGTGGATGAAAGATGATGATTTGCGGCTCGGTTCTTGCGGCTGATCCGGGTTGATTAGGGTCTCCTTTGTGTATTTTTTTTGTGGCTGCTGATCCGGATTAATTAGGGTTTTATGCTCTCTTTTTATAGAGATGTGAGGAGGTGTTAACCCTTTCTTGTTCTTGTGGCACAAGGCCCATAGTCCTTGTTTCCTATTAATAGATTTTCCTACAAAAAATAAATCTATGAAAATATAATATAATCCTAAAATAATGATTCTTAATAATATGTTTCAATTTAGCTTATAAAAATACCTAAAATATGTATATCAAATCAAAATAAATATATTACGAATTTAATATCAAATCGACTCTAAAATATGGAAATATAATATTCTTTAGGTAAAAACGAAGTGAAAAGTAGTATATTTTATATAGAAAATATGAGTTTATCAACTACCCCCAACTTAGCATTTTGATCGTCCTCGATCAAAGAAAACAATTCATGAAGATCTCAAACAAAAAGTTTTATTAATATCGCTACCAATCTTGCGAGTTTGTAAGAAAGTATCATCAGTTATGGTGTTAGAAAAGTTCAATCAATGTATGACAAATAGGATTCCAAGGATAATGAAATCTAGACATGAAAACTTGTTTTTGAAAAAGTGAATCTCTGATTTACCATGACAACTATACATTTGAGAATTTTGTACTTAGAATTAAAAAAATTAACATTCATTCTTCACACCTCCTCTTATTGTATTTTAATCTATGGATACCATTTTTCAATGTGTATTCAGTTCGGCTCTTAGATATATAAAACTAAAGAAAGAATATGTGACATCATTCAACATATATGTTTTTTTTTTATCTTCTAATTTACACTTGATATTTGGGGCACCAATGATTGTCAACATTTTTATTGAACGCTTATTGGTGTGCTTACTTACGCATGTTCATACTCTTGGTAAAATCCGTTGATTTTGCTTGTTTTCATTTGCCAACTTATAAAACCCAAGAGCAGCGAAACATTGCCCAGCAAATATCCAAAATGTCTCAAACCCACGACCTTGCCCTAGGGTGACCATGGGGGGTCGCAGGTGTGACAAGCTTAGCTTTGATCACTTGACATAAATACCATTAAACACATAAGGAATATATATATATATATATATATATATATATATATATATATATATATATTATTTATTTAATATATCGAAGAGGTCTTTATTTTTCGATAGGAATATATATTCAAAAGTCAAACTAAATGCACATTAAATAAGGGTACTTAAAGATTAAATCACAATTAGATAAGGGTTATCTTAGAAAGTTTAAAAATCTAATTCAAAATACAAGATTCTATAATGTATAGGTCATATTTTTTGTTTTTGAAAAAAAAAATATTATTTTATTTCTAAGATATCATTAGCAAAGGAATCCCAATGTGTCAAATTTGTCAATCACATTCTAAACCATATGAAATTCATCATCTTAACATAGCTCACAGAATATCAAGAGAGGTCGCAATATTGTATATATTTTTTAAATTTTTTTATTATATATAGCACATAAATTTGAAATTTCGAAAAAAATAATCATGCTTTGAGATAAACATAAAAGTAGTCTCTACCCCTAACTTTAACATAAACATTGTCCTCAATGTGCTAAAAGAAAAAAAATGGAATAAAAATACTTAGCTGGAAGTGTGCCAAGAAGTGAATTGAAGAAGAATATCAAGGGAGAAAGCTGGTACTCTTGGAAAGAAAAACGATGCATGGCGAAATCTTCCTACAAAGTCAACAAGATAATGAAAATAATAAAAAATGTATTTGTAAGGGAAAAAACGAAATAATAATAAATAAATAAAACAGAATAAAAAATGTTTTTTTTGAATAATATTTTATTTTTGTAAGAGAAAAACGAAATAATAATAAAACAGAATAAAATTTAAAATTTTGTTTGATAATAATTTTTTTTTGGATATATTTTTTTAAGGGAAAAACGAAATAAATAAAAAAGAATAAAATTTAATTATTATTCTTTCTGAAATATATATTTTTTTTGTAAGGGAAAAATAAAAAAAAAAACAGATTTTTTTTTCTTATTTTTTTTAATAAAAAAAAGTAATTATAATTTCAAAATAACTAAAAATAAAAAGTGTAGTTCTCGTTTATAGTCTCGAGCTTGACTTCCTTTAATGGTTATTTTTTTAGAGAGGGGTCGAGAACCCATTCCTCGTCCTTCAAATTGTTGGATGGAATGCCCTCCAAATATTCCTTAAGGCGTTGCCCATTGACAGTAAACCTCCTCTTATCGTTGTCTTGAATCTCAATGGCTCCGGAGGGATAGACATGTGTGACTTCGAAAGGGCCCGACCACTTTGATTTTTCCTTTCCTGAAAACAATCTTAAACGAGAATTAAAAAACAAAACATTTTGGCCCATATGAAATTTATTAGGCTCCTTATCCTTATTAGATAGTAACTTAGTCTTCTCTTTATTTTCTCTAAGTATTCTCACCAATTGATCTTCTCCTAATTCATCTAACAAGTATGATATTATTGGAGATAAAATTTTATCGGCACCTGAGAGTATAGACTTAAGATTAGAAGATAGAGCTTTGAATTCTAATTTCCAAGGAGGCTCATCAATTTTATTCTCATTCCTAGGTTCTTGTTTAGCTTCCAAAAGTTTATCAACCTCATTTAATTTTTGTTTTTCATTGTCTACTGCAATATGATTAATTATATTGTGTTCTATTGATTCACTAGTCTTTTTATTCGGAACACAATTAGCCACTATTACATATTTGGTGCTCACAGAAAAAAAAGATTTATTTTCTTGGGGATGTTTAATCGATTGATTTATATTAAACGTAACACTTTCATCTCCGACCCTTAATATTAGCTCGCCCTTATATACATCAATTAGAGTTCTCCCAGTTGCTAAGAAAGGTCTTCCTAATATTAAGGGCATATTAACATCTTCCTCCATATCTAGAACCACGAAGTCTACGGGAAAAATAAATTTATCAACTTTGACTAAAACATCCTCCACTACCCCTCTAGGATACTTAATAGACCTATCTGCCAATTGAAGGGTAATCATTGTATGTTTCAATTCTCCTATCCCCAAACGCTTAAAAATAGAATATGGCATTAAATTGATGCTTGCTCCTAAATCACATAAAACATCTTTAAAAAATAAATCACCAATATGACAAGGAATTATAAAACTACCAGGATCTTTGAGTTTTTGTGGTAATTTATTTTGAAGCACAGCAGAACATTCTTCATTTAAGTAAATTTTCTCACAATCTTGCAGCCTCTTTTTACTAGATAATATGTCTTTTAAAAATTTAGCATATTTAGGCATTTGAGAAATTGCTTCAACAAAAGGAAGATTAATCTCCAATTTTTTAAATATTTCTAATAATTTCTTAAATTGAGGATTAGGGGGTTCCCGTTCGCCTCAGGCGATGGCAATTATTGCTCAAACTAAGCATTCGTTCGGAGTCGCTGCGAATTTCCCTGCTCGGTCTCGGAGAATGCCCATTTTGAAAGAAGGAGCTGCACATGAAGAAGAGAGAAGGAGGGCAGGAGTAGGGGGGCATGTGTAATCAATATTGCATCGACATTCCATTCCCACTTGGAACTGCATTCTCCCAAGTATCGTTAACCAAATCCATAAAACCAGCATGCTTGGCTTGGCATTTATGAGGAGCATCCAGGACTTCATCCTTCCACCACTTGAGGAAAAGGTAAAGCTTTATAATCGACTTCTACATTAAAGTATTTATCTTTCTTTTCTCTTTTCTTGTTTGAGATTGATGGCTTAGACTCTACATAAGCATTAATATTTAAATCTTTGTTATCCTCAACTTCTTCAATTTCTTTTGCTTCTTTTAACTCCTCCCGACTTATTATAGTTATGGCTTTGCAATCTTTATGGTTGACTTCCGTATTACTAGGCAATGATCCTTGAACCCTATTACTTAACAAATTAGTCATTTGTCCTAATTTAGACTCTAAGTTTTTAATAGAAACTTCTTGGTTTTGAAATCTCGTTTCAGCACTAGTTATGAACTTTGAAACCAAGTCTTCTAAATCAGGTTTTCTCTCGGGTGTGGGAGGAAAACCAGGTGGTGGTGAAGGTCTCACATTTTGATTCGAATTAGGATTCGAATTTTGACTCCAAGAGAAATTAAGATGATTCCTCCACCCAGGATTATAGGTATTAGAATAAGGATTGTTTATCCTAGGGTTAGGACCTACATAATTAACCCCTTCATGAAAATTAAGGTTAGAAGAATTATTATGCGGACAATTCACGTTATAATGATTACCACCACAAGTTCCACAATTTACTTGATTTCCAATTCCTAAATTATTAGAGATTAAAGTTAATTGGGCTAAAATAGTTTGAGTAGCATCAATTCCATTAGCACTTCCCTTTATTAGAGGATTACTACGTTCATTATTACTTTCGTTTCCACTATATGTCATATCCTCTAATAATTTCCAAGCTTCATCTGGTGGTTTACCCATTATACTACCCCCACTTGCTGCATCAATCATATTTTTAGTTGGTTCATTCAAGCCATTATAAAATATTTGGATTTGCAACCATAATGGGACCTCATGATGTGGACACTTTCTTAAATTTTCCTTATATCTTTCCCAAGCCTCATATAAAGTTTTCCCAACTTCTTGACTAAAATTAGTTATCTTATTCCTTAGCTTCATGGTTTTAGCTGGTGGAAAATTCTTATTTAAAAATTTAGAGGCTAATTGATTCCAAGTAGTTATTGAACCAGAGGGAAGAGAATTTAACCAAGCCTTAGACTTATCTTTTAGGAAAAAGGGAAAAAAGTCTTAATATTATAGCATCGTCACTTACCCCATTTTGCTTAAAAGTGTCACAAATTTCCAAGAAATTAGATATATGAACATTAGGATCTTCATTAGGCATACCATAAAATTGAACACTTTGTTGCACCATTTGAATTACAGCAGGTTTAATTTCAAAATTATTAGCAGCTATGGCAGGTCTTAAAATAGCATGATGAAAGTCATCTACCTTAATAGTAGCATAATCTCTAAGAGTTTTAGGTGGTTCTTGATCATTATTACCATCATTCGCTATTTTAACGTCTTTTTCTTTATTGTTAGATTCCTTAACTAGCCTCCTATTTTGTCTAACAATAACATCCGGATCAGGATAAAATAACAAATGTTTATTATAGCTCCTAGTTTGCATGCAAAAATAGGTTCAACCAAAATAATAATAATAAAACAAAACAAAACAAAACAAAACAAATTGAAAAAGAATAATATTAAATAAAACAAAGAGTTCAAAAATTCTTCTTACCCCTCATTTGTTGTAAGAAGACACAAATTCTTCTTTTTACCTTGTCTCTGCTTAAGAAAATTTTTCCTCCTGTTTAAGAGTCAATATATATATATATATATATATATATATATATATTTATTTTGATTTTTTGAAAAATAACAATAGAAAATATTAGAAAGACAACAAACAAATTAATAAGCAAAGAATGGTCTAATCTCAGAATTTTTAACAATGATATGATATTAATTAAATAATCCCCGGCAACGGCGCCAAAAACTTGATGGACAAAATCCTAGCAACCGAACTAGTGTCCAGTTGAGTATATAAGTAAGACAAGTGTCGTTCCCACAGAGATTATAATTAAGTACCAAAATTGTTTATTATCCTAATTTAAACCTACAAATATTTTTTAGAGTTTTACTAACTAATGCTTAAAATTAAATAACAACTAAATTAAACAAATAAGAAACAAGATATCAAATAATGAGAGAAAGGTTGATTAGGACATTGATCCAACTTGTTTTCCCAATGATTAGTTTAAAAGATTCCCTTTTTATTGTGTTGAAGTCCCTTAAATTTATCCTAATTCATTAACGGTAAAATTCCCTAATCTAGGTTTTATTCAATTCCTTGTAATAAACCCCCTAATCTCAATTAACAAAAACCATATGTCTATGTGAAATTGATTAATGAGACAGCATTAACGATTTATGGAATTCCCCAATTTCAATCCCCGTAGTTATCTACTTTTGGAAACCACTCAATAGAAACCGAATCTATTCCTAGTTAGTTTTACTACGAGTTATTATTACTCAGTTCCTAATTAATTACTTCACCTCCCGGTCCTTCGCAATTAAAATATGAGATCATGTGTAGAGTGATCAAATCCATACAAGCATTAAACACACCATAATAATAATTAATAAAATAGGGATTAAGGGAATATTGAACATAATATTAAGGGAAAAATAATAAACTAAATCATTGTTCCAACAAAGTTTTCACAAGCCTAATCAACTAGAAGATTTAGCCAATCATCATATATGAATCAACCATGACAATTAATTTAGACACGAGAAAAATTACGAACCAAGAAAATAATAAAAAGGAATAAGTTTAAATTACAACTTGATGTCGAAATTTATCTCCACGAATTGAATTTCTTCTCAGCACCGCACCAGAGATGATAATGGTGATTTGCGGCTCACTGGTTGGTGGCTACAATGTGATGATGATTGGTGGTTTAATTGTGGATGAAAGATGATGATTTGCGGCTCGGTTCTTGCGGCTGATCCGGGTTGATTAGGGTCTCCTTTGTGTATTTTTTTTTTGTGGCTGCTGATCCAGATTAATTAGGGTTTTATGCCCTCTTTTTATAGAGATGTGAGGAGGTGTTAACCCTTTCTTGTTCTTGTGGCCCAAGGCTCATAGTCCTTGTTTCCTATTAATAGATTTTCCTACAAAAACAAATCTATTAAAATATAATATAATCCTAAAATAAAGATTCTTAATAATATGTTTCTATTTAGCTTATAAAAATACCTAAAATATGTATATCATATCAAAATAAATATAATACGAATTTAATATCAAATCGACTCTAAAATATGGAAATATAATATTCTTTAGGTAAAAACGAAGTGAAAAGTAGTATATTTTATATGGAAAATATGAGTTTATCACATGCCATAAATTAAAAGGCTCAGCCAAATAAGCAAATTGTTTTAATTCATTGTTCTCTTGGGCAGCTTTGTTTTCAGCTGAGCTAGTAGAAGCCTCAGTTACATTCAAGCCTAAAGGCTCAGTTCCTGGGAGTACCGTCATTACATTCATTTTAAAGAGACTATAAGATAAGTACCCCTTTCCTACACACATTTCATTCTTTGTTAGAATAAATTTGTTTGCCTTACATACAAGCCTGGATACATTGTTGTTCAACACAATTTCAGAAATGAGATTTCTTCGTATCTCAGGCACATGGAGCACTTCAGTGAGAGTCAGCTCCTTCCCAGATGTAATCTTCAGGACAGTATTTCTCTTTCCTTCAACATTTGAGAATGCAAATTTTCCTATGTAGCAGACTTCATTCTCAACAGCTTGATAAGTTTTGAGCTTCCATTTGTTGGTACAAATATGGCGAGTGGCCCCCATGTCCACAAACCATTATTTTGGGTTTCCCCTTTCATATTCACCTCTGAAATGACAACAGTGAGGTGCATGTCTTCCATTCCAGAGTTTAGCTTAACAGCCTCTGATACATGAGCCTGGACATCCATTTGATTCTTGTTCCTGTTCCCATTCCCATTGAAACTCTTGTTCTTGTTGTAGTTATTACTTTGACAGTCCACACGACTACGACAATCATTTGCTTTGTGGTTTTGCTTACCATATACAAAGCAGCTTCCCGTGAACTTCTTGTTGGAGGTTGACGCCTTAAAGTCACTTGGGCATTTCCTCTTTCCACTAGTTTCGACAATATTTACCTTTGAGACAGAAGTATAAGGCCTATTTGATGCCTTCCTCACATCCTGTTCAATTCTCAACTTTAAAATCACCTCAAGGGTCATTTCCTTCTTCCTAAGCTTAAGGTTATGCTTGAAATCATCCCAAGAAGGGGTAATTTCTCAATCATCAACACTACCTGCAACGAGTCGTTGATGAAGGGATTCATGGGCAGAAACTCTTCTAAACACCCATGAGTCCTCCCCCGAAGGATCCGCTCATACCATAGGAATCGAAAAATATCTAGACAGAAACTTACTTTTCGGGTTCAAGAATCTGATTCTTGAATGAAAGATGCTGTTTCTTGGATACTTTGCTGCCACCAATGGATTTTCCTTTGCGGAATGTCCCTCTACCGGTATCCACGCGACGAAATGAACAGTGATTGCTAGCTCTTCGTTTTTCCGAGTTTCGGGAATTAGAGAGAAAAGGGAGAGGCAGAATAGAAAATATGATTTTCTAGGTCTTTATGGTATTTCGGCTGAAAAACATTAACTCCTAGGGTTTCGACCAAGAGAAGTTTATATAGGAAGTGAGAGGTTGTTTCAAGCACAACTCCCACGTCCTATCCACCTCTTTTGGCAGTGGGAGTCTATAACTCCCACGTCCTCTAGACTTCTGCTGGTAGTGGGAGTCTTTATTGGATAATAACTCCCACGTAATCCCAGCTATACCGAAAATGCCCTTTATCTCTAATTCGAATAATAACGTTTTATTATTCTCAGAAGAATAAATGTCAGATACAATGAACCTAGACACATTCTAGATTCATTGAATCTGGACATGAAGCTCGTTAGCTCGTCTATGCGTGTGACCATGTAGGTTCATATCACAATGGCAATGAAAACATAATTAGAAGTATTATGTGTTCATAAATCACAAGCGGTCCCTAGCAGTACATTGTGACTACCCAAAGTGAATGAATTTACGGTGGAACCTAATATCAATCCACTATTTAATCCCTTTGTCTCGCGATATCCTAATTAAGCATAAGGCATGGTAGTCGTCACCCTTATTAAGCTTAATTGTATTTATGCTCGATCTCCGGGTAAAATGTTCCAACAAATAGTATTTGATAACCACTTTATCAAATACATTTGAGCACGGCCATGCATTTAAACAGGTTTTCCCTATCGAGGGGCCCATGGATATCTCTCTCTAATAATAGAGAGGGACTAATTCCTTACAATGCCTCTCACATTCAAGTCATGATAGGACGCTACATCCAATCGTCAGTCGTATTGATAACTCGATTAAAAGTAACATCTGACTAAGTCAAAACGTGGCTCCATTCATGCTAGAATCAATGGAGACATAAGGTCTAAGGATTCTAAAATAGTATTGAGGAAGTAATACTTATGACTAAGGACCATGAAGTATTACTTCTCTAACGGATCACGTCCGATACAATATATCTTAATATAGTGCATCTATGATATGATTTGTATTCATTACACATGATTAGTAAAACATAATCATCAGTCAAACATCATACTAGTCTTATTTCATTGTAAAGAACATTACATGAAACTAAGGACAACTAGAATATTAATTACATAAGCTAATGAGTTTTACTATCAAATCACGCATTTGATGTTCATAAGCAAAATTAACTATCCAATTACATGCTCAAAAGATATAAAATGTACAACATATGCTAATGGTCCTAGGGCACTACTAACAGTTGATCCCCATGCTCTTAGAGGCAAGATCATGATAAATCTTCGTAGATATTCACTCTATTCAAGGACATATTTTTCATCGACCATTTTAAAGTTGTGGAAGCGAGTATCAATGAATTTCTTAGCACCTGCGCCATCTACAATATACTTTTTAGTTAGTGATTCCCATAATTCTTTTGATAGTAAATTTAGTACAAAGAATCATCTAAACTAGTAAATATAGTATGACGACACATACACGCATTACTAATCCAAGAATTATATGCTGTTACAGATTGAGGATCTGTTTTATCCTCCTTGGGATTGTCTTCAGCGACATAACGAATTAAATTTAGTGTAGTAAGGTAAAACATCATATTTTCCTACCATATTTTGAAGATGCGTCCCCTCTTAAACTTCTTGGGTTGGGCAAACTGTCCAAACTGAATTGGACGAGAAGTCATTGGAGGCAAAAAAGAAAACATCATAGACATAGAAGTCTCAATACCGTTTGTCTGACCGACATTCAAATTAACTCTATTTACCTGAGTATCATTTCAAGGAATAGTTCCTGAACCATTAAAGTTTGAATCGTTTGTAGCCATTTTGTTTCTCTATAAACTGTAAATCAAACAGTTAGTGGCGATTCTATTGCAGAACAAGAATATATAACAAGTAAATTGAAACCATAAGGGAACTAATATGAATGTATGAGTACGATTCAGACTTTCCAGTACTACTGTTTAACTTTCTGTTTTAATTCGTTAAAGTAGAAAACCATTTAACAGAAGAAATAAATAAAATAAAATATAGTTTAAGACTGTTGTTCTCCTATTACTAAAAAGAAACAATAAACAGAAGCAGAACATTTAATAGAAGAAACCAATTCGGATTAAATCATGGACGAGGTAGTAGTAAACCACATGCCCTTAAACTCAATTTGCTCGCCTAATTGCTTCAAGCCTACAAGAGTAGTGAGTTCCTAAAGTACAACGTCCAATCACACAGCTTACCAGAAGCGTAGAGAAGTAGTGCAACGTCCAATCACATGCCCTTGTAACTAATATGGAAAGTAGAAATGAAGAAGAGAGATTATTTCGTAGCTTCTGATTCTGTGGGGGGAAGACAGCCTTCTATTGCGGTGAGAAATTGGTGAAATCACTTCCTCAGCAAGTAGTGGAGAACGTGGGTAACTCCCACACCTCGTAGTGGGGTAATGTGTAGTTAGTCAAAACTGATGGAGAATTCCGTGTAGGGACCATTCTGCAATTACACAAACATTATGTGACTATTATGTAGTTACTCAATAGTTAATCATAGAGAAGCTTGCGCAACACATTACGCGATGAATTCAAAATACTTTAAAACTAATCGGTGGAACACACAATTAAATTTGATCAAATAAATCCACATAATATTTAATTCTCCAACAATATTCACATAGCACAAGAATATCAACGTGGGAGAAACATGAAGCACTCACTCTCCATGTTCAATGACAAAAAAACTTGTCAAGTGTTTGAGAAATTGTTGTCTAATGCAGACACCCATTCAACAATGAATAGAACGATCCCTTATTTTTTCGGACAATGGGCATCATAAATCCTATTCCATGTATCTGAACAGAGAATATGTATAATATGAACTACCATTTCTCTTCTAGTTTAGGATATTATTGGACAAGCAGATGCCAAACTTGTGAAACGCATGATCTTGTATTCCCTAGACTTTCAAAATTTTGTATTATTAAAAATGGTAAGTTTTCTTATGATATAAGAATAAATTATTTGAGAATGGTCCAATAATTTATAAGTTCCTCAGTCACGGAAAGCATAGGTATTAAATTTGTAATAATAATTAAATTTCAATTATTTTGATATAACTCACATGTCTGACTTGTAAACGTAAGAAACTATTATTATTAAACACAATAAATAGTGATTCAGATAAAATACGTGCGATGTTTGTCATTTAGAGCAGATCTACTATACAAATAAAAAATTGTGAAAATAGAAGAAACTTCGTATATTTGAACCGAAAAAAAATATATATATGGAAACAAAAATGTCATTCAGTGCTAAGTCTATAGGTATTAAATTATCTCAACAAAAATGTGAAATTTCAAATTCTTACACGTTTTCCGCACAATTAATGATCGATGCACTGTTATTCATTAAATTGTCAATGTGATTTAAAATAAGCCTAAGTTTCTATTCTAAAAGACATGCGAAGATTATCATGCGAATCCGAACAACCCGTTATATGAAATATGTTTTTTATATACTTTCATCGTATTCTTCAAACTAATAATATTTTTCTAGTTAGGATAAAAACCTTTTTTTCCAAGATAATTTTACCACAATAAAAAATAACTCGTATGTACACTAAAATTTCCTTGAATAAGGCTGTTACTTGCATAAAACAAGGTGTTGTATCACTTGATGGAGGTATAATAATGAAATCGTTATTTTCCCTACTGGGAACTGCCATCTAAATGCCTAACAAGTCTCCTATACCTGTTCTCGTGAGAGGAACCATACAATTAGAATCTTGTTTAGTTCCCAAAGATGTCCTCTATGTTCCTATTTTCAACTTAAATCTTGTGTCTGTTTCTAATCTCACTATTCATAATCCTTGTTCTGTATTGTCTTTACATGATCAATGCATCATTCAGGACCTTTAACCTCTCAGAGGATTTTAACAGCTAAATGATAGAAAGGCTTATATTTTTACCTCATCATATTTCTAATTTTGTTGCAACTAAAGTTGTTTCTGTCGTGTCCAAGCAGCCTGATCATGGCAATAATCTTTCTTCTCCAACTTATGCAGAAGTAACTGATTTACTTTTGCATTATAGACTAGGACATCTATCTTTTCCTATGCTTATATTCATAAAACATTGTACTTGATATTTCAATTTTTAAACATTCCAAGGAATGTAGAGTTTGTCCTATTGCTAAGCATCACAAACTACCTTTCAATCTTATAACTTCAATTGTGAAACAATACTTTGATTTGGTACATATGGATGTATTGGGACCATATAAAGAACCTACTGTCTATGATAAAATATATTGCTTAACATTGTTGATGATTACACTAGGTTTGTCTAGATATTTCTTCTAAAATCCAAATATGATGTTCAAAATACAATTCAGTCATTCTATGAGTTTATTCTCACTTAATTTTCTATTAAAATAAAGGATATAAGAACCAACAATGGAACTGAATTCCTTATGACAAAATTCTATGTTGATAAAGGAATTGTTCATCAAACCTCTTGTCCTTATACTCCTGAACAAAATGGACTGGTAGAAAGATAAATCATCAACATCTTTTGAACGTTGCTAGATCACTTAGATTTCAATTTCATGTTCCTTTGAATTACTGAGGATTTTACATCAAGCATGTAGCTTATCTCATAAATTTGACTCCATCTCCTGTTATTCCAAATCTGACCTCTTATGAGAAATTTTATTCACATCCACCTAGCTATGAACATCTAAAAGTGTTTAGATGATTGAGTTATGTTTGTACCATAGAGCATGGTAGAGGGAAATTTTACCCTAGAGGAAAGATGTTTGTTTATCTAGGACAATCTTAACCTCTAAAGGTTTTAGCTTACTTGATTGTGACACTGAGCAACTCTTTGTTTCTAGGCATGTTTTATTTCAGGAACATATATTTCCTTTTTCAGCTTCTTTTTCTAATTCTTCTGCACAATCATCTATTGTGCCAGATTTCACATATTTTGATGGCAATTTCCCTAACACTGCAATGTTTTTTCTATGTCTCATGCTTCTCCTACTATGTCTCATACTAATCCCTGGCCCTCAAATCCTATTTCTGTTTATGCTCGTCCAAATTGGTCTACTTTTGTAGATGAATTTCCAGTGGTTAATGCACGAAGATCATCAAGAGTCAAACAATCTCATAATTACTTGCAGGATTATGATTGCAATACGGTGTCTAGTAGCATTTAAATCACTTCGCCTCACTCTCTTAATCAATTCATATCATAAGATAGGTTACACGAATGTCAAAAATCTTTTGTATTTGTTTTTTATGTCATACAAGAACCTACAATCTATAAGGAAGCTGTTACACATGAAAAATGGAGCCAATAATACTTGGACTTTAACTTTCTTACATGCAGGAAAGATACCTATAGGTTGCAAGTGGGTCTATAAGATAAAGTTAAACTCAGATGGTACAATAAAGAGATATAAGGCTAGTTTGGTTACCAATGAGTACACACAACAACTTGGGATTGACTACTTGGACATTTTTTCTCTTGTTTCCAAGATGACAACAATAAGAGCTTTGCTTGCTATTTCTTCTGGTAAAGGTTGTTTTGTTCATCAATTAGTTGTTAAAAAATGCATTTTTACATGGGGAATTCCATGAAGAATTTAATATGCTTCATTCTCTTAGTTATTCTGTTGGTCCTAATCAAGTCTACAAGATGGTTAAGTCTCTCTATGGTCTCAAACAGTATAGTAGGGAATGGAACCTGAAATTTACTCAGACTCTTTTATCCTTGGGCTTCATATAGCCATGGCATGACTATAGTCTGTTTGTCAAACAAGCTGATAAATATTTCTTGGTCTTATTGGTATATGTTGATGATATCATCCTTGCTAGTGCTTGCATGACTGCCATAGCTGACATTAATTCCTTACTGAATTCTCAATTTAAAATTAAAGACATTGGAGAATTACATTTCCTTTTGGGCTTGGAGGTTATCAGGAATGAAGCTGATATTTTTTTTTCTCAAAGGAAATATGCATTAGAGTTACTGGTTGATGAAAGAACGTTGGAATGCAAGCCCATATCTAGTCCTATAGATCTTCTTTCCAAATTCACAAATCAAGATTCTGAACCATTTGATGATGTAACAGCCTACAGAATGATCATTGGGAAGCTGTTGTATTTAACAGTTACAAGACCAGATTTGTCCTATTGTGTTCAACAATTAAGTCAGTTTCTTGATTCACCTACAATACGTCATTTCAAAGTTACACATAGGATCCATAGATATATCAATCTGCTCATGGTCAAGGTCTTTTCTTCCCAACACAGTCTTCCTTCCAGCTTAGAGGTTACACTAATAGTGATTGTTTTGGGTGTGATGAAGCAAGGAGGTATGTTACATGATTTTTCTTTTTTCTAGGGTAAGCTTTGATCTCTTGGAGATCTAAGAAACAACACACTGTTTCTCATAGTTTAGTTGAAGCTGAATATCGTACTATGGCAATGACTGCCTGTGAAATTCAATGGTTGATCAACCTTTTACAAGACATTGGTGTTCATCAAACTAAAGTTGTACCCTTGTTCTACGATAGCCAAAGTGCACTTCACATTGCAGCTAATCCGGTGTTCCATGAGCGTACAAAATACATCGAGATCAATTGTCATGTGATTCGAGAGAAATCGCTTGCAGGAATTCTGAGACCTCTTTCCATTATGTATGCAAAACAGCTGGCTGATATATTAACCAAGCCCTTACAAAAACATCTTGGATTGGCTCATACCCGTCTCGAACAATACTCAGGCCTTGTGCTAATTACTAAAGTTAGGCCCGTTATTTTTTTTTAAAAGTGTAAATTATAAAAAATGTTAAAGACTGAACTTTCAAGAGTGTGAACAATCTTAATATCGAGTGGAGATATAGTGGATTTGTTTTTTAATATGTTAAGTGATTTCTTTTCTTTTTTTTTAAATTTGGGGCGCAATAAAATGAGAAACCCATAATTTTGAGTGGAGATATAATGAATTTGTTTTTTTAAATTTGGGGCCCCATAAAATGGGAGGTCTAAACTTTTGAGTGGAGATATAGTAATTTTTAAAAAATATTTCAAGCGGTTTATTTTAAATATTTAGGACCTATAAAATGAGAGGCCCGGTTCTTTATGGCACAATGGCCTGTACAGAGCCGGGCTTGGTTTGGCTAATCTCTATCAGGATTAAGCTTGCGGGGGATGGGGGTGGGGTAGTGGGTCTTGAAAAATGAAGAAGCAGCAGATTATGATCATCAGTTGAATCAATTGCTTACTTCATGGGAACGTCGAAGAAGGAGGATGATACAAGTTGCTGATCATATAGCTATGGGTTGGATCAATTTAAGATTAGTTCTAAGAAATATACACTTGAAAATCCAAATTAAAAATCTTCACGAATGAAATAAAGACGCCTCAAAGACATGTAAATCATAAGTTTCTTGCCACAAGGAACTATAAATTTGTTCTTCCATTTCCTTGGGAATATCTGAATAATCTCCATGACTAACGTCACCATACTCAATCATTTAGTTCATAGCCAATTCATCTCGTGAAACTTGTGTTGGAGAAATTGGTTTTCTCAAAGAATTAAATTGCAAGTAACGTGTCGTGAGGATATTTTTTAGCCAATATTATTGTATGGTACACCGCTCGATTTTGAGTGTTATTGATATTATCACAAAGTGGGTTACGCAAGCTTCACAATGATATATTACATGTGAGAAAACCAATTCATGGTGTGAATGATAAATTGACATAAAGTGGGACTATTGAAATGTGGTAAATGGGTTTTAAACCCACATCCCACATGGAAAACCTATGGAAGTGAAAATAACTTTATAAGGAAAAGTAGTTCACATGTGTTTAAAATGTTCTGCTATTATTATGCCTCATGTGAGAACATAGTGCGCGCCCGAGCAGGGGTGCAAAACAAAGGCTCGTCAATACCAAAATAACTAGGACTTGTGTGCGTACACGAATGCCGGACCAAAACTCGCGGACCTGATCAGACCACGTTTTGCTACTGGTATGAATTTTGCTGAATAAATATAATTCATTAGAGCTCTTATTTCTTTGACTGTAACAGTCAGGATTAATGCATCATAATGGTGTGTGACTGTAACTACCATATGTTAATGGCCGTGTTTATTATCAACTGTTACAGCTTGGAAATTTGGGAGCCTATATTGGGTAGCCTTGCACTACCAGAAAACTCATCCGAAAATTCTCATCTCCCTCTACATTCTGCACAAATTTTTTGTACTCATATATCATTCTGTTCTAAGAGTTTTGTTGTTACTTAACACGATTCGAAGGTTCTGCTTCTTTTGCTTCAAAGAAACAGAAGTTTTGGCCATTGTACATTGGGAGTTCAATGTTCAAGAGGCCTAAAGAGATAAAGGCGGGCATATTGAACTTAAGTGGAAGCGGTTTATTGCTGTCTCGTCCAGGAATTCAATCTAAAAATCAGTAACATGTCTGTATTTGATTACTTCATTTGTTTACTGTTTTGTATATAATTCTGAAATAATATTTATTTATTTTCTTGATCTGTCTTCCATTTCTTGTACTGTTTTGTTTAAATATGTTCTGATCAAAGGATAAAACAGTAGTAAGATTTCATTTTTTAGCTAACCAGAAATTTTATTCAACATTTTTAAGTCCAATATTTTATTTATGTGTTATTTTTCTGATGCGTTTTCTATTTAATTAATTACTGAGTTTGTGTTATGTTTTTTATTATAGAAATGACAAATACTTAAAATCAAACTGCTGCAATAGACATTGGTTCTGCTTCCGAAAATGTTCCGGTTGGAGTTCCAACTACTGTGGTTACCCCTTTCGGGAATCAGACAGGCGGTACTGAGACCGCGTTCCCACCGTTTGTGGCTGTCATGCCAAACCGACCAATTCAGTTTGGCCAGTTTGACAAACCCGAGAAGTTTAAGGGTGGCAACAACTTTAAATTGTGGAAGGAGAAAATTATGTTTTTTCTTACCACTCAACATTTGATTCGGTTTTATCATTGAGGATAAACCTGTGGAGGACATTAATGATCCTCAATCTTAAACCACAGTACGAGCGTGGCTAAGTGCTGACTACCTCTGTCGGCACAGTATATTAATGAATTTAGATGATTCCCTTTATCAGCTGTACTGAAAAAAAAATATTGTAGATGATGCGGGTCGAAAAAGTTTATAGCCGCTCGTTTCCATGATTTTAGAATGGTGGATGGAAAGTCTGGTCTTGAACAGAGTGAAGAGCTTCAAAAGATATATTACGATCTTCTTGCTGAGGGCATGTGAATCATCGACTCTTTACAAGTGGCGTGGTTGATTGAGAAGCTCCCTCCTTCTAGGGAAGATTTCAACTATTACCTGAAACACAAGAAGAAGGAAATTTGACTCTGGAGATCTGATGTTGAAACTGAGGATTGAACAGGACTCAATAAAAATGAGTAAGAAGCCTAGAAGCTATGTTGCTAAAGAGAATGTAGTTAAGACAGAAAACTAATGGACTAATGAAAAAAATAAAACGTCCAAATGAGTCTAAGGTTTCAAAACTACAAGTTTAATGGAACCTGTTATGTGTGTGGTAAACCTAACCACAAAGCTAAGGATTTCCGTAATCGAGTTGCGATAAACAACTATAAGAACTAGAGAAACACTGGTACTAGGAAAAAAAACCGTAATCAGAAGAATTGCCAAACTAGTGTGGCAGAAAATGGAAGACTGGGCTTTGGAATTGAAGACATGTATATGGTAGCTGTCGTTTTAGAGGTTAACTTGGTTGGTAGCAACCGAAATGAGTGGTTTGTTGATACATGGGACACTCGTCATAAATGTGCGAACAAATGGTTGTTCAAGACATATCAAACTGCTGAAGATGAAGTCTGATTTATGGGGAACTCTTCGGTCTCCAAAGTAGAAGGAATGGGCAACATTGTCCTTAAAATGACATTTGGGAAGGTGCTAACTCTGATTGAAGTGCTCCATGTGCCAGAGATCCGGAAGAACCTCATTTCGGGAACGGTGCTGAACAACAAAGGCTTTGGGCTTGTCTTTGAGGCAAACAAGTTTATACTCACCAAGAGTGGTGCCTTTTTTGGAAAAGGTTATTTAGCTGACAATTTATTTAAAATGAATGTACGGACAATACTGCCAGGTACTGAGCCAATTGGCGATAATGTGACTGAGGCTTCCACTAGCTCAGCTGGAAAAATCACCCAAGAGGCTAATAAAGATGTTAAATTTGCTTATTATGCTGAGTATTTTAATTTATGGTATGATAGATTAGGTCATGTAAATATTAAAAGTATACAAAAGTTAGTTTCTTTAAACTTACTGCCCAAATTTAACATTGATAAAAATTACAAGTGTGAGGCTTGTATTGAAGCAAAACTAGCTAAATCCTCTCTCCATTCAATTGAAAGAAGTTCATAACCGTTAGACTTAATTCACACTGATGTATGTGATTTAAAATATGTTCAATCAAAAGGCGGTAAAAGTTACTTCATCACTTTTATTGACGACTGCACAAGATTTTGATATGTTTACTTATTGAGAAGTAAAAACGAAGATAACTATTATGTTTAGCAAATTATAAATCTGAAGTTGAAAACCAACTTGACACGAAAATGAAAAGTCTAAGAAGTGATAGGGGAGGAGAATATGAATCTCCATTTGCACAGTTGTGTGCTGAAAGTGGCATCATTCATCAAACAATTATGCCTTATAAATGGAATAGTAGAGCGCAAAAACTGAACACTTGAAGAGATGATGAATGTAATGCTAATAAGTTCCCATAATTTGTGGGGGAACCTTTACTTTCCGCAAATCACATTCTAAACAGACTACCACATAAAAGACTAGATCAAACCCCCTATGAATTATGGAAAGGTCACGCACCTTCTTATAAGTTCATCAAAGTTTTGGGATGTCTGGCAAAGGTTCCAATTCCGCCCCCTAGGCGGACGAGAATAGGACCTAAAACGGTAGATTGTGCGTTTATAGGATATGCATAGGGTAGTAATGCTTACAGAGTTTTAGTGCATAAATCAGATAACTCTGAAGTGCACGTAAATATAATTATTGAGGCTATGGATGCTTCCTTATTTGAAGGAATTTTTCCTTATATTAAGCATTCTAGCTTAGACCTTAAAAACAATTAAGTTCAGCGGATTGTGGGGGAAAAAGAACTTCAAGAGGAAGTTGAAGAACTTAGACGTAGAAAAAGAGATAGGAAAAAAAAGAGTCAATTGGTCCAGATTTCCTAACTTATTTGTTAGAAAATGATCATTTGACTTATAGAGAAGCAATTACTTCTCCAGATTCTGAACTATGGAAAGAAGCAATTAACAGTGAAATAGCTTTAATTCTTCAAAATCATACACAGGGAACTTTTGGAACTTCCACCAGAGTTGTAGAGCATTCGAACACAAATGGATCTTTAAAAGAAATATGAGACCTGATGTTACAATTGACAAGTGCATGGTCAGACTTGTAATTAAATGATTCAGACAAACTGAGGGTGTCGACTATTTTGACACTTATGCCCTGTATCTAGGAAAACATCAACCAAACTAATTATCGTTTTTGGAACCTTGTTTGATTTAGAGATCCATCAAATGTATGTGAAAATAGATTTCCTTAACGGGAAACTGGAGAAGAAATATACATGGATCAATCTGAAGGATATGTTGTTCCTGGCTAAGAAAACAAGGTGTTTAGACTTGTTAAATCACTGTATGGATTAAAACAAACACCTAAACAATGGCATTAGAAATTTGATAGTGTAATTCTATCAATTGGTTTTCAAATAAACCAAAGTGATAAAAATGTCTACGTGAAAGGAAGCAAAGACGACTATGTAATAGTATGTCTCTGTGAAGATCGCATGATATTTATTGGTAACAAGGAAAATATTAAAGTTACCAAGAAATTGTTGTCGCAAAATTTCGATATGAATGATATGGGACATGCTGATGTAATACTTGGAATGAAGATTACCAAAACATCAGATGGATACTCACTTTCTCAAAATCATTATGTTGAAAAAAAAAATATTAGATAAATTTGATAAAGGAAGTGATATAATTGCGAGAACACCTATAAAAGTAAGTGCTAATCTTCACAACAATCGCGGAGAAGGTGTGCGACAACTTGAATAATATAGGATCATAGGCAGTCTAATGTATCTCATGGACTGCACTAGACCAGATATTGCAAACTTAGTCAACAGACTGACGAGGTATACAAATAATCCCAGTTATGAGCATTGGAAATTGTTAGTTATAGTACTTAGATATCTAAGGCACACTGCTAACCATGGAGTATTTTATACAAGATATCTAGCTGTGCTTGAAGGGTAAGTTTATGCAAATTCGATAGCAGACTCCAAAAATATAAAATCCACAAGCGGATACATTTTTGTAATAGGAGGTGCAACGATTTCATGGAAATCATGCAAACAAACTTGTATTGCGAGATCAACTATGGAATCAGAATTCATAGCTATGGATCTAGCAAGAGAAGTGACCAAATGGTTACGTGAGTTTTTGGAAGATGTTCCAATGTTTTCAAAACCAATGCCACCGATTAGCTTACGTTGTGATAGTACGCCAGCTGTTGGTAGACATAATGGGAAGTCTAGACATATACGTCGTAGACATAAATCCGTAAAGAAACTTTTGAAATCCGGTGTTACAACTTTGGATTTTGTGAGATCCAAATAAAATATAGCGGACCTATTAACAAAAGGTCTAAAAAGAGATCTTGTTGTGATTTCATCGAGGGGAATGAGACATGATGTTAACCCTACCTGAATTATAAAGACCAATTTGCAGGTTCAAATGGACAACCGAATTTTGTGTGTGTGTGTGGAGGGGGGAGAGTCAAACAAAGCACTTGGGAAAAGAGTTCCCAGCTCATTCCTAAGGTGAAAGAGTGATAGACCTGTCCATTAGAGGATAAACGAAAATTTTCAATGATCCTTACACGTATTACGTGAAGTATGAAATATATTTCTAAATAAGATATCACCTATATCGAATGTGAAGGGGCCACTTCTATGAAATGATCTAATGGCTAAATCTCTAGAGCATTCGATGAACATTTCCAAGGCAGTCCAGGGCCAAAATGGACAACAACAAAATAATCGATTAACAGTATAGAGAAATCATTATGTGACCATCGTTGTCTTGGTACACACAAAACGCTGAACAGTTCAAGGCGTCCACTGGTTAGCAAGTATATCCGATGGTATTTCACTAGGGAAGGTTCAAAGCTAACTACTACCTATCCCGATGTAACGAATTCTCGTCGAACTCTTGCATTGCATTTCATGTGCACTTTAAAAAAAAAGGTTTTTCATTCATGTGGGGGATTGTTAGAGAAATTGTTTTTCTCAAAGAAATAAATTGTAAGTAAAGTGTCGTGAGGACATTTTTGAGCCAATATTATTATATATTACACCGCTCAGTTTTGAAAGTTATTGAGATTATCACGAAGTGGGTTGCGCAAGCTTCGCGATGATCTATAACATGTGAGAAAACCAATTCATGGTGTGAATGATAAATTGGCATAAAGTGGGGTTGTTGAAATGTGGTAAATGAGTTTTAAACCCACATCCCACATGGGAAACCTATGGAAGTGAAAATCACTTTATAAGGAAAAATGGTTCACATGAGTTTAAAATGTCTTACTATTATGCCGCATGTGAGAACATCGTACACGCTCGCGCAGGGGGGGATGCAAATCGAAGGCTCATCGATACAAAAATAACTTGGACTTATGTGCGGGCGCGACCTGCGTACACGAATGCTAGACCAAAACTCGCGGGCCTGATCAACACACGTTTTGCTACTGGTGTGAGTTTTAGTATTTGAACTTTGTTGAATAAATATAATTAATTGCAGCTCTTAATTCCTTGACTGTAGCAATCAAGATTATTGCTAGCATAATGGTGTGTGACTGCAACTGCCATATGTTAATGGTTGTATTTATTATCAGCTGTTACAACTTGGGATTTTGGGAGCCTATATAACGCAGCCTTGCACTGCCAGAAAACTCATCGAAAAATTGTCATCTCCATCTGGATTATACAATTTTTTTCTGCACTCACATATCTTTCTGTTCTAAATGTTCTGCTGTTACCTAACACGATTCGAAGGTTCTACTTCAAAAAACGAAGGTTTGTGTGTTGTATTTTGGGAGTTCAATATTCAAGAGGTCTAAAGCGATGAATGTGAGCATATAGAACTTAAGGGGAAGCGGTTTACTACTGTCTTGTCCAGAAATTCAATCAAAAAAATTAGTAACATTTATGTATTTGATTACTGCGTTAGTTTACTATTTTGTATATAATTCTAATATAATATCTATTTATTTTATGTACTGTCTTCCATTTCTTGTACAGTTTTATTTAAATTTGTTTTGATAAAAAAATAAAACAGTAGCAAGATTTCATTTTTCAGTCAACCAAAAATTTTATTCAACAACAAAGCATTAATAACAGTTGATAATGTGGAGGTTGTCGTTTTGATCCACATTAATAACAGAGCATTGCCACCCAGCACTAAAACCCACAAACATATAGGTGATTAGTTTTCTATCTACTTACATCACTTTTTGGTTGGACTTGAAAAATATTGACGATCTTCCAAAAGGGATGGTTCTTATAAAATAATCACAATGAGAAACTTAAAAGTATTTTGTATTCTTTTCAATCAGAAACGAAGTTAGAATTTTGTCATAGACTAAAGTTTCGAATTATTAGCCATTTTTGTCACCAATTTAGTTTTGAACAGCCATTTTTATCCTTTTTAACTTTTTTCAGCCATTTTTGTCACCAAAGATTTTATTAGCAGCCACTTTTATCCTTTTTTCAAATAAAATTCTAAAAAAAATCAAAATGGATGATGTGGCAAAAAGATATCATAATACCTCTCTTCTGCAGGAGTAAAACTGGAAACTTATAGCCATTCAAACAACATTAGAATCAGAATATGGTGCTTGTCATTCATACCTAGTTCCAAAATAACCAACAAAATATTAACTGTTTGTGCAAAAAACAAACATCCAAAGCCATCACAATCTAGTTTGATAATTTTTACATAGATCTTGAAAGGTAAGTTATCCCTAGATTAATCATTCCAAAAGTCTCCATTCCTCTTGAATCCCAGGAAAGGATTCCGCTTCGGATTTGGACACGTAGCATTGTTATGCTCCAACCTGATTACATGATCCACACTGTATTGGCCTTCTCACATTTTTGGTAGCCTGGAAGATCATAAAAAATTCAAAATATAACACAGTGCCAGCAAAATATGTAATTCCACAACATAAAATAATTAATAAACCTGTGGTGGTGGTGTAATAGCATCTTGAACACCACTTAGTAAAATTCAGAATTTCCAATTTTACCCCTGCAGGAGAGAGTTATTATGATAACTTTTTGCAACATTTTCAATTTTGATGTTTTTTAGAATTTTATTTTAAAAAAGAATAAAAGTGTCTGCTAATAAAATTTTTGGTGACAAAAATGGCTGAAAAAAGTTAATTTTGAATGGCGGCCGCTTCCCTTGCCTATGAAATCGTCCCGGCTTCCAATGCGCAAAATAAATTAATAATGAATATGCCAAAGCATGTGATGATGATCCCTCTTTGGAAAAAAACTGTTTATTTATATTCAAATAACAAAGGCTATTTTGCACCGCCAAGTTTTTCTTTTGGTCCAAACAATGATTATCGTAAAGTTTGCACAACCAATTTCGTGATAAAAAAATTTATAAACAATACTCTCTCAATTCCTGTTTAATTGTAAATATATGTCATTTTACTGTGTCCAGAAAATCCAATTTATTGTTCGGAAATTGCCCTTAATTCTATCTATTAGTATTATCTTTCATATAGTTCTATAAACAAACCCAAAAAGTAAAAAACGAGAGAAGCAAAATACAAAAAAATTTGAACTCCGGAAGATGGAAAAAAAGGGACGGAACCCATCAGCGGGAAGAAAGATGAAATCATAGACGGGGACTTGACATTGAAGTCCGTGGTCGAAGGGTCCATTAATCAATTTGAGTACTGGGAGAAGAGACGAGACAGTGAGAAGAAGATTCGGGGTATCATTGAGTGTATTTTTATGGGGTTATAAATAGTCGTATATATACTCGTTTTACCGTCTAAACAATTAATTTTTTCTTTCTTACAGTCGGACTCATTTCGTATAACACCCTGTATTCAAATAGTGACCTGACAGTGCTTCAACTATCAATTAGACAACGAACCCATAACAAGACTAATGATTCAAAATAACTTCATAACTTAAGGTAATTTTAATATCTTACATCACACTTAAAAACTTCAAGGCAATTAAACTTTTTCTTAGATGATAAGTATTAACATTGTTCAACTAGAAAGAAAGGTGTTGGAACTGAGCTTGCTACTGTTGTTCAAGTATTTTGGAGAAGATGCTGCGAAGAATTTTATTATTTATTTATTTTTTCTACTTTTTGTAGTGTTTACCCAGTCCAGGGTGTGGATTTTTATCTGTTATCATGGTGGTCTACACTATTGTATAACTTTTATTTTCTTGTATGTTCTTTTTGTCCTTTGATTGTAATGGCTTCGGTTATTTTATGATTAATGGATAATTTTTATTTAGCCAAAAAAAAAAAACTAGAAATAAAGTCAAACTATAGCATTCTATTACATCATTAAGTTCATACAGCTCATTCCTTAAATCCCCGACCCAAGCACTGGCGGAGGCACAGTGGGGCTGGTGGGGCACGTGCCCCACCAGTTTTTTCCCAAAAAAAAAAATAGTTTTAGTTTTGTTTTTGTAATACCTTGTCCCGTGAACATTGTTTATTGTAACAAGTTTAAGTGTGTAAGAGACTATAATATTTATTTAATAAAAAAAATTACTATTATAAAAGGGTGAACAAAAGTGTGTATAACTCTAATGTATAACTCTAGGTAACCCCTTTAATGCTTCGTCAATGAAAATGAGGCAAATTTATGGGATTCAAGATTTAAGTTGGAAAATTTTGATATTAATTACGGTTCATTAGAGTATATGGTGTGGACCGTGTGGTCAATATTCGTTCACATTAATAATAAGTCCTCCATGTTTCCTCCAACTTCATCTCTATTACTCCTAATATTTCTCATCAAGTACAAGAGGAAAAGACTAAGAAAGAACAACATCAAGGAGTAGGGGAATATATAAGAAGGCTCCCTCATTATATACTTATATCTTACTATTTACTTCTTTTGAGTGACGTGTACATACACTTATAACGTTGTTTTACACATGCACATGTTTACTGTTTTTTGCAGAATATTTTGTTTTAAAGTCCTAATCATACATTGGACAATTTTTTTGATGTGTTATTTACACGCGTGAGGTATACACGTGTCCTAGATTTTTTTTTTCTTGATGTAATTTTTTTTTTTTTTTTGTTGATTGGGAGGGAGTGGAAAGAAATGTACTCCCTCCTTCTAAATGACCTTTTATTTTGGTCTAATCATACAAAAAAGGTCTTTGAGGCCTTTTTATTCAAGCTTGTTCTTTTTGGATTCAACAATCAAACATGATATATATTTTAATTTCCATAGTAAATATTTATTTTTTCTTCTCGAGAATCCTTCTCTTTGATGTGCCATGCACGTTAATGACAATGAAAACTTTGTAGCTTTGCCATTTTTTTTTAAGCCAGAGGACTTGGAGGTTTATGAAGCACTGATCAGTAGAGTGAAAAGGGTGAACAAAATGTGTATAACTCTAGTCTATAAGATTTTATCAAAAAAAAAATGTTTGGCTCTGCCAATGTTTATATGCTTTTATGAATTTATTTTGTCAATGTTAATTGTGCGCCCCCCACCAAAGAAAAATTCTTGACTCCGCCACTAGACCCAAGTATCTTCATAAGTAACATCAACATTTGCAAAATATATAGTGGTAAAGGATTGTACTACACTAGCCAGTAAAGTTCAAACACCCTAGGAATGAAAAACGTTTTCCCTTTTCCCAAAACATAAAAATATACTTGACTTAATTTAACTTAAAAACATCTTTAAAAATTTGATATGAACATGCAATAATATTACAGAATACATAAGTTTTGTAAACAAATCAGAAAACAACACAAACCAACTAAGAAAATGTTGGATCGTCCGCAGGATCTCGGACGAACCACTCTATGGTCCGATCCATCGAAGCACATCCAAACTGCAGGAAGTAGCCTCAGTATCTCGTCCAGGGACGAACTGCATGCTGGTTCGGTCGACCAAAGTGATCGTCCAGACTTCAGACCATTTTAAGTGTAAAACAATAAAGGAAATCTCGTTTTCTACATATTTCAAAAAAAAACCTTCACAGTATAACCACATCATACATATAGTTCCTCTCGCCAAGCCTTGATTAAGCGGTCTTACAAAATACTTCTTCTCACTGAGCCTCGACCTCATGAGCATACATAAATTGGTCCTTGTCTAGGCCTCGGCCCTCACCTGGCCTTGGCTTGTGCCTCCTACCCCACAAGATCTTGAACTCATAAGATTGCCTAACATAGTCCGTCTCTCATGGCCTCAGACTTCAGTTCTTCTTAAACTGCTTATCCCACAAGACCTCGGCCTTATGATCATCATAGCGGGCAATGTAAACTCTAAGTTAGAAATATATACATGCATACTTTACTAAAAAAAATAAACTGAACTATAAAACCACATATCAAAACAAGACTCCAAACTATAATACATTACAACACTTCATCCAATTTGATGCAATAAAACGAATGAAGAAACCATATCATCACAATGCCTTAACTTTAATAAACATTTTTTCATACTTTTTGGATAGAAAAAAAAGAGTGTAAGAACCTTACCTTAGATGCTTAATAAATTCCTCAACAAAGAATGTTCAATCACCAATTCTCAAAATTTCCAACCTACTTCCCGAAGCAATATCTCTCAATTCCACCGTTGGATTTAGATCTCCACCGTTCCGATTGTAGTCCTATGAGTCTTCTAACTTTAGTAAAAAAAATTACTATGATCGTATTCCGTTTGATAATTCAACTTAATAATCTACCCTCAACGTTCTGTTTTTTTCGGAATGTTACCATCTTGCACTCCCAAGTTAAAATCTCTTAATCTACGTGTTAGAATTCGATATCCACTGGTCAGAATCAAATCTTAGCAGTCTTCTAATTTTGTTTAAAATTTGGAGATGATTAGATAACGTTTTCTATGTTTGCCAATGGTTTTGCTCTCCCTATTCAGATTATTTTTCAGAATTTTAGTTTCTCTCTTATTTCTATCTTTTCTTTCTTTTTGTTCCTCTTCTCTCTTTATATAGTGATTATCCAGATTTTCCCCAAGTGTTGTGCCTCTACATCTCATACATTGCATCCTTTTTTACTTATAAAAATATTCATTTTCAATTACTAACTACTTCTCTCCAAATAATACTACGAACTACCCAAAAGATTCAACTTAACACTTAGATCCTCTAACTTCTTATTCGTACTAATGCGCCCGCAAGACTAATCACATAAACAATTGAATAATCAAACACTTAAAAAAATTAAATTAGACATGCAAAGGTTACAAGTATCACATTTCGGATAAAGCTCAAAACAGAGTTTATTAATTCCATTCACAAGTTTTTTATTATTATATAAAATTCCGATGTTTCATAGTGTCTTCTATCACAGACTAAGCTAGTTATCGTTGGATTCTGAGTGCTGGGGGTGACTTTTTGGTCCAAAATGACTAGTCCGAGGATCTTTGGGGGTAGCAGTGATAGGTAAGCAAAGGAGGTATATTGTCTTGTCGCAAGCATTTTTCAAAAAAAAATAAAATAGTGCTCTTTTATTGATCAAAAGGCGTGTGCAAAAATACACGAGAGAAAGTCGCAGTTGTGCTCCACTTTGAACAAAAAAAACAGAGGATTGCCTACAACATCAATGGCTATACCTTAAATATGGAGTATTGGATCGATCTAAAGTACAAAAGCCTTGTATCGGCTAGTTAAGAGCATTAAAGTCCATATAGCTTTTAGTCGTTTGGTTGTCACAAGCCACATTCACCAATCCATCTGCTACGTTGTTAGCCTCCCTGAAAATATGAACAGCCTCGTTTGAGCCAAGCAAGTCTAAGAGTTGTTGAAATAACGAGTCAAATCGCCAAGCATTCATCCGGCGTCTATGTATTGCGTCTGCCAAATTTTTTGAGTCCGTTTGCACAATAAATTCGGTGAACCCGAGCCTCTTCATCTGTTTGAGACCAAATAGCATGGCTTCAAGATATGCTTGTGTATTAGTGAGGTGAAGACCCAAGAATACGGAAAAAGCCAAAACAAAGGACCCGTTGGTTCGTCGCAATATGCCCCTGCACCTGCAATGCCAGGATTTCCCCTAGAGCCTCCATTCACATTCAAAGTGATCTCCCTATTCCCAGCTGACCAACGCACAACTCTCACAAGAAGCCGGGTCTTCCACGACGGAGAGAAAGAGCCCGTAAACAAATCTAAAAGATCAGCCGAGAGCAGAATTGGTCGAATGTAAAATTCATATTCCTTTATCTGACTCTGACCATTCGAGCGTGCCCCATCATAAACAAATCTATATCTGGCCCGCCATAACACCCAACATACACTTGCAAAAATGATGATATATACAGGAGGCCATTTCCCAGAACCTTTCCACAACAAGAATTTGAATAAAGACAAAGGAGAACCGTACCTCGGATCGGATCAGTTGAGCCTCACCGAGGAAGCAAACATGCTTCCAGAGAATCTCGGCCGTAGGGCAATGAAAGAAAGTATGATCAAAAGTCCCAATGCCTTGTCTAAATTTGTAATAATAATTGAATTTCAATTATTTTGATATTACTCACATGTTTGACATCCAAAGGGAAAAAAACTTTTATTAATAAACACAATAAATAGGGATTCAGGTAAAGTATGGGTGGCGTTTGACATTTAGAGCAGATCAACTAAACAAATGAAAATAGAAAAAATAGAAAAAACTTCGTATATTTGAAAAAAAAACAAAAGAAATGTAAACAAAAATGTCACTCGTCGCTAAATCTATAGTTATTAAATTATATTAATAAAATGGGAATTTTCAAATTGTTACACGTTTGTCGCACAATTAATTATCGATGCATCGTTATTCATTGATGTGATTTAAAATAAGAACAAGTTTCTATTCAACAAGACATGCAAAAATTATCATGCGAATATTAACAACCCGTTATACCAATCATGATTAAAAAAAAACTTTTTTTTCAAGAATATTTTTATCATAATAGAAAATAAATTGTCTTTATACCAAAATTGCATTAAATAAGGCTACTACTTGCATAAACAAGGTGTTGTATCACTTGTTGGAGGTATAATAATGAAATCATGATTTTCCCTTTAAGGAAACGCAATTCAATTATTCAGTTTCCAGTAATTACTTTGATTCTATAGTTCCGAAACAGTCAATTTCAACAAATGAGCCTTTTAGAGATCGGAAATCATTTTGCAAATCTTCAAGAGAAACAAGTTTGAGTTTCACATGAATTGCGACTGAAATATCCTTCAAAATTTTAAAGAAAATTATGCCAAAGATACAATTACGAATCTACTCTATCATTATTCCACTATGTCAGATTTTCCTTTTACAGTATGCTGGAGCGATGCAAAGCTTGGATCGTGCAAAATTACCATGGTGTATAATTTTCTCAAAACATCAAAATCTATGAAAGTTCTTTTTGAAATGTTGTATGAAACTAGTAACTAGACGCTACAATGAAGCTAGAGTTTTCAATTGTTAAGAAACTTAAGGGATGGTGGAAATCCACATAATACAAATCATAGTTGCACTTTATGTCAATATTTATTTCTTTATTCAAAGATTCCATCACACCATAATCATTTATCCCCCAAGTTTCAAAGTGAAAATTCCCATTATTCACATAGCACAAGAAACTCAACGTGGGAAAAACATGAAGCACTCACTCTCCATGTTCAATGACCAAAACAACTTGACAAGTTCTTGAGAAATTATTGTCTAATGCAAACACCCATTCAACAATGAATAGAATTACCATTTATTTTCTTCTTGATGATGATATAAGAATACATTATTTAGTAATGGTCCTATAATTTATTAGTTCCTCAGTCACGAAAATCTTAGGTATTAAAATTTTAATAATAATTAAATTTCAATTATTTTGATATAACTCACACGACGGACTTGTAAACACGAAAAAAAAATTTATTATTAATAAACACAATAAATAGTGATTCATTTTAAGTACGTGCAGCGTTTGACATTTAGAGCATATCTACCAGAGAAATGAAATCGAGAAAATAGAAGAAACTTAGTATATTTGAACAAAAAGCAATTGAAACAAATGTCACCCAATGCTAAATCTATAGGTAATAAATTATCTCAACAAAAATGTGAATTTTCAAATTGTTACATGTTTGTCGCACAATTAATGAACGATGCACGGTTATTCTTTATATTGTCAATGCGATTTAAAATAAGCCTAAGTTTTTATTCAAGATGACATGTGAAGATTATCATGCGAATAATAACGACCCGTTAGACCAAAGAAGTTTCTCATATACTTTCCTCCTATTCTCGACTCCAATAACATTTTTTTTTTCTTAAGATAAAAATCTTTGTTTTTAGAATATTTTTACCACAATAGAAAATAAATCGTCTTTACACCAAAATTGCATTGAATAAGGCTACTATTCTTATAAAACAAGGTGTTGTATCACTTGATGGAGGTATAATAATTAAATCACCATTTTTCTTGCTGGGAACTACAATCCAATTATTCAGTTCCCAGTAATTACTTCTATTCTATAGCTCAAGGAACAGTCAATTTCAACAAATGAGCCTCTCAGAGATCAAAAATCCTTTTGCAATTTTTCAAGAGAAACAAATTTGAGTTTCTCATGAATTGCGACTGAAAGAACCTTCCAAATGTAAAGAAAATTAGGACGAAGATACAATTACTTACCTATATCTATCATTAAACCTCTTTGTCAAATTTTCCCCTTAAACGTATGATGGAACAGTGCAAACCTAGTATCGTGCAATATCACTTTGGTGTATATTTTTCTTAAAACATCAAAATCTTTGTAAGTTCTTTTTTAAGGGAAATCCACATAATACAAACCATAGTTACACTTTATGTCAATATTGATTTCTTTATTCAATGACTCCATCACACCATAATCATTTATCGCCCAAGCTTCAAAGTGAGAATTCTCATTATTCAATTAGCACAAGAAAATCAACGTAGGAGAAACATGAAGCACTCACTTTCCATTTTCAATGAAGAAAAAAACTTGACAAGTACTTGAGCAATTGTTGTCCAATGCAGACACATAGAACAATCCCTTCTTTTTCAGACAAAGGGCATCATAAATCCTACTCCACGTATCTGAACATAGAGTGTGTATAATATCAACTACCATTTCTCTTCTAACTTAGGATTTTACTGGACCAGCAGTTGTAAAACATACAAAACGAATGATCTTGTATTCCCTAGACTTACTATTTCTAAAGCCCAAAAGATTAAATACAACAGTTTCAAAAAATTTGAATTATTATGAATCGTAAGTTTTCTGATTGTATAAGAATAAATTATTTGGGAATGGTCCAATAATTTATTAGTTCATGAGTCACGAAAATCATAGGTATTAAAATTGTAATAAAAATTAAATTTCAATTATTTTGATATAACTCACATGTCTGAGATGTAAACATAAAAAAATTGTTGTTAATAAACACAATAAATAGTGATTCAAGTAAAGTATGTGTGGCGTTTGACATTTAGAGCAGATCTACCAGACAAGTAAATAGAAACAAAAATGTCAACCAACGCTAACTCTATAGGTACTAAATTATCTCAACAAAAATGTCAACCAATGCTAACTCTAATGAATTGTGACCGAAAGATTCTTCCAAAATGTTAAGAAAATTAGGACAAAGATACAATTACTGACATATATCTATCATTATTCCTAACTGTCACATTTCCCCCTTAACGTATGCTAGAACAGTGCAAACCTTGCACTACAAAAAAAAAGACCTTTAGTAACGGAAATTTTCATTAGGAAAGGTCAAAAAATTCGTTACTAAAGACCTTTAGTAACGAAAATCGTTTGTCACCAAGTTCGTCCTGAGAGCCCCGTCGCTAAAGGTCTTTCCTAACAAATAACGATATTCGTTACTAAAGGTCTTTAGTAACAACCGAGTTTCGTTAGGAAAAGTGACCTTTAGTGACGAAATATTTCGTTACTAAAAGTTTTACAAAAAATTTAAAATTTAAAGCCATGGAGCCGGTTCCGAGCCGAGCCGGAGCCCCTCTACAATAATGTGGAATAAAGTCTCCACATTTTCATAGAAGTGGGAATCGAACTCAAGACCTCCAACTTGTATGTCATGCATTTAACTACTGAGCTACGTTGGTAATTTGTTACTTATTGTTCCTATTGTATTTCTTATAATGAAGTTTTATATTTTGAACCTTTAATTATTTTAATTTCTCTTTGTTTGGTGATTTTTTTTTTTTATAAATAAAATTAAAATTAATACATTTTCGTCAATGTATTTGTGTATTAAGTTGTTATAAAAAATCAGAATAAAATTATTCTATTTGCATATATACTATGTTTTAGTAATACTTTTAATATAAATACTAAACAAATATAAAAATTAAAATTATATTCTAAATTATATCATACTTATATATGTATATTTTTATAAAAAAAATTAAAAAAAATTTAAGACGAAACTTTTCGTGACAAATTTTTGTTTCGTTAGGAAAGGTTGACCTTTTTGTAACGAAAAAGGTTTTGTCACGAAAAGTTATACCTATCGTGACGAAAATGTGTTTTTGTTACGAAAGGTAGACCTTTCGTAATGAAACTACTACTTTTAGTAACGAATATTTTGACCTTTCGTAACGATTCCAAATTTCGTTACGAAAAGTATACATTTCGTAACGAAAAATGACTTCGTCACGAAAGGTTCGTCATAACAGGTAGTTTTTTTTTGTAGTGTTGAATCGTGGAAAATCACTTTGGTGTATAATTTTCTTAAAACATGAAAATCTTTGTGAGTTCTTTTTGAAGGGCTGTATGAAACTAGTCCTTTAAGAAACTTAAGGGAGTATGGAAATCCACATAATAAAAACCATAGTTGCAATTTATCTCAATATTGTTTTCTTTATTAAAAGACTCCTTCACACCATAATAATTTATCACCCAAGTTTCGAAGTGAGAATTCACATTATCCACACAGCACGAGAAAATCAGCGTGGCAGAAGCACGAAACACCTACTCTCCATGTTAAATGACAACAAATAATTGACATGTTCTTGAGAATTGTTGTCCAATGCAGCCAGAAAGATTGAATACAACAGTTTCAAAAACACTTATTATTATTAATGGTATGTTTTCTCATCATATAAGATTAAATTATTTGTGAATGGTCCAATAATTTATCAATATACTGATCTTGATGACAAAATTTTTGCTATGGCTGAAAAAGACTCTTCTGCATAAAAAGTTGTCAAAGATGATTCTTATATCCACGAAGATAAAGTCTAAGAGATACACATGAAGATAGCAAATCTGTCTTGAGTGAACCAACATCATATCATAATAATCCCATGTTTCCCATCCCTTATGTAATTTGTTTTTCAATGACAAAGAGGAGAATAAGTGATATTAATATGCTTAATGCGATATCTTGTGATTGCCTGTGATATTCTATGCTGACTTCTACTATCTTAACAGGTTCTAATCGTGCATGCTACTTAAATGATTTTTTTTCCAAAGGAAAGCCACCTGTTATGGTGGGGGGTTTGGCATGGATCCCCTACTTGTTTATTGATTAGGCGGTAAATCGAAATAAAGTACATAGAGGGAGATTAAAGCCAAAACCTCTAAATAGGTGGAAACAAATTCACTCCATACACTTAATATGCAAAAGAAAGAAACTGATCCATTTATTCTCATGGACCAGGTGCTACAAGTAGTCCTATAAAAACTACTATGCAAAGCAATAAAACTTTACCCTTCAATACCTCTAAAAACCCCAGCCTATCCCATCAATATTAAGAATCCAACTCTCCTGGCCAATCCCATCTTTCCATCTGAGGACCAAAGACCTTCCGACCTGTCCAAGTCCCCGCCGTAAACCATTTAGCAGCCCTTTTGCATAAAGAACAGAGTGGGTATAGTACCGGAATTGAGCCAAAATGCTCGACTGAGAGGTTACTTTCCCCTCATAAACAAACCTACACCTTGCCTTCCATAAGATCCAACAAACACAACACGAAAAGAGCACTAAAGTTTGATGTTGGAATATCGAGCCAGTAAACCACCACCTTGCCAACATATAACCAAGGTTGTTAAAAACGCGAGTCAACACGTAGAAACGTACGTTTTTACGATTCTACGGAGGTAAAACGTGTTGAATCGGGAGTAAAAACGCAATCTGGTAGAAACGGAGTAGAAACGTAGACTCGGAACGTAAAAACGTAGAAACGAACGTTTCTACCGTTTCTACCGATTCTACCAAAAGTATGATGGGTCGAGTTGGGTTATTAAATTTGGGCCGGATCACCTTTTTAACCTTGGTCACAATTGACCCTCCCTTCTTCGAATTCCCCTAACGAAACCCTCTTCCTCCCATCACTTCGTCCCCCCATCTCAAGCACCACCGCCTCCCTTTCCAACGGATACCATGAAGTAGAGATCTTAACACCATAAAAAACTTCTCCTTCTCAAGCATATATATATCTATCCTAATCTTACATCTTTATTGTGCTTCAGGCAACAAAAAATTCAAGTTTTTCTTGGAGGTAACTGAAAATCTAGACACCTTTTATTTTCTGTTTTTGTTTATATCTCTTCATATCATGATGTTTTCTGCCATTGGGTTCCTTTTCTTTTTTGTTTCAAATTTTCATTTTTCGTTTATCAGTTTCTTGAATTGGTTAGTGAAATTTATATTATTTTTTACTGGGTTCTGCTTATTTTCTTCAAATTTTGATTGATTTGAACTATTATTACTTGTGCATGCTCTGTTTTCTAGAGATAAAGATTCCAGTTTTTTTCTTGAATTAACTTGTGTCTTAATGTATAAAATGAGTTTATGGGCTTGATTTTATGTGGGTTTTTAATAATAATTCTCTGAATTAACTTGATAAAGTCTTTGAATGACTTGCTCTATTAGATAATAAACTTATTACGTACTTTATTTTATTTTATGTGTAGTCATATTTGTATATTTTGAAAAGACTTATAAGTTCTTTATTGTGAAACTATGTTTAATGGTTTTTTTTTTACATATTTTTGGATCATATAATATGATTTGTATGTTAATTATTGTTATATATATAAAATATATATATTTAAATTTCTCGATACGTTTTTACGATTTATTTTACGATTCACGAGTTTACGATTTTTCACCCCTCCACCGAGTCTATGTAGAAACGCGTTTTTAACAACCTTGCATATAACCAATCCGAGAAGTCCTTACATCCCCAATCAAAATCCCCGTTCTACTAGCCGCCTCTTTCCATAAAAAGCGAGCCAAAGAGCATGTAACAAAAATATGATCGTATGTTTCAACATCAGAAAGACAAGAACAACGCGAAACAATAGCAATACCCAATCTCTTCCTATCTTCATCTAACGCCAAAAACTTATTCAACAACTTCCACATGAAAATCGAAATAGAGAGAGGGAGTACCTTAATCCAAATGCATTCTCTAGTAAACTGCTTCACTATCGAACCTTGTATCAATGCCACAGCCGAAGAGAGAGTGAATTTACCAGATGGTTCAGCCATCCAGATGTACTTGTCCTCACCAACATTCGGCCTCAACACCACATCCGGGAGAGATTCCATAGATTGAGCCAAAGTATGATTCAATAAGCGACCTCGATTCCATCCATTTTCATCACAAAAAATCCTTAACTTGAGCCTGCCGAAGTTGGTCATTCGGATTAACCAAGGAACCTTCCAAGCTGCCTTTAAGAGTAAATTTTTCAAAAAGAAAAAACTAGAATGACCATTCCTTAAAAGCACTCCAATCTCATGTTCAACTTCATTTTTAATCAGTTGCATTCTTCTCCAAACAGGGGAACAACCCACATTAACATTACTATCCTTCACATGGATAACATTACCGCAATATTTCTACTTCAAAAAAACGACCAAAGAGAATGGCCCGTTCTAAAACGCCACCACATTTATAAGAAAAAGTTGTATAGAATGTATACAAATATCTCAACCCCAGGCCATTACATTCAATATCTCTACTCAGTCTCTTCCACGACATCCAATGTTTCCTCAAACCATCATGAGATTTCCCCCCCAAAGGAACCGAGCAAAAATCCGCTCCAATTGGGCCAAAAACCAGCCAAGGCATGCAACAAGAAGCAAGAATGTGTAAAGTGATAGAATTAAGCACATACCTAATCAAAATTAGTCTGTCACCCATGATTAGAAGATTGTGCTACCATCCTTCAACCTATAGTGTCCACCAATTCTTAGAAATACTGAACCTTGGCCCTCATCGTGCAAAAGAGGGTATCCTAGATATTTCATGGGAAAATCGGCTTCCATAAATCCTGTTAATCCTTAGATGACACCTCGTTGAGTGGCATTAGTTCTAGATGAGGCATAGAAAGAACATTTCCCCACATTGACTCGCTGGCCCGATATTTCCTCATACTGTCTAAGAAAATCAATTAGAACAGTTAAGCTTCTTTTTCGCCCATTAGTGAATAGAATAATGTCATCAGCGAAAGCTTGGTGAGAAACAACCACGGGCTGCCTGGGAACATGATACGACACAATACTCCGCTTTGAGCAAAGGGAATTCAAGCCTCTTGAAAAAACCTCAACTGCAATAATAAACAATAAAGGAGACAAAGGATCTCAATGCTTCACCCCCTTGTTGCGTTATAATACCCATACGAAACACCATTAATTAAAACCAAAAACCAATTCGAACTCAAATGATGGCGAACCAAATTAACAAAGTGCAATCCAAATCCAAAACGAGGCAAAACATCTAATAAAAAGGAGACCCTATCAAACATTTTCATAATGTCAAGTTTAATAATCAGGTGTCCCCTAACCTTTTTGATAAATAGAGTGCACAAGTTCCATAGCCAACAATATATTATCAGTAATGGAGCGGTCTTTAACAAACCTCGTTTGATTATAGTATAAGATAAGCGGCAAAATATCAGAAAGACGAGAGGTCATTACCTTAGAGATAATCTTTTTGGAAAAATTGCATAAAGAATAGGACGGAACTCGCCAAGATGAGTCGGGCTCAAAGTCTTTGGTATCAGAACAATCAAAGTGCTAGCCATGGTTTTAGGGATAGACAAACCAGCCCAAAAATCTCCAACCGCCTGCAATACCTCCTTACCCACAATATCCCAACAATATTGGAAGAAAATCCCCGAGAAACCATCAGGGCCCGCATCACTATGTTATCATCCTTAGTGGTTCATTGGGTTTTTTATTCTAAGAAACTAAAAAGTGATTCTGGCTTGATAAGGACTTAGAACAACTGATTTTTAACTATTTTTCTTCACTCAAAAGTTGCTCATAGTTGTGTTGGGTTTTATGAAACCAAATTTGATTCTTCATAGTTAGTATATCTTTCTGCGGGCTTTTTGCAAAAACTATTTCAACATTTCTTCCCTTTAACATTGTTCTCCTCTAGTTAACCGCATCTCTAGAGGAAATGTCACTCTTGTATCAAATAAGATATGATCTTCAATATCCCTATTTTATCTTGAGCTTATCTTTATGGTGTTGGATGATGTCCAGCTTTAAACTTTTTCCCATCTTAAAAATATCCATACATTTTTTATGTGACACATCATCATGGGAGATTTTAAAAGATCTATCTTTTTTGAAAACTCAAAACCTCCTTGATGAAAAATGATGTTCAATATTTTATCCTTTACATATATGCCTTTTATGGAAGGAAGGAGAAAAAGTGGTAGGTTGGGTCATAAAGCTATTTCAAAGAGTCTCTATGTTATGTCAATATGGTTACTTCTTTTGTGTAGTAGTTGTTTTTGTTGTGATACTCTTTTAGTTGAAACCTTCATACTTTTGACATGCTTTCTATATGCTTAAAATGTTTTTACCCTATAACAATACATCAATATTTGTCATAATAAATATGGAGAGATTGTTTTCCCTAAAGGCTTTCTACAAAATTTTGAGTTTGATAAACATTGATATCGATATCTAATTTCTTATGCTAATTGTGACAGGGATACATACTAGTAAATGAAGCCTAAGCACTTTGATGCATACTAGGGACAAACAGGTTCATATCTCCGATCTCCGCCCTCTAAGCAAGCAAACATGTCTCAACAAGAAAAGGGCTAACATGTAAGACAGGAAACAACCAAAAGGGTGGTGAGGATGTTCCCAACCACTCTCCGATGCTAAGGTTAGATTTTTAGAGAGAAAGAAACACATAGATGAGAGCTCAATGTTTGAAAGGCAAGTAATCAGAATAAAAGAAATTATTGATACATGGTATTTATAGTAGACAAATCTCATGAATAGTAGTTACTTATTAAAGGTACACTTACCATATAAGTGTATAGTCGGATATAGAATAGGGAAACTATTCACATGAGGAGTCGAACTTTATAGTTGTTGATATAAACCGTACATGTCTAATTAGCATATGTCAATTAATATCGGAGCGGGTCCACCGAGTTGAGTCCAACTCGGGGACCATTAGTAGATTTTGGGCCGGAACCCACCATAAGCCCCTGAAGACTTCTGGTGAAGATGCCTGAAGCTGAGGTCTTACATAAGTAAAAAAATGATTTGGGGCATTATGTAAAATGGGTCAGACCATGGTCAATGTCACACCTACATAATTTAGGGCCTTATGTTAAATTTTCTGAGACCTAATTGATTTAATTATTTATATCCTTTTTAGTGCAGGATTCTAAGAAACACTAGCCTTTCTTAATGTCTAATTCAAAATTTATTTATCTTATTCTCCTAATAATTTTTAGTAACAAAATCATTTATCAAAGTTTAATAATAAAAATGATCTAACATTTCATTCTCAATAAATAATATTGCTAATTCATTTAATCGATCTTGTGACATATTTGACCATAAATATGATTTACTTAACTTGATTTTATTAGTAGACATATTGTCCTCTAATTCTAATCTTTATAGTCCTTTTTCTTTAAAAAGAAAAGAAAAAAGAGACATATTGTCCTCTAATTCTAATCTTTATAGTCCTTTTTCTTTAAAAAGAAAAGAAAAAAGAAACTATGCATACTGAACTAACTGTTAGAGTCGGTGAAAATTAGCTCATGGGCCTCCATATCCTCTCAAAACCAATTGGCAAGGAGAGGTGTTAACCCATGAGCTTATAAGTTATTCGGATCTTTCTTAGGCACTCGATGTGGGACTTTATATTTCAACAATCCCCCTCACATCGAGGTGGGAGTCAAATTCAAGGCCCGGCGCCCTACATGGCCCAAACGAGGACAAAGAGCCCACACATCCCGCCTAAGGACCTGCTCTAATACCATATAACAAAGTAATTAGGAATTGTGAATACTCAAGTTGTATTTCATATCGAACAAGTGTTACATATATATACACTCCTAGGAAAACCGAATAGGAAAGTAAATAAAGAAAAGAATCAAATCAAATCAATCTAATCCCTATAATTGTGCATATACACCTATACAACATGTGTTAAATGTGCTAATAGATTGTAACACTCCCCTCAAGGCGGAGCATAGATGTTGATCATGCCCAGCTTGCTACAATTAACTCATGGGCCTCCATATCCTCTCAAAACCAATTGGCAAGGAGAGATGTTAACCCATGAGCTTATAAGTTATTCAGATCTTTCTTAGACACTCGATGTGGGACTTTATATTTCAACAGAGTCTAATACAACATACGTGATCAAGTAGGCAACTCCCTCCCCAAAACACGATCGACATTTAGGGGGTTCTCATCATAGCTGCAATTTCAAGGGTACTTAACAAAATATCCTTATTTGTCATTATTTTGATCAAGGTACTTGCTAATACCTTTGCTTTCTTCTTATCTTTCCTCTTTTCCCTCTTCCATTCTTCGGCCATTATCCTCTTTTCTTGAGGAAATTGAGTTACTATATGAGTGCGCAGAGAGTCCATCTCTTTATTCATCTAAGAGCGTGAAACGGTGGCATGAGTACCTCGACAAGAAGCCTTCACTCATTCTAAGAACGAACCAAGTCCCTACGTTTCCTTTTTTAGCCCACCGGCTTTGGATGTTGAAAGTGCTATATGAGTTGGAAGATCCAAATACGGCAGACCGACCTCAAATGCTTCTTTTGCAAAATCACTATAAACCTCAATGAAATAACTCCTGACACATCAAATTCAGATGTCCAAAGTTAGTTACTAATAAAAAAATACAAAAAGAATTCCGAAGAAAATTATGACTTAGCGATAACTCCCTAGACTCATCATCAACAACGTTGTCGTCGTTTGGGCCAGAAATGTGATGATGCGTAACATCGTAGGTAACCTAATATGGGGCTGCACCTCCCGTGTGCTTCATGGAGCCTTTCCCGACACTTCCCTGCAGTCCGGTTTATCCTATTTTGTTCTTGCTTAGCTATATATTCCGAAGTGGCCCAATACTCTAGAAGCCTCTACTAGCTGCTCTCACAAATCCATTTGTGCCTCTTGTTCATTTTCCTCACCGCAGCCATATTCGCACTTAGATTTTATGCAATTTGGAAGATGTTATACAACTAGCAAATTTAATTAACCAAAATATGGAATAACAACAGTAACCGAAATAGAGACAAAAAGAAAAATACATACATCAAACTCCTTCCACCAAATTTCTTCTTTCTCAGGAGGTACATCCTTGATTGAGTTAAATGAGGCTTCACAAAAATACTCTAATCTGAAACTGCAAATTTTTGTAAAGAATGGAATGGTAGAAGTTTAATTAATATTATATTCACTACTAGCGGTAGAATTAATAATATTTTACAAGGAATGACATAAACGTTTAACTTACGTGCCAATAGTAGGGGTATAAGTATACGGGAATCTGATGTAGGAGAATCCCCGTCAAGTAGCCCTCTAAGGCTCTGGGGTCGTCAAATGCTTGTTGGCTGATGCAAATGACCGCGGATCCTGAGAGACCGGTGCATCAAAATACTGTATGGAAAGTGCCCTAAAAGCCTAAGGGACAGATGGCATAGTAAAATGCAAGTGAGGTTCAGAACCTGACTGCGTGGGAGGGGCCGGATAAGAGGGTGATGGCCTACTAATGGGTAGGCACATTTGAACATCTTTCTTTGGCGGCATCTCTGAAATAAAAAGTAAAGGAGTAAAGAAGGATATGACTTTATTAGATTACCTGGCCTCAACTTTATCAATGCTAAAAGTCCATATATCCAGCAAAAGAAATACCACACTAAGAAATAGAATAAAAGCATGTAAAGAGCATACTCCTATATATGCAATGTAAAAAGAGAATGTAAAAACAATTGCAAGATCAAAACTAATTTTACAAAATATCTCCACAAATCATGTTCCTAATAAAAAGTATATGTCTAAATTGCTACCAAACGTTGGTTAAAATTAGAATAGTTGTTTAAACATGAATAATGATATGCGACAATGACAATTTAGCACAAGAACTAAGTAGAGAAAAACTAATTCAAGAATGTAAAAAAAAATACAATTTATAATACAATTCCATTTTTCCTTGTTGACGGTCTCAAACTGAGCAAATAATATAAGTAGCATCTAGAAATTCAATAGACAGGAAATTTTGTTATCCAACAATATGAATATTAGTAAGATTAAATCTTCTATGCTAATCTATAAGTAGAGTAACTACAAATTTTTTGATCCAACAAGGACAAAGCCAATTTCAGGTAAGCAGCAACTAATCAACATAAAGACTGCCAAGATAAACTGAGGACCAGAACAAGGTAAATGGTAGTTTGATATGTGGCAGTAAAACAAGTAAATGAAAACAGATAAATCTTCACAAGTAAAATCTTGCGAAAACTATTCCGTCATGGTCACAAAATAAGAAGGGGACCTCTAAAATCGTATCAGGAAAACAAATCCGTCAACAAAAAACAAAATCAATTAAGTTATTATAGAACATTATTAAGAGCAGAATCAGCAACCAACATTGTCACAAAAATAGTGTGAAGCTCATAATGCATTGAGAGGTTAAATCAGCACAAAACAAAACGTACCACAGGCGAAACAAACATATTCAATAACTTCCCCCTTAACCCATTTTCCCCTATGGACGGTCTAAAACAGAGCTAATAATATAACCAACATCTTGGAATTTTTGTGTTATCCAATCTTAATATAGTTAGATTAAATCTTCTATGCTCATCTATAATAATATAGTAAATACAAATATTTCTGATCCAACAAGGGCATAGCAAATTTCAGCTAAGCAGCAACTAATCAGCATAAGGACTGTTGGGGTTGGAAAAACTCTTCTATATATCAATAGGAATAAAATTACATGTAGGAGGAGCAACTCTCACACTCAACTACAATACAAAAACAAGAGGTATAACCTTACATGTAGGAGGAGCAACCCTCACACTCAACTACCATGCAAAAAACAACCAACCCACTTCTCCCTATTTCCTCTCTTGTTTTCTTTTTTTCGGGATAACTCTTTAGCTCAACAATGAGCTCTATTTATAGTAGAAACTTTGGAGACATTCTCCACAAAAGATGTTGGCTCAAATGGCTTGCTTGATCAACTTGGCAACTTGCTTGCTTGATCAACTTTGCAACTTGCTTGCTTGATCAACTTGGCAACTTGTTTTACTTGATACCACTTGGCAACTTGCTTTACTTAATCAAATTGCCAACTTGCTTAAGTAATCAATTTGCTTAAGTAATTGACCAACTTGTTTAAGTAATCAAGTTGCTTAAGTAACTCTCTAGCCAACCAATGGTTATTGAGCTGAATTTCTGACAATCTCCCCATTCAGCTCCAATAGGGGAGGAACGTAACATTCCAATCAGTTGGAGATATCCATATCGGCTATGTCCTTACATAGCTCGAGCTTCTCACGAGAAACAATCTTTGTCAGCATGTCGGCGGCATTATCTTTTGTATGGATCTTCACAAGATGCAACAGCTGTTTGTCCATTACCTCGCGTATCCAATGATAGCGGATATCAATATGCTTAGTGCGTGAATGATACATAGCGTTTTTACTTAAGTCCAGAGCACTCTGACTGTCACAGTGAACCTTGTATTCTTTTTGATTAAATCCCAACTCTTGGAGAAATTGCTTTAACCATAACATTTCCTTGCCAGCTTCCGCTGCAGCAATGTATTCAGCTTCGGTAGTGGATAAAGCAACACACTTCTGTAATTTGGACTGCCAAGATATGGCTCCCCCTGCGAAAGTGTACATGAATCTCGATGTGGATTTTCTTCCATCGAGATCACCGGCCATATCTGAGTCAGTATAACCTTCCAAGATCGGATCAGCTCCCCCAAAGCACAAGCATAACTTCGATGTACCCCTGAGATACCTTAGTATCCATTTGACGGCTTCCCAATGTTCCTTTCCGGGATTGGAAAGATATTGGCTCACAACTCCAACAGCATGAGCAATATTCGGTCTAGTACATACCATGGCGTACATCAAACTGCCGACTGCCGAAGAATATGGAACAACTGACATTTCTTCAATTTTCTCTTTCGAAGTAGGACACAAACGCTTGCTTAATTTGAAATGACTAGCCAATGGAACACTTACTGGCTTAGCATTTTCCATGTTGAACCTTTTCAGCACCTGTTCAACATACTTTTCTTGTGACAGCCACAACTGCTTGGATTTCCTGTCACGAGTAATTTTCATACCCAATATCTGTTGGACAGCGCCTAAGTCCTTCATATCAAAGAATTTTGAGAGATCATTTTTCAGCTTGCTGATAGTGGCAGCATCCTGCCCAACAATCAGCATATCATCGACATAGAGTAGTAACACAACAAAGTTACCATCTGGGAACCTTCGAATATAAACACATTGATCTGCTGCAGTTCTCTTGTAATTGTGACTCACCATGAATGAGTCAAATTTCTTGTACCATTGTCTGGGATCCTGCTTTAAACCATACAAACTCTTCTTTAACTTGCAGACTAAGTTTTCCTTCCCAGGTACCGAAAAACCTTCGGGTTGCTCCATGTAGATCTCTTCTTTTAGATCACCGTGAAGAAAAGCTGTTTTCACATCCATCTGTTCAAGCTCTAGATCAAGGCTGGCAACCAATCCGAGTACAGTTCGGATTGAGGTCATTTTCACAACTGGAGAGAATATCTCGTTAAAGTCAATCCCTTTTTTGTTGGAATCCTTTGACAACCAATCGAGCCTTGTGCCTTACTAGCTTTCCACTGACATCTTTCTTCAGTTTGAACACCCATTTGTTTCTTAGTGCTTTCTTTCCCTTAGGAAGCTTTACTAGCTCATAAGTCTGATTCTTCTGTAAAGAACTTATTTCTTCTTGCATGGCTTGCATCCATTTGCCTTTGTCTGGATGAGTTTGTACTTCTTTGAAGTCTTCCGGCTCTCCCTCATCAGTGAGCATGATATAGTCTGATTCTTGATATCTAGTTGATGGAATTAGGACACGGCCTCTTGTAGATTTCCTTGGCTGAGGCTCGTCGACTTCTGGCGCTACAACATCTGGTGGAGGGGGTTGTTGCTCCCCCTGCTCAACACCCTCTTCTTCATTCTCATCTTCTGGTATTGCCTCTTGCATTCCAGTATGCGTCGTAGGCTGAACTGGTACTGGAGTCAGGTCAGGAGCACAAAAGTTGGAATCTTTTGACTTCGTTGGTTCCTCGTAAAATTGGTTTTCTTGGAACACAATATCCCTGCTTCTGATTATCTTCTTGGTTTCTGGATCCCACAATCTGTATCCGAATTCTTCATCACCGTAACCAATGAAGATACATGGAGTAGACTTCAAGTCCAGCTTCTGTCGTTGTTCTTTGGACATGTGTACAAATACCTTACACCCGAACACTCTTAAATGAGAGTAGGAAACATCCTTCTTGCCAGACCACACTATCTCTGGAACTTCAAAATTCAACGGTACAGATGGTGATCTGTTGATTAGATAGCAGGCAACACGAACAGCTTCGCCCCAAAATGGCTTAGGCAATTTAGCCAAACTGAGCATGCATCTGACTTTCTCTACAATGGTTCGGTTCATCCTCTCGGCTACACCATTGTGTTGTGGGGTACGTGGGACCGTCTTCTCGTGTCGGATACCGCGATTGGCGCAGTATGCTTCAAACTCATTTGAGGTGTACTCTCCTCCATTGTCTGTTCGGAGGCATTTCAACTTCTTCCCTGTTTCCCTTTCCACTAGGGCATGGAACTGCTTGAAAAGATTGAGTACCTGGTCCTTTGTCTTCAAGAAATATACCCACACTTTCCGAGATGCATCATCAATAAAGGTAACAAAATACTTGTTACCTCCTAATGATTCTTCTTCAATAGGACCACAAACATCAGAGTGTACCAGACTCAACAACTCTGATCTCCTCTTGCTTGATGACTTGAATGAGACTCTGTGTTGTTTGCCAAACAAACAGTGTTCACAGGGGTTGAGCGGAACACCGTTGGCAACTGTGATAAGCTCCTTCTTTGCTAGTGTAAATAAACCTTTCTCACCTACGTGGCCGAGTCTCTTATGCCATAGGTTTGGAGATGCCTCATCTTCGATTGCGTTGAGGCTTTCTCAGAAAACCTTCATATGGGTCCTGTATAACGTGCCACAGATATGTCCTCGGGCGACAATCAAGGCACCTTTTGACAGTTTTCAAATACCATTTTTGAAGTAGTGACCATAGCCTTGCTGATCAAGGGCTATTCCAGAAATAAGATTGAATCGCAGGTCGGGCACGTGTCGAACGTCCTTCAATACTATAGTGCAGCCAACATTGGTCTTGACCTGAACATCACCAATGCCTACTATCTTCGAAAAACTGGTGTTCCCCATCCTGATTGTGCAAAAGTCTCCAGTTTTGTAGGATGTGAAGAAGTCGCTATGAGGAGTAGCGTGACAAGAGGCTGCTGTATCTATGGCCCATTCAGTATCGTGATTTGCAATATAAAGGCATGTCTCTTCATCAACTGAGAGTATTGTAATATCTCCGCCAAGAGTGATTAGGGTGTCACCATCTTCCTTGGTTTGCTGGTGACTGCCTTGACCTTGCTCCTTTTTTAATTTTCGACAATCCTTCTTCATATGGCCTTCGATGCCACAATGATAGCAGGTGAATTTGCCATATCGGTCACTAGATCGGCTAGGATCCTGTGACCTTCCTCTGGCTCTACTTCTGCTTCTGCCTCTTCCTCTTCCTCTACCTCTACCTCTGCTGCTTCCTTGATATCTTCCTCTATTCTCGGTGACGAGGATCTCGGCCTGGTCCAAGCCTGATTCTCTCCTCCTGGCTTCTTCATTGAGTACGGCATCCTTTACCGTTAACATGGTAAGTTTGCCGTCTGGCACCGAATTACTGAGAGATACCACCAATGTCTCCCATGTTTTTGGTAGAGAACTGAGAAGTAGCAAGGATTGTATTTCGTCATCAAGCTGCAACTCAACTGAAGCAAGTTGATTCACTAGACTTTGAAATTGGCTAGTGTGCTCAGCAACGGAGGCTCCAGCATTCAGCTTCAAATTCACCAGTCGCATCATCAAGAGGGCTTTATTTCTAGCAGTTTTGGCTTGGTACATGCTCTCCAGCTTCATCCAGAGTGTATATGCGTCGGTCTCCTGTGCAACGTGGTGGAAGACACTATGGTCAATCCATTGTCTGATATGGCCGACGGTCTTCTTATTCATTTTCTTCCAGTCACTTTCTGTTGTCGAAGTTGGCTTCACTCCAACTTCGTCCAGAGGCTCAGCTAACTCTTTGCAATTGAGATAATCTTCCATCCGAGGTCTCCAAAGCGTATAGTTGCTGGCCGTCAATTTGATCATGGCTCCCGAGATTGAATCCTCCATGATTCTTGCACCAAAATTCTTAGCTTGGAATGTAGAATCCAATTATATGCTCACTTGCAATTTTCAAATAATTTCAAAAAAATTAGCAATTGAGCAAAAATTGAAAAACAAATTCGACCAAAGAACTTGGCTCTGATACCACTTGTTGGGGTTGGAAAAACTCTTCTATATATCAATAGGAATAAAATTACATGTAGGAGGAGCAACTCTCACACTCAACTACAATACAAAAACAAGAGGTATAACCTTACATGTAGGAGGAGCAACCCTCACACTCAACTACCATGCAAAAAACAACCAACCCACTTCTCCCTATTTCCTCTCTTGTTTTCTTTTTTTTTTTCGGGATAACTCTTTAGCTCAACAATGAGCTCTATTTATAGTAGAAACTTTGGAGACATTCTCCACAAAAGATGTTGGCTCAAATGGCTTGCTTGATCAACTTGGTAACTTGCTTGCTTGATCAACTTTGCAACTTGCTTGCTTGATCAACTTGGCAACTTGTTTTACTTGATACCACTTGGCAACTTGCTTTACTTAATCAAATTGCCAACTTGCTTAAGTAATCAATTTGCTTAAGTAATTGACCAACTTGTTTAAGTAATCAAGTTGCTTAAGTAACTCTCTAGCCAACCAATGGTTATTGAGCTGAATTTCTGACAAGAACCATGTAGATTGAGAATTAACATATAGGATACTACCCAAGATTGTAAATAAATTATACAATTCATCATACAATGCCATAAACTCGAACCAAGATTGTAAAAAAACAATTGTACCTTTGTGAAGTGAGGGAGCTAAGAGGGTGTGTAGAGTGGGGAAGAAGAAGGAAAGTGATGGTGAATGTAGAGAAGAGGAAAGGTGATTTATTAAAAATCCCACGTCGAATAATTTGTGTGTATATTTGCAATATATAAAGGATTGAACAATCATCCCTTCGTGAGGTACCTTATGATGGATTGAGTTAGGTCCAGACGTCCAGTCTGACCGTGAAAAAATGTGTTATAAATCTTATATTAACTAGTTTGTGTGCATATTTAAAATATATAAAACTTGAAAAATTCTCTTTTATTGAGGTACTTTTGAGGGTATTGATTTAAATTTAAATCCAATTTTAACAAGATTGGTAGTAAATAAAGAGATTGATAGTGACGGGGAGAAGGGGAAGAAGTTGCAGACTGGAGATGGGGGAGGGGTGACGAGAAGGATGAAATGTGAGAGATTGAATGGGGAGTCATGGATTAGAACGGTTCTGTTGTGGACCAGGCTTACCACTTGGTCCATATTCAGACACATCACAATTTTGATTAAAATAATAAAAACAGGTGGGCCCTATGAAGATTTTTTATTTATTTTTTTTAATGAAAAGAGGTGATGTGGTTGATTGTGGACCAAGTGGTCCACAACCCCACATATAGCTCAGGTCTATATCAGAATTTTCCCATGGATTAAGGGTATGTGGATTTCCAAAACGATGAAATTCGGAAATCGATTTCTAATTAGAAAACGTTAGAGATCGAAAAGAAAACGATGTCGTCTCAAGTCCTTTTCTTTTTGCTCATGCTTTAGATTACAATTAAAAAAACGACTTAGTACAATCAATCAAATCAAGTTCGTTTTGGCTCCAGCCATTTGTTTCTCATTCTAGGCTTGATATCTCAGTGATTTTTGGCCATGTTGTTAGGCAGAATAGAGACCTCATTCAGGGAAGGAATACGACTTCGTTTTGGGTTCTCGATCACTAGTCGATGTCTATAGAGACCTCATTCAGGGAAGGAATACGACTTCGTTTTGGGTTCTCGATCACTAGTCGGTGTCTATATTTCGATACCAAATAGAGACTTACAATTCGACGTTGTTTTGTTCCCTTATCTCTTTATTTCATTTTCAATTATTTTATTAATGGTATTGGTCTCTAATCGGTTGCTAGCTAGAAAGCACTTAGAGACCGAAAACCAAAACGATGTTGTTTGTGTTTTTGGTCTCTTATCGGTTTCTAAATATAGACACCGATTAGAGACTGAAAACTAAAATGACGTCGTTTTTCTTCCATTATCTCTTTATTTCATTTTTAGTTATTGTATTAATGGTGCTGATCTCTAATCGGTTGCTAACTAGAGACCACATCGAAAATGAGAATGACGTCGATCTTTTTTTATTTTTTTTTATCTCTAATCGGTTTCCAAATATAGACACTGAACAATAAAACAACGTCGTTTTGATTCCCTTATCTCTTTATTTCATTTCGATTATTTTATTAATGAAGTTGGTCTCTAATAGGTAGCTAAATATCAACCGTTTAGAGACCACCTCGTTAATTATGATCCATGTTTGGCTATAGACTTCTTGGCCGAATAGTTCTTAGCCCAATGCCCAACCAAACTACAATTCTAGCAAGGTTTGATTATTTTTAGTTTCATTTCGTCCTTCCCTTTTGTGTTGTTTACATTGTTAGAGTTATGATATACTCCCACATTATTCATATTATAAATTTTTCTTTCTAGCTATTACCACATGAATATTTTACTCAACAGATGTAGTATGTTTTTTACCCCTATGTTGATATTCAATGAATTTAGACAACGTCAGATCTTCTAGGGATATTTCTTATTTCTTGTGTTTGAGGGTCATACACAACTCCTCAAGAGACTTAGAAAATTTTCGCAATCATTGAGGGCACTTGAAACTTGTTTAGTCACATACTTGCTCTCAACCATGTGATACTTCAATAACCTCGAGACATGATATCTCTCAAGACCATGGTCATCAATACTATATTTCTTGTTCAATTCATCTCATATACCCTTCACTATGTCATAATAAGAATATATGCTTCGAAGATGACATCTGTTAAAGCTGACATAATCTCTCATTTGCAAACTTCATTAGATTCTTTCAAACAACTTTAGCACCTCATACATGCTTATCTTTCTCAACCCCTTTCATCAATCCCTTATTGACAACAAGAGTTTTATATTATCACCAATGTTTAAACACACTCCCTATACACAATTTGTCAAGGAGACATGGCATATCAATCTTGAGTTTGAACTTAACAAATTGAGACGGAATGACAATTTCACATAATAATCGATAATGCAATATTCTCTTGAATACACTACAAGAAAACTGTGTAACAGGGACGGACATTTCCGTCGCTAATCCGTCACTAAACTCAGTTTAGCGACCGATTAACGACCGAATGACGTGGTCGTGTATTTTTCGTCGCTAAGCAAATTACCGACCGAATACCGACGGCAAAATTTGCGACCGAATATTCGGTCGCTATTTACCAACCGAATACCGGCCGAATGGTCAACATTATTGACTTTTGACTTTTGACTTTGACTGAGTAACGACCGAATATCGACTACGTATTTAGCAACGGCCTATGGCGTCACAATGTAACGACCGAATAGCGACGGCATAGTCAATATTGTTGACTTTTGACTTTGACCTAGTAACGCCAGAATACCGACGGATTATTTAGCAACCGAATTTTGTGTTGCAATATAACGACCGAATACCGACGGAATGGTCAACATTGTTGATGCTTGACTATTGCCTATGAACGACCGAATACCGACGACTATTTAGCAACGGAAACTAGGGTCACCATATAGCGACCGATTACCGACGGCATGGTCAACAATGTTGACGTTTGACTTTGAACATATAACGACGGAATTCTGATCCTGTAACGACCGAATAACCGTCGCTAAATTGTTTTTATTTCAAAAATTAAATATTGAATTTAATTAAATCCCTATTACAAAACATAGCAGCAATAACCAAAATAGCAAAAATAAGATCAAAAACAGTTTTAGTAAGATCTCAAATAGCAAAAATAATCAATAAACCCAAAAATAACATTACATAACCAAATATCTTACTAAAAAACACAAATTTACATTACGACTCTCACAATTAAAATGCTCAATTCTCATTACATTAAATACTCACAATCAAAGTGCACACTTTGAATAACAACACTCACAATCAAAGTACACCCTTTGAATAACAACACTCACAATCAAAGTGCACACTTTGAATTACACCACTCACAATCAAAGTGTGCACATTACATTACAAAGCTCAAATTCAAAGTGCACACTTTGAATTATCAAAACTCACAATCAAAGTATGCACATTACATTACAACACTCACATTCAAAGTAATTTATTTTAATTATCAAAACTCACAATCAAAGTGTGCATTTCTCTTAAACTCATTGATGTCATTCATATGCATATCCTTGAAAATGCATGAGTTGCAATCTGCAAAATTCAAGAATCAAATTATTATGACAGTAAAATTACTACTTTGAATTATGTTAAAAAGTTATACAATATGACAATTAATTTATGGTAATAAAGTACAAAAAAATCCCAACAAATATTACTCACCTTCAATAGTTGGAATTCCAAGAAGCGAGAAATCTTAATCATTCTAAATCATCATCGGTCATTAATTCATCCTCTTCGTCAGAATTGTCATCTCCCGACATAATTTCATCATTGTCATCGTCATCATCTTCATAACCACAGCTCGTACCGGCCACAAGTACAACTTCAATTTCCTGCAAGTTGACCAACTTCAGTAATAGTTGGATCAATGCGACTGGTCTCCTCGTCGCGTACTTCGTCCTGATACGGTACCGGAACACCAGGAACGTCAAATAGACGTGGTTTGGAACGACATACAGCCAACCAATCAGCCCTAGATGTTGTCTTACTACCCGGATAAGGTGTGTAGTAGACTTGTTGACATTGGGAAGCAAATACAAATGGATCGTAACCCTGGTAGGTTCTTTTCCTATGGATTTCTACAAGTTTATATTGAGGATGCACTCTTAAACCTCGATTTGGAGTAGAATCAAACTAGTCGCATTTGAAAAGAATAATTTGTTTGTCAGGTAGTCCAGCAAGTTGAACCTCAATTACTTGCTTCAACTCACCGTAATAATCTCCTTTAACCCATATCCCGCTGTTTGTCGTTCCTTTTCCATCGCTGTGGGCTTTGGTGTGAAATCTATAACCGTTAACAAAGTAACCGGTGTATGACATCACTCTCCTTGACGGGCCCCAAGACAGATTTTTCAACAAAATTTCGGAATCTTCCTGAAGGCTACGTATCTGTTGAGAACAATAAAAGTTAAATTATTTTAATTATGCATTCTTATTACAAGTATATTTCTACACAATACCAACTTACATGAGTTCCAAACCATTTGAAAAATTCATTATAAACCCGACTTTGAAGTTCTTCCTCCGTTATCTGCGGGGTTTGTTCATGTACTTCACTAACAAATTTCCTGAGTTACAAATTAAATGACAATATTATTAACTTTTAATTATATAACAAAAATGAAGCAATAGATAAGTTTACTTACTGAAGATATGGTTCGACCTCTTCACAATTCATTAGGATATAATTCATGGCTGTTTTATAATCTTTATCAGATAATAAAATATTTTCTTTTTTTCCAAATGATCTTCCGAGTAAGTTGCAAATTGATAATACATCTGGTCCGCTAATCTCGTCTTCACCATCATTTCGCCCAATGGTTGTAACTCTCGTTTTCACGTGGGGTTCGAAATAATAGCTAAATAATGTAGCAGCTTCTTCGACCAAGTATGCATTGCAAATTGACCCCTCAACTCTAGCCTTATTCTTTATCTTCTGTTTCAGATGGTGCAGGTATCTAATTAAAGCATATGTAGTTAATCACATTGTAAATACGTACATGAAAAATAAAGATGAAGTTGAGATAACTTAAGACAGTGGTTGTTACCTCTCGAATGGGTACATCCACCTAAACTATACCGGGCCACCAACTTTGGCTTCATATGGAAGGTGAATCGGTAAGTGTTCCATCACATCAAAAAATCCCGGAGGAAATATTCTCTCTAACTTGCATAATAAAATAGCGATAGTGTCCTCCAATTCTTGCATATGCGCCACACTCAACTTTGGGGAACACAAATCTCTATAGAACAGACTAAGTTCAGCCAAGGGTCCCCAAACATTTGCCGGTAGTACTTCTCTAAGTGCTATAGGGACGAGTCTCTCCATGAATACATGAGAATCGTGACTATTCATTCCAGACATTTTCAACTCTTTCATTTCAACGCATCGCGCCAAATTCGATGCATATCCATCTGGGAGCCTTAATTCTTTAACCCACTGCAAAATTATCTCTTTTTTAGGCTTGGTAAGAGTGAAACATGCCTTCGATTTCGTTGCTTTACCTCGGCCATCGTGTTTAATATTCAATTCCGGACGATTGCATTACCTTTCAACATCCGCTCTAGCTTTAACATTGTCTTTAGTTTTACCTTTCACGTTCATCACGGTGTTAAAGACATTATCAAACACATTTTTTTCATTATGCGTGACATCAATGTTGTGTCTTAGCAAAAGTGTCCGCCAATAAGGTAAGTCCAAAAATATACTACGTTTAGCCCAACTATGATCCCGACCCCTGCCTTGCTCTTTACAGATCTCTTCAGCTGTATCGGTAATTTTTTTAAAAACTCTAACTCTAGGGAACATTTCATGACCAGTAAGGCGAGACGGCGGGTCTGCTCTCTCTTATCGCCGGTCCTTTCAGAATCCCTTTGCATCTTTTCTAAAAGGATGATCAGGTGACAAGAAGCATCTGTGGCAATCGAACCACGATTGTTTCCCTCCAGACTGCAAATGGAACGCTTGTGATTCCTCCATACAATATGAACAAGCTTGAATGCCAGCTGTACTCCATCCACTCAACATTCCATATGCTGGGAAATCACTAATTGTCCAAAGTAATGAAGCCCTCAATTTAAAATTTTGTTTTTTTTTGAGATATCATAAGTTTCCGCTCCTTCACCCTTTACAGTTGATTCAATTCATCGATTAAAGGCTGCAAGTACACATCGGTCTTGTGTTTTGGATTTTGGGGTCCAGGTACAATGATAGTTAAGAAGATTACATTGTTCTTTATACACATCCAAGGGGGGAGATTATAAGGTGTTAGAAGAACTGGCCAAGAAGAATAGTTCTTCCCTGACATTCCGAAAGGTGCAAAACCATCTGTGCATAACCCAAGCCTTACATTCCGAGGTTCCCTGCAAAATCGGTGTGTGTTCTGTCAAAATGTTGCCAAGCTTCTCCATCTCATGGGTGATTCATTATTCACTCTTCCCTCTCACTGTCTGAGTGCCATGTCATGTGCCTTGCAGTTTTCTCAGATGCATACAATCTTTGTAATCTTGGAGTAATCGGAAAATAATACATCTTTTTGCAAGAAATCTCTTTTTGTCGTGTATTTTTTGATTTCTTTTTCTTAATGTATCTAGCATGGCCACAAAACTTGCATTCTCTACTCTCAACATCATCTTTCCAATACAACATACAACCGTTAACACAAACATCAATCTTTTGGAACGGTAATCCAAGGCCTTTAACCAATTTTTTCATTGTGTAAAAGTCGTCTAAAACATTATTATTTGGAGGAAGTGCCTCTTTCATCAACTGGGAAAATTTATCTATTATAGTTTCAGATAAGTTGTCTTCGGACTTAATGCTCAACATCCTAGCAGTCATTGAAAGTTGTGAATGGTTTATACAACCATTGTACAGTGGGCTATCTACAGCTTTCAACATGTCATAGAACTTTTGTGCCTCTGGATTGGGAGGTTCTTCCACGTCCCTATTTTGCTGCTCATTAAAACTTGGTCCCGCAGCATCAATAATCATATCTCGATAATTGTTCGGTATCGTATGTCTTTTATAATTATCCACTTCATGAACAAACGGGATTTGAGGCATGTGAATGAATGCCTCACCATGACATGTCCAATTATAATAGTTAGTCACGAATCCGTTCATGACAAGATGATACTTCACAGTATCAGGCATATGAAAATACTTATTCTTACAAACCCCACAAGGACACATAATCCCATCAATTTGTACATTAGAAGATGTACTAACTGCAAAATTCACAAATCGTTTCAATCCCGCTATAAATTCTTGACTATGACAAGGTCCACAATTCGTTGTCGAATCCATATACATCCAACTACGGTCTTCCATTACAAACACAATATCTGCGTATATGAAGACTTAATAATTAAATGCATATTAACTTTGAATCTTATTTTGATGATTTGTCACCCTTATTTCCAAGTAATTATTAACGTGTGATAATGGCATATTGTCTACTATTTTAAATGGAATTTTGTCAACTATTTCGATTATTTTCAACATTATTTTACAAAGAAACAAAATCATGGGAGATAATACAAAGAAATAAAATAATGGGGAGATATTACAAAGAAGCATAAAATTGAAATTTTACACCCTAAACTAAAGGTAAAGAGCTAGTAAACTTAGACAATTTTGTCACTTTGATATCATCATTTATTATGCAAAGAATGAAAGGTATGTCATAAACCTAATACAAGGTAAAATTCCCATAAAATTTGATTCTTTTATTTTGATATCATCATTTATTATGCAAAAAAATAAATGGTATGTTGTAAACCTAATAGAAGGTAAAATGCCCTAAAATTTGATTCTTTGTGAACAATTTTTTCTCTCATTCTTTTATTGTGATCCCTTGTACCACATTTGATTAAGCTAAAGAATAAATGATATAAGTGCATAAATATTGACATTAATAACATTATAATTAATAGAGAAGAAAAGATTCTTACCAAATACCTAACTGAAATTGGAGGTGGTGGGGAAGTCTTGTGGATGCCGGAGGTGGTGCCGCCGTCTTGGAGTTGCCGGAGGGGGTGGTGATGGGAGAAGGGAGGGGTTTCAAGGTAGATTTTGGGAGAAATAACTAGAAGAGGTGGTGGTGGAGTTAAAAATCGCGGGAGCAAAATGTTTACAGGGGAGGGTTTCTGGTCATAAATAATTTTTAGAGAAAAAAACGCACAAAACGACACCGTTTCGGAATTCAACACTGGCGACCGAATGGCGACCGCCCTGGCATATTCGGTCGCCATTCGGTCGCCATGTTATGCGTATGAACAGTTGTACAGATTTAAAAATATTGAACCCGCGAACGGTACAAGACGACACCGTTTCAGAATTCAACACTAGCGACCGAATGGCGATCGCCCTGGCATATTCGGTCGCCATGTTGTGCGTATGAACAGTTGTGCAGATTTAAAAATATTGAACCCGCGGACGGTAGAAGACGACACCGTTTCGGAATTCAACACTGGCGACCGAATGGCGACCGCCCTGGTATATTCGTTCGCCATTCGGTCGCCATGTTGTGCGTATGAACAGATTTAGTGCAGATTTAAAAATATTGAACCCGTGAACGGTACAAGACGACACTGCTTTGAATTCGACATCAGCGACCCAGACTCGGCGTATTCGGTCGCCATGTTGTACGTATGAACAGTTGTACAGATTTAAAAATATTGAACCCGCGAACGGTAGAAGACGACACCGTTTCGGAATTCAACAATGGCGACCGACCTGGCATGTTCGGTCGCTAGGTTAAACAATTATAAATTTGAAAGCCAACATCTCTCAAAATGTGAATACGAACAAATATTATTATTGTAGTATTTATTTGATCATTAATGAGCAATTATTAAAATTTTAGTTACATTACTTAGTGATATCATGTAAATGTACCCACAAATGTATTACTTTAATTGATCTGCTTCAGTCTATACAGGTATTCTGTGAATAAGTATAAATTTTATTTGTTTCACTATTCATGTTAATATGTCCATATGTATATATTCCTAAAATAGACAAATATTTTTATAAATTCTTAAAAACCTCGCTATTTTATAGAAAACGGAATCCGGGATAATTTACCGACCGCATTACGACCGGTGAATCAATTACGGTCGGTATTCGGTCGCCAAGTACCCTTTAGCGACGTAATAGCGACGGGCACGCATCATTCAGATGATAAATTACAGCGCATATTTTCAAATCGACACCGTCCATCTAAGTCGGTCGCTAGAACCTAACCCTAAACCCTAAAAAGGTCGCTACGCGGTCGCGAATTGGTCGGTGTGAAACCAATTTTCCAGTATCAGAACAGGGTAGTATAACATACCCCCTACACAGAAAACAATCAGCTAAACCAATCAGCTATCTTCCATTCAACAGAAAACATCAACCAAAATGTAAATTTCAAAATAATCACAAAACTTAACTTAAAAAAAGCATTAAAAGCTAACAATAGTTACAAAATTAACTAAATAATCTATTGACTCCCCAAAACAGAATCGACAGTTAAGGGGTCATCGTCATAGTCTGATTCTAACTCATCCTCTAATATACTACTCAATTTGGCCTCTATCTCAGAGGCACTTAATACAACCTGGTCCCTATTTGTTAAAATTTCAGCCAACATACTAGCTAGACCCTTGTTTCTCTTCTTTTCCCTCATCTTGAATTCTTTTTTTTGCTCGGCTAGTTGTTTCTTAAAATTTGCTTCCATTTCGCTCCGCATTTGTTCCATGTCTGAATGCGACACCGCCTGGCTGCCTCGCTTCATTGTCTTTACCACATCACTAAAGGAACCGAGTCCTTGGACACGTCCCTTTCTTAGCCCACTCGCAGCCTCAGCAGACAACTCAATCTGAGTCGGCAAATCCGGAGGAGGCAGTCCGGCTTGAGTTTCCTTGCTTACGTCGTCATAAACCTCATGGAACACCCGCTGTCAAAAGAAATGTCAGGTTATGACATTAAATAACTAATATAAAAAAAGGAGTAACGGTAATGAAATACTTACAAACAACTCTATAGAATCTTCATCAACCCATTCGCCTTTCTTTGGGCCGAGATGGTGTTGATGAACATGATCGTAACTGGCCGAGAATGGGACTGCATGTCCGGCCTCCTTTTCCTGTTAAACAAAATCATTAAATACGAACAAAAAACACATACAATATAAGAATACGGAAATTGATAATAAATTTAAGTACCAGTCTCATGTGGTGCTCAATGTGGCTGAGCGAACCTCCCGTGTGCTTCATCGGGCCTTTGCCACCCCTCATTTCTTTCCCCCTTTTTGCTGCCTGTGCCGACTTGGCTTTAAATTCTGGAGTTTTCCAGTACTCTTCAAGTCGCGCCCAATCGGTCTCAGAAACCCATGTGGGCCTCTTATTTTTTTTACGAGCGTAGCTCATAATGCCGTTTAGTCTCCTCGTCAGTATGGTACGCCAACCTGTCTTGACGCCATCCTCATGCTCAGGAGCTCAGCGATACTTTTTCTGTAATTTGAAACAATGTTGGATAATTAAATTTAAAGACTTCTAAATTTAAACTTATTTTCTAATTTACTTACCTTGAACACGTCCCACCACAACTTTTCTTCTTCCTGAGGAACATCCTTGATGGTGCTATATGCCCCCTTGAAACGATCTTGAAAAATCGAAGTAATTGCGGCGGAACAGTTGGATGCCAACCTGAAACTATAATAGCAAAGAAAAAAATTGATTAGTTACTATAATAACGACAAGTAGTATAATTAGCTTAAAGGAAATAAATTAGTTACTTACGTGCCAAGGGTAGGCTGCAGGAGAATACGTGCATCTACTGTAGCCGCAACTCCACCAGAATCAGAGGCTGTCTGTGGGACAGTCGACTGGTGAGTAGCCGATCCTGCTACCGGCGTAGACTCAGTCGCGTGTACTGCCGCAAAAACATCCCGAGATGTCTGTGCATCATCAGTCTGTGATGGAGGTGTCGTAACGGGCACGGGAGCAGATCGCGGAGTCTCCACCAAATCAGGTGATGAACCAGGCTGGGAGGTGGAGGCCGGAGCAGACGTGGCTGGCGTACCAAATGGTAAGGCTACTCGTATACCTTTCCTTGGAGGCAGCTCTGAAATACATGGAAAGTATTCGCAAGCACAATCAAATACCGATGTTTAAAGGACACAATAAACAGAAATTCATCCACAAGCTCAAAAGTTAGGACACAATCAACACATAGAGGATCAGTTTCCTAAACACACCCAAGAACAGAATTAGTATCACATACATTTCTAATAGCAAATACATTCCCTAGAACAAGAATTGCACGCTTGTATATGAATGCTTTTATGTTTCCCTGACTCTCTCAAAAGTTTTCGAGTAATTATCTATTTGGCCATTATCATGCAAGAAGCTAGGTTTGGTTCGTTTCGTTGACATCACAAATCAGGCATTATTATTTCTAAATTCAAGCAGCCCCAAGCATAAGGCTGCCATTAAGTTGCAGAAAGTCTACAAAAATTTAGGAGAAATGCAGGTTGTTCACCATCATTTTAAAACATTAAAATACACACACACACACACACACACACACACACACACACTTATAAGTTATAACTTTCCAGTTTCAACACAATCGCTCCCATTTTAAAGCATTCAATTTCCAACTTTTGGCTTCAAAAAATTTCAGAAACTTGAAGATTTGAAAATTTCAGAAACTTGCTTCAGAAAAAAACTTGCATAAAAAGTTTATTTCCAACGAGTTTACCATCATTTCCTTAGGATCAATTGTCAAGTTTCATGACACTTCATCAAAACCAAAGCGTACATAGTGCACATTTAACCTTAATTTTTATTATTAATACTTAATTAATTAGGACAAGTTATAATAAACTTGCATAAAAAGTTTATTTCCAACGAAATAGAGAAAAAACAAAAACAGAGATTGAATTTTTAACAACTATCACTACAAACCTTAACCAAATTTCATTCATATAAGAATAAAAACATAACAATCACCCGCTATATTTTCTTTATCTTTCATTGAAAGAGAGCTTTAAGGGGTGAATATAATAGGGTGAGAAAATTTCAGAAAAAGCAAAAATAAAGCAAAAAACTCGAAGCAAAAATAAGCACAAGAAGCAAAAAATTGAGGCAAAAAAGAAGCAAAAATCAAAATCAGCAAAAATAAAGCAACACAAATCAGCAAAAATCTAGGCAAAAAAAAGCAAAAAAACGAAGCAAAAAGCTACAAAATCGAAGCATACAACACTGAAATTCGAAAAAAATAAAAAGCAAAAAACACCTTTAATGGAGGTGGCGGAATGGCGGCGGCGATCTGGCAGCGGAGGCGACCTGAAAAAGAGAAGCAAAAAAAAGAAAAAAAAGCAAGCTACAAGCAAAAAAACTGGAAAAATAAGGCTTTAATGGCTTCTTGGAGTGGCGGAGGCAGTACGGCGGAGGCGACAGTTCGGAATGGCGGTCGCAGTGGCAGATCGGCAGTCGTTTGTGATTTGAAGAAGAGATGGATTAGGGTATGTCGTACACCAGGAATGAGGGATTCCTTCGATTTTGAAGTTTTTTTTCACAAATCAGGCGATAAAACGACGTCGTTTTATTCGGATATTAATTCTGTCGGTATTCGGTCGTTAACTTTGGTCGGTATTCCGTCGTTACATTTGAACAACACGATGTCGTTTTAATTAATTTTAAACCTTATTTTTTAAAAAGAAATAAAACATCAAAACGACGTCGTTTTAATGCCGTTATTAATTCCGTCGGTATTCGGTCGTGAACTTCCGTCGTGTTCCGTCGTTAACTTTGAACAATACGATGTCGTTTTAATTAATTTTAAACCTTATTTTTTTTTTAAAAAAATAAAACATCAAAACGACGTCGTTTTGACGCCGTTATTAATTCCGTCGGTATTCGGTCGTGAACTTCCGTCGTTAACTTTGAACAACATGATGTCGTTTTAATTAATTTTAAATCTTATTTTTTTTAAAGAAATAAAACATCAAAACCACGCCGTTTTAACGCCATTATTAATTCCGTCGGTATTCGGTCGTTAAAATCCGTCGGTGTTCCGTCGTTATATATTCCGTCGGTATTCGGTCGTTATATTACGTCGGTGGTCGGTGGGTAATGGTGAGAAAAACGACGGCGTTTCAATTTGGTCAACGGTTTCGATGTGGCCGACGGAAGGGCGATGGAATAACGACTGTTTGTTTTTCGGTTTCTAGTCGGTCGGTATTTAGTCGTTATATTTGTTACCTAAAATTTCGGTCGCTAAATGCGGTCGCTATTTAACTGTGATCTTGTAGTGATATCGTTAGAAACAATAGGCTCGTATCAGTTAAATTCGACATGATTAAACGCGTAATCCTATTTCTAATTAAGGCGACAAACAAATCTTAATTTTCAATAACAATCAAGGCGGAAAGGAATACGTAATTTCTACTTTGGTTCATGTAGCCGACCCCAACCTTCTGGGATTATGGCTTGATTGTTATTGTAATCAAGGCAGCAAGGAAAAATAAATTCAAAACATTAAACCAGCCAAAAATAGAAAATAACCATGTATCAGTTATAACCATGAAATAATAAATTTAAAAAGAATATCTGTATCAGAAGAAGAAAACAAATCAAGATGCGAGAAAATCAAAGGGTATTGTAATCAACTGAATGACAAGTTAAAACTGATTTGCCTCCAGAAGAATATTTGCCTCACTTATCTGTGCGAAATGGTACAACAAAACTTCTTACATGATAAAACGGTACAAATCTACTGTGATGCACCCTAATTTCTTTTCTTTTTTTTTTTTTTTTTGACCTCACCAGAGGAGGAGCCCATGTAGGGCGGATAGAAGCCCGGCTGAGTGGGTGCTGTCACGGGTCGTCTCTTGAGGTTCTTAGACGCACCGTGATGCCGAGTGACCTTGGTTCCTAGCCCCAAGTCACTCCCGACCTTTGAAATAATCAAAAAGGGACAAACGCTTCACAATGGCAAAATTTCGTGCGACCCGTGACAGTGCCCCATGAGGGGAGTAGTAGTAGGTGTCCCGTGAGAGGAGAAGTAGAAGTAGAAGCCCCGACTGAGTGGGTGCCCCGTCAGGGGAGTAATAGAAGTCCGACTAGCGGGTGCCTCAAGAAGGGGAGTATAAGAACCCACACAAGAGGAACCAAGAATAGGAAATTAAATCCTTCCTTTGTGTGAGTTGGGTATCGAACCTACAATCTCTTGGTTGTGGGCGGGCCATCTCCCCACTGGGCTATGGATCTTGTGATACTAATTTATTTTTTTGCTAATTAAGAAATTAATCATTAATCATAAAATAGTCAATGTCATTACAATCAAAAGATAATATGAAAATACAAGAAAAATAAAATTTATACAATGGTTTAGACAACCATGATAACAGATAAAAACCCACACTCCGGACTGGGTAAACAACACTAATAAAAATAGAAAAAATAAATACATAATAAAATTATTCGCAACATCTTCTCCCAAATCCTTGAACAACAGTAGCAAGAGAGTCAAGAAGGCCGTGGCCCAGTGGGGCAAGCCTTGACCTGCGACCTGGAGGTCCCAGGTTCGACACCCGCCTCCTACGTGAGGCAAATAAAATTCCTAGGAATTAAGGTGCTGACCCAAAAAAAAAAAGGAATAAAAAAAAAAAAAAACAGTAGCAAGAGAAGCTCAGTTTCAACACCTTTCTTAGAAATCAACAATCTACTAAACAATTGGCGTATCAACCGTCTAATAGATTGTCTAGGAAAGATGTAGAAAATTGAGAAAGGGGCATAGAACAAGTCCGGGTTTAGAAAGAAACTTCAGATCTGAAAGGATCTGAAGTAGATTTTGCATCCGAGTCTTGAATCTTGAAAAAGAATGCCTTGAGAAATTTTTTATCACAATTTACGACAAAATAAGGGAGTGAAGACACAAAAAGTAAAGGAATGATGGTTAAATCCAATTGACAAAAAAGTAAAGAAAATTCAAAAAGAAGAAGAGAAAAAATATTAGAGAGAGAAAAGAGAGAGGGAAGAAAATTTGATGCACACTAATTTCGATCACCTAAAAAACTCTACCACGGCTCCAGTGCGGAACAGATTTTGTTCCGTACGGTGCAGGACATGATCCCAACCGTAAATCCAACGGCTGTATCAAAATAGGGAGTATTTTAGGGATAAACTTTGCGTGTTACTTTTTGTTCCCGAGGAGAGAGAAAAGTTGCGATTGAACAAAAAACACATGTTCTTCCTTAGAGAACACATGTTCTTGGTTAGAGAACACATGTTCTCTAACCAAGAACACATGTTCTCTAACCAATAACATGTGTTTTTGTTCAGCCGCAAATTTTCTCTCTCCTCCTCGGTAACCCAATCGATGTGACGGTTGCGTGTTACTTTTTGTTCCCGAGGAGGAGAGAGAAAAGTTGCGGGTGAACAAAAACACATGTTCTTCGTTAGAGAACACATGTTCTTGGTTAGAGAACACGTGTTCTCCTCCTCGGTAACCTAATCGATGTGACGGTAGCGTGTTACTTTTTGTTGTTATTATTATCATTTATTTGTAAAATTACATATGTACCCTTTCATTTTTTTTTTTTTATTGTCAGCCGCAACTTTTCTCTCTCCAGATCTGGACCGTTTAAAATTTAATCCGACGGCTAGGATTATTCCGCACGTACAGAATTTTGGGCGTTCAGCACTGGAGCCGGACTGCAAAAACTCCTAATTTTCCTCATGAAATCACGCAACAGTAACAATAAAATAATGTTACTTTAGATTAAAGAAAAAAAGTAAAAAACTAGAAGAACTAGTAGTTATAGACTTTCGATTTTCTTATTTGTTCTCTCAGAGACGCACAACAGCTTTTTGCTTTAGTCTTTCTGTCTAGACCCACTACAATCTTTTATATGTGTCGGACGGAAAAAAATGCTTTGTCCCCGTTCCTATTCTCATCCCTCTCCCCAACTAATCACAATTCACCCTGTGTATATATAATTAAAAAAAAAATATTTATATAGTAAATTCTGATTAGATGAAGATAGGAATGGGAACAGGTGATTTTCACCCATGTCGAAGCACACATGACACATGAGTGCCACACTCCTAAAACAATTATTGAAAATTTTATATATAGCTCTGTGCTATATATTTCTATACAAATTCGAACCCACACCAAATTGTTGGATCCTCCTGCCATTGACGATTTCCAAATATGCAAATCCTTGGAAAAATCTTAATGTTATGAAATCAACATAGATTATACTTATCTTCTCAAGATTTGTTGTTATTTTTGTACTCAATACAAAAAAATCTTTCGAATCCGTAATGCTCTTTCTTTCTTGTTAAGACCCAACTCCAACCAGAGAAAAATAGAATCTGGCGTTATAGTCACTCGCATATTGAAACCCGTGGTCGAAGGGTCCATTAATCAATTTGAGTGCTGGGAGAAGAGACGAGACAGTGGGAAGAAGATTCTAGTATCATTGAGTGTATTTTTTTGGGGTTATCAATAGCTGTATTTGTGTTCGTTTTACGGTCCAAACAATTAATTTTTCCTCTCTTATCGTCGGACTCATTTCGTTTTGAAAATACATAAGTTTTGAAAACAAATAAGAAAACATCACAAACCAACTAAGAAAGTCCCTCGGACGATGGATCGTCCGCAAGATCTCAGACGAACCACTCTATTGTTAGCCCCAAGGGAAAAGTGATCAATCTTGTTTTGATGATAACAAACCATTCATAGTTTTAATGTTTGTGTGAGCATGTTCTTAATGATAGAATCATTACCACTCACACCAACATTGACGGAAATGGTAAGTTAGCTCTTGTGTACACTAAAGGTATAATCAAACACATAAGGAAGCTACACTTTGCAAGACTACATAGCACAAGCATGAAGTCAATCCACATGTTATGCAAGTACTTGGAAAGTCATGAAGAAGGAAGATCAACATGTCAAGAGCTACTCAATCCAACAAGAGTATAATCAAGTGGTAGATTCCTTGACAAGAAGAAGTGTGAAGTCCAATACACTACAACTCAAGATCGCTATAGGACTTCATCACTCCAAGAAGATGTTGATCAAAGGCTTCAAAGTCAAGGCTCTAAGAAGAATCAACTTGAAGACCTTAGGAAGATTGATCTATTCTATAGGTACTATCTTGTTACTAATCTTTCCCTTGAGAATACTAGGATATAGAATGTTTAAAGCTCAACCATGCATGTTTTCAAAACCTCATGTTTTACTTTGTTAAATTCTTTGAAAAGGTTTTAGAACACTCTTTGTGAGTGGAGCCTTCTTAGTGATGCAAACGTTTTCTTTGTTAGGCAAGTATCTCGTTGGTGAGATTGGCTCTTTGTGAGCTTAACACTCTTTGTAAGTGAAGTCTTCTTAGTGAAGCAGAAGTCCTCATTTGTTGGGGCAATTGTAAAATGTAGAACACACATTGCATTTGTTGTGAAGGGTATCCATTAGTGGATGTTGAAATCCTTGAGTTTGTCCTAATGTGCTGTATGTAGATTCTTTGTGAATCGAACCACTGCAAATCATTGATTTATTTTTCTCTATCCCTTACCTCTTTACTTTATAATTCATGAATTGATATAACTTGATTAATTGTCTACATGAACTATTTGCTTAAGGATTAGAAAACTACATATGCTTCCTTGTTTTATACAATGGCTTCACTTAGTCATCTAAGTTGCTTTGAATATAATTAATTCACCTTATGTGCTTAAACAACATACTGGTTGTTAAGGTTTGTGTCAAATTGATTGTTGGAATTGCGTTTGAACTAAAATTGCAGGTTTTTCCTGTTTCTATCAAAAGTCCAGCCGACCGGATATTGAGTCTTAGGTCGACTGCAGAGGAACCCTATGCGGTCGTCCGGAACAACCTTTATATCATCACATCACTTGTTGGCTTGTTTTCATATTTTCATCTCTTATAGACAACTTGTGTAAGTTATTTGGGAGTTATATGAGCTAAATATGTTTATCTTTTGCATATACTCTCCCTTATAACATTTGAGATCATGTTCTTCATTTACTTATCATTTTGATCTCACATATAGTTTTTAGTTAGTCTTGAATTAAGAGTTGTTAAACTCCTTTATGCACCATTAACTTGTTAGAGGAATGTGCTTAAAGTGTTATCTCAGACTTCCTCTAGTTTCTTTAGTTTGTGATACATGTGCTTATATTCATGGTATCACTTCCATTTCTTACTTTGTTAGACACGTTTTCATCTAAAATAGCTAACATTGTTGTTTTAATAAACGAGAAGATTGTGCTTTAAGATTCTATTCTTCATCTCCTTTGATTTTTAGCTTAGGTTGAGGGTTTATTTTTTGAGCCATATGACCATCATTTTCTGTATGTGTCATTATGGACTCTTTACATTTTGAAATCAACCAACCTTATTAAAAAAAATTCCTTCTTCAAATATTTTTGGTGTTTTGAAATGATTCTTTGGTTTTTATATTATCAATCTATTAGACCATCAAGCTTCTCCAGAATTTAAACTTAATCCCTACTGAAAAGGTTTTTCAATTTTGATGTTGTGGATATTTTTTTTTCAATTGGATCCATTTTCAACAAAAGGGAGGAGAAAATGCTTTTCATATTGGCGTTCTAATTACCCTTTTTTTTATTTTGACAAAGAGGGGGAGAAATCTTAGCTTTGCAAATGTGCCAAGAAAAGTAATTTACAAAAGAAGAAAGCTTAAGAACTTTGCAAAATGGGAGAGATTCTTTAAAATAGGGGGTAGAATATTTTTCAAAATATCTTCTTGCCTAGATCCTTAATACACTTATCTCATGCTCACATTTTTATATGCTTTAATGATTTATCTTTTGTACATTATTCGCATTCGAATCAATGTTTTGTCATCATTAAAAAGAGAGAGATTTTCAGTCCTAAAGGCAAAGTGATCAATCTTGTTTTGATGATAACAAACCATTGGCAGTTCTAATGTTTGTGTGAGCATATTCTTAATGATAAGATCTTTAGCACTCACACGAACATTGATGAAAATGGTAAGTTAGCTCCTTGTCTATACTAAAGGTATCATCATATGCATAAGGAAGCTACATTTTGCAAGACTACATATCACAAGAATGAAGTCAATCCACATGCTATGTAAGTACTTGTAAAGTCATTAAGAAGGAAGATCAACATGTCAAGAGCTACACAGTCCAACAAGAGTAGAATCAAGTGGTAGATTCCTTGACAAGAAGAAGTATGTTGTCCAATACACTACAACTCAAGATTGCTATAGGACTTCATCACTCCAAGAAGATGTTGATCATAGGCTTCAAAGTCAAAGCTCTAAGAAAAATCAACTTGAAGACCTTAGGAAGATTGGTCTATGCTTATAAGTACTATCTTGTGACTAATCTTTCCCTTGAAAATACTAGGACATGGAATGTTTAAAGCTCAGCCATGCATGTTTTCAAAACTTCATGTTTTACTTTGTTAAATTCTTTGAACAGGTTTTTGAAAACTTTGTTAAGTGTTGGTCAATGCCTAAGTTCTTTAAAATGTGTATTATATCTTTAAGAAACACTTAGGCATGTGCCTGATAACCTTGGAAACTTGACTAAGAGGAAAAACCACTTTAGGACTACATTCTGATTGACCTAAGCCTAACCTAAGAAAACCGGATGAACTTCGGTCGACCGCCATGTGTTGTCAGGTCGACCAAGGCTGTTTTTTTTATCCTAGTTTGATTTTGAACGTTCCAATGCTCTAACGGCTATATTCTCTCGGACAACATTGCTATAGGTCAGTAGACCGAGCATTGCTTTGGAAGACCGGACCCATCATGCGGTCGATCGAGATGAAGAAAGAGGGCCTTTAATCTTTACTTCAGAGACACCTCGGTCTACCAACAGCCTAGTCCGGTCGACTGTTATTAGTGCCCTAGGATCATTAGCAGATGTTGTACGTTTTATATCTTTTGAGCATGTGTTTGAATAGTTAATTTTCCTTTTGATTATCAAGTGTGTGATTTGATAGTAAAACTCATTAGCTTATGTAATTACTATTCTAGTTGTCCCTAGTTTTATATAATGCTTATTTACAATGAAATAAAACTAGTATGATGGATGATTGATGATCATGTTTTACTGGTCATGTGTAATGAATACAAATCATATCATAGATGCAATATATAGGGATACATTGTATTGGACGTGATCCGTTAGAGAAGTAATACTTCATGGTCCTTAATCATAAGTATTACTTCCTCAATACTATTTTAGAACCCTTAGACCTTATGTCTCCATTGATTCTAGCATGAATGGAGCCACGTTTTGACTCAGTCGTACGTTGCTTTTAATCGAGTAATCAATATGACTGATGATCGGATGTAGTGTCCTATCATGACTTGAATGTATTTAATAAAGTGGTTATTAAATATTGTTTGTTGGAACAGTCTACCTGGAGATCAAGCATAAATATAATTAAGCTTAATAAGGGTGACGACTACCATGCCTTATGCTTAATTAGGATATCGCTAGACAAAGGGATTAAATAGTGGATTGATATTAGGTTCCACCGTAAATTCATTCACTTTGGGTAGTCACAATGTCCTGCTAGGGACCGCTTGTGATTTATGAACACATACTACTAGTAGGTATGTTTTCATTGCCATTGTGATATGAACCTACAGGGTCACACGTATAGACGAGTTAACGAGCTCCATGTCCAGATTCAATGAATCTAGAATGTGTCTAGGTTCATTGTATATGACATTTATTTCTATGAGAATAATAAGATGTTATTATTCGAATCAGGGATTAAGGAAGGGCATTTTTGGTATTTGGTTATAGCTGCAATTATGTGGGAGTTATTATCCGATAAAAACTCTCACTACCAGCAGAAGTCTAGAGGACGTGGGAGTTAAAGACTCCCACTGCTGAAAGAGGTGGAGGACGTGAGAGTTGGTTGTGGGAACAAACTCTCACACCCTATATAATCATCTCTCAACCGAAACCCTAGTTATTCCTTGCTTCAGCCGCAATTAACCAAACACACCTGAAATTAGATTTCGGATTCTGCCTTCTCCTTTTCTCCCTAATTCCCTAAACTCAGAAAAACGAAGAGCTAGCACTCGCTACCTGTTTCGTCGCGTGGATACCGGTAGGGAGTAATTCCGCAAGGGAGAACTCAAGGTGATCATTGCATCCGAGCCTTAAAGACAGAATCTTCCATTCAAGAATCGGATTCTTTAGCCAACAAATGTAAGTTCTTTTCTTTGTAATTTTCGATTCGTTTTGTATGAGCGGATCCTTCAGGGGAGGACTCATGGGTGTTTGGAACGAGTTTCCACCCATGAATCCCTTCAGACTGAAGCTGTTAAATCCAGGCCAAAATTATAGCTGTTGTGGCCAACTTTGCTTGTGTATTTTTGCCCTACATAAAGCTTCTAAAGCTGAATTTTCATAACTAATTAAGCAATAAAAGGGCATAGGCTATACACTTCATTAAAAGCAAATCAAACACTTTATTGAGCTTAATCTTCAAATAATTTTTTCAAAATATATCATTTTGAGTTGAGTTATAACTTCATCCATCCTTCTATTCACAAAGAGTGATTAGAGCTTTCAATTGTAATATCCATTACAAGAGGGAATTTGGGTAAGATAGCTAAAATTGTAAAGTCTCTTTAGTTACCCTTTCTCTTTGTGGTAACTAGCTCTTTGTGAGATAGCAAATAACTCTTTGTGATTGTTTGCGTGTCCTATTTGTTCGGTAAAAGTCCTCTTATTTTAGGTATCTCATTTGTTGAGATGGTCTCTTAGTGAGCTTAACACTCTTTGTGAGTGGAGCATTCTTTGTAAAGCAAAAGTCTTCTTTGTGAGGCAAGTATCTCATTGGTGAGATTGGCTCTTTGAAAGCTTAACACTCTATGTGACTGGACTCTTCTTAGTGAAGCACAAGTCCTCATTTGTTGGGGCAATTGTAAAAGGTAGAACGCACCTTGCATTTGTTGTGAAGGGTATCCATTAGTGGATGTTGAAATCCTTGGGGTTTGTCCTAAGGTACTTGATGTAGATTCTTTGTGAATTGAACCACTATAAATCCTTGTGTTAGTTTTCTATATCGCTTACCTCTTTACTTTATAGTTCATGAATTGCTATAACTTGATTAATTGTCTACATGAACTAGAAAACTACACATGTTTCCTTGCTTTATACGATTCCTTTACTTTATCATCGAAGTTGCCTTGAACATAATTAATTCACCCTATGTGCTTAAAAATCATACTTTTTGTTAAGGTGATCACTTAGTCAAAGAAGTTTTAGAAAAGCTAATAAGTTTTTAAGAACCTAATTCACCTCCCTCTTAGGTTCAATACCCTCAAAGAGGTCTTTCATCTATGGTACGGTCAACCAAAGCGCGTCCAAACAGCAGGAAGTAGCCTCAGTATCTCGACCGGACAAACTACATGCTGGTCCGGTCAACCGAAGTGATCATCAAGACTTCAGAGAAGTCATTTTTAAGTATCTCGACCGGACAAACTGCATGCATTTCAAATAAAACCTTTCCCAAAATACAGACTTTGACAACTCCAATAGTTAACTTGAACACAAACGTATAACTCTAAAACACATATGTATAACTCTAAAACACTTCACAACATAACCACATCATACATGTAGTTCCTCTCACCTAGCTCCGGCTAAGTGGTCTTACAAAATACTTCTTCTCACTGGGCCTTGACCTCATGAACATATATAACTTGGTCAATGTCTAGAGGCTTTAGCTCTCACCTGGCCTTGGCCGGTGGCTCCTACCCACCGAAGTTTGAACTCATGAGATTTGCTAACATAGTCCGTCTCGCATGGTCTCGACCAATAGTTCTACTTAAACTGCTTATCCCGTAAGGCCTCGGCCTTATGATCATCATAGCGGGCAAAATGCAAACTCTAAGTTAGAAATCTATACTTGCAAACTTTACTAAACAAGCAAACTGAACTATAAAACCACATATGAAAACAATAATCCAAACTATACATACATTACATGTAATTACACATTACAACACTTCATCCATTTTGATGCAATCAAACGAATGAAGAAACAATAACATCCTATTTCCCTAACTTTAATAAACATCTTTTCATGCATTTTGGATAGGAAAAATGAGTGTAAAAACTTTACCGTAGATGCTTAACAGATTCCTCAACAAAGAATGCACAATCACCAAATCTCAAAATTTCCAGCCTACTTTCCGAAGCAATATATCTCAATTCCACCATTGAAATTCGATCTCCACCGTTCCTATTGTAGTCATATGAATCTTCTAACTTTAGTAAACAAAATTACTCTGATCATATTCCGTTTGAAATTTCAGCTTAGTAATCTACCTCAACGTTCTGTTTGACATTCTTTCACTTTGACCAACTCATGTTGGTCAATTACTGTATTTACTGTTTTATTTCAATCTTGAGGCACTGTATTCATTTCTATTTCTCCAATTTTCCGAATGTGTTTTCTTTTAATTCTTTTGCTAATTTTAAAATGAAACAACCCATACTCCATGAGAAATTTAAAAAACGGTAAAGAGGAGTACATATACATATGTGCTTGAATTCAGTAACCAAAGAATGGTTCCACAAAGAGATATCATAGTAACATTGCCCGTCATGAAAAGACAACTATCGAACCAAATTTGCTTCTCTATTGTTCTTTAGACATGGAGCATTTGATTTCCAATCATAGGTACACTACAACAACAAAAATTGAACAAAATTATTTTTTGGATAGTTACACTACAACAAAAAAATGTCTATTACGAAGTTTGTCATATGTCGCAATAAGACAAAAAAACACTGATATATATATATATATATATATCTATACCAACATTTATTACAAATGTTGAATAGATGTCCCATTTGTCTGTGTCGTTATTATTTTTTACGAAACTTGTTACAAGCACCTGTATATATCTATTACGTTTGTTGCATCATTTACAAGTTTACATGTGATACCAGTAACCTTTGTATGCATATATTAATTGTTCTAAGTTCTTAATTGTTTTTTTTTGTTACGTCTTAGGGGCGCATTAGTAAAGCGGAACCACAGTTATACGACTCCTTAAACTAGATTTTGACAGGTGGAGATTAGATTCTAATGGCTAGATTAAGAGATATCATTTTCAGAGTGGAAGGCTGTGACATCCGGGGAAAAGGAGTTTTAGTTTATGAATTGAAGTTTTGCTAAATCTTTAAGGTAAGGTTCTTACATTCTTGTGTTTTCCTTTTAAAAGCATGAGTTTTTCCAACAAAAAATGTCTTGTTTGATTATGTTATGAAATAAATTTTCTCATTTTTTTTTCTATTGCATCAAAATGGATGAAGTATTGTGAAATCCTTTTGCAAATCATCATGAGAAACAAGCTTGAGTTTATCATGAATTGCGACCGAAAAAATCCTTCCAAAATGTAAAGAAAATTAAGCCAAAGATACCATTAATAACCTATATCTATCATTATTCCTCTCTTTCAGAGTTTCCCATTACAGTATGCTGTATCGATGCAAAGATTATATCGTGCAAAATCACTGAGGTGTATAATTTTCTCAAAACATGAAAATCTTTGAAAGTTCTTTATGAAGGGTTGTATGAAACTAGTCGGTTGACGCTACAATGAAGCTAGAGTTCTCCATTGTTAAAAAAACTTAGAGGATGATAGAAATCCACAAAATAAAACCATAGTTGCACTTTATATCAATAATGATTTCTTTATTCAAAGAATCCATCACACATAATCATTTATCGCCCAAGTTTCAAAGTGAGAATTCTCATTATTCACATATCCCAAGAAAATCAACGTGGGAGAAACATGAAGTACCCACTCTCCATGTTCAATGAACAAAATATCTTGACATGTTCCCCTATGACCATTAGAATATGTTGTATGTTTTTATATATTTTGAGCATGTCATTTGAATAGTTAATTTTTCTTTTGAATATCAAATATGTGATTTGATAGTAAAACTCATTAGCTTATGCAATTACTATTATGATTGTCCCTAGTTTTTATGTAATGTTGTATACAATGAAATAAAACTAGTGTGATGTTTGATTGATGATTATGTTTTACTGATCATGTTTAATGAATACAAATCATATCATATATACAATATATTGGGATATATTTTATTGGATGTAATACTTCAGGGTTCTTTAGTCATAAGTATTACTTCCTCAATAACATTTGAAATTCTTAGAACTTATGTCTCCATTGTTTCCAAGCATGAATGGAGCTACGTTTTGACTCAGTCGGACGTTACTTTTAATCGAGTAATTAATGCGACTGATGATCGGATGTAGTATCATATCATGGCTTCAATGTAAGAGGCATTGTAAGGGATTTGTCCCTCTCTTATTAGAGAGAGATATACATGGACCCCTCGACATGGTAGACAATTTAAATGCATGACCGTGCTCAAATGTATTTAATAAAGTGGTTATTAAATACTATTTGTTGGAACAGTCTGCCTGGAGATCGAGCATAAATACAATAAAGCTTTATAAGGGTGACAACTACAATGCCTTATGCTTAATTTGGATATCGCAAGACAAAGGGATTAAATAATAGATTGATTTAGGTTCCACCGTACATTCATTCACTCTGGGTAGTCACAATGTCCAGCGAGGGACCGCTTGCGATTTATTAACACATACTACTACTAAGTGTGCTTTCATTGCCATTGTGATATGAACCTACAGGGTCACACGCATAGACGAGTTAACGAGCTTTATGTCCAGATTCAATGAATCTAGAATGTTTCTAGGTTCATTGTATCTGACATTTATTTTTCTGAGAATAATAAAATGTTATTATTCGAATTAGAAATTTAGGATGGGAATTTTCGATATTTGGCTTTTGTTGGGATTACGTGGGAGTTATTATACGATAAAAACTCCCACTACCAGAAGAGGTTGGGATTACGTGGGAGTTGGTTTTCGGAACAAACTCTTATGCCTATATAATCTCTTTTGGCTGAAACCCTAGGGTTACTTTTTCATAGCCGCTCCAACCTATTACTCGAAAAAAATATTTCTGCCTCCTTTCTCTCTAGATTTCCGAAACTCAAAAAATGCGAAGAGTTAGCACTTGCTGCTCGTTTCGTCGCGTGGATACCGGTAGAGAGAAATTCCGCAAGGGAAGGCTTTGGTGGTCGCAACAAAGCATCCGAAATCAGAATCCATTAACGAAAATTCATAAGTATTTTTCGTTTGTTTTTTTTATTTCCATGATATGAGCGGATCCTTCAGAGGAGGATTCATGGGTGTTTAGAACGAGTTTCTGCCCATGAATCCCTTCAATTCTTGTCCAAAGCATACACCTATTCAACAACGAATATAAATATCCCTTCTATTTCAAACTATGGGTAGCATAAATCCAACTCCACATATTTGAACGGAGAGTATGTATGTCAACTACCATTTATATTCTAGCAAAGGATGTGATTGTACTGACAGGCGTCAAACTTGCAAAACGAATGATCTTGTATTCCCTAGACTTACTACTGCCAAAGCCAGACATATAGAATACAAAAGTTTCATAATTTTTGTATTATTATGAATGGTAAGATTTCTTAGGATATAGGAATAAATTGTTTGGGAATGGTCCAATAATTTATGAGTTCCTCAGTCACATAAATCATTGGCACTAAATTTGTAATTATAATTGAATTTCAATTATTTTGATATAACTCACATGTCTGACATGTAAACGGAAAAAACTATTATTAATAAACACAATAAGTAGTGATTCAGGTAAAGTGTGTGTGGCGTTTGACATTTAGAGCAGATCAACCAGACAAATGAAAATAGTAAAAAATAGAAGAAACTTTGTATATTTGAACAAAAACAAATGACATGGAAACAAAAATGTGAATTTTCAAATTGTTGCACGTTTGTTGCACAGTTCATGATCGGTGCATTTTTATTCATTATATTGTCAATGTGATTAAAAATAAGCATAAGTTTCTATTCAACAAGATTATCATGCGAATATTAATGACCCGTTATACCAAAGACGTTTCTCATATACATTCCTCCTATTCTTGAAACCAATAGCATTTTTTTTCAATTATGATAAAAACTTTTTTTTTCAGAATATTTTTAACCTAATAGAAAGTAAATCGTCTTTACACCAAAATTGCATTGAATAAAGCTACTACTTGCATAAAACAAGGTGTTGTGTCACTTGATGGAGGTATAATAATGAAATCATGATTTTCCCTTCAAGGAAACTCAATCCAGTTATTCAGTTTCCAATAATTACTTCTATTCTATAGTTTTAGAAACAGTCAATTTCAACAAATTAATGAGCCTCTCAAAGATCATAAATCCTTTTGCAAATCTTCTTATGATGTACCATTCTCAAAGATGCACTGTTATTACCAAAGCCGGAAAGATTGAATACAACAGTTTCAAATTTAGCATGAATGGTAAGTTTTCTTATGATGTAAGAATAAATTATTTGGGAATGGTACAATAATATATAAGTTCTTGAGTCACGGAAATCACAGGTATTAAAGTTTTAATAATAATTAAATTTCAATTATTTGTATATAACTCACGTGTCTGACTTGTAAACGGAAAAAGTATAATTAATAAACACACTAAATAGTTATTTAGGTAAAGCACGTGCGGCGTTTGACATTTAGAGCAGATCTACCAGACAAAAAAAAATTGAGAAAATAGAAGAAACTTCGTATATTTGAACCATGTCACCCAACGCTAAATCTATTGGTATTAAATCATTTCAACAAAAATGTATTTTTTTAAATTGTTACACGTTTGTCGCACAGTTAATGATCAATGCACTGTTATTCGTTGTTTGTCAATGTGATTTAAAATAAGTCCAAGTTTCTATTCAACACGTCATGTAAGTATTAATGACCTGTTAGACAAAAGAATATACTCATATACTTTCCTCGTATTATTGAAACCAATAACATTTCTGCAGTTAAGATAAAAACCTTTTTTTTCAGGAATATTTTTACCATAATAGAAAATAAATCGTATTTATACCAAAATTGTATTGAATAAGGCAACTAATTGCATAAAACAAGGAGTTGTATCACTTGGTGGAGGTATAATAGTGAAATCAAGATTTTCTCTTTTTGGACCTGCAATCCAATTATGTAGTGTCCATTAATTACTTCTATTCTATAGTTCCAGAAACAGTCAATTTCAACAAATGAGCCTCTCAGAGATCAGAAATCCATTTGCAAATCTTCAAGAGAAACAAGTTTGAGTTTCTCATGAATTGCGACCGAAAGATCCTTCCAAAATTAGGACAAAGATACAATTATTGACCTATATCTATCATCATTTCAATCTGTCAGATCATTTCGAAAGATCCTTCCCCTTTAACGCATGCTGGAACAATGCAAACCTTAGATCGTGCAAAGTCACTTTGGTGTATAATTTTCTTAAAACATGAAAATATTTGTAAGTTCTTTCTGAAGGTCTGTATAAAACTAGCCAGCTTACGGAAACTTAAGGGATGATGGAAATCTACATAATTCAAACCAAATTTGCACTTTATGTCAATATTGATTTGTTTATTTAAAGACTCCTTCACACCATAATCATTCATCGCCCAAGTTTCAAAGTGAGAAATTTCATTATTCACACAACACAAGAAAATCAAAGTGAGAGAAGCATGAAGCACTCACTCTCCATGTTCAATGACCAAAAGAAATTAACATGTTCTTGAGAAATTGTTGTCCAATGTAGACAGCCATTCAAAAATGAATATAACGGTCCTTTCTTTTTCAAACAAGGGGCATCATAAATCCTACTCCACGTATCTGAACAGATAGTATGTATAATATCAACTACCATTTCTCTTCTAATTGAGGATGTGATCGAACCAACAGGGGTCAAACTTGCAAAACGAATGATCTTATATTCCCTAGACTTGCTATTACCAAAGCCAGAAAGATTGAATACAACAGTTTCAAATTTTTTGTATTATTAGAAATGGTAAGTTTTCTTATTATATAAGAATACATTATTTGGGAATGGTCCAATAATTTTTCAGTTCCCGAGTCATGAAAATCATAGGTATTAAATTTGTAATAATAATTAAATTTTAATTATTTTGTTATGACTCAAATGTCTGACTTGTAAACGGAAAAAACTATTATTAATAAACACAATAAATAGTGCTTCAGGTAAAGTTAAGGCATTTGACATTTAGAGCAGATCTACCAGACAAATAAAAGTTGAGAAAATAGAAGAAAATCCGTATATTTGAACAACAACAAAAAATGGGAAACAAAAATATCACCCAACACTAAATTTATAGGCATTAAATTATCTCAACAAAAAATGTAATTTTTCAAGTTGTTACATCATTGTCGCACAGTTAATGGTCAATGTATTGTTATTCATTATATTTTCAATATATTTTAAAATAAGCCTAAGTTTCTGTCCAACAAGACGTGTGAAGATTATCAAGCGAATACTAACGACTTATTAGGCCAAAAAGAAGTTTCACCTATACTTTCCTCGTATTCTTGAAACCAATAACATTTCTGCAGTTAAAAGAAAACCCATGTTTTTCAAGAATATTTTTACCCCAATAGAAAATAAATTTTCTTTAAACCTAAATGACATTGAATAAGGATACCAGTTAATAAAACAAGGTGTTGTATCATTTGATTGTGGTATAATAATGAAATCATGATTTTCCTTTAAGGAACTGCAATCCAATTATTCAGTTTCTAGTAATTACTTCTATTCTTTAGTTTCATAAACAATCAATTTCAACAAATTAATGAGCCTCTCAAAGATCATAAATCCTTTTGCAAATCTTCAATAGAAACAAGTTTGAGTTTCTCATGAATTGCAACTGAAATATCCTTCCAAAATTTAAAGAATTTTAGGACAAAGAAACAATTACTTACCTATATGCATCATTATTCCTCTCTGTCAAGGTTTTTCCTTTGTCGTATGCTGGAGCGGTGCAAAGCTTGGATCGTGCAAAATCACTTTGGTGTATAATGTTCTTAAAACATGAAAATATTTGAAAGTTCGTTTTGAAGGGCTTTATAAAACTAGTTGGTTGACGCTACAATAAAGTTAGAGTTCTCCATTGTTAAGAAACTTGAAATATGATGGAAATCAACATAATACAAACCATAGTTGCACTTTATGTCAATATTGATTTGTTTATTCAAAGACTCCTTCACGCCATAATCATGTATCGCCCAAGTTTCAAAGTGAGAAATTTCATTATTCACATAGCACAAGAAAATCAAAGTGAGAGATGCATGACGCACTCATTCTCCATGTTCAATGACAAAAAAACAATTGACACGTTCTTGAGAAATTGTTGTCCAATGCAGACACCTATTTAGGGATAAATAGAGCGATCCCTTTTTCTTCGGACAATGAGCATCATAAATCCTACTCCACGTATATGAACATAGAGTATGTTTAATATCAACTACCATTTCTCCGCTTGCTAGGGATGTGATCGGACCAGCAGGTGTAAAACTTGCAAAATGATTGAATACAACAATTTCAAATTATTTGTAATGTTATGAATGGTAAGTTTTCTTATGATATAAGAATAAATTCTTTTGGAATGGTCCTAAGTCACGAAAATCATAGGTATTAAATTTGTAATAATTACTAAATTTCAATTATTTTGACATAACTCACATGTTTGACTTGTAAACGGAAATATTTATTATTAATACACACAATAAATAGTGATTCACGTACTGCGTTTGACATTTAGAGCATATCTACCAAACAAATAAAAATCGAGAAATAGAAGAAACTTCGTATATTTGAACCAAAAAAATAGAAATGGAAACAAAAAATGTCACCCAATGTTAATTCTATAGGTACTAAATTATCTCAACAAAAATGTGATTTTTTTTAAATTTTTTACACGTTTGTCGCACATTTAATGATCGATTCACTGTTGTTCATTATATTGTCAATGTGATTTAAAATAAGCCTAAGTTTCTATTCAACAATTTGTGTGAAGATTATGATGCAAATACTAACGACTCGTTAGACCAAAGAAGATTCTCATATACTGTCCTCGTATTATTGAAACCAATAACATTCTGCAGTTAAGATTAAAATATTTTTTTTAAGAATATTTTTACAACAATATAAAATAAATCGTCTTTACACCAAAATTGCATTGAATAAGTCTGCTATTTGCATAAAACAAAGTGTTGTGTCACTTGATGGAAGTATAATAATGAAATCATCATTTTCCCTGTTGGGAACTACAATCCAATTATTCAGTTCCCAGTAATTACTTCTATTCTATAGTTCAAGAAACAATCAATTTCAACGAATAAGCCTCTCACAGATCATAAATCCTTTTGCAAATCTTCAAGAGAAACAAGTTGGAGTTTCTCATGAATTGCGACCGAAAGATCCTTCCAAAATGTAAAGAAAATTAGTACAAAGATACAATTACTAACTTATATCTATAATTATTTCCCTCTGTCAAATTTCCCCTTTAACGTATGCCGGAATGGCGCAAACCTTGGATCGTGCAAAATCACTATGGTGTATAATTTTCTTAAAACATGAATTTTTTTTTGTAAGTTCTTTTTGAAGGGCTGTATAAAACTAGTTGGTTGACGCTACAATGAAGATAGAGTTCTCCAATGTTCTGAAACTTAAGGGATGGTGGAAATCAACATAATACTAACCATAGTTGCACTTTATGTCAATTTTGATTTCTTTATTAAAAGACTCCTTCACACCATAATCATTTATCTCCTAACTTTCAAAGTGAGAATTTCCATTATTCACATAGCACTAGAAAATCAACGTGAGAGAAACATTAAGTACTCACTCTCCATGTTGAATGACCAAAAAAACTTGACAAGTTCTTGAGCAATTGTTTTCCAATGCAGACACCCATTCAACAATGAATAGAACAATCTCTTCTTTTTCAGACAAATAGAATCATAAATCGTAGACGTATCTGAACAGAGAGTGGGTATATTATGAACTACCATTTCTCTTCTATTGTCTTTTGATCATATCTTGATTTACAGTCCTGAATTGGACTCTCGTGTTAAACATCTTGGAGTAGTTTTTGGAAGGGTTGAGGAACAACAAACTGTTTGGCAAGCTTAGAAAGTGCTCCTTTGCTCGTAGGGAAATGGAATACTTAGGGAATTTAATCTCATGGAAGGGAGTTAAAGTCCTAAAAAGATTATGGACATGATGGATTGGCCAATCCCTAAGACAGTCAAACAACTTCGGGGATTTTTGGGCTTGACAGGATATTATAGGAGATTCAATAAGAATTATGAGCTGATTAGCAAACCATTGACTAATATACTGAAGAATGATGGTTTCAAGTGGAATGGGTAAGCTGAAAAAGCATTTCCAGCATCTAAAAAGGCTATTAGTGTTCCACTAGTCCTTGCTTTACCATACTTCAGCAAAATAATTTTTTTTAGACCATTAGCATGAGTGATGTTCTGATGCAAGATGGGAGACCATTAGAATATTACAACAAGTCACTTGGTCCTAAAGCTGCAGGGTTGCCAACCTATGAGAAAGAGCTTATGACTCTCTACTACTATCTTAAAGTGGAGACACTATCATCAAGTGCTTTGGCCCAGTGGGCAAGTACTTGGCCCGGGACTGAGAGGTCCCGGGTTCGATACCTCCCTCACACAAGGGGAATGATTTAATTGTCATTTCTTTGGGTTCCCTTGTGTGAGGTCTTATACACCCCTCACGGGGCACCCGCTCAACGGGACTTCTACTACTCCTCACGGGGCACCCGCGCAACGGGACTTCTACGACATCCGCTCAACGAGGTCATCTACTTCTCCCCTCACGGGGTCTTCTACGACACCCGCTCAACGGGACTTCTACTACTCCCCTCACGGGGCACCGGCTCAACGGGCTTCTACGACACCCGCTCATCGGGACTTCTACGACCCTCACGGGGCACCCGCTCAACGGGCTTCTACTACTCCTCCTCTGGTGAGGTCTTATAAATAAAAATAATTGTAATAAACTAGACCATACTTATAAATGGTCTAGTTTTTTTTAAAAAAAAAAAGAAAAAAAAAAAGTGGAGACACTATTTGGTGGGTCATCCTTTTGTAGTTAAGACTGACCATCAGAGTCTTAAACATATCTTTTATCAAAAAGTCAATACCATAGCTCAGCAAAAGTGGATCTCCAAATTGCTGGGGTTTTACTTCTCTATTCAGTATAAGAAGGGTAGTGAGAATAAGGTGGTTAATGCATTGTCTAGGGGTGATACCTCGGTTTCTTTTGGGAAAACAACCTGCTGATTATACATATAGTAATGATATACAAGGGTAGGATCTATATTTGCATTCAAGGTGATTGTAGGAAGTCTGTGATGGAAGCTTTTCATTCTTCACATCTTGGGGAGAATTGGGTACTTTGGTTAGTTATAACAGACCAATGAAGTTGTTTTATTGGCCTTATATGCATGATCATATTCAAGGAATGATTTAGAAGTGTTATGTGTGCCAGAGATGTAAGCATGAAAACCTTAACTATCTTGGATTTCTTCAGCCTTTGGAGGTGCCAAGTAAACCATTCACTCACATCAGTATGAATTTTATTGAGTTCTTACCTAAATCTAATGGGAAAGATTCCATATTGGTTATTGTAGATAGATTCACTAAGTTCAGTCATTTCATTGGACTAACTCACCCATTCACATAAAAAAAATGTGGCAGAAGAATTCATGGACAAGGTGTTTAAAATGCATGGTTTGACAGAATGCATAGTTAATGATAGAGACAAAGTTTTCACTAGCTTGCTTTGGGAGTTAAGCTGAGTCTTAGCACAGTTTATCATCCTCATTCTGATGGATAGACTGAGAGTGTAAACCAGGTGTTTGGAAATGTACTTGAGGTGCTTCACTTTTCAAAGACCTCAAGTATTGCATAGGTTTTTATCAGCATGGTGGTACAATTCCTGTGTCCATACCACTATTAAATTGTCTCCTTTTGAGGCATTATATAGGTTAAGACCCCGGTGTTTTATATGATAATGTACAACATGGGGAAGAGTCTAGGATGGTCTTCGAAAGACAAAGGCTGAATTCCCTATTGAAGGAGCAAATTCATTTGACTGGCAACAGAATGAAACAGCAGTAGGACCAACACATGTCTGAGAGAAATTTTGAAATTGGTGATTTAGTGTTTGTTAAGTTGCAACCTTACAAGCAACACTCTCTTGTGCTGAGGAAGAATCGGAAATTATCCCCCAAATTCTTTGGTCTCTATAAGGCATTGAGAAGGATAGGGCCAGTGGCTTATGAGTTGGAGCTGCCTAGTACTTCAAGGCTACATTCACTCTTTCATGTTAGCCAACTGAAGTTCAGACTGGGTAGTGATCAAATAGCTCAACAAAATTGGCTTGAAACAAATGCTGAGAGGACAATTATAGACACAACCTATGGATTTTTTGGATAGAAGGTTGGTGAAAATGTGCAACAAGCCCTCAGTCCAATGGCTAATATCTTGGAGTCATCTTCCTGTGGAAGATGCTTCTTTGGAATTTGCAGAAGATTTTTTAAAGAATGGCCGTGAAAAGTTGTCATATCTAGAAAATGGGTGTAACAGAGATGCATATGTTGCGATGGATGTGTGGGCATACTAGAAAGTATAGAGTGTGAAATGAGATTATCCGAGAGAAAATAAGAGTTGCACGAATTGAAGAAAAGATGAAGGAAAATCACTTGCGGTGGTTTGAACACATAAAAATAAGATCGAGTGATGCTCCGGTTCGGAAACTTGAAGGATGGAGGCATGAGGTTGTAAGAGGTAGGGGAGGCCGAAGAAGGTTCGAACCGAATCGATTTGTTAGATTTAGACGAGGGTATGGTGTTTGATAGAATGAAATGATGGGAATGCAAATAATGCGAAGGACCACACATAAATCTTATATTCATTATTGTAGCCGACCCCAATTATTTGGGATTAAGGCTTTATTCTTGTTATTGTAATATCCATGAGAAATGAAGCGGAATCTAACAAATTCTAATACACAGACTGAGTTAACTTGAAAATAAAGGGGAAAACAACATTTTGTGTAAAGTATCATAAGTCAACAATTAAAGATTTTTAAAGTCTATCTCAAATCCTCAAAATATTATTACTTTATTCTCTATAAAAGAAAAAAAAACCACAAGTTCATCATTTATACAATACTTTTAAAAAACAAACACATACAATCATTTGTAAAAAAAACAATAATTACCATATTTAAAGAGGTTTTATCAAGTGCATATGAAAAATTAGTGACTTGATGGCAATGTCCCCGTTAGCACTCGCCAAGGTTCATCACCAGTTTGAGATGATTTTATACAGAGCTATTTATATTGCTCATACTTAAATTATGATCAATATGTAATTACAAATATCACAAAAAAAAAAAAAAAAAAACACAATGATAAAAAAAAAATTATAGAAAATATCAATATAATCTAAAATAAATAAAAATTAACCAAACGGAAACAACACTATTCTAAAGAAAACTCCCAAGATTCATATGATTCAGATCATTAAAATATACAAAATATACATTTGAAAATCCAAATTAACATCTTCACGAATGAAATCAAGATGTCTCAAAGCCTTGTAAATGGCAAGAAACTATAAATTTGTTCTTCCATCTCCATGGGAATATCTGAACAATCTCCATGACTAACTTCACCATACTCAATCATGTAGTTCATACCCAATTCATCTCCTGAAACTTGGTCATAGCGACCGTTAGTGTATCGGTTTGAGTTGGTCAACGGGACCGATATGGCCGACGATGTAGCGACGGGTCTTTTTTCGATATCCATTCGGTCGAAAATCTAGTGACCGATTTTTCGGTCGCTATTTCCGATAGCTAAATTACTGTTTTCTTATAGTGATTTCCATGTCTATCCAGCTAAAATCAAGATCACCTTCTGGGATAGATACTTGATCAAACACCTCGTAGTGATCTAGTTGATCGTTGATCGAAACCGGATTGATCGCGGCCTCTAGAGATTGTATCACATCATCAACGCATTCAAGTTGATAATCATCAAGAAAGGAGTTAAGAATGGATGTTTCGATTTGCCGTATAATTCCTTGACTCGCTTCAATGCAGGCCATGGTTTTCTGGAGAAAAAAGAACTGAATGTGGGTTAAATCTTGAGCCGGTAATCTTTTTAGAGATCTTTTAGGATAAACTTCAAAGGCTTATTGGAGCTTGTTTTGGAAGTAACCAAAAGGCAATAAATAGTAGGCAGATTATGACACAATTATGGGTGGATACTAGACAGCTTTCCATAGTTGATGTACCTGCAATATTTTATTTCAAAAGGGGGACCAAGATATGAAGTGCGGTTTCTCGACACTGTTTTGTTTTCATCATTAATGACGGACACAAGATAATACTTTGGTTTAGATTTGAAGTGGGGTTGGAAACACTATAACAAAAAATATTTATTGCGTCGTTTGTCATATGTCATAATAAGTAAAAAAAAATGTCGATATAAATGTATACCCAAATTTATTACAAATGTCGCGTAAACGTCGCATCTGACTGTCGTTATGGATTTTTTACGACATTTGTTACAAGCGCTGATACCTATCTATTACGAAGTTTGTTGCGTCATTATAAAGTGTATCAAAAGGTATTTTTTCCGACATTTGTAAATTCAGTGAATAAGTAGTTATTCCAACGTTTTTAAATAGTCACAAAAAGATATCTATTCCGATATTAGTAAATTTTGAAACCATGCTGTCTAGTTGTCGAGTGTAGCCACCTTTGAATAATGTACAATACAGTTTCTCTTACTCAAAGAGATGGAATTGAACCCCGCGACCTCCTACATATATGTCGTGCAATGAGTCGCTGAGTTAAATGATCATTTATTATTTGTTTCTCCTTGTATTATATTTATTATAATAGAATTTTGGATTTTAGACATTTACTTATTTTAATTTCTCTTTGTATTTTGATTTTTTATGAATTAAATTAAAATTAATACACTCTCATTAAAATTTTAATAATTAAAAAGATCTAGCGATATAGTATATATAAATGTCGTTATATGAGTCGCAAAATGTAACAATTTATAACATGTAATGTAAATGTCACTAACTAACATAAAATTGCCGGTAAGAACAATAATTCCTATAGCCATCGTATAAAATCCATGACGTTTGTATGAAATGTCACATGATTTAACGATTTTGTATTTAAATGTCTCTATATTAGTTCAAAAAACTAACAATTTATAACCACATTTAATGTACACGTCGCTAACTAAGATCAAAATGTCAATTTGATCAACAATATTAATATTATAATTGACGATATGAAACGTCGTACAAAATTCAAATATAGTGATATTTGTCTGAAAAATCACAAGATCTAACGACATAGTATATAAACGTCGCTATATAAGTCACAAAAAATAACTATTTATAAAAACATTTAATGTAAATATCGCTAACCAACATCAAAACGTCGATATGAACAACATTTACTATAACCGTCACTATAAAATGTCGTATAAATTCAAAAAATATGATAACGCATGAAAGACTCGATCGTAATCTTTGCTGGAGATTTTCATCAGTAAATTTGTATATGTTTGCAGTTTAACCAAACCAAACTCAAGAATCTTTTCTTGAAATCACATGGTGTTTACTAACCTCAGTTAGAATTATTAGATCTGATTGTGCCGATTTTGTTACATATTCTATTAACATAGAGGGCTTTTCTATTCATCTTATTCATAAATATACTAGGGTTCATTTGATAACATTTCGATCGCAAATTTTGTGATACCTGGACATTTTTGCTTACGTTTTTTTTTCTTCATGATTTGCACTTGATTTTTCATGATTATGTGTTTAGTAGTTATCATATGATATAAGTGTTATTTATTGTGTTTAATTCATGTTATGAGTTGTTTATTGTGTTTTGGAAATGTGAGGACATAAAGTGTAGAAGATACAAAGTATATGGACTTAATTGTAGGAATATGGAAGGGTTGCCGCTGGCTTTTATGAGTGTTGAAGGAACCCAAGAGGGGGGTGAATTGGGTTTCTAATAAATCTTGTAAACTATTTCCAAATTAACCAATGATAGTGCAAGTTTAACAGATGCTAAAGCAAAAACCCAATCAACAAGACAAAGGATTTAGAGTGGTTCGATTCACTTAGAATCTACATCCACTACCTTGAGCCGCACCCAAGGATTTCAACAAACTTCACTAAGAAGATGCCCATACAAAGTAGGACTTTACAATTGTGGCTAACTCACTAAGAGTTTTACAAACACAACCACAAACAAAAGCTCACTAAGAACTTGCCCACACTAAGTAGGTCTATTACAAAATTAACCCTATCACTAAGAAAGGGAATAAGATGGAATTCAATACAATGAAGTTCACTCTTCTAAGTGAAAGATATAATACCTTTGAAGTACAACAATTGTAGCTCTTGAACATAAGAAGCTCACTCTTTGTCTTGCTTTTATAAAATGCACTTGAATCATCTAGATCATTTGCAATGAAGTGCTTTTTTCTTTTGAGAGTGTTTTGGCTTGATAAGAAATCAATATAACTTTGTTGTGCAAGCCTTAGAATGTTTCTCTAGCTTTGGAGTATTTATACATTTCAAATTTGGCTGAAAATCGAGTCTCCAACGGTCAAAAAACGGCTAGTAGAAACAGAGTTCGGTTGACCGAAACAAGTCTCGGATGACCGAACTTGAGCAACTCGGTTGACCGACCAAAAACTCGGTCGACCGAACCATCATCTCGGTCGACCGACCCAAGCTAAGGTCGACCGAACTTTGACAAAACAACTCTCAGTAAATCCTTCGGTTGATCCGAGAAAATCTCGGTTGACCGACTTTTCAGAGTATGAGAGATGATGTTTTGACCTTTGTTTTGAAATCTCTTGAAGTCTAAAAGGTTTTCCCAAATTGTAATAAATAAGAATACTTGGAAAACTTTTCTAAAAGACTTAACTATGAAATCAAAGGCTTTTTGTATAAGAACACATGTAAAGATCATTTCGAAACTTAAGCCTTTTGAAAACGTGTTTATGAAAACATGTATGCAAGACTAGAGTGAAGAGCTTATGTTCATTTGAGCATTGGTTAGAGCTTTAAGATAACGACTAATGAATAACAAAGCTAATCTAACCAAACCTAAGTCTTCAATCTTCAATCTTGATAGATGAGCCTTGAATGATATGACTTTGAATCTCGATCATGGCTTGATTGAAGTACTTAGAGCTTCCAATCTATGTTCCAATATTCTATCACAAAGATATAAACATTAGACACAAACATCAAGTGTTTGTCCATTATCAAAAACCGAGTTCGATCGCCCTTAGGGCTAACAATCTCCCCCTTTTTGATTATGTCAAACTTTGATGTAATTAGATAGAATATGGACAATTTAAGTACAAGGAAGCATGGCAAAAGGATATAAGAACAAATAAGTGTAAAGCTAAGTGCTTGTAAGATAAACCAATATAGAACGAGAAACATAAGAACTAGCATGTTAAGTTCTTATGCCATAAACATTAGGGACTCTTTGAAGAGCCCTATTTCCCAACCAACCTCCTTGCCTCCTTCCTTCCATATATAATAGCATTCTTGTGTGTAATATACATACCTTAGTATACACAAGAAGCTAACTTACCATTTTCATCAATGTTGATGTGAGTGCTAAGGATCCTATAACAAAGAACATGCTCACACAAACATTAGAACTAACAATGGTTTGTTATCATCAAAACATTATAGAATATTTTGCCCTTCGGGCTAACAATCTCCCCCTTTTTGATGATGACAAAACATTGATGCAAATGGGAATAATATGCAAAAATAAGATACCAAATGTATGCATGAGATAAGGATATTAAGGATCTAGACAAGTAGAAGTTTTCACAAAAACAATTCTACTCCCCCTATATTAAAGAATCCCTTATCTCTCCCATTTTGCAAGTAGAAGCTTTCTCCTTTTGTAAATAACTTCTCTTGGCACATTTGCAACACTAAAAACTCTCCCTCTTTTTGTCAAAATCAAAAAGGGATATCAGAGCGCCAATAAGAAAAGCATTTTAACGAAGAGTAAAGATTAATTATGGAGAAGCTTGATGAAATTTAATAATCCTCCTCATATAAAGAAAAAACTTAAAAACCATGGAGACACCTTGATGGTCTTGCAGATTGATAAAATAAGAACTAAATGATCAATCCTAAAGACCAAAAATAATTATGAAGAAGGATTACTTATGAATAAGCTTGGTTGATTTCTAAAAACAAGGAGTCCATAATGACACATAAAACCAAAAAAATGGTCATGTATGGCTCAAAAAGAATATCAACCTAAGCTAAAAAACTAAGGAGATAGGGAATAAACCTTAAAGAACAATCTCCCCGTTTAACAAACATACGATGTTAGCTATTTGAGATAAAACCAAGTATGATACAAATTGACCAATTGTAAAACATGATACCAATTGTAAATATAGCCAATTGTAAAACACGTTTGAAAATATAGCTAACAAAGTACAAGTGGAAGTGATACCATGAATACATAAGTTAAGTACATGTATCACAACCAAAAGAAGTAGAGGAAGTGTAAGATAACACTTTGAGTACATTCCTCTACCAAGTTAATGGTTAGCTAAATGAGTGTAACAACTCTTAAAGTAATACTAACCAAAAACCATTATGAGATCACAAAGGATATAGACAATGAAGAATATGATCTCAAAGTTATTTAGGGAGAGTATATGTGATATCAATTGAAGACATAAACATTTATAACACATATAACTTCCAAAATAACTTACACAAGTTGGCTATAAGAGTTAAAAGATGAAAAGCAAGCCAACAAGTGATGTGATGATGTAAAATATGACAATTGAGCATACATCACAATTATGAGGGAGGTATGAGTTGAAAACATTTGAAAAACTCCCTCTTAGGTTATGCCACTTCCAAAAACACAGATAGACACAACCTATGGCATAATCAATGCCACAAACACAGTTTACATCCTAAGTCAAGCATCTAGACGATCAACCACATAAGGTAAATGCTAAAGACTTGAATATAAACACAAACCCTATATGCAATGAAGATCAAGTAAAAACATAGCAAAGCATATAACAAACTCCCCCATAGCATAAGACACTAAATAATAGAGGGGAGGGGGTTTAGCTCATAAGGATCAAAAGCAAAAGAATGATCATTAACAAGTAATGAGTTAAGCTTTTGTACCTCAATGCTCCTTGAGCTTGGACTTCTTACCATTTTGGTGTGATCTTTTTCATGATCATCACTATCATTTGAAGTTCATTGAGAGGTTGACATGTGATTGCTCCATTTTCTTTGTTGTTCATCCTTGATTGATGAGATGAGAGCAATCTCCTCTTCTTTTAATGACAATTGTAGAGTCATCATTGATGGGTGACTTTTCTTTTGATGAACCCTCTACAATCTTGTGATCCTTGGCATTTGACTCTTTTCTTGGAGTCTTAGCTCATTTGTGCCATTCCTTGTAGTTCATATTTTCTTCTTGAAGTTTAGAACTCTTTGTTACCTACAAGAAATTCTTGAGAACTAATGTGGTACCTTTTCAAAGGTCCTTCATGATTAGCTCAAAATCTCAAGTAAACACATATATGCTTAAAGGATCATGCACATCAAAAACCAAGACAACAAGATGGATTCTTAAATGAATATGACATGACAAAACAAGAATCAATCAAGTTGCATAAGCTACATCTCATAGATACCTTAGCTAACTCAACATGTACAATAATGAACATGCTAAAGGTTATCTATATAAAATATAACATTCAAGAATGTGAGATGCAACATGTATAAGAGCAAGCATGTATATATATCAAAAACACTTAAACACATTAATTAAAGTGTTAAGAGAAGGTGATTTTGATACCTTTGCTTTCTTACCAAGTGATGAAGACATTGGATTGATACTTTGGCTCTTGTCATCACTTGATGCTTTTCTCTTTGTATCTAAGCAACTTGGTTCTCCAATTGATTAACATTTGAGCTTTGAGAATCCAAGTGTTAAGGAGTGCTTTTGAATTTCTTCCTTTAGCACATCTCCTTTAACTTCTCCCCAATGCCATTTCTCTTTGAATCAAGTCCATTGAAGCTTTGTGACATTCATCTAACTTATAATAACCTATAAGATCAAGGGAGGAGTAGCTTTTGGTACCCACTTTTGTTTGGGTCCATGGGGGTTAGTTGAAATACGTTTAACTTTCCAAATAGTTTTAACCCCTTTTTCAATCTTCTTCTTAACATGGCATCTAGCATTAGTATGACCATGTTTTCCACAATATGTGCAACAAATGTGTGGCTTAGAAGAATTGTGAACATGCTCATGATATCTAATTTGCCTATGTGAAGTACTAGCATGCACAAATTGATTCTTAGGCAACTTAGAGGAGCTAGCATGATCAATGTGATTAGCATTATAACCAAGACCATGTTTAACATGTGAAGCACATTGCACACTAAGAATTTGATCAAGATTTTTCTTACCCTTAGAAAAGTTATCAACAAGAAGGGTAAGGTCATTTAATTTGTTCTTCAAAAGATCAAATTCAACAAGCTTGTTTTCAAGAGATGACAATTTATTACAAGCTTCTATGTATTGTAATGAAGATGTATTGCTAGTAGTAATGAGACTTTCATTTTCACATTTCAAGCAATTAACATCATCACACAACTTCTTATTTTCATCAATCAACTTAGCTCTTTCATCAAGCAAAGATTCAATTTTAAGCTTCATATCTTTGTTTTGCTTTGCACATTTAGTCAATTGATCATACATATCCATTAAAAGCTCATTAGGATCATCCTCATCATCATCATCATTATCATTATAAGAATTTGAAGGAGAGGGAGAAAGATGTACCTCATTACCAAAAAGCCATGAAGCAAACATTTGCATTTTCATCATCTTCTTCATCACCACTCCCTTCTTGATCCCAATGGCTTAGCATGCCCTTGAAATTCTTTGGTTTAAAGAATTTTTTCTTTTTGTATTCCTTGGGCTCTTTTTCTTTGGTGGAGGGGCATTCTCCTATGAGATGTTGATCACTTCCACATTCATAGCATTTCATCCCATGAGGATTTTGTTTTCTTCTATTTTGGAAATGTTTTCTTCCTTTCCCGGAAAACATTTTCTTCATGCGTTTTACCACAAACTCCATGGTCTCATCATCAAATTTGATGTCTTCTTCATCACTTGAATCATTGGAATCATCAACATCAAGAATAGCCTTTAAAGCACCACTCACTTTTGCCCTTTCAAGATGCTCATTCTTTTTGTGTGTGAGCTCATAAGTGAGAAGAGAACCAATGAGCTCCTCCGTTGGATAAGTCTTCAAATCTTTGGCTTCTTCAATGACTAGAGCTTTTCCTTCCCAACTTTTGGGAAGTGAGTTGAGAATCTTCCTATTTATTTCACCCAAAGTGTAATCTTTACCATATGACTTCAAACCATTTACCACATTGGTGAATCTTGTATTCATCTCATTGATTGATTCATTTGGCTTCATGGTGAATAGCTCAAACTCTCTAACTAGCAAATTCAACTTTGACTCTTTCACTTGATTTGTGCCTTCATGAGTAACTTCAAGCATTTTCCACATAGCATGAGCCGATTTGCTTCCACGAACACGGTTGTACTCATCCGGATTCAAGGCACAACTTAGAATGTTCATTGCCATATAATTTCGAGTCATTTTCTTGGACTCAACTTCATTTAGCTCATTATCCGGTTTTGACATTAAAGTACCATCAACAATCTTCAATGGAATAAAAGGACCTTCTTCAAATATATGCCATAGAGAATAATCAATGGAGCACACATATATCTTGAATCGGTTTTTCCAAGCATTATTGTTGTTTCCATCAAAGAGAGGTGGTCTATTTGTAGAAGAACCCTCTTGGTAGGCTAAAGCGGAAATACCGGCATGATCTTTACTTCTAGTGGTTAGACTAAAATTGAAGACGAGGCTCTGATACCAATTGAAGGAACCCAAGAGGGGGGGTGAATTGGGTTTCTAATAAATCTTGTAAACTATTTCCAAATTAACCAATGATAGTGCAAGTTTAACAAATGCTAAAGCAAAAACCCAATCAACAAGACAAAGGATTTAGAGTGGTTCGATTCACTTAGAATCTACATCCACTACCTTGAGCCGCACCCAAGGATTTCAACAAACTTCACTAAGAAGATGCCCACACAAAGTAGGACTTTACAATTGTGGCTAACTCACTAAGAGTTTTACAAACACAACCACAAACAAAAGCTCACTAAGAACTTGCCCACACTAAGTAGGTCTATTACAAAATTAACCCTATCACTAAGAAAGGGAATAAGATGGAATTCAATACAATGAAGTTCACTCTTCTAAGTGAAAGATATAATACCTTTGAAGTACAACAATTGTAGCTCTTGAACATAAGAAGCTCACTCTTTGTCTTGCTTTTATAAAATGCACTTGAATCATCTAGATCATTTGCAATGAAGTGCTTTTTTCTTTTGAGAGTGTTTTGGCTTGATAAGAAATCAATATAACTTTGTTGTGCAAGCCTTAGAATGTTTCTCTAGCTTTGGAGTATTTATACATTTCAAATTTGGCTGAAAATCGAGTCTCCAACGGTCAAAAAACGGCTAGTAGAAACAGAGTTCGGTTGACCGAAACAAGTCTCGGATGACCGAACTTGAGCAACTCGGTTGACCGACCAAAAACTCGGTCGACCGAACCATCATCTCGGTCGACCGACCCAAGCTTAGGTCGACCGAACTTTGACAGAACAACTCTCAGTAAATCCTTCGGTTGATCCGAGAAAATCTCGGTTGACCGACTTTTCAGAGTATGAGAGATGATGTTTTGACCTTTGTTTTGAAATCTCTTGAAGTCTAAAAGGTTTTCCCAAATTGTAATAAATAAGAATACTTGGAAAACTTTTCTAAAAGACTTAACTATGAAATCAAAGGCTTTTTGTATAAGAACACATGTAAAGATCATTTCGAAACTTAAGCCTTTTGAAAACGTGTTTATGAAAACATGTATGCAAGACTAGAGTGAAGAGCTTATGTTCATTTGAGCATTGGTTAGAGCTTTAAGATAACGACTAATGAATAACAAAGCTAATCTAACCAAACCTAAGTCTTCAATCTTCAATCTTGATAGATGAGCCTTGAATGATATGACTTTGAATCTCGATCATGGCTTGATTGAAGTACTTAGAGCTTCCAATCTATGTTCCAATATTCTATCACAAAGATATAAACATTAGACACAAACATCAAGTGTTTGTCCATTATCAAAAACCGAGTTCGATCGCCCTTAGGGCTAACAAGTGTTATGTCTGATTATTTGTGGAAGATCATGGGATGGGATTTACAAGTGGTGAAGTGAATAAAAGAAAAAAAAAGAGGATAGAAAAATCTGTGAGCAGAACTTTGAGAGAGCATTTGGAGGGTAAACAGAGTCGGATTTAGGCGTTCAATAGTGCGTTTCGAAGATAATCGAAAGAGCTACGCGTGAGCGCTGACAGATTGAAATTCTGAGGTCTGCGTAGAGAGCTATCGCCTTAGGAAGTGTGCTAATTTTTTAGGGTTCTTTTGCTTTTGGAAAATCTGTGAGTAGAACTTTGAGAGTGCATTTGGAGGGGTAAACGGTGTCTGAATCAGGAGTTGAATAGTGTGTACCAGATATAATCGTAAAAGCTACGCGTGAGCGCTGACGGATTGCAATTCCGAGGTCTGTACAGAGAGTTATTGCCTCGGGAAGTGTGCTGATTTTTCTGAGTTTTTTTTGCTTGCTTATTTGCTACTTTATCAAGTGAGGATCTTACACCTCTGTTTTTCAGTCCTTAAAATGCATGATTTCAGTATCTAAAGTAATGTAATAATGATTAAATGTTCATACATGTTTTCCCTGCTTAAAGTGGATGAAGTGTTGGATTTAGTTGCATTGTATTTGATTATCGATATTAAAATTGTATTTGTTATTTCTTTACTGCCCATAAACTGTAATTATTGTTAATTTCTAATCTCATATTGTAATTTTTTTTTTATTTGGTAGTCGTCTAATTGTTGTCGTTATCATTGTTATCTATTTGGTTGCTGTCGGTCGATGTCGTCTCCTCGATTTTGAGCTTTTGTCTAGGATCTACTTTGTAGCAGGATTCATTCGATTATTTAAGTCCGTTGAACCCGGGAGATAATGTGATGTATTAAGAAATTGTTGGGCATTCACATGATGAGGCCATCATTGGGACTGTAATGGTTGTCGCGGAGTTCGTGGTGATGAACAATGACACAATAAGAATGAATCCTAAAAAGTCTAGGCCCGTTAGTTCAGGGGGTTATACAGAACCCATGTGTTAATTTTATTTTGGGGCTTCCTATCAGGCATGCTGTTAAGGTCATTACAATTATTGGTATAGAGTCGTGAATAGATAATTGAGCTTAATCGTGGGATTTGTGTGTCATAGCGATAACCATACTCGTAATGTCTAACGTGTATTTCCGTCTATTCTGTATGAGTAGAGCATGGTGCTCATAGTGCATTCTGATGTATGAGTATTAAGATATGAAGAGTGTGATTATTAGCTTATTTGTTCTTATTTTGGTCTTATTTGTTATATGGGTTAAGTCTAAATTGAGTCATTTTGGGTTAGTAAAAAGGAGATTTTAGAAATGCTTTTCCTTTGTTATTTTGATACTATCGACCGAGGCTACCTTGGGTGACCTCCGGTCAACCGCCATTTCTCGTCCGGTCGCCCGAGATGTGTTATGTCTCTGTCTGGGTTCAGATCGGTTTTGTGATAAAGTCTAGTTTTGTGTAAGTTCTGAACAGTGTATTTTAATTGTTGTGTCAAGTGTTTTCAAACGGATTTGGGAAACAGGAAAGCTTTTGAGTCTTATCTGATGCTTCATCCCAAGGGGTCGTTTGATCCTTACTGATCTTCACGGCTCATTCCTTTACTTTTCTTTTCTTACTTATGTAGATGGAGGTGAGTCTTTCCATGATGATGCTGGTGCTTGGTATGGGTACTATGGAGAGTGACTTCTAAGGAATTTTAATAGATGAACACTTAGTAACTTTATGCTTTTGTCATGTAATAAGGTTACTTACCATTAAGTACTTTTTATTTCCTTGTAAAGCAGTTATATCATTTAAGTTTTATAATCAAGTATTCCATTTTTATAGTATATGTTAGTGGGTTCGGTCCTAATTGAGTTGAAGTGATGTCATGTCATCACCCAGGATACAGGGTGTGACATAAGTGATATAAGAGCAAGTCGAACCTTAGGCATTAAGATTTGGGATAAAAATGAAGTATGGAATAAACATAGGGAAACGTGAAACTTAATGTGAGATTAGAGATGGGTAGAGACTCTGAAATATGACATATATGTTATATGTAACTGTTTTGAAAGTTATTGCATGTTCATTATATTTCAACAGTATTATATTATTATGTTCCATTTTTCAGATATACATTAGGCAATCTTTAATATTCTTTGTATATGTTTTTCATAATTGCGTAATGTCTAATTATTTGTTTTAATTTCTTTTATCACTACTATTACATTACATTCTTTGCTATTAATGCTTCTATTTGTTTTTCTTATACTTTTCACATCATATTCATACATATTGTTTAGCTGTCTCAACAATGTTCTTCTATCTTGTCACAGTTTTTATATGTATATATAACTTTATGAATTTCCTTTTCATGTTTTTCTTACTTAACACACATTAATTAGTTAGTCATACTACATTCCTAATTACATTATAGTTGGGTTTCCATTTTCTTTTATGTTTCAACTCATTTCAAATTCTTGTTCATAATAGCATTTATTTTCTTCTATACATCTTGCTCACTTGCTTTTTTAGTCTGCATCTGTATTCTATCACATGTTACGTGTCTACATTTTCTTTTGTTACATATTACAATACGTCACATTTTTTTCTTATTTCCACTATATCCTACAGTGTTTCTCAAATAGGAGTATTACCATTCTCTTATGAAAAGTATACATCTTAAATGTCTTCTTTTAGTTTTATTACAATTGTTTTTAATTCTATAGTTTTGAATATTTGCTATACTTTATTATTACTGCTCTATTGCTTATAATTGTAATGTAATTATTCTTTAACCGCACTCTAGACACTGTTTTTTAATTTACTTGTTCTTATAGTTGTTATGTGTTTTTATTTTTTTACAGATTTAGTATTTATACAGTATTAATACCATTGTTTTACTATATGTACTTGCATATTAATCTTTTTTTTTATCTCTCTTAATTTTTTACATAACTCTACAACTTTGTTTACCTCTATTGCTTATAATTGTAATGTAATTATTCTTTAACCGCACTCTAGACACTGTTTTTTAATTTACTTGTTCTTATAGTTGTTATGTGTTTTTATTTTTTTACAGATTTAGTATTAATACCATTGTTTTACTATATGTACTTGCATATTAATCTTATTTTTTTTTATCTCTCTTAATTTTTTACATAACTCTACAACTTTGTTTACATGTCACTACACTTTTATCATTTTGTATTACTAATTTATCATACAATCGTTGTTTTTTTATTAGTTTGTCATAGATACAAATTTTGTATTCTTATGATCATTTAATTCTTTCTTCATTATTTAATTACTTACGACATTTTTATGACATTAAGTTATACTATACTATGATAGTAAATTTACGTTTTTTTTCTTATAATATAATAACTTTATAGTGGCATATACCACATTTTCTTTTTAACATAACCTTTATGTTTTCATTTCTGTTGCACATATATTTTCTCTTTCAATGCATAATTCACTTTATTGTTTATCGGTTTCAATGTTATTATGATGTGGTTGTTTATTCAAGTATATGTACATCATTAATTGTCATGTATTTTGACTATTATATTCTTTTATACATTATTACTTCTACTCCATTTTTTAAGTATTTTGACTTTTGCTTTTTTATATTCAGAAATTTTATTGTTGTAACTATTTATTTTTGTCATTTGATATCACTTTTCTTTCACAATTTTTTATTTTATGTCTTACTAGTATAGCAATTACAGCTACGATAATTAAGACTATTTTCATTATCACTACAAGCTTTGGTTATGCTCTTAGATTATGTTAAGTTTTTTTCATGTGTTGCATTGTCATTTTGCAATCTGATGACAAAATTCACTGTGTGTTAGTTTTATTTTTTTACACATATATCAACGCGTTAATGCAGTCCACTATATGCACAATTCAAATATGTTGCATTAACTTGTTTTCATTTCTTCTTCTTTTTTGCCGTATCAGTTCATTTTTGTTTTACTATACTTCTATTTAACCACATGTATAGTTTGTTCACATACATTCCTTTTTCTTTATTATATTTTATACTTAAAATATTTACTTCTGTGATCCGCAATCAGTAATTTTTTTTTATTTCTTAATTTTCACTTTGGTTAATTTCACTCTTCAACTTGCCTATTGTATTGTTGAGTTTTACTGAATTTTGAGTCATACATGCTATGGGTTATTAGGAATCATTGCCTGTCTTGAGCTCTTGTCTAGAATCGACACCATCGCAGGATTCATTCTCTTGCATGTGTGTGTGTGTTGTCATTGAACCCGGGAGTTCACGATTCTCTATCTATGTACTATGAGCCCTCTTCTAACTGGGAAATAAAGTAGGGACTACAAATGGTCGTTGTGGAGTCCACGGTGGTGGGCAATGACACAATATGAATGAATCCTTAAATTTTGTGCCCTTCGTTCGGGGAGAAACTGAACACATGTCTTCCATACTTTAATTCATTTCCCTTCTTAGCTATAAGTTTGGGACCGGTGTAGTAATTTTTTTAAAGTTGTGAATAGACGATTGAGCTCAATCATGTGATTTGTTGAGTCATAGCGTGAATCATATTCAAAGAGTTTAACGTTATGTATGTATGTATGTTGATATGAGTAATACATGGTGCTTGTGGAACATTTCCGATGTTGGATTCGAGTAGTATGGTCTATAGCTTTGTTGTTCTTGTTTTGATCTTGTTACTATATGTTCATTTGGGTAATAAATTAGTCATTTTGGGGTCAAGATTCGAAAAATGCTTCACAAATTTACACTGTTTTTAACATATTCTGAATCCTGGTCGACCGGTTCAGGCGGCCGGATTAGATATCAATCGCCTGGAGAAAACTACTGGGAGTTTTGCGTACGACTGACGACCAATCTCGGTCAACAAGTGTTAAAAACCTATCGACCAGGAATGCTCTGGACGACCTTTAGTTGACCGAAATGTGATGACCATTGTCCGGACCTTTGGAATTGTGTCATGTTCGGTCGATCGTACCCCATGTCCAGTCGCCCCAATGGATTTTTGGTCATTTCTTGTTTCCTGATCAGGTTTCCTTAAGCGTGTGTTGTGAGGTTTTAAAGTGTATTTTGAGTTATGTGAGTCATCTTAAACTTTGCATATTTCGACACTATGATTTGGGAAGTCGGGAAAACGGTTTGTATTAACACTTAGTATGGATTTACACCCTTTTATTTATGATGTTAAACGTATACTTTACTCTGATAATCATGTAAGACTTTGGTTCTTTTATTAGTATGATATGACAGACTTTATCATTTTTTCTCTGGGTTATGTGCCTCATTGGCATATGAGGTGCTGCCAGGTCATCGCTCGGGTACGAGGTGTGACATACGTGGTATCAGAGCAGGTCAAACTTTAGGGTTTAAACCTGGAATGAACATATGATGGACTTGGTAGATAACATGTGAGATTTGTGATGGGTAGAGACTTTGGCATATGTTGTATTTTTTATTTATCGCTTCATACATTGTTGTTAACTATTGTATTATGTTATTTCTAATGTGCTATGGTGGTTATTTTATGTATATGATATGCCATGTTATATACTTAACTTGATAGCATGTTATGTGAGTTAACCGCTTACCATATTACATATTGTGGGTGTTCTTGGGGAAAGATGGACCAAAACAGGACAACATTGATGACTTGAACATTCTGATCACCGCTTTGGGCCGCCAGGGTCCTGGGACAACCGCCGACAGTTTGTGGGTTCATCAAGTCAGCAACCGGTTGCGGGTAATGAGACATGAGCTGAATTTGTACCACCACCACGAGTCAATACTGGGGCACCAACAGATTTTGGGGCTGCATTTAACCTACTGGCACAGGTAGTACAAAATTAGCAGAATTTGACACAAGTATTACATAATCAAAAGAATTAGAATATCCATAATATGGGTTCAGCTATGGCACCGAGGGTGTAGGTGAACTAGGGAACTTATTACGAAAGGTTAAAAAGTAGTATGATGGTGTCATTTGATGGTACCATGATTAAAGAGCAAGTTGGGGAGTGGTTGGAAGAGATTGGACGGAACTTAAGGATCATGAGGGTGAAAAGGACGATGTGGTTGTTGCATCGCTCACTGGTAGAGCAGCAAAATGGTGGAGTGGGTAGCCTCTATATACCAACAAGGGGACAACCCATCACCTGGGTAAAGTTTAGAGATGCATTCTTGGATCAGTACTTTCCCAAATCTTTCAAGATGGAATGACAAAATCAGTTCTTTGAACTGAAACAAACTGAGGGAATGTTTGTGTCTGAATATACCTAGTTGTTACATGCGCTTGGAAAGTATGCTGCTTGATGGTCGATTTACGTTACTATAATAATCGCTAGGCAAGTGCACCTATCGTTTAGAATAATATAGCAGTCTAGTCAAGTGTCGATCCCACAAGGACTACAAGCACTAATAGTTATGAACTGGATGGATTAATTCAAAAGAACTTATTCTAAAGCAGTGAAAATTACAATAATTAAGCTTTAATGTTTTTCAACAGTTTAAAGTTCCTACCTTTGAGTTGATTAATTGAAATTTCTTTCGTAATTAAAACCCCCAAAGATGCATTAAGATTTGTGAATTCCCTTATTAGGTTTGACCCTAATCCCGAAGATTTATGTAAATTCTATTTCTAGAAAATCATGCAACTCTTTTTATTATGCGATGATCTATCTAAATTCTTCCTTTTTCAATTCCAAATAAGAAATCAAAGATGAATTAATTCACTAGCAAAATTAATCCAACACAATGAAAACGCATAATAAACATCAAAATATAATTCAATATAAATTAATCTCAATCCCAAAAATCAATACATAGATATAAGTCTAGGGTTCATCCCATTCAAGTATTAGAAATTTAGCTACTCATAACGCTAGAATTAATAAAAGAATTTATTGAAAGCGATAAAGAAAGAAAACTCATTCTCATGAAAGATTCAATCTTCAAGCTTGTCTCCGTCTTCAAACCGTTGATGATGGCGAGTTTCCTCTTGTTGAACTTGGTTGAAGAGAGCCTCCAATAATTCTCTCACAATCACTCTAGGTCTAGAATAATAATGGTAATCTCTCGATGTCTAATCTCTGGTTAGGATGAATCTTCCAGCGATCTTTTTATAATGTCCAGACTCCTATAGCTTTAGGAAAAATACCATAGAAGTTGAAGGGAATTAGGAGTCTAATAGGAAAGTCCCAAAATATCTTCATAGTTGACCAGATTTCCAGTGTTGACCCGAGTTGACTTTCTTTGACCAGCTTTGACCAGAAGACGGCTTTTCAGATTTTGCAGTTAAGTCCCACAGCTTTCCAGTCAAGTTCCAGATTTAGCAATTAAGTCCTCGAAACATCATAAAAGCTCAATAAGCACCCTACAACCATTAAAACACAAAGTAGTGAGGAATATATCATTCTAAGCTCAAAACTCGACACATAAATACATTTATAAGCACAATGTCACTACAAAAATAAAGGAATATATCGATGAATTTACGAGTTATCACTGCTATAATAGTTCAAGGTCCTGAAATGAGAACATAGGGGTTTATCGTGGGGATGTTGTCAAGAATCAAACTTTTCTAAAACTTTTTTTTCTAAGTGATCACCTTAGCAGCAAGTATGTTGCTTAAGCACATAAGGTGAGTAAATTATGTTCAAGGCAACTTATATGACTAAGTGAAGCAAGGAAGCACATGTAGTTTTCTATCCTAAGAACATATGTTCATATAGTCATGTAGACAAGTTGTAGCAAGTATATGAACAATGAAGTAAAGGAGTAGGCATAGAGAAAACTAAAACAAGGATATATAGTGGTCCGATTCACTAAGAATCTACATCCACTACATTAGGACAAACCTAAGGATTTCAACATCCGCTAATGGATACCCTTCACAACAAATGCAAGGTAGGTTCTACCTTTTACAATTGCCCTAAAAAAATGATGACTTATGCTTCACTAAGAAGACTCAAATCACAAAGAGTGTTAAGCTCACAAAGAGGCAATCTTGTTGGAGAATTAATTAATAAAGTTGACTAATTTGATCAAATTTAATTGTGTGTTCCACCGCTTAGTTTTAAAGTGTTTTGAATTCATCGCGTAGTGGGTTGCGCAAGCTTCGCGATGATATATAACACGTGAGGAAACTAATTCTCGGTGTGAATGATAAATTTGGTTAAAGTGGAGAGGTTATTGATGGATGTGTGATGGTATATCCCACATCGGTTGTGAGAATCGATTAAAACTAGTTTATAAGCACTAGCTAGACTAGTGATCTTAAACAAGTGGGTAAGTGGGTACCCCTCGCGCACCGTCCGTCCGTCTGTCTCGTCACGTCGCATGGAGGTGTCCATGCCGGGAAGGCAGCAATATCTTTTTGGACAAAATTATCGTAATAGTCCCTAAAGTATTGAGTATCTGCAAATGAGTCACATAACTTTTGTGTAATTGCAGAATGGTCCTTCCACGATTTCTCCAGCAGTTTTGAGAACTGCCACATTACCCCACTACGGGAAGTGGGAGTTACCCACGATCTCCACTACGAGGTGAGGGAGTGAGGGCTACCTTGCAGTTTCCGACTGCTATAAAAGGTAGTCTCCCCTCTCATAATTTGTGACTACGAAATTATTCTCCTTTCTTCATTTCTGCATTCCATAATAGTTAAGAGAGTTTTGACACAGAAAGGTTCAAGGTTCAAAGTTCTGCTTCTAAGCTTCTGGTAAGCAGAGTGATTGGGCATTGTACCTTGGGAACTCGTTGCTCTTGTAGGCCTGAAGCAAATAGGCGAGCAAATAGAGTTTAAGGGCAATTGGTTTACTACTGCCTCGTCCAGGATTAAATCCGAATTCTTTTCTGTTTATATTCTGGTTCTGTTTAATTTCATATTCGTAACAGAAGGACTAACAAATCTCACCAATGAGATTCTTGCCTCCCAAAGAGGACTTTTGCCTAACAAATAGGACTTGCAAACACTCACCAAGAGTGAAGCTCACAAGGAGCTTTTTGCTAGTTCACAAAGAACTATTTTTCAACAAATGAAAAAGGGCAACTAGTCTCTTTCAAAAGAGACTTAACAATTTAAGCTCTCTTACAAAAATTCCCTCTTGGAATTGATATTACAAATGTAAGCTCTAATCACTCTTGAGAATAGAAGGATAGACGAAGTTTAAGCTCAACTCAAATATTCTTTTGAATGATATGAAATTTAAGCTCAAAAGTATTTGCTTGCGTGTTTATTAAGTGTATATGCGTATGCCCTCTTATGGCTTGGTTGATTATGAAACTTCAGCTTTAGAATCTTTATATAAGGCAAAAATACGCAAGTAAAGGATGTCACAACAGCTATAATTTTGGCCTTGATTTGACAGTTTCGGTCGACCGGTACTAGGCAGTAGGTCAACTGAGGTGCCTCAAGAGTAAAGATTAAAGGCCATCTATCTTCATCTCTATCGACCGCAGGTTGGGGTTGGTCCGATCTTCCGAAGCACTAGCTTGGTCAACCGACCTATATCAAGGTCTTCCGAGAGAATATAGTCGTTGGAGCATTAGAACATTCAAAATGTGACTAAGGACAAAAACTGCCTCAATCAACCTAACAACGCATGTCGGTCGACCGGACTACTCTGGTCTTTTGAGGCTAAGCCTAGGTCAACCGGAATGCAGTCCTACAGTGGTTTTTCCACTTAGTCAAATTCCTAATGTTCTCAAGCATATGCTTAAGTGTTTTTGTAAAGATATCAAACATATTTTTAAAGTACTTAGACATTGACCAACACTTAACAAAGTTTTCAAAAACCTTTTCAAAGAATTGAACAATGTAAAACACGAGGTTTTGAAAAACATGCATAGTTGAGTTTAAACATACTATTTATACTAGTATTCTCAAAGGAAGATTAGTCACAAATAATATACCTATGTAGACTAGACTAATCTTCTTGAAAGTCTTCAAGTCTTGTAGTTGAATATCTTCTTGGAGCTTTGATTTGAAGCCTTTGATCAACATCTTCTTGGAGTGTTGAAGTCCTATAGCAATCTTGAGTTGTAGTGTATTGGACTTCACACTTCTTCTTGTCAAGGAGCATATCACTTGATTATACTCTAGTTGGATTTAGTAGCTCTTGACATGTTGATCTTCCTTCATCGTGACTTTGCAAGTACTTCCATAGCATGTGGATAGACTTCATGCTTGTGATATAGAGTCTTGCAAAGTGTAGATTACTTGCGTATATAATAATATCTTTGGTGTATACAAGGAGCTAACTTACCATTTTCATCAATATTGGTGTGAGTAATCAGGATCCTATCATTAAGAACACTACAAGAAAACAGTTATTTAACTACCGAAAATAGCGACGGAAATTTTCGATCACTGTTACCAACCGACCTGAAACCGAAAAAAGCGCGGTCGCTATTTCGTTGCCATATCGGTCCCGTTGACCAAATTAAAACGACGTCGTTTTGTGCACCATTACCGACCGAATACCGACGGAATGACGACGAAATACTTAGCAACCGAATACCGACAAAATCTAACGACGGAATACCGATGGAATACATAACGGCGTCCAAAACGACGCCGTTTACGAGTTTTATCAAGTTATACAAAAAAATGTATAAAACGACGTCGTTTTGTGCACCGTTACCGACCGAATATCGACTGAAGTTAACAACCAATTCCCAACGGAATATATAAAGGCGTATTAAAATGACGTCGTTTGGACATTTGGTCGTTCGTTTTGGTATTCCATTCTCTAAAAGACTTCAACAGAAGTCAAAATCCCTAAGTTTCTATTCCCCCGCGAAACCCCTCCCCTCCCCCTCTGCGAAATCCCACCTTCGAAACCGGCAATAATTCCCTCAAATTCCCAATCGACGGCGCCCTCCGCCACCCCGCGCCACCACCTCCTTCCCCCATTCCATCAAGAAGCCCTATCCCTAAGCCGCCACCATCTCCAACCCGTGTCTCCTTCCTTCATTTTTTTCAAGAACTTGCCCCCATCATCATCTGAGGCCTCACCTCCACCTCCGATCAACGACATCACCTCCATACCCAAGTATTGTTTTCCCTAACAGATCGAAGAACTAACAAAAGCCGTCAAACTAACAAAACCCTCAATTCACCTATTCAAATTTTTGGGTTTATCAACTCTGTGTTCTTGAGGGTTTGCTTGAATCCATGTGAGAACCCATTTCATTCGGAAACCAACATTATATTTTCATCAATCTTTTTTGCTTGTTTTTCTGCTGTTTTGATTTTGAATTTTTACTAGTTGTGTGTTTTGCAGGTCCTGATAGTAAATCAGGCATTGGACTGTTTCGGTAACCATCTCAACACCACTGCCCTCCTCACCCCTCCTCACCACCACCTCAAACAAGAGTCTTCTGTGATACTAAATTAGGCATGAAATTTATGCTTGTTCTCGTTCTGGTCCTTACTGCTACTTATTTCTGATAGTAATTAATTTTCATTTTCTCTTTTTTATGCATTTGATGCTTCTGTTTGATGCTTAGGATAGTCTGAGGATAAAAGGGCTTCATCCATATTGGAAGTTGCTACAAAAAAATGGATATAATTTTGAAGCTCTTAAAAGAAACCTGCATAAAACATTGATGGATAGCCAAGCATTTTCTAGGGTTACATAAATTCAATTTGATATTGTCATGCTGCAATGTGCATGCTATTCTCTGCTGCAATATAATTGAGGCAAAAATTATCAACTGTATGTTGGGAGAAACCACAATGTAGTCCAAGCAACCGAACAAACAAGATCAAATATGCTTGACAAAATATCTCCCAAGTTTGAATAAAAACGTAGGACACCAAACAATAATTCCAAAGCCCCTAGATGACAATGCGAATGCAGCGGAATAACAATAACGGAGCAAATGAATGAAAGATAAATCAAGCAAACACAACACCAAGAATTTTACGTGGAAAACCTCTTCAAATCGAAGAGTAAAAACCACGGGACCTTCGGGTCCACTCCAAAAGCTTCACTATAAATCAAGAGAGGTTACAAAAGAGTATCTACAACAATATGTGTAAACTCAAACCAACAATGAAGCTAAAACTTCATCTACAACATAAAAGAGTTGAGAATAGAGAAAAATCACCCCTGAAAACAGGACACTGTTCAGACGACCATAACTCGGAATCAGCAAGTTGAAATCCGAATCCCACCGTCCAGAATGTAGCCCTATCAGTCTTCTACCTCCAGTTAAAATTTGAGAGCATTCCGACAAGAAATGACCGTCCGATCGGAAGAAGTCCCAAAACTGTGCTGGCAGAAAAATGGCTGCGAAAATCTCCTTTTCTCTCTCAAAAACTCACTGTCTCTTCTCTCTCTTGTTATGAATTAAGTGACCAGCTGAAAGACAAGGGTTTTATATCCCCTTGGGCTTGGGGCTTGGGCTCTTTTTCAAGACCCACATAGGAGGGAAAAACATTATGGCCCAACAAATCTACCCCTTTTCCCGACTATGGGAAAGTCACAAATTCCTTGCCATTCCGGCAAGAGAACAACACACATCAAACTTCCACCTAGGCAATGCCTTAGTCATCATATCAGCCCCATTATCATCAGTTTGAACTTTTTCAAGCTCCAACAACTAATCATCTAACACGTCACGTATCCAATGATACCTCACATCAATGTGTTTAGATTTAGAATGAAAAGTTGAGTTCTTACCAAGATGAATTGCACTTTGACTATCACAAAGTAGCACATACTTAGATTGAGAGTGTCCAATTTCCTTGAGAAATTTCTTCATCCAAAGCAACTCTTTACAACCTTCAGTCGCTGCAATGAACTCAGCTTCAGTGGTAGACAAAGCGACACATTTTTGCAATCGAGATTGCCATGAAACAGCTCTCCCTGCAAAGGTAATCAAGTAGCCTGAAGTAGATTTCCTGGTATCAATATCCCTAGCCATATCTGAATCTGTGTAGCCTTCAAGAATAGATTTCTCATTGCCAAAACAGAGTCTCAGATTAGAACTTCCACGGAGATATCTCAAAATCCATTTAACCGCTTCCCAATGTTCTCTTCCTGGTTTCGAAAGAAAACGGCTAACAACACCAACATCATGAGCAATATCAGTTCTTGTGCAAACCATAGCATACATCAAACTACCAACTGCTGAAGCATAAGGAACTTTCTCCATCTCTTTCTTCTCATCATCAGTAGAGGGGCATTGCTTGACACTCAATTTGAAGTGACTAGCAAGTGGTGTGCTAACAGCTTTGGCCTTATCCATTCTGAATCTCTGGAGCACCTTCTCAATGTAGCTCTCTTGAGATAACCAAAGCTTCCTTGCATTCCTATCACGAGTGATCTTCACTCCAAGAATCTGCTTTGCTGGTCCCAAGTCTTTCATGGCAAAAGACTTGCTCAATTCCTGCTTCAAATCTGCAATCCTGGAAGCATTCTTGCCAACAATAAGCATATCATCAACATAAAGCAAAAGTATGATAAAATCATCATCCGAAAACTTTTGCACAAATACACAATTATCAGAATTAGTCTTCTTGAAGCCATGCTTCCTCATAAACGACTCAAACTTCTTGTACCACTGTCTCAGTGCTTGTTTCAAGCCATATAAACTTTTCTTCAACTTGCAGACATGATCTTCTTTTCCTTTAACCTGAAAACCTTCAGGTTGTTCCATGTAGATTTCCTCCTCAAGATCACCATGAAGAAAAGCTGTCTTCACATCCATCTGCTCAACCTCTAAATCAAGGCTTGCAGCCAAACTGAGCACAGTTCTAATCGAAGACATTTTCACAACAGGAGAAAATATTTCTGAGAAGTCTACTCCCTTTCTTTGACCGAACCCTTTGACAACAATTCTAGCTTTAGGACATGGATCTGGAGAGTGCTCTTGCGGCTTCCATCTGTAAATCCACCTATTCTTCAAAGCTTTCTTGCCCTTTGGCAACTTCACTAACTCAAAGGTGTTATTGTCATAGAGAGACTTCATTTCATCATCCATTTCACTTAACCACTGATCCTTCTGCTCACTTCCCATGGCCTCCTGAAATCTCTCTTGTTCTCCCCCATCAGTCATCAACACATACTGATCAGGAGGATACAAAGTATTATCCTTTCTGACTCTGGTAGAGCAACTTGTGGTTCCTCTGGCAAATCTGGAACATGATCATCAGTATCAGCATCATCTAGAACTACTGGAACATGATCATCAACATTATCATCATCTGGGATCTCAATATCAGCTGCATTCGGTTGCATCTCTGTCTGAGCTTGCTCCTCAACTGTAATAGGTAAACGGTGAGGAATATCCCTATTCAAATCAACAAGATCCTGAACCTGTGATTCTGTCTGTGGAGCTTTCTCAACATCCTTGATAGTCTGGTCTTCACAGAAAACCACATCTCTGCTTCTGATAAGTTTCTTCTCAACTGGATCATACAACCTGTATCCAAACTCATCCTGGCCATAACCCAGAAAGATACACTGTCTAGTCTTGGTATCCAGTTTAGACCTTTCATTTTTTGGAACATGAACAAAGGCATTGCAACCAAAGACTCTCAAATGATCATAGGAAGACTTCTTACCTGACCAAACATTTTCTGGAACATCTCCATTTAGAGAAACTGTAGGAGACAAATTAATTACATGAACCGCAACATTCAAAGCTTCACCCCAGAAGCCTTGTGATAACTTGGCCTCAGAAAGTAAACATCTAACTCTCTCAACTAAAGTTCTGTTCATCCTTTCTGCCAAACCATTCAACTGAGGAGTCTTCGGAGGAGTCTTCTGATGTCTAATACCTTGCTCTCTGCAATACTGATCAAACGGCCCGCAGTACTCACCACTATTGTCTGACCGGATGCACTTGACTTTCTTCCCAGTTTGTCTCTCAATAGAGACTTGGAATTCCTTAAACTTATCAAGAACCTGGTTCTTAGTCTTCAGAACATAGACCCACAATTTTCTTGAACAATCATCAATGAAAGTCACAAAATAAGATGCACCACCAAGTGACTGTACCTTCATAGGACCACACACATCAGAATGAATCAGCTCTAACAAACTTGACTTCTTGTAAAGAGGGTTAGACTTGAAAGACAATCTGTTCTTCTTTCCTGCCATACAATGATCACATTTATTCAATTTTGCAGTACTAACTCCAGAAAGTGCATTCTTTCTAATTAAAATGTTAAGTCCTTTCTCGCTAATGTGACTCAAACGCCTGTGCCATAGATAAGGTGAGATTTTGTTGTCCACCACATTGACACTACCAGAAATCGAAGCTTGCATCAAATACAAATTAGAAGCAAATTTGTTTCCTCGAGCCACAATCAAAGAACCCTTTGAAAGTTTCCATTCTCCTCCTTCAAACACATTACGAAAACCATAATCATCAAGTTTTCCAATTGAGATCAAATTCAACCGGATATCTGGAGAGTGCTTGACACCTCTGAGAAGTAACTCACTGCCATTACTAGTCTTCAAACACACATCACCTATGCCAACAACCGGTGACACGCCCTCATTGCCCATCCTAAGAGCTCCAAAATTTCCAGGAGTGTAGGAACAGAAGAATTCTTTCTTTTTGGCAACATGAAGTGAAGCACCACTATCAACTACCCAGTCAATGTCATGAGATGCATAATTAATCACATCCTCATCATAAACAGCAAAGAGATCCTCTGTAGTAGCAGTAGCAACAACATTAGCACTGTCATTTTTCACTTCTGTATTACCACTATTCTTCTTATCTCTCTTCCACTTGAAGCAATGTTTCTTGATGTGTCCTTTCTTTCCACAGTAATGACATTCCATATCCTTGAACCTTGATCTGGACTTACTTCTGCTTTTATCTCTGTTTCCATAAGTCTTGTTCCTGTCTCTCCCCCTATTTTCAGTAGTAAGGACATCTGAGTGGGAAGATGATGTCCCTGAATTAGATCTTCTAACCTCCTCATTCAAGTTACCATCTCTAGCATACGATAAAGACATGGCACCAGCAAGAGCATTGTTAATATAAGAGGCCCGAAAATTTTCCCAAGATTCAGGTAAACAGCTAAGCAACAGTCCCAAAACTTCATCATCAAGTTTAATACCAATATTAGATAGCTTGAAGGAACCCAAGAGGGGGGGTGAATTGGGTTTCTAATAAATCTTGCAAACTATTTCCAATTTAAACAATGATAGTGCAAGTTTAACAAAAGCTAAAGCAAACCCAATGCAAATCACAAGACAAGAGATTTAGAGTGGTTCGATTCACTAAGAATCTACATCCACTACCTTGAGCCGCACCCAAGGATTTCACCAACTTCACTAAGAAGAATGTGCCCACACAAAGTAGGACTTTACACTAGTGGCTAACTCACAAAAAGTTTTACAAACAACCACTATAAACAATTGAAGGATGCCCACACAAAGTAGGACTTATACAACAATAACCCTATCACTAAGAAAGGGGATAAGATGAAAGGTTTAGAGTACAAAGTTGTTCACTCTTCTAAGTGAAAGATACATACATTTGAAGCTCATCAATTGTTGGCTCTTTGAACATAAGAAGCTCACTCTTTGTCTTGCTTTATGAAGGAACACTTTGAATGCTTTAGATCATGGCAATGAAGTGTGTTTTGCTTTGAAAGTGTTTTGGCTTGATGAGAGATCAATGAATATTTGATATGCAAGCCTTGGAATGTTTCTCTAGCTTTGGAGTATATATACATTTCAAATTTGGGCTGAAAAACGACTCTATAACGGTCAGAAAAACGGCTAGTAACAGTGCACCTCGGTGGACCGAAGCTCGAACTCGGATGACCACGAGCCACTCTCGGTCGACCGACATAACCCTCGGTTGACCGAACCAAACCACTTCGGTCGACCGACCTTTCCCTAGGTCGACCGAACCTCCACAAACCAACTCTCAGTATATCCTTCGGTTGATCCGAGAAAATCTCGGTTGACCGACTTTTCAGAGTATGAGAGATGATGTTTAAACACTTGTTTTCAAGTCTAATGAAGTCTAAAAGGTTTTCCCAAAAAGTAACACATAAGAACACTTGGAAAACTTTTCTAAAAGACTTAACTTTGAAATCAAAGGCTTTTTGAATAAGAACACATGTAAAGATCATTTTGAAACTTAAGCCTTTTGAAAACGTGTTTATGAAAACATGTATGCAAGACTAGAGTGAAGAGCGTATGTTCTTAGAGCTTTGGTTAGAGCTTAAGATAACGACTATTTAAAGACCAAGCTAACTAACCAAACCTAAGTCTTCAATCTTCAATCTTGATGAAAGTGCCTTCAAGTATATGACCTTGAATCTTGAGCACGGCTTGATTGAAGTACTTAGAGCTTCCATATTGAGTTCCGATATTCTATCACATAGATGAAAACATTAGACACAAACATCAAGTGTTTGTCCATTATCAAAAACCGAGTTCGTTTGCCCTTAGGGCTAACAATCTCCCCCTTTTTGATTATGTCAAACTTTGATGTAATTAGATAGGATATGGACAATATTAAGAACAAGGAAGCATGGCAAAAGGATATAAGAACAAGTAAGAGTAAAGACTAATGCTTATAAGATAGACCAAGTAAACATGGAAGCTAAAAGCATTAGTAAGAATACTCCTTTCGCCATATGCATTAGGGACTCTTTGTAGAGCCCTAATTCCCAACCAACCTCCTTGCCTCCTTCCTTCCATCTAATAGCATTCTTGTGTGTAATATACATACCTTAGTTTACACAAGAAGCTAACTTACCATTTTCATCAATGTCGATGTGAGTGCTAAAGATCCTATTACAAAGAACATGCTCACACAAACATTAGAACTTACAATGGTTTGTTATCATCAAAACAACATAGAATATGCCCTTAGGGCTAACAATCTCCCCCTTTTTGATGATGACAAAACATTGATGCAAATGGGAATAATATGCAAAAATAAGATACCAAATGTATGCATGAGATAAGGATATAAAGGATCTAGGCAAGTAGATGTTTTTCACAAAAAAATATTCTACTCCCCCTATATTAAAGAATCCCTTATCTCTCCCATTTTGCAAGTTCTAAGCTTTCTCCTTTTGTAAATAACTTCTCTTGGCACATTTGCAACACTAAAAATTCTCCCTCTTTTTGTCAAAATCAAAAAGGGATATCAGAGCGCCAATAAGAAAAGCATTTTAACGAAAAGTAAAGATTAATATTGGAGAAGCTTGATGAAATACAGTAATCCTCCCCCTATAAAAAAAAACTTAAAAACCATGGAAAACAACTTGATGGTCTTGTAGATTAATAAAATAAGAACCAAAAGATCAATCCTAAAGACCAAAAATAATTATGAAGAAGGATTACTTATGAAAAAGCTTGGTTGATTTCTAAAAAAAAAGAATCCATAATACCACATAAATCCAAAAGATGGTCATGTATGGCTCAAGAAGAATATCAACCTAAACTAAAAACAAAGGAGATAAGGAATATACCTTAAAGAACAATCTCCCCGTTTATCAAACATACGATGTTAGCTATTTGAGATAAAACCAAGTTTGATACAAATTGACCAATTGTAAAACATGATACCAATTGTAAATATAGCCAATTGTAAAACAAGTTTGAAAATATAGCTAACAAAGTACTTGTGGAAGTGATACCATGAATGTATAAGTTAAGTACATGTATCACAACCAAAAGAAGTAGAGGAAGTGTAAGATAACACTTTGAGTACATTCCTCTACTAAGTTAATGGTTAGCTAAATGAGTGTAACAACTCTTAAAGTAATACTAACCAAAAACCATTATGAGATCACAAACGATATAGACAATGAAGAATATGATCTCAAAGTTATTAAGGTAGAGTATATGTGATACCAATTGAAGACATAAACATTTATAACACATATAACTTCCAAAATAACTTACACAAGTTGGCTATAAGATATAAAAGATGAAAAGCAAGCCAACAAGTGATGTGATGATGTAAGATATGGAAAATTGAGAATACATCACATATTAGGGGGTACAAGATGAAAACATTTGAAGACTCCCCCTTTATCTCTTAATGATGCAACATTTTAACATGATACTCAAGGACGATAAATATCAAGCACATCATGTTAAGCATATGCAAATTAAGATCAAGCACCATAGAGATAAATTTAGTGCATTCTTGAAGATCTTGATACCAATTGTGATTGTGTTTGTACTCTAATTAAGATCTCGAGATATAAGTTGAACATAGGACACATCATCAAGATAAAAGAACAAATGCACACAAAAAGAGAGTTTAGAAAAACATGTTTATGCTTTTAAACCATCATTCTTGTCAAGTTTTGAAATAAACAACTAACATGTTGACAAGAAAAACATGATGTACATAAAACATAATCAAATAGGCACAAAACTCTCTAGTCGATAACTAAACTCATCATATAGGTAGGTTTTAGCTCATAAGGATCAACAACAATAGTAATGATCACTAACAAAGGATGAGTTAAGCCTTGTACCTCAATACTCTTTGAGCTTGGACTTCTTACCATTTTTGGTTGATCTTCTTTATCAACAAGTCCATAGAGGCCTTTTGTGTGATCATTATCTTTAGAAGCTCATAGAGAGGTTGACATGTGATTGCTCCATTTTCTTTGTTGTTCATCCTTGATTGATGAGATGAATGCAATCTCCTCTTCTTTTCATGACAATTGTAGAGTCATCATTGATGGGTGACTTTTCTTTTGATGAACCCTCTACAATCTTGTGATCCTTGGCATTTGACTCTTTTCTTGGAGTCGTAGCTCACTTGTGCCATTCCTTGTAGTTCATATCTTCTTCTTGAAGCTTAGAACTCTTTGTTACCTACAAGGAATTCTTGAGAACAAATATGGTACCTTTTTAAAGGTCCTTTATGATTAGCTCAAAATCTCAAGTAACACAAATATGCATAGGGATCATGCAAATCAAAAACCAAACCAACTAGATGGATTCTTAAATGAATATGACATGATAAAACAAGAATCAATCAAGTTGCATATGCTACATCTCATAGATACCTTAGCTCAATAGACATGGATAAACAAGATCATGCTAAAGGTCATCTATATAATTATTGAATTCAAGCATGTGAGATGCACCATATATAAGAGCAAGCATATAAAAATATATATATCAAAAACACTTAACCACATTAATTTTAAAGTGTTAAGAGAAGGTGATTTTGATACCTTTGCTTTCTTACCAAGTGATGAAGATATTGATTGACACTTTGGCTCTTGTCATCACTTGATGCTTTGCTCTAAGTACTTAACCAACTTGGTTCTCCAATTTGATTACCATTTGAGCTTTGAGAATCCAAGTGTTAAGGAGTGCTTTTGAATTTCTTCCATTGGCACATCTCCTTTGATTTCTTCCCCAATGCCACTTCTCTTTGAATCTATAACATTCAAGCTTTGTGGCATACATCTAACTTATAAGAACCTATGAGATCAAGGGAAGAGTAGCTTTTGGTACCCACTTTTGTTTGGGTCCATGGGGGTTAGTTAAAATACGCTTAACTTTCCAAATAGTTTTTACCCCTTTTTCAATCTTCTTCTTAACATGGCATCTAGCATTAGTATGACCATGTTTTCCACAATATGTGCAACAAATGTGTGGCTTAGAAGATTTGTGAACATGCTCATGATATCTATTTTGCCTATGTGAGGAACTAGCATGCACAAAGTGATTCTTAGGCAACTTAGAAGAGCTAGCATGATCAATGTGATTAGCATTATAACCAAGACCATGTTTAACATTTGAAGCACGTTGCACACCAAGAATTTGATCAAGATTTTTCTTACCCTTAGTAAAGTTTTCAACAAGAAGGGTAAGTTCTTTAACTTTGTTCTCCAACAAATCAAATTCAACAAGTTTGAGTTCAAGAGATGTCAATTGATCATATGCTTCTAAATACTTTAATGAAGAAGAATTGCATGTAGCAATAAGTTTTTCATTTTCGATTTTCATGCAATCAACCTCATCACAAAGCTTTTTGTTATCAACAAGCAAAGATTCAATTTTAAGCTTCATAGCTTTGTTTTGCTTTGCACATTTAGTCAATTGATCATACATATCCATTAAAAGCTCATTAGGATCATCCTCATCATCATCACTATCATTAAAAGAATTAGAAATAGATGGAGAAGGATGTACCTCATTATCAAATGCCATAAGACATGTGTGATCATTTTCTTCTTGATCATCATCACTTTCTTCTTCATCCCAATGGCTTAACAAGCACTTTGCATTTTTTAGAGTGAAGAACAAATTCTCTCCTTCTTCATTATTGATAATGGACTCAAGATTACTACCCTTTGTAGAACAATTTTTCTTTATCTTCATTTCAAAGGCTAGTAGTGAGCCAAGAAGTTCCTCCGTTGAATAGGTCTTTAAATTCTTGGACTCTTCAATGGCAAGGGCTTTATTTTCCCAACTTTTAGGAAGAGAATTGAGAATCTTCCTATTTATTTCTCCGGTAGTATACTTCTTGCCATTAGACCTCAACCCATTTACAATGTTGGTGAGCCTTGAGTTCATCTCATTGATAGATTCATTAGGCTTCATGGAGAATAGCTCAAATTCTCTAACATGCATATTCAACCTTGACTCCTTGACTTGATTTGTGCCTTCATGAGTAACTTCAAGCATTTTCCACATGGAGTGTGCGGATTTTCTTCCAATGACACGATTGTACTCATCTTGACTTAAAGCACAACTAAGGATGTTCATTGCCTTGTAATTTTGAGTCATCTTCTTGGACTCAAGCTCATTTAACTCCTTGTCCGGTTTTGGCACTTGAACACCTTCCACCAACTTCATAGGCACATATGGACCATTTTCAAATATATGCCATAAAGAATAATCTATTGAGCACACATATATCTTGAAACGTTCTTTCCAAGCTTCATAATTATTACCATCAAAAAGTGGTGGCCTAATGGTGGAAGACCCCTCTAAATACGCCAATGCGGAATTACCGGCCATAATCTTTACTTCAAGCGGTTATGCTAAAAATGAAGACGAGGCTCTGATACCAATTGAAGGAACCCAAGAGGGGGGGTGAATTGGGTTTCTAATAAATCTTGCAAACTATTTCCAATTTAAACAATGATAGTGCAAGTTTAACAAAAGCTAAAGCAAAACCCAATGCAAATCACAAGACAAGAGATTTAGAGTGGTTCGATTCACTAAGAATCTACATCCACTACCTTGAGCCGCACCCAAGGATTTCACCAACTTCACTAAGAAGAATGTGCCCACACAAAGTAGGACTTTACACTAGTGGCTAACTCACAAAAAGTTTTACAAACAACCACTATAAACAATTGAAGGATGCCCACACAAAGTAGGACTTATACAACAATAACCCTATCACTAAGAAAGGGGATAAGATGAAAGGTTTAGAGTACAAAGTTGTTCACTCTTCTAAGTGAAAGATACATACATTTGAAGCTCATCAATTGTTGGCTCTTTGAACATAAGAAGCTCACTCTTTGTCTTGCTTTATGAAAGTGAACACTTTGAATGCTTTAGATCATGGCAATGAAGTGTGTTTTGCTTTGAAAGTGTTTTGGCTTGATGAGAGATCAATGAATATTTGATATGCAAGCCTTGGAATGTTTCTCTAGCTTTGGAGTATATATACATTTCAAAATTTGGCTGAAAAACGACTCTATAACTGGGTCAAAAAACGGCTAGTAACTGCAGGCACTCGGTGGACCGAAGTTTGATCTCGGATGACCCTCGAGCCACCTCGGTCGACCGACTATAACCCTCGGTTGACCGAACTCAAACCACTTCGGTCGACCGACCTTTCCCATAGGTCGACCGAACCTCCACAAACCAACTCTCAGTATATCCTTCGGTTGATCCGAGAAAATCTCGGTTGACCGACTTTTCAGAGTATGAGAGATGATGTTTAAACACTTGTTTTCAAGTCTAATGAAGTCTAAAAGGTTTTCCCAAAAAGTAACACATAAGAACACTTGGAAAACTTTTCTAAAAGACTTAACTTTGAAATCAAAGGCTTTTTGAATAAGAACACATGTAAAGATCATTTTGAAACTTAAGCCTTTTGAAAACGTGTTTATGAAAACATGTATGCAAGACTAGAGTGAAGAGCGTATGTTCTTAGAGCTTTGGTTAGAGCTTAAGATAACGACTATTTAAAGACCAAGCTAACTAACCAAACCTAAGTCTTCAATCTTCAATCTTGATGAAAGTGCCTTCAAGTATATGACCTTGAATCTTGAGCACGGCTTGATTGAAGTACTTAGAGCTTCCATATTGAGTTCCGATATTCTATCACATAGATGAAAACATTAGACACAAACATCAAGTGTTTGTCCATTATCAAAAACCGAGTTCGTTTGCCCTTAGGGCTAACAATCTCCCCCTTTTTGATTATGTCAAACTTTGATGTAATTAGATAGGATATGGACAATATTAAGAACAAGGAAGCATGGCAAAAGGATATAAGAACAAGTAAGAGTAAAGACTAATGCTTATAAGATAGACCAAGTAAACATGGAAGCTAAAAGCATTAGTAAGAATACTCCTTTCGCCATATGCATTAGGGACTCTTTGTAGAGCCCTAATTCCCAACCAACCTCCTTGCCTCCTTCCTTCCATCTAATAGCATTCTTGTGTGTAATATACATACCTTAGTTTACACAAGAAGCTAACTTACCATTTTCATCAATGTCGATGTGAGTGCTAAAGATCCTATTACAAAGAACATGCTCACACAAACATTAGAACTTACAATGGTTTGTTATCATCAAAACAACATAGAATATGCCCTTAGGGCTAACAATATTAGATAGCTGACCATAAGCTCCTTCAAATTCATTGACATACTCCATGACAGGAGTGCCCTCTTTATATCTCAAATATATCAGCCGCTTCATACAAAACAACTTGTTGTTTCCAGATTTTGCGGCATATGTATTCTCAAGCTTTTCGCACAATTTCTTGGCATTTGTTTCCTTTAAAATAACATTCTTAACATTTTTGTCAACCCAAATTCTAATAAAACCGCAGACCTGGCGATGTTCAACATTCCATTCCACATCAGATTTAGAATCAGGCTTTGAACCAAAAATGGGTGCATGAAAACCTTTAACATAAAACAAATCTTCCATCTCAGTACTCCAACAGTGATAATTTTTACCATTCAAACGAGTCATCTGGCTCATATTCGGTTCCATATTTTAGACACACTACTAAAAAAATCACTTTTTGCGTCAGGCGACGCCTGCCACAAAAAGTACCTTTACCGACGCGAAAACGTTTTTACGTCGGTTATACGACGGCAATTGATGGGTCGCATGGGAAGGCGACGCAAAAACTTTACGACGGGAAGCGCCCGACGCAATTAGTTTTTTCAACGGGAATTTTCCTAATTACGACACTTATTTCTCGACGTAAAAACTTAGCAAAAAGCGACTAGTTTTTTGCATCGGATATAATTTCCGACGCAATTATCGACACAAAAACATATAATGCGACATCTTATATCATGTCGAAAATAGTTTTTCACGATCGTAAATATTATAATAATATTATATTTATTATTTTTTTTCGCGATGGCACAATCTATTGAAAATAATTTTTAACCATCGCAAATGTTGTAATATCTAAAAAAATAGTATACTAAAACCGACACTAGTAATTTCAGGGTTGAAATAGTCCAAACAATATATTAGTAGTTTTATTTGAAGACAAGGGTATAATAGTAATTTTATTAAAAAAAGAAAAGAAAAGAAATACTTGATCACCAAGAAATGTTTTATAAATTACGCTTTAATCCTTACTAATAATGAAATTGCAAATAAGGGCCCCATCTATACCTAACATATCACTTTCTTAAAATAGAAGGTCTCTCCCTCATTTTCTCCCTTTCTCTACACCATAACTCCCTCTGCAAAATACCTCCCTCCACAACTTCATCATCTCAAAATAACATCATCATCAATCATCAAAGAAAGAAAGGCAAGACAACTAATCTTCTATTTTTCCAGTAAAGCAGACACACATACATCTAGATACATACTAGCTCATGCTTTCTTCTTTCTTCCACTTCACAAAATATGACATAGTTCATACATACAAATTGCTCTTCAAATCCAATGCACAAACACACAACTGCTTTTCACTGCTGCTGCTTCTTTTCCATCCTCTGCACTCACAGCAACAACAATACTCACTTCTATATATTATATAAGTATCAAGATATTTTTGTCAAATAATGATTACCTTGATATTGATCCCTTTATACAATTTGGCTCTTGAAATTTGGAACGATACTTCCTCACGAGACTGCTATTGCGTGCAAATTTTGGAAAGCGGAATTCGTAGGGAACACTGTGCTCTCGCCCCAAAGGTGAGAAATCTTGACCCAGGACTTTTGCAGGTTTAAGACGGGTGACCGGAGGAATTATTGTTTTGAATTCTTGACCCAATCCTGTAAAAGGGGATTGAAATTAAGGAAAATATTAAAAATATTAATAAGTAGTAATAATAATAATAACAGTGAAAAGTCAAGGGAAAATATATTTGATGCTTAAACTAGTTATCACAAACAACAACCAACTAAAATAACCAGAAAGTACTATTGATATTGCTACAAAACAAAAGTAAATCATCTAAACTCAAAGTCTTCTATCCAAAATAGTATAAATGAGTAGAATTTTAGAGGAGCAATAATCCGGAAATCAATAAGAAACTAACACCAATAAAAAACAGTAGCAATAATCTCAGACTACAACAAGAATAGTAATAATAGCAGTAGAAGTATCTAAAAATAATAACATCTACAATAATAACAGTAAAAGAAAAAAGGAACATAAAATATTTTGAATCAGGGAGGTGGTGGTTTGGAAATAATAAAAGAAATAATAATAAATTAAGTATTTAACCAATTTAATAAACATATTAAATGGAAAAAAGAAAAGAGGGGGATTGGAGATGGGATTAGAGAGAGAGAGAGAGAGAGAGACTTACCGACAAAGAAAAGGCAGCGGCGGTGACAAAGAGACAGGCGACGACTGGAGCGTGAAACAGAAAAGGAAGAAAATATATAAATAAATCTGAATTTTAGAAATTAAGGAAATTTTGGGAAATTGATAATTTAAATAACGAAGATGAATTGGGTAAAATTTTAATAGCAAAAGAAATTGATTAAATTGGGGGGTTTTGCAATTTTAACAAAAGAATTTGAATAAATTTTGAAATTCTAACAGAAGGGTTGTAAAAGATAAAAATAAGAATAGTAAATAATAGAATATATGAGATTACCTTGGGGAGTGGTGGATGCCATCGACGGCGACCGCAGATCGCAGACGGAGAAGACGAAGTCGAGAGAAAATAAAAAATAAAGAAGACGATGAAACTTGGGGTTGGGATTAGGGATTAGGGATCTGGAATATAACAGAAAAAGGGAGTTGGGGGGGGTTCCAGTGTGGGCTAGGATTTTATGAAAAAAGTTAGAAAAATTCCATTTTTACACTAGTACTTTATTTTATCTGCATATAAAGTCCGCTCTCGTTTAACTCTATATTTATAGCACTCATATTTGTTTGGGGACGAAGATAATTATTTCAAAAGAAAATTAAAAGAGAATGTGGCCCGTAAATTTAAATTAGGAGTCGCGTATTTGGAGTAAATATTTTTTTTAAAATAATTATTTTAGGGGATGCGATGAGAAAATCTACCACCAAAACTAATAATAAAATTTTGATCGTTTGCATCAACTTTCTATGTGACGGAGAATTCCATTGCAATTTTTGGTTATTTGGGGCGAAACCTTTTGCATCGAACGAAGCCCATCGCAAATATGGTCATTTGCATCAACTTCGTACGTGACGGGAGAATCCCGTCGCAAATTTTGATTATTTGTGGCGAAACTTCTTGCGTCGACTGAAGCCCATCGCATATAATCCCCTTTTCACGACGAATTAATTTGCTGACACAAATAGTAATTAGCGGTCGTAAATGCATATTACGAAACGACGTCGTACCGTTATTTGCGTTGGTGTATCATTTTTGACACAAATGAGAGTTATTTGTAACAGTAAATGCCCGACGCAAAAAGTCTCGTCGCAACAAGCTATATTTCTAGTAGTGTCAAGATGCAAAGACTACACGCCTCTACATGTTCGGAAGGTTAGAATCCTGGTCATTATGTCTTCTTTTGGTCCCAAACCTGATTTTCTTCCTGAATTAATGATCTAATTCCTATGCATCAATTTTAGTTCCTCACATTAATATGAGACTAAAGAATGGGAAGAGAAACACAAAGAAAGACAGAGGGACAAGAAAATTATAAAAGCAAAGTAGCAGTGAGATTAGACAAATCGGCGTCGGTTACAATAGTTGGGTTTCCAAAAGTTGTGGACGGGTAGGAGGCCCAACAACGTTTCAGGCCCACAGTGTAAAAGTATGCAAATAGTGTTTTAGCACACCGTTAGTTTATATTGGTAGTTAATACACATTCCGTCCCAAATTGTATATCTAATTTTGCTATACAAAATGAATAAGAAAATGAACATTCAATTTGAAACGCTTGAAGTACATTTTATAATTATATATGTAGTACTCTACAACACAAAAGTATACCAAGTAATATATAGAAGTACATGATGCATGTATATTAAACTAATAGCATACCATCTAGACTATTTCTATGTACGTGTTTACACTATATAGTACATATGGTACACTGAATGGTGTATTACAAATACAATTTTATATGGTGTCCAACATATGTAAGACTTAATACACTAACTGCCCGCAAGAATTGAACTTTCAAGTGTTGCGGACCAAAATCCCCAAAGGCGGGATACCGGGTTCCAAAAGTAAAAAAGTAAATAAAGAAAAAGAAAAGAAAACTGCTTAGTTGGGGGCTACAGTGTTGGGCCATAATGTTTTTCCCTCCTATGTGGGTCTTGAAAAAGAGCCCAGGCCCAAGCCCAAGGGGATATAAAACCCTTGTCTTTCAGCTGGTCACTTAATTCATAACAAGAGAGAGAAGAAGCAGTGAGTTTTTGAGAGAAAAAGGAGATTTTCGCAGCCATTTTTCTGCCAGCACAGTTTTGAGACTTCTTCCGATCGGACGGTTATAAAAATGGAATTTTTCTAACTTTTTTCATAAAATCCTAGCCCACACTGGAACCCCCCCACAACTCCCCTTTTTACTGTTATATTCCGGATCACTAATCCTTAATCCCAACCCCAAGTTTCATCGTCTTCTTTATTTTTTATTTTCTCTCGACTTCGTCTTCTCAAAAGTCTGCGATCTGCGGTCGCCGTCGATGGCATCCACCACTCCCCAAGGTAATCTCATATATTCTATTATTTACTATTCTTATTTTTATCTTTTACAACCCTTCTGTTAGAATTTCAAAATTTATTCAAATTCTTTTGTTAAAATTGCAAAACCCCCCAATTTAATCAATTTCTTTTGCTATTAAAATTTTACCCAATTCATCTTCGTTATTTAAATTATCAATTTCCCAAAAATTTCCTTAATTTCTAAAATTGATTTATTTATATATTTTCTTCCTTTTACGTTTCACGCTCCAATTGTCGCTCTGTCTCTTTGTCACCGCCGCTGCCTTTTCTTTGTCGGTAAGTCTCTCTCTCTCTCTCTCTCTCTCTCTCTCTAATCCCATCTCCAATCCCCCTCTTTTCTTTTTTCCATTTAATATGTTTATTAAATTGGTTAAATACTTAATTTATTATTATTTCTTTTATTATTTCCAAACCACCACCTCACCCGATTCAAAATATTTTATGTTCCTTTTTTTCTTTTCTTTGTTATTATTGTAGATGTTATTATTTTTTAGATACTTCTACTGCTATTATTACTATTCTTGTTGTAGTCTGAGATTATTGCTACTGTTTTTTATTGGTGTTAGTTTCTTATTGATTTCCGGATTATTGCTCCTCTAAAATTCTACTCATTTATACTATTTTGGATAGAAGACTTTGAGTTTAGATGATTTACTTTTGTTTTGTAGCAATATCAATAGTACTTTCTGGTTATTTTAGTTGGTTGTTGTTTGTGATAACTAGTTTAAGCATCAAATATATTTTCCCTTGACTTTTCACTGTTATTATTATTATTACTACTTATTAATATTTTTAATATTTTCCTTAATTTCAATCCCCTTTTACAGGATTGGGTCAAGAATTCAAAACAATAATTCCTCTCGGTCACCCGTCTTAAAGCCGCAGAAAAGTCCCGGTCGAGTACTTCTCAGCCTTTGGGGCAGGAGCACAGGCGTTCCCACGAATTCCGTTTCCAAAATTTGCACGCAATAGCTGTCTCAGAGGAAGTATCGTTCCAAATTTCAAGAGCCAAATTGTATAAAGGGATCAATATCAAGGTAATCATTATTTGACAAAAATATCTTGATACTTATATAATATATAGAAGTGAGTATTGTTGTTGCTGTGAGTGCAGAGGATGGAAAAGAAGCAGCAGCAGCAGTGAAAAGCAGTTGTGTGTTTGTGCATTGGATTTGAAGAGCAATTTGTATGTATGAACTATGTCATATTTTGTGAAGTGGAAGAAAGAAGAAAGCATGAGCTAGTATGTATCTAGATGTATGTGTGTACTGCTTTTCTTGGAAAAAATAGAAGATTAGTTGTCTTGCCTTTCTTTCTTTGATGATTGATGATGATGTTATTTTGAGATGATGAAGTTGTGGAGGGAGGTATTTTGCAGAGGGAGTTATGGTGTAGAGAAAGGGAGAAAATGAGGGAGAGACCTTCTATTTTAAGAAAGTGATATGTTAGGTATAGATGGGGCCCTTATTTGCAATTTCATTATTAGTAAGGATTAAAGCGTAATTTATAAAACATTTCTTGGTGATCAAGTATTTCTTTTCTTTTCTTTTTTTAATAAAATTACTATTATACCCTTGTCTTCAAATAAAACTACTAATATATTGTTTGGACTATTTCAACCCTGAAATTACTAGTGTCGGTTTTAGTATACTATTTTTTTAGATATTACAACATTTGCGATGGTTAAAAATTATTTTCAATAGATTGTGCCATCGCGAAAAAAATAATAAATATAATATTATTATAATATTTGCGACTGTGAAAAACTATTTTCGACAGTATATAAGATGTCGCATTATATGTTTTTTGTGTCGATAATTGCGTCGGAAATTATATCCGATGCAAAAACTAGTCGTTTTTGCTAAGTTTTTACGTCGAGAAATAAGTGTCGTAATTAGGAAAATTCCCGTTGAAAAAACTAATTGCGTCGGGCGCTTCCCGTCGTAAAGTTTTTGCGTCGCCTTCCCATGCGACCCATCAATTGCCGTCGTATAACCGACGTAAAAACGTTTTCGCGTCGGTAAAGGTACTTTTTGTGGCAGGCGTCGCCTGACGCAAAAAGTGATTTTTTTAGTAGTGTGACCGTGTCCTTTAAAAGTCGATATTTGATTGTGCTTGTGAATACTTTCCATATAATTTGCTACTTCATAACAAGTTAGAGTAATGAAGTACTATTATGAACTTCTGTTATGAAAACTAATTGGCTACTTCATAACAAAATAGACTAAACTAATTAGCTATGAACTTCTATCAGATTTTAAATTGTACTTTTTATTGATTTCTTAATCTACCTAATATGTATTTCAGAGATGCCTCCAAAGAAAACTATTCAAACGTGCTTACCATTTAGTAAGCCAACTACGTCTGTTGCGCCCCCTCCCTTCCAGACAGATTCATCATTTGACTTGCGGTCTACTCCGCCATCTGCCCCCAAGACTGCTACGATACCTCTCTCACAGTCTGCTAATGCACATGTATCTCGGGATACGTCTGTGTCAGCACCGGCCATTGAGTCTGCGCCGGTAGCAAGATCAACGACTCATCAGTCTACAGTCCCGCAAACGGTGACTGATACCACTAGTGGAGAGGCGATTACACTAGATACTCGCATTCTCCTGCAACCTACTCTTGGCTCGCAAGTTATTTTTTTAATTATTTCCTTTAAAAATCAAGTTAATTATACTTTTTGTCATTATAATATTAATTAAATTTTTTATCGGCTATTATAGTTTTAGATTGAGATCCAGTTGTTCCTCCGCCATTACCGATATCTTTCAAGGGAGTTTCAATGGGCCATATAACACCATCAAGGATGTTCCCCCAGAAGAAGACGAAAATGTGGTGGGATGAGTTCACAGTAAGTTTATTTTAAAATAAGATAATATAGCAAATAATTTCGAATTTACCAATCTTTGAATTTAATTATCTAACATTATTTCAAAATACAGAAAATGTATCGATGGGCTCCTGAGCATGAGGCGGGAGTCAAGACAGATTGTCGTACCTTACTTACGAGGACACTAAGTGGTATTATGTTTGACGCGAGAAAAATGATAAGAGGCCCAAATAGGTTAGTGAGAGCGACTGGGCCGACTTAAAGAGTATTGGAAGGATGGGAGGGGTGGCGTAGGCCCAATGAAGCACACGGGCGGTTCAGTTAGCCACATTGGTCACCACGAGAGACTATACTTATATTATGTTTCACATTCATATGTTTTATGTGTTTTGTGTATGTATTTATTGTTTTAATGATTTTTGTTAAATAGGAAAATGAGTCTGGACTTGCAATCCCATTCCCGGTGGGTTATGATTGGACGCATCAACACCATATCGGCCCAAAGGAAAGGTGAATGGGTTAATGAAGAATCTAGACAGTTATCTGTAAGTCATACATATCCTCAAAATGACTAGTGATCTTTTGTGCTTCTTATATGGTTGTCTCAATTACAGTTTCTCTTGTTCTATGATTTATATCTTAACTTTATTTTGTTTTGAATCAAGTATGTAGTTTACTACTGTTTCCCCTTTTTTATATTAGTTATGTACTGTGATAACAATGACAGCCTGACATTTTATTTGATATGAGGTGTTCCATGATGTTTATAACGACGCCTCAAAGGAAGCAATTAAAGGCGGCCAGCCTCCTCCGGATTTGCCGACTCAGATTGCGCGTTATGCTGATGCTGCGGGTGTGCTGAAAAAGGGAAATGTAACCAGACTCGTCTCGTTCTTCCACGTGGTAAAGGCAATGAAGCGAGGTAGCCAAATAGTCTCGCATTCAGATATGTAACAAAGAATTGAATTAATGGAAGAAAAGTTGAAGAAAGAGATGGACGAGCAAAAAAAAGAATTCAAGAGGAGGGAAAACAAGAGAAACAAGACATTACCTAATACCTTGTTTGGAATATTATCAAATAAGTGTTAGTAGTGCCCTAGGAACATTAGCATATGTTGTACGTTTTATCTTTTTGAGCATTTCATATGAATAGTAAATTTTGCTTATGAACATCAAATGCGTGATTTGATAGTAAAACTCATTTGCTTATGTAATTACTATTCTAGTTGTCCCTAGTTTTATGTAATCTATTTTACAATGAAATAAAACTAGTATGATGTTTGATTGATGATTACGTTTTACTAATCATGTGTAATGAATACAAATCATATCATAGATGCAATATATAGGGATACATTGTATTGGACGTGATCCGTTAGAGAAGTAATACTTCATGGTCCTTAGTCATAAGTATTACTTCCTCAATACTATTTTAGAATCCTTAGACCTTATGTCTCCATTTGATTCTAGCATGAATGGAGCCACGTTTTGACTTCGATCGAAATGACGTTGCTTTTAATCGAGTAATCAATCATGCTGGTGATCGGATGTAGCGTCCTATCATGGCTTGAATGTGAGAGTCATTGTAAGGAATTTGTCCCTCTCTATTATTAGAGAGAGATATCCATGGGCCCCTCGATAGGGAAAGACTGTCTAAATGCATGGCCGTGCTCAAATATATTTGATAAAGAGGTTATCAGATACTATTTGTTGGAACAGTCTACCTGGAGATCGAGCATAAATACAATTAAGCTTAATAAGGGTGACGACTACCATGCCTTATGCTTAATTAGGATATCGCGAGACAAAGGGAATAAATAGTGGATTGATATTAGGTTCCGTTGTATATTCATTCACTTTGGGTAGTCACAATGTCCTGCTAGGGACCGCTTGTGATTTATGAACACATACTACTACTAAGTGTGTTTTCATTGCCATTGTGAGATGAACCCTACGGGGTCACACGCATAGAGCGAGGCTAACGAGCTTCATGTCCAGATTGATGAATCCGAGAAAGTGTCTAGTTTCATTGTATCGACATTTGTCTTTACGAAAATAATATAGTGTTTATTATTCGAATTAGAGGTAGGGGCAATTTCGATATTTTACCTATAGCTGGGATTACGTGGGACTTATTATCCGATAAGGACTCCCACTACCAGCGAAAGTCTAGGGAACGTGGGATTCTGAGACTCCCACTGCCGAGAGAAGATGAGTATAGGTGGGAGTTGTTCTGGTAACAAGCTCTCACACTCTATATAACATCTCTTAGCCGAAACCTAGAAGGCGAATGTTTTTCAGCCGAATTACGATATAGAATCAGAAAAACGTTTTCTATTCTTTCTTCTCCCTTTTTCTCTCTAATCCCCGAAACTCAGAAAAACGAAGAGCTAGCAATCGTCTGCCCGTTTAAAGTCGCGTGGATACTCGGTAGAGGGACATTCCGCAGAGGGAATTCCGTTGGTGTCGATTAGCATCCAAGAAACGTCATCCTCCATTCAAGTAGCTTCTTGAATCCAAGAAACGTAAGTTTTTCACTGTTTTACCGAATCGAATTTGTATGAGCGGATCCTTTAGGGGAGGACTCATGGGTGTTTGGAACGAGTTTCCGCCCATGAATCCCTTCAATAAGGACACTATATTAAGTGCCTCTGAGCTTGAAGTTAAGTTAAGTAATATAGATGATGATAAGCTAGATTTAGACTTTGACGATGATCCATTAACTGTCGATGGAGTTTGGTTGTCTATTAGCCGTGAGGGTAGACAATGTAATGGTTCTTTTCGTTATCAAAATATGTGGTCCCGCCATAATACTTTTAAGGATACTGTAAGGTCTTGTTGGCAGGAAGAGGTTATTGGCGATGGAATGTGGATTTTGGTAGGGAAACTAAAACGACTCAAGAAAACACTTCATCTTTGGAATAAGGAGACATTTGGGAATCTTGACACACGACTTAAACAGGCGGAAAGAACGGTCCAGATGGCAGAAAGTGAATTTGATGGAAACCGCACTGATTTGAATCGGGCCGCATGGAAGGTAGCAGAGAAAGAGTACAGGTTCTACTTAGAGGTGGAGGAAACTTATTGGAGACAAAAGTCGCGTGTTAAATGGATTCAAGAAGGTGAAGCCAACACAAAATACTTTCACGCATTATGCAATAATAAGAGGAAAAAATTATCAATCTCTACCCTTCAAACAGATCAAGGTGATTGGCTAACTAATGAAAATGATATTGGAGCAGAGGCAGCTCGCTTCTACAAAGAGCTTTACTCGGAAGACAAGGGTTTGGGTCATGATGAGGAACTAATAGATCTTATACCGAGACTGTTGGAGGATTCGGAAAATAAAGCTTTATCTAATCTTCCATCAATTTTAGAGGTCAAACAGGCGGTTTTTTCTCTTGATCGGAACAGTGCATCAGGTTCGAATGGTTTTTCAGGGGGGGTTTTCAGGATTGTTGGGACATAGTGGGCGAAAATGTGTTACAAGCAGTCCGGGATTTTTGGTCAGGCTTGCCAATTCCGAAACAAATTGCCAGTACATTTATAGTGTTACTACCGAAAGTACAAAATCCGGTTCATTTAAAAGATTTTCGCCCTATTGCTCTGTGTAACTTTGCAAACAAAATCATCACTAAGGTTATTGCTTCTCGACTTGCTTCTATTTTGCTTAACATTCTCTGTCCTAACCAAACAGGATTTGTGAAGGGACGGTCGATCACTGATAATATTCTACTGGCAATGGAGTTAGTACATTCTATTAATCAAAATATCGGGGGGGGGGGGAATTTGATCATAAAACTGGACATGATGAAAGCTTTTGACCGGGTTTCACATGGTTTTCTCATTAAGTTACTGGGTAAATTTGGCTTCTCCTCTCATTTTATTCATTTATTCAAGAATGTTCTCACATCCAACTGGTTTTCGGTGTTGGTTAATGGCAAACCTTATGGTTACGAAAAAGTATACCGAGGGGTTAAACAGGGTGACCCGCTATCACCCATATTATTTATTTTGGCAGCGGATGTTTTTTCAAGGGGGTTAAACAAGTTAAATTCATCGGGTGCTCTTTATCCATATCATGTACCAAGACAATCAATGGCGGTTTCCCATCTAGCCTTCGCAGATGACGTTATTATTTTTACAAACGGGAGGAAACGAAACCTTGAAACACTTGTAGCGTTTCTACACCAATATGAAAATGTTTCGGGCCAAACAGTTAATGCTGGGAAGAGTTATTATTACACATCTGCACGAACATCGTCGGCGGCTCGTGCAATGATCCAATCCATTTCAGGATTTGTGGAAGGGGACTTTCCTTTGAAATATCTTGGCTGTCCTTTTTTCCCGGGGCGTGAAAAAACACACTATTTTCAAGGATTGATAGAAGTGGTGTCGGCAAGAGTTGAAGGTTGGCAAAGTAAACTTTTAACGATGGGGGGTCGACTTCTTTTGGTTAAATCGTTTTTAAACTCTATGACCATGCATGTCCTTGCGGTTTGTACGGTTCCGGTTACTGTACTGCAACAATTGGAGCGGATTTTCTCCAGGTTTGTCTGGGGAAGTTCTGAGAATGGCCCACGGAAGCACTGGATGTCTTGGAGTAAAATGGCTAGATCTACTCATTGTAACGGTGTCGGTGTAACCTCTATTACAGATTTTTACACTGCTTTCTCATGGAAATTATGGTGGACTTTCAGAACAACCTCCTCTCTGTGGGTAGACTTCCTTCAATCCAATTATTGTTCCACCCTAGCTCACCCTCGGCAGGCACTAAGATCCCCGGGTTGTTCACCAGTGTGGAGGCGTATGACTACAGTAGCTTTTTCATAGAAGACCATCTAGGTACTTTGATCCGGGGAGGTAACTCCAACTTTTTCTTTGAAAATTTTACATTGCGTGGCTCTTTGATTTCACAGGTGGAGTAGCCCATGGCGATCCCGATGGAGGCCCGGATTGCGGATTATTGTGATGCTGATGGCTGGAAAAAAATGCCCTTATCCATCTGGTTCCACCTCGGTTTATGGATCAATTACCAGAAGTTCACCTAGATGTTGATCGACAATCTGACAAACGAATATGGATGCTGGAACCTCATGGACGGTTTACCATTTCTTCTGTATTGGCCTTGATAAGAGGCACCGAAGCTTCTCAATTGTCTCGGGTTTGTATTTGGAATAAAATTTTACCTCTATCTCTGTCACTGTTTATGTGGAAATTGTTGAACAGGTTTTTAGCACTCGATGAGGATCGCATGAGATTTGAAACGCCCCTTGTCTCATGGTGCGTTTGTAAACATGGTTCGGAGGATTATGATCACCTGTTTGTGCAATGCTCACTGGCGAGAAGCATTTGGAAGGAAGCTGTTGTGATAGGAAATTTGCGATGGGAGGAACACCGATTCCAAAAGCTAGGAGACTTGCTGATTTTTTGGTGGTATTCTGGGACCTCTGGTAATTCCAATACTTTTATTCTTTTGGCTTGTTTGGCATGTTGGGTTCTTTGGAAATCTCGTTGCAGGTTTATTTTCGAAGGGGAGACAACAACTCAAGCGGGAATTTTGACTCAATTCCGAGATCAAGTTCATCTCGTGTTGAGTGCTCGTGGCATCAGCTTATCATCTACTCAACCATTTTTTGTTCCGCGAAGAACATCAATTCTCAAATGGGGTACTAATGGGCCAGAAAAATACATCTTAAACATTGATGGCGCTTCGAAAGGTAATCCGGGACCCTCCGGCATAGGGGGAATCATTCGCAGCAGAGACGGTCTTTTTGTAGCTTCCTTCTATGCTTTTATAGGCGATAACTGCACAAGTATATTTGCTGAAATGAAAGCCTTGCGCGAAGGGTTGACAATAGTGCACACACTCGGCATTAAGGACATTTGTGTCCAAACGGATTCTTTGATACTGACCAAAGCACTTGCAAAAGGTAAGATCACTCGTTGGAATTTAGATTGTTTATTTAGAGAAATTATGCACCTACTAGGAACTTTCAGGATCGAGCATGTCTATAGAGAAGTTAATTCAGTGGCTGATGCATTGGCCAACTTAGCTTATACTACACGACTCTCTCAAACCTTACATCAAATTATTTTACTTCCTCGGCCTATCCGCGGATTATTGGACCTAGATAGGCGTGGAACCTCTTATAGTGGGGTCCTTATTAAAAAAAAAAAAATTGTTTTATGGTGATTTTGGGATTTGTTTGGGTCTGTTTTCTGGTGAATTGTGGCAGGGGATATATTGATCTTTTACCATTGTTTTTCTAAAAAACTAGCAAAGTATCGATTGACTTGCGACGGACTAAGCGACCATTCTTAGGGTATAGGGTTAGGGTTGGGAGCCCGATTAGCCCGAAATGGTACAACGACGTCGTTTTAGCTGAGTCCGTCGCTAATTAGCTCGGGGGCGATCGATTAGCGACAGAATTCGTCACATCGGTCGCAAATCAGTCGTTATGGTTTTACCATGTCCTTCTTTTTAAAAAAATAGTGGGGTCCTTTTTAAGGGATAGATAGAAATATTTTGTCTATTTTAGGCACTATTACTAATATATATACATACATATCAATAGTCACAACAATAATTATACTTATTTATAAAATATCTAAATAGCTTCGAAGCAGAACAATTCAAGTAATACATTAGTGTATACATTTACGATAATCATTAAGTAATGTAGTTAAAATATTAATAATTTCTTATTAATAAAAAAATAATTACTAGAAGTCAAGATGACCACAGCCCAGTGGGCTGCCCTCTGCCCACGACCGAAAGGTCCTGGGTTCGACACCGTGCAACTATCCCAGACTACTAATCCCCCCTAACCCAATAAAAAATATTAATAATAATTACTAGAAATATTCATATTAGTTCATATTCGCATTCTGAACGATGTCGAATTTTAGATTTATAATTTTTTAACGTGAGTCTGTAGCTAATTAGCTTAGGGGCGACCGAATTAGTCACATCGTTCGCAATTCGGTCGTTATTAAGAAACCGTCTTTTTAAAAAATAGCGGGGTTCTTTTTAAGGGATAGATAAAAATATTTTCCCTATTTTAGGTACTATCACTAATATATATACATACATATGAATAGTCATAATAATAAATATGGTTATTTATAAAATATCTAAAAAGTCTCGAAGCAAAACAATTCAAGTAATATATTAGTGTATACATTTACGAGAATCATTAAATAATGTAGCTAAAATTTTAATAATTTCTTATTAATAAACAAATAATTACTAGAAATATTCATATTATTTCGTATTCACATTCTGAAAGATGTCAGATTTTAGATTTATAATTTTTTAACTGAGTTCGTCGCTAACCCGTCGTTAATTAGCTCAGGGGCGACCGAATTCGTCACATCGGTCGCTATTAAGAAATCGTCTTTTTAAAAAATAGCGGGGTACTTTTTAAGGGATAGATAGAAACATTTTGCCTATTTTAGGTACTATTACTAATATATATACATACATATGAGTAATCATAATAATACTTATACTTATTTATAAAATATCTAAATAGCCTCGAAGCAGAACAATTCAAGTAATACATTATTGTATACATTTACGTGAATCATTAAGTAATGTAGTTAAAATTTTAATAATTTCTTATTAATAAACAAATAATTACTAGAAATATTCATATTAGTTCGTATTCACATTCTGAATGATGTCGGATTTTAGATTTATAATTTTTTAACTGAGTTCGTCGCTAACCCGTTGCTAATTAGCTCCGGGGCGACCGAAATCGTCACATTGGTCGCTATTAAGAAACCGTCTTTTTAAAAAATAGCGGGGTTCTTTTTAAGGGATAGATAGAAACATTTTGCCTATTTTAGGTACTATTACTAATATATACATACATATGAATAGTCATAATAATAATTATACTTATTTATAAAATATCTAAATAGCCTCGAAGCAGAACAATTCAAGTAATACATTAGTGTATACAATTACGTGAATCATTAAGTAATGTAGTTAAAATTTTAATAATTCCTTATTAATAAACAAATAATTACTAGAAATATTCATATTAGTTCGTATACGCATTCTGAACGATGTCGATTTTTAGATTTATAATTTTTTAACTGAGTCTGTCGCTAATTAGCTCAGGGGTGACCGAATTCGTCACATCGGTCGCAATTTGGTCGCTATTAAGAAACTGTCTTTTTAAATCGAGTAGGAACTGAAACGAAGTCGTTCTTTCGTTAACGACGGATTACCGACCGAAAAGTCCAAACGACGTCCTTTTGCCAGTTTATGTTTTTTCATTCAATCGAAATAACACAAGTGTTTAAGGACAACAAAACGACCAATTAGCGACCGCGGAGGAACTGAAACGACGTCGTTCTTCCGTTAACGACGGATTACCGACCGAAATACCCAAACGACGTCGTTTTTTGCGCGAATTAAGTCTCTCAATGTACTTAATCCAAGTCGCCTCCCTTTCTCTCATCTCTTCTCACTCAGTCCGGCAATTCATCCCTTGAGAATTGAATCCTCCGGCCAGCCCCGTCCCCCTTCTTCTCCGACGCCACCATCACTTCCTTCCCCCACAAACAAGAAAACAGTGACGGTCGCCACCACCTCCACTGCGTTCAAGAGACACCACCACCACCTCCACTATTGACTTTTTCTATTGATTTTTTATGGGATTTGTTCAAATTTTCATTTTTTGACAAGGTAGAAATCATTTTTCCTATGAAATATACATATGAACATCGATAAATTTAGTGCCAAAATATGAAGTTTGATAAATTTGTCATATTGTTTAAAAAGAAATACTCTTGTGCACCGAAATTTGATTTTGGCTTCAAGATTTGTAGATGTTTTGATATTGTTGCCGGAAGGTTTTCTTTTCCCGAGTAGATTTCTAAGATTTGGTTTCTCTTTTTCAGGGGCTAGGCCCCCAGGTGTCCTTATGGTCATGGGCTACAAGGCTTAACAATTTACCATGTAAAAAGCCATTTACAGGTACTGATAATATGTTTAAGCCATTTAAGGCTTTGAATGCAAAAAGTGTGAAGTCATTATACAATTTTTCTGTAAGTAAAACCTCTAAACAGTAATACTCTCGGGATCGGAGAAAAATATTACTATAGAGAGGTTATTCTTAAAGAGAGACTTACATATAAAAATTATAATTTTAAAAAAAATAACTAATATACATTATACGACACTTGAAAATGTGTCCATTCATATTTTAAAAACATGAATTTAAAAGATATATAAGATTCATGAGTTTTAAAAAAAAAATGTACGTACATCATGCATGTACATTGTGTATATTAGATTTAGAAGATTCATTCATATACACATACAGTAGCTAGGAAATGTAAAAAAAATAAAATAAAAAGTCTGTACATCATGTATGCATTTAAAATATTCACACATGTACAATATGTTGTATCTTCGAAATGTCTTTTCGTTTGTTTTCTTTTTATTATACATATATAAATGCTAGCATAATTATAAATTTCCTTATCATTTCAGATCATACATTTTCTACTTCAAACAAGTCATGCCACCTAAAAACAAACGAACTCCAATCACTTAAAGTATTTGTGTCGAGTTGCGCAAAATGAAAGAAACCAACCTAGATTGAAAGGAAAAAATGGTTAAAAGATATCCCCATATGCTTAAGTTGGTATTTTATATAGATATATAAATATATTTAAAATTTAATGTTATTTTATTACTATATGGAGGTAATTTTCTTAAGGATGGTCCTTCAAAAAAATGGAATATTACAATGTAGAGTTTATTTTTATTTATAACTGGTCCCGAATTGGGACTAAGATTTTTTATTACTATAATGAGGTTATTCTTATATAGAGTATTATTATATAGAGGTTTTACTGTAATTCTGTTTTAATTTGAATTATTTGAAATTCATAACTTTCCTTAAGTTTTATTGCAAATTTTTAAAGTCCAAAGCATATAGAACTCGGAGCTTTGCATTAGACTGGCACTGTTTTAGCAGAAAGCACAAAACATGGCACTGAAAAATTTGGGGGAAACATATTTGTGCCGAAACGGAAGTACAACTTCCGTTTCGTCCCCGGAAGTTGAACTTCCGTTCCCAAAGCGTACAAACCCTAACCAACCCGTGACTTGGAATTTCAAATTCCGTCCCCTAATTCCTGCCTTTTTGCAGTGTCCAGTCATTTCTCACTTTGCTTTTTTGACCCACTTGGGGACGGAAGTTGGATTTCCGTCCCCAAGTGGCCGAGATTTTTAACCAACGTAAGGCATTTTTGGGCAATTATTTGGGGCTTATAAATCATAACCATTCTCCGCAAAATTCCCAACTTTTCACCTCATTTTCTCACATCAACATACCCTGCAACTCATTCAAACCCTTCTGCTAATTTATTTCCATAAACACCTATCTCCCCTAATATAATTTGATAATGAATAGTGAAATGGATCCCGCCTTGGAAGAGTATTTCAGACACCAATTTAAAATTTCCGTCGGATATCAAACCGGTAGAAAAATGGTAATATTTTGATTAGGTAATGTCTCATTTTTATAAGATGTAATGTGTGTAGCTATCAAATTAACATGATTTTTGCAGCGCCTACCATCAAAGTACACAAACTAGTTGGAGCAAACTGGTCTCGGCTTAACCAGTTTTGTCGATCTGAATGACGAAATTGGGAATAAATGGTGCGTATATGTAACCAAAAAAGATGATACGTACTACCTAGACGGAGGATTACAACAATTTTTGCGTGACAAGAATCTCCGGGCCACAATTTTCCCTCTCCAATGAATGTACTAGATGTTTCTATTAAGGGAGGGCCCGAGATCGGTTACCTGAAGGGGAGTTATCGTATCCCTCTGACGAGGCTTTTTTCCGGCAGAGCTTTCGGATAGACATTGACAAAACCAATTTGGCACTTTCTAAACCGGTACGTTTTCTATTATTAAATTTTTTGGATTAAATTCGTTCCACTAATAGGTATTGGTTGTAATGTTGTTTCCTGTGTGCAGTGGATATGTAGGAAGTACATGGAATGGCATGTTAGAATGCGTCTTGGAATCCCCGAAGTACTACACATGTGCAATTGTCACGGGAACAAAATTACAATCCAAGTGGCTAGAGACAATGCGGAGACGATTACTATTTTTTGGGTTGGGATGAGTTTGTTGTGTTTTCAAGATTACACCCCGGTGACCATGTACAAATTCATCTAGCCCCTAACGATATCCTTGATTATAGGGCCGGGAACGATGTTTTTGCCAATTTATTACGTCAACTTTAACATTAAGTCATTGTAATGTTTGCAATTTTTGGATATTGAATGTGAAAAAAAAAATACATTTAAAATAACTATTACAAAATTGATAATATATACATTCTAAATTATTACAAAATTGTAAAATTTAAATACATTTATTGTGGAGGGGGTGCTTGGTCAAGAGATGGTAACATGGGGCAAGTCTTCCGGTTGTGGCCGACTAGTTTACAGTGGCCGCACTTCTTCGTTCTTTGAATACCCATGTTCTCCGTGTCCATAGTCATTTGAAATCTCCGCCTTTGAGGTCGACCCACCTGCGTACCTTCCATGTTTGGATGGTGATGTTTCATATCAAAAGGAGGAGGTCTCCAATGAACGGGATCAAGTACAGGGAATAAAATAGACTTGTATTATTCATATAATGATCGAGAAAATAGACAGGGTGGATATACTTAGAAGCATTATCCATGATCGATTTGGACATACCAATGACATAGGAGGATGTAGTTGAATAAGTAGACCACTTATCACAGTTACACGCACGAGCTGATAGGTTGACCGCTTATATTTTTCCACCTTCGCCAGGTCCTCTATGTCGGGACGTGACCCTATAGATACCCTAGTCTCTGTGATGTTGTTGCACAGTCAAACTCGTTGCTTTTAGTTCGTACGCGAAGTACTGATCCCATATCCTCTTAGGGAAAGGTGTTTGACAACTATTCGCGTCTTCCCGATGTGTGTCAAAATAATGTACAAGCTTCAAAAATATCATCTCAACAAGAGCTTTCAAAGGCAGCGCTCTAGACTGTTTCAAAACACTGTTAAGCGCCTCTGACATGTTAGTTGTCATGCAATCGAAGCGCTTACCCCTATCGTATGCCAAAGTCCACAACTCTTTGGGATGCTGCATCAACCAGTTAAATGCATTCTCATCTTTGTGTTTAATTCGTTCAAGAAAAAAATCACAATTATTTTTTTTTCTTTTGTGTTGCAGCAGCCTCACACATAATCTTTCAATCCTTTATTTTTTGAATGAGGTGGAAATTGGACCCTGAAATGCCTAAGGCAATAGCGGTGCACTGCCATTGGGGGTTGCCATCCTGGGACGCTAGCCACGGCACTAAGAATGTCGGCACCGCGATCGTTGATAAGGCAAACTTCTAATTCTTTCACAACTTGTTTCCTAAGGTGTGTGTCATCAAATGAAATTATAGGTCGGCACCACTTGTAACCGTCAACTAACAGTTTAAATGTCCAAAACATTGCCTTGAACACCTTACGGGCATCAACAGCCGGTCGTGGGTGATAAACAAATTTGACTATAACACCCGGGTAAGAATCCTGTAGTGCCCGCATGTACTGTGGCAGTACTTGGAAAGTTAATTTCCAAGTACCAAAAAGTGTTTCGATAGCATGTCTGTGGGCATACCAAGCTTTTCTATAGGTGCAACTCAAACTCATATTATTCACACACGTAGCACTAATTAATTTAACATAAATTTCAGGATCAGCCTGTACAAGGAATAGAATCTTTACCCCAATGTAGCTGGATGACATGTTGCGTTTTTTGTTCTGGTCCACCAAGCAGTAGTGGGCCTTGTTTAGCTTGGTAACCTTCCACATTCCATCCACCCTGCTATGGTTAAGGCGAATGTACCAACTACATCGGCTTTTTTCTGTTGAGTTTCTACAAACCCCGTTGAACCACTGTTTGTTGCTCCTGTCTCTTTTCCACTCTCTCAAGGCCACCTTGTCATGCCACACGTTAACTGCCAACACTGCCTCCCGTTTATCCTTGAAGTGCATTCCCAAACACATTTCGGGGAAATCGGGATTCCATATTTTAATTATTTTTTCCCTGTATGTCAGTTCAGGAACAGGTTCCACTGGAACCCATATCATTCCAATAGGCAAAATTATAATAGTTTATATACGTTGACATGCATATTCCATTCTGGAATAATTGGGGCGGAGGTAGATGGTGTTGGTTCAGGCTCTTCGACTGTCTCTTCATTACTTGGTCCAGCGGTTTGTTGTTGGCATTCATGGTTTGCATCTTCCGCTTCTGCCTCTACATCTTCCTCGACCCCGTCGTACTCGTGTTCTCCATCACTATCGTCTGTGAAGTCGTCTTCCGTTTCTGAAACACCGTCAATGTTTTATAGTGGCCCCAATGAATCCATTACCGAATTATCTATAATAAGTTCGTAACTAGAAGGTGATGGCATGGTTGGAATGGGATTAGACTCCTGAAAATATGATTCCGGAACATATTGTGATTGTGGGGAAAATTCTGTTGTCGGGATTACAAAACTATCAACATGTCTCTCCAGAGGTTCCAACAAAGCACCAATATGAATCCCTTGTAGTTTGAAATCCGTTTGGATTCCTCACAAATTATCTAGATCCACTTCGTCGTTAAGATGAATAACATCGTACATCACCATACTTAACGTCGGCATGAAGAATGGACAAATCATTATCAGCCTAACATTGACACTCGAAAAATTGACTCTTTTGCGCCGACAAATTCTATGACAAAGTTGTCAAAATGAAAGTTTTTGTATAACTTCCATGCTTTTTTCGCTTGGCTCTTGAAATCGGGGTAAACCACCATTTTTGTACACTACATTGTGATCGAAATGTAGATACAATCTCATCGGACATTCAGGAGCCATTATTTTTGTACACAAAATATAGGAACTTGAGGTAAGATGGGTTTTGTGGGGAAAAAAAGATGGTAGGATGTTGGTTGTAGGGATAAATGTGGAGGAAAGGTTGTTTGAATATATAGACATTTGGGTGGTGAAGGGATAGGATTTTCTATTCCTCAAAATCAGGCCAGAAATGTCTCAAGGGGAAAAACCTCTGGCCCTTGGAAACGGAACTTGAACTTCCGTCCCCAAGGCGAGGACGGAATTTCAACTTCCATCCCCAAGGTCCTGAAAATTTTCCCTGCATGTCCATTTTATTTTATTTTATTTTTTTGTGTTGTCTTTTTTATTAAAAAAAATCAACAGTTTTGAACTATCAAACATCATACAAATGTGAATTTGGCATGAAATAATTAACTCCCAATTCAATTGATATAAACAAAGTTACATTGGAAAAAAAATTACACCCAAGTTACATAAAAACCCTAATTCTTTCGAAATTTGGGCGCACTCCGTTCCCAAACAGAAGTGATGCTGGACGATGCTTCCGACACCGGGTAGTCAAGGGGAGCCTCAAGAGTAACCTCTTTATGGAATTTTGAAAGATACCCCGGCTTCGTCCACATTTGCTCTTCCTTCATACCCAAAAATATAACAAAGTAGGTTATACCAGAATTCGCCTTTCCTTCTGTACCGATTAGTCCTTGGATGATCCTAATGCAGAGTTAAAATACCACGAAATATAAGGTATCAAAATTATATTATAAATGTTTGCTGAAAGGAATGGTAACTTACCACAACATATTCCTCCCACTGTGCTTCAACACCACTCACATCAACATTGTTGGTTCTACCGTCATATGTGAACCATCGTAGGTGCCAAAGTCCATCAAAATCCCAAAACCGCCTTCGCAGTTTCGCCATCCCTGCATCGATCGTCTCTATTGTGAAAAAATCGCCAGACACGGAGTTCATGGCGTAGACAATTTCGTTATACAAATCGGCCCAACTTTTTTCATCGTTGTAACCTTTTGTATTAAAATCAAATAGAATTTCTATCAACGCCTGTTCATAATCGGAAGGCCACTCTTTGGTAAAATCAGCATCCTTGAATTTTGTAACCATTTCATTTTGAACAAACACTAGAAAGTTTGTCATTTTGAACAAATATTTTTCAGGAGGGCAAGGAAATTTGGTAGAGGGGAAGAAATTTGGTAGAGGGTAAGGAAATTTTATGTTTGAGAGTTGTGAATGTTGTTGATTGTGGTGAGGTTATTTATAGATGGAATTTGAAATTCAAAAAATTTTAATATATAATGTACGTTTTGGACAAGTCTCTAGAAATCGGTCAAAAAATTTAACGAAAATACCAAAGAGGTCAAATATTTACGTTCAATAATAAGTGTGGGTCAAAAAAGCAAAGTGAGAAAAGACTGGACACTGCAAAATGGCAGGAATTGGGGGACGGAAGTTGAAATTCCGTCCCCAAGTCACGGGTAGGTTTAGGTTAGGGTTAGGGTTTGTAGGCTTTGGGGACGGAAGCTAAACTTCCGTCCCGGGGCCGAAACGGAAGTTGTACTTCCGTCCTAGCTGACGTGGTAAATCTCTGTTGGGAGTCTTGCCACGTCAGCCGGGACGAAAGTACAACTTCCGTTTCGGCCTAAACTTCCGTTCCAGACAAAAATGTTTCCCCCAAATTTTTCAGTGCCATGTTTTGTGCTTTCTGCTAAATCAGTGTCAGTCTAATGCAAAGCCCATAGAACTCGTATAGTAGATTCAAATTAATTTAATAGTACGAGACAGAATATGAGATAGATTTCTATGTGAAGCACTACAATTTCAGGGAAGAATATCGTATTTCAATTGAAACTTTTCTAAATTATTCGTAGACAGTCTGATTTGATTTTGAAACTTAAAGTAATTTTGAATTAAGTATTTTTCTGAAATTGAATATCTATTTTAATAAAAATAGACATTTAATTTCTTTTTTAGTTCCATGGTTTGCTAATTAGCTAAAGAATTCCTATATACTATTGTTGCTCATATTTTCTTTTTTAATATTTAATATGTACTACCTTTGAAGAATCTTCTTTAATTTCTAGGAGTAGAAAGGAGGGAGCTGTTTTGGTGCATGACTTTGCTGTTGTATCAAGGAGGTATTTTATTTTGAAGGTGTGTTTTATCTTGATTTGTTAATTTATTTATTTATTTAGAATCTATCCTTACTAATTTTGAATTATGTTATAATTGTTGTTTGATTTATTGTTTTGGATTCAGGAAATTGTAATTTCAGCTGTATGGTATAGTTGAGACATGTCATGAAGACCTATGGAAATATTTTCTTGAAATATTTTACATTTTTTCTTTTTTGTTTTCTCCCTGGGTTTTGCATCTTTGTATTATGTCCCCTGTTTTGCATCTTCGTATTAGATGAATTTTTTTTTAGTTGTCGTTTATCTCTAAAAAAATTGGTTGTGAATGTGACATTACTTTAGTGAGATGAAATTTTACATTTTTTTTTAAACTTGTAATTTGTATGCTAATTATATCATTTTAGTCTCCAATCAGTAAACAATTGATAATCGAACATAACAAAAATATAAACACATCATTCTATTACACAAAAAATTCAGAACAAACAAAGCTTTAGATAAGATGTCATTAATAACATAGTACATAAAATAATTATACTTGAAAAATAAGGTGTAAAATCATCAAACATAAGGTTCAAAGTCATTATGCATTTACTTATTAAGACTTGATATATGCAGATATTGTGTTTATAATGGAGGATCGTAGTTGGATGTATATGGATTCGACATTAAATGTTGGATCACGTCATAGTCCAAAATTTATAGCGGGAGTGAAAGGATTTGTGAATTTCGATGTTCGTATGGCTGCTAATGAACAAATTGATAGGATTAGGTGTCCTTGTGGGGTTTGTAAGAATAAGGATTTTCATATGCCTGATATTATCAAGTATCATCTTGTTATGAATGGATTTGTGTCTAACTATTTTAATTGGACATGTCATGGTGAGGCATTCATTCCAATGCCTTAAATTCTGTTTGTTCCTGAAACCTCTCACGATATAGATAATTCTATAAGACATATGCCACAGAACAAATATCGAGAGTTGGTTCTTGATGCTGCTAGACCAAGTTTTAATGAGCAGGATAATAGGGATGTTGAAGAACCTCCCAATCCAGAGGCACAAATATTTTATGACATGTTGAAGGCTGTTGATAGCCCACTGTGGGACGGTTGTACAAACCATTCACGGTTATCAATGACTGCTAGAATGTTGAGTATTAAGTCCGAAGACAATTTATCTGAAACTACTATAGATAAATTTGCGCAGTTGTTTAAAGAGGCGCTTCCTCCAAAAATATAATGTTTTAGATGACTTTTACCAAATGAAGAAATTGGTTAAAGTCCTTGGATTACCTATTCAAAAGATTGATGTTTGTTTTAACGGTTTCATGTTGTATTGGAAATATGATGTTGAGAGTAGATAATGCAAGTTTTGTGGCCATGCTAGGTAAATTAAGAAAAAGAAATCTACAAATAAACGGTAGAATAAGATTGCTTGCAAAAAGGTGTATTATTTTCCAATTATTCCGAGATTACAAAGATTGTATACATTTTAGAAAACCGCACGACACATGACATGGCACTCAGACAGTGAGAGGGAAGAGGGAATAATGAATCACCCACGGGATGGGGAAGCTTGGCATCATTTTGATAGAACATACACCGATTTTGCAGCGGAACCTCGGAATGTAAGGCTACGGATGGTTTTGCAACTTTCGGCATGTTAGGGAAGTAATATTCTTCTTGGCCAATTCTTTTAACATCTTATAAAATCCCCCTTGGATGTGTATGAAGAACAGTGTAATGTTCTTAACTATCATTATACCTGGACCCCAAAGTCTTAAACACGAGATTGATGTGTACTTGCAGCCTCTCATCGATGAATTGAATCAACTGTGGGATGAAGGTGCGAAAACTTATGACATTTCCAAAAAGCAAAACTTTAAACTAAGGGCTTCCTTACTTTGTATAATTAGTGGTTTCCCAACATATGGAATGTTGAGTGGATGAAGTATAGATGACATTCACGCTTGTCCATAATGTATGGAGGAAACACAAGCGTTCCATTTGCAGGCTGGCGGGAAACAATCATGGTTTTCGATTGCCACAGATGTTTCTTATCACCTAATCATCCATTTAGAAAAGATGCAAAGGGATTCTGAAAGGGTCGGCGTCAGGAGAGAGCAGAACTTCCCTCTCGACTGACTAGTGATGAAATGTATTTTACAGTTAGAGATTATAAGAAATTACCGATACAGTTGAAGAGATTGGTAAAGAGCACGGCCAGGGCCAGGATCACAGTTGCGCTAAACGTAGCATATTTTGGGACTTACCTTATTGGCGGACACTTCTGATAAGACACAACATTGATGTCATGCATAATTTAAAAAAATATCTTTGATAACGTCTTTAACACCGTGTTGGACGTGAATGGTAAAACTAAGGACAATGTTAGGGCTAGAGTGGATGTTGAAAGTTATTATAGTCTACCGGAGTTGTGTATTAAACATGATGGCCGAGGTAAAGCAAATGTATGTTTCACCCTTACCAAGGCACAAAAAAGAGATGGTTTTGCAATGGGTGAAAGAATTAAGACTCCCAGATGGCTATGCATCGAATTTGGTGCGATGCGTTCATATGAAATAGTTGAAATGTCAGGCATGAAAAGTCATGATTGTCATGTATTCATGGAGAGACTTATCCCCATAGCTCTCAGAGAAGTACTATCGGCAAATGTGTGGGGACCCTTAGCTAAACTTAGTCTGTTCTACAGAGATTTGTGTTCTCGAAAGTTGACTATGGCGCATATGCAAGAATCGGAGGACAATATATTTATATTATTATGCAAGTTAAAGAAAATATTTCCCCTGTGATTTTTTGATGTCATGGAACATTTGCCGATTCACCTTCCGTACGAAGCCAAGGTTGGTGGTCTGGTACAGTTCAGGTGGATGTACCCGTTCGAGGGGTAACAACCCCAGTCTTTATAATCTCAACTTCATTTTTGTTTTCCATGTATTTACAATGTGATTAACTACTTATACATTAATTAGATACCTGCACCATCTAAAAAAGAAGATAAAAAACAAGGCTAGAGTTGAGGGGTCAATTTGCAATGCATACTTGGTGGAAGAAGCTGCTACATTCTTTAGCTATTATTTCGAACTCCACGTGAAAACGAAAGTTATAACCATTAGGCGAAAATGATGGTGAAGGCGTGACTACAAGTGGACCAGATGTATTATCAATTTGCAACTTACTTGGAAGACCATTTGGATAAAAAGAAAAGATTTCACTATCTGGTCAAGATTATAAAGCAGCCATGAATTATATCCTTATGAATTGTGAAGAGGTTGAACCATACCTTCAGTAAGTAAAGCCATCAATTACTTCAGTTTTTCCATATAATTAAAAGTAGCCAAGTAATAGTATTGTCATTTGATTTGTAACTCATGAAATTTGTTAGTGAAGTACATGACCAAACTCCCCAGATAACGGAGGATGAACTGCAAAGCCGGGTTTATAGTAATTTTTCTACATGGTTTGGAACTCATCTAAGTTGGTATTATGTTGAAATGTATTTGTTTTAAGAATGCCTAAACTAATTTAACTTTTGTTGTTCTCAACAGATACATAGCCTTCCGGAACATTCTGAAAGGTTGTTGAAAAATATTTCAAGAGGCCCGACAAGGAGAGTGATGTCATATTTCGGGGTTATATATTTCACACAAAAGCCCACAGTGGGTATGGGTTAAAGGCAATTACTACGGTGAGTTGAAGCAAGTCATTGAGGTTGAACTTGTTGGAGTACATGTCCAAAAAATAATTATTTTCAAATGTGATTGTTTGATTAAACTCCAAACAGAGGTTTGAGGTTGCATCCTCAATATAAGCTTGTAGAAATCAATAGGAAAAGAAAGTACCAGGGTTACAATCCATTTGTATTTTCTTCCTAAACTCAACAAGTCTACTACACCTTATCGAGGTAGTAAGACAACATCTATGGCTGATTGGTGAACTCAACAAGTCTACTACACCTTATCGAGGTAGTAAGACAACATCTATGGCTGATTGGTGGGCTGTTTGTCGTTCCAAACCACGTCAAGTTGACGTTCCTAATGTTCTAGTACCATATCAGGAGGAAGTTTCGCGAGGAGGAGACTAGTCACATTGATCTAACTGTTACTGAAGTTGGTTAACTTGCACACCGATCAGGGGAAATCAAAGTTGTACTAGTGACCGGTACGGGCCGTGTTACTGAAGAAGATGATGATGATGATTTTACGTCGGGTGATGACAATTCTGAAGAAGATGATGAATTTATGTTGGAGGATGATTTAGAATTAATTTTGTTATCTATTTGTTGTTGTGCTTTAATTCGTAACTTTTCTTTATTAATCCATTTTTTGATGCATGATTAATCTCTTTCTCGCTTCACACTAAGAAGCCACTTGAACGATGCAAATTGAAGTTGAACAACTAGCTTCTTGGAATTTCACTTATTGAAGGTGAGTAATATTTGTTAGTTTATTTTTTAGTACGTTATTACCATAAATTAATTGTCGTATTGTATAACTTTTTAACATAGTTCAAAGTGGTAATTTTATTTCCATAAAATAATTTGATTCTTGAATTTTCATATTGCACCTCATGCATTTCCAAGGATATACATATAACTGACACCAAGGAGTATATTGCAAGGTTATAAAGAAACAAGAAAAAAGGAATTGGTAGAGCGGAGCTCACACTTTGATTGTGAGTGTTGTAATGAGAAGTGTAAACTTGTATTTTTTTAGTAAGACAATTGGTTATGTGATGTTATTTTTGGGTTTTATTGATTATGTATTTTTGGAATAATCCGTCGCTAAAAAAGCCGTCGGTATTCGGTCGTTAACTAACAGTCCATAATGATACATAAAGTTAAAAATGGTCATATGGCTAAAAAAAATAAATATATCAACCTAAGTTAAAATCAAAGAAGATATAGGAATGAAACATTTAAGCACAATCTGCCTGTTTATTAAAAATACAATGTTAGCTATTTAAAATGAAAACAACTTTAAAAATATAGCTAACAAAGTATGCATTGAAGTGGCACCATGAATATACTAGTTAAGTACATGTATCACAACCAAAAGAACTAGAGGAAGTGTAAGATAACACTATAAGCACATTCCTCTAACAAGTTAATGGTTAGCTTAAAGGTGTTTAACACCTCTTAATAGCAAGACTCAAAAAACTATACATGACATAAAAAAGATAAGAAAGTGAAGAAAGTGATCTCAATTGTAATAAGGGAGAATATATGCAAAAGATAAACATATTTAGCTCATATAACTCCCAAATAACTTACACAAATTGGCTATAAGGGATGAAAATATGAAAACAAATCAACAAGTGATGTGATGATGTAAACACTTGAACAAGTAATCATACATCACATATATGAGGGGTATAAGCATTTAAATGCTCCCCCTAATGTTGTGTCTATATGTATAAAACAACAAAACTTACAGATTATTGAAGTTGAAGTTGAAGAATTGATAAGTGTTGGCTGCTCCGGTCGATCGCATAGAGTACCTCTGGTCGACCGTAATGGTTTGGTCGACCTGAACCCCAATGTCTGGTCGACTGGAATTTTAGCGGAACACACGAAAACCTGCAATATCAGTTCACAATAATCCAAACATCCAAATAAACACAATACGTATTCAATGCAACAAACACAGTTTATATCCTAAGTCAAGCATATAGATGATCAACCACATAAGATTCATGCTATTGACTTCAACATAAACAATAAAACAACCACAAATGCTATAGAAACCATAGCATCTAAGAACTCCCCCAATACACATGACAATAAGAAAATAGGGGAGGGGTTCAAAAAGAGCTTTTCATCACAAGGATCAAATCTATAAGCTCTCTAATATAACATGCTCATCAAATCAAAACAATTAAGATCAAAAACATGTTATAAACATCAAGGTGTCCCTTTAAAACAAGCAACTCATATAAGGAAATGGAAATTGTAAAGTTCAACAATTTCTATTCTAAGGTTACATAGGGGATAACAATAGGGGAAATACATAATAAGATAAAGAGATTGAGTTTAGAGTTTCTCATTGATTTGTAGACTTGTTCCTAGCACTTTGAGTCCATCATGAGTTTCTTGATCTTCTTCAATCATCTTGATGATCTTCATCATTTGGTGAAGTTTCTTCTTCTTGATCTTTCTCTTCACCCAAATTATCTCTTTCTTACTATTTCTCTTCATTCTTCCCATCTTTATCACCCTCATCTTCACCCAAATCCATTTCAATGTCTTGACCTTCATTCTTTTCTTCATCTTCATCTTCAAGTTCAACAACTTCTTTAGGCTCTTCGTCATTTTTCTCCTCTTCTTCCTTCTCTTCATCACTTCCATCATTTTTATTGATGGAATCATCACCATTAGCATCTTCTTCTTCTTCTTTCTCCTCCTCACTCTCTTCCTCCTCAGTTTCTACCAAGGTTGATTTCTTAGACTTTGTATTTCTAATAATATCATCAACCTTATATTCCAATTTATCAAACATTGCCTTGAATTCCCCAACATTTTCTTTCAAATAATCCACATCAACTTCCAAGTTTGACAACTTCTAAAATATCATCTCCAATTTCCATTGATGTTGTCTTGAAATCCATTTAAGCTTGACATGATTTGATTGAGGATGTCATTGCTAGCTTCATTTCTTGGTTGATAGATATATCTTTCAACATTTTCCCTTTGGAATGTCTTCTTTGACTCGAGGACAATGTTCACGTCCTTATGCTAATACTTATTTTTCTCGAAAGAGGTTTTCTCCCACATCGAGACCTACTAACACTTCCAGGTCGGGAGTGAGGACGAGGGCTAATTTGGTTAGTATTGGGGGATCTGTAGGGGCACCAAGTGGATATCAGGCTCCACTAATGTGTAATAGGTATGGCAGAAGGCGTTTAGGGGAATGTCATTGGTTTAACAAGGCTTGCTTCATATGCGGGAAAAACGGGCATCAAGTCAGTTAGTGTGCCATGCCAATTCAGAACACGGGTCAGACTTCAAGAGCAACGCCGAAGGTCAAATTTCAATAGCAACAACGAAGGGCGGGGAATGCTTCCGATGTTGTCACATTTACGCTTATAATCAACTCATTACCTGTATTTTGTACTCTTTGATTGGGGAGCTGCCCACTCATTTATGTCTCGTGGGTTTGCTAAAGTACTTAAAACTTGCCCAACTTGTTGTTTGGACACTTATAAAGTAATGGCACCTTATGGAAATATTTTACAATCTAACTTGATACATAAGAGGTGTCAGGTAGAAATAGACTCTAAGGTACTAAAAGAAGACATTATACAGTTATAGATAGTAGATTTTTGATGTGATTTTGGGTATAGACTGGTTATATGCTCATCATGATTTAGTGGATTACCGGGAAATGAATACTTAGGTTATGACTGAGGATAAGAGTATGTCTATAATCTCGGCGATGAAAGCGAGAAAGTACATCAAAAAGAACTGTGATGCATTTCTTGCCTACACGGTGTTGAATGATGAAAAGAATTAAGTCCAACTTGAGCACGTTCCTATTGTGAAGGAATTAGAGGATTTCTTTCCCGACGATTTGTCGGGTGTTCCACCTGCCCTGGAAATTGGCTTTGAGATTTTATTGCAACCAGGTGTGGAGCCTATCTCTAAAGCCTCATACGTATGAAACCCGCAGAGTTGAGAAAGTTGAAGGATCAACTCAAATAACGTTTTGAAAAGAACTTCATAAGACCGAGTGTTTCACCTTAGGGCGTTTCGGTTTTATTTGTGAAGAAAAAATGATGGTAGTATAATGATGTGTATTGACTACTGAGAACTAAAAAATATAACCATTAAGAACTGAAACCCTCTCCCTCACATCGATGAATTGTATGGTCTGTTGAAAGGTGCAAAAGTCTTTTCCGAGATCGACTTAAGATCGGTTTATCACCAACTTAGAATCAAACCCGAAGACATTCCCAAAAGTTCCTTTTGAACCCGGTATAGGCATTATGAGTTCATTGTTATGACATTTGGAATGACTAACACACCGACGACTTTCATGGACATGATGAACCGAGTATTTCAGGATTGTCTAGATAAGTTCGTGGTGGTCTTCATCAACGACATTCTGATTTACTGACCTTCAGATGGAGCTCACGAAGTGAACCTAAGAGTGGCGTTGGATATTTTGAAGAAAGAAAAGTTATACGCTAAGTATAGTAAGTGTGTGTTTTGGCTGAAAAGTGTGTTATTTTTGGTTGTATCAACTGAATGGGGTGTCGATGGATCCGAGTAAGATTGAGGTAATTGTTGATTGGCCTCGACCGAAGATAGTGACAGAGATTCACAATTTTCTACGGTTAGCTGGGTATTACAGAAAGTTTGTGAAAGATTTATCCATAATGGCTGGATCGTTGAATAAGGTGACTCAAAAGCAGGTGAAGTGACGAAAGTATATTTGGAGTTCTCAGTAGAAAGTAATTGAAGTTGGAAGCCCGCTAATTTGCTGAATTTCTGTTTTTGATTTTGCTTGCTAAGAATTTCAAGTAAGGATCTTCACATTTGCACTTTCTATCCTAAAACTCATGAAATGTTTACTTTTCAATTATGGAATTTGTGTTGAAAGGATTTAAAAGCATGTTTTATTGCATTAGATGAAATGTTGAATTGTTCATTCTTGTGTATTGAATCATTGAGTCTAATTGCGTATGTTAATTGCATTCTTCAACTTGATTATTGTGTTGTCGAGTTTTACTGATTTTGGAGTCATACATGTTATGCGTTATTAGGATTCATCACCGGTCTTGAGTTCTTGTCTAGAATCGACCTCGTCGCAAGATTCATTCTCTTGCATGTGTTTGTTGTCGTTGAACCCGGGAGTTCACGGTTCTCTATCTTTGTACTGCGACTCCTCTCCTAACTGGGAAATAAATTAAGGACTAAAAACGGTCATTGTGGAGTCCGCACTAGTGGGTAATGACACAATATGAATGAATCCTTCGTTTGTGAACCCTTCGTTCGAGGATAAACTGAACCAATGTGTTGCATACTTTGATGCCTTTCCCTTCTTGGCTATAAGTTAGGGTTTGTTATAGTAATTTCTTTAGAGCTATGAATAGACAATTGATCTCGGCCGTGTGATTTGTTGAGTCATAGTTTGAATCATATTTGAATATTCTAACGTTGTGCATGTATGTATGTTGATATGAGCAATACATGGTGTTTGTGGCACATTTCCTTATATGTTGGATTCGACGAGTATGGTTTATAGTTTTGTTGTTTTTGTTTAGATCTTGTTATTATATGTGCATTTGGGTCAAAATGAGTCATTTTGGGGAGATGGGATATAAAAAAGTGTTTTTCCTTCACAAATTTACAATGTTTTTAGTCTGTTCTGAATCGCGGTCAACCGGATCAGATGTCAGTCGCTTGGAGCAAACTACTGGAGTTTTGCGGACGACTAATTTTGGTCGACTTGGGGTGAAAAACCTATCGACCAAGGATGCTACGGAAGACCTTCGGTTGACCGGAATGTGATGACCATCATCTAGACTTTTGGACTTGTGTCTTGCTCTGTCTGCCGGACCCCATGTCTAGTCACCCGAAGGGCATTTTGGTCATTTCTAGTTTCTTTTCTGTTCATGTTTCTTCTGAGGTTTTCTAATGTTGTGTTGTGAGGTTTTAAAGTATATTTTGAGTTATGTGAGTCAAGTTAAACATTGCATCTTTTCACACTTTGATTTGGGAAGTCGGGAAAATGGTTTTGTTTCTTATTTGACTTTTCATCTCAAGAGTGTTGACGCTCACTGGCTTTATAACTCATGCATTTACTTTTCCATTTAGAAAGTGTCTGATATATTGTATGAATTCTCCATCAACAACAAGATCCTCTTCATGGGAGTAGACTCTATTGACACGAGCACTTCTCCTTATTTTCTTTTACTTTTATTTTCACTTCTTCATTTGTTGTACCATGTGCTTCTTCTCTTATTATCAATAAAATATATAATTACCATTAAAAAAAAAAGGCCCTCGCTGCTAGGACACCTACTCCTCTCTTCGACAAGTTGCCAAACTGTGATGGGTGGCAGAAGTTTGCGATGGGATTATGATAAGTGATCTCTAATCTGAAGTAATAGTGTAACAAGTTTATTTTTGTTCAACCTTTAAGTTTGTAATAACACTTAGTATGGATTTGCCCTTTTATTTATTTATGATATTAGACAACTTATACTTTACTCTGATAATCATGTAAAACTTTGGTCCTTTTATTAGTATTCTATAACGGACTTTATCATTTTTGCTCTGGGTTTTGTGCCTCATTGGCAAATGAGGTGCTGCTAGGTCATCATCCAGGTACGGGGCATGACAACTGGCTTGGCGGTCGCTAAGTCAATAGTCAAAGTAATTTATTATCGGTCCCTAATTAGAGAGAAAAATTCAGACCAAATATTTCGGTATCTAAACGGTCGCTAAACATAGTTTAGAGACCGATTGGTTAGTAGCTAACTATCTAGTTTCTTGTAGTGATGGAGTAGAGCAGGTGGAAAAATGGATGGTCATAGGAATCACGTCGATGATGTGAGGAGTTGCAGCAGAGAGACTCTCGTCTCTTATTGTGAGAGATGTGGCGACATGAGTCCTGACTTCTGTGAGGGTATCAGACTTGTCTTAACCCTAACTTAAGTCTAACAAAATAACTAACTAAAGTGAATATAGTAAAACCTCTTTAAATTGATACTCAGTAAATTAATAAAATCTCTAAGGTAATATTTTTCTCTATCCCGACTTGGGCCCCGTTGAAATATTAACAAAATTTTTATAAGATAATATATTTTCAAAAAAACCTTATGTAAATGTAGGGTCCCATTAATATCATAAATTAATAATTATATAAACTTACACAAACATAACTATGACAATTTACTTCTTCAAAATTAGCTCTCCGGTCATATTCACACGATCTTGGTACTGGAGAAACCACTCATAAACAACATTCTCCATATCTGGAAATTTTGCTGGTTTGTGCCGCTTGATATCCCTTCCTCTTTCTAGGTTGGCTGAAAGATACTCAGCTGATCGTTTGAGTGTGTTTGAGACCTTGACTAACTTTCAAATGAAAATTTTCTTCAAGCCACAACTGCAAATATTTTTTAGTGCATGTCAAATGATCTCTCTTGTACTCACATAATTCTTTGTGTAATTGATCCGTCATTGTTGATTTCGTGATACCTTTTAGACGAGCAGCCATTTTTGGGTGTGGTTTCAAGAAATTTTCTATCTTGTTTATATAGTATTTTCTATCACTGGGCATAACTCAATCCCTCAAAATGTACCTCAAGAGGGGAAGGATTGCCCTAATCCTTATGGAGAACAAACTTGCTCACTAGCTAGTCGGAGTGGGATTCTCAACACACCCCTCACGCCCAAGGCTGGACATCTGGTAGCGTGAACATAATGGGGCCCAACGTCGAACTAGGTGGCTCTGATACCATGTTAAAAATGTATTTGAGCTTAACTCAATCCCTCAAAAGGTACATCAAGAGGGGGATACATGAATCAAAATTTAACAATGAACATTATTAATTAGTTTATTAAGAAACAATGAACATTATTTATTAGTTTTCATTAATATTATGTACAATAAATCTATGTAGTTCAATTAATATGATACATGAATCAAAATTTAACTTCAATAAATTTCAAAACTCTCTTTAAATTAATAAATATTAATTTATCAGTTATTTAATTTCTCTATAAAATAATAAAATATCATTGTTCTAACAATATTAATTTATAGTGATTTTATTGTATATTAAAGCATAGTTAAAATATATTAAACATAAATAAATTATTTAAGATATGTATATGTATATTCTTTCAAAAAAAAAAATAAGATAGGTACATAATGCACGTTATGATGTTGTTTAAATTTTTCTAGACCGCGTCCGCGACCGAAAAATAATTTACAGTTACTAAAATCGTATTTAATTTTAGATTAAAACTGATTAACACAGATCCCTAATCTAAATCATTATTTATTGTTTGTTGTTTGTTTTGAAAATGGAATAAAAATTATTCTCATTTTAAAATTCTATCCAGATAAAGCTTTAACAGGCAAAAAAAAAAAAAAAAAATCAGAATACTTGTTCTAAAAAATGCCTATCCTGAACCGTAGCAGAGCCAGACTGGGGAAAAATTCCCCATAAAACACATTGAAAATATAACATAATTTTCCGGAACTTTAGGTAAATGCCGCGAAAATAATTTAATTTTTTTAAAAAATTAATTGAAATAAAAATTATTTTATTTAAAAAGAAAAATAAAAACTGGAGGAGGATACATGAACATTATCCATAATCACATGTTATCTACAATTTAATATTTGTGTTTGGCGTGATTTGAACCATTAACCTCTCGTTGCAAACACTTACGCTCTAACCAATGCACCACAATAACTTTTAATTTAATTTTAACCAAATTTATTTATATAACACAACAATAAATTTTACTTAAGTACTTTTAAGTTTGATATTTATATTTATTATTGTAGATTAACAACAACCAATTAGAAATAAAACTCTTTTAAAACAAAAACTGAGTAGAAATAATTTAAATGAAAACTAGATACAAATCTTAATCTTAACATCATACGAGTTATAGAATACTTATAAATTAATAAGTTTATTTACTATATTTTCTAGTAATATATAGTATTTTTAATATATTGTTTTTTTAAATTTGATAAATGAAATTCAATAACTAATTATTACCTATTTCTTTTGTAAAGCTTGAAAATGTTATAAAATTGATATAAGAAATGTAGAATATAGAATATATGAATTTCGTGCAATGTGGGTTTTTTTTGTATTTCATCTAAAAGATTTTTTTTTAAAGAATGGAAAAATTAATTAATTTCATTTTCAATTAATTATCATTAATAAACATATATCTTATTAACTTTTAACATTGAAACACTCAAATAATAATATCAATGGTTTTTCTTTAATTTACTTTCGATATAAATTTCATTTATAATGTTTAATTTACATTAATGAAATTAACTCGTTAAATATCTAATGGAATATTATGTGAAAATTTTACTGTACATGCCACAAATTTTAAGGTACTATTTTAAAAATACCACTAAAATATGACATTTTGATATATTGTCATAAATTTTGTGGCACTTTATGTGGTAATTGAACAAATGCCACAACTTTTCGTAGCACTTGTTAAAGAGTGCCACGAAAACGTGACATTTTCTCAAAATTGTCATAATTTTGTGGCACTTCATGAGGCAATTAAAAAAATGTCATAACTTTTGTGGCACTTTATGTGGCAATTGAATAAATGCCACAATGTTTTGTGGCACTTGTTAAAATTTGCCACGAAAATGCGACATTTTCTCAAAATTGCCATAATTTTGTGGCACATGACGAGGCAATTCAAAAAATGCCATAAATTTTAAAAAATAGCACTTTCACATAAGTGACCGTAAATAAATAACATATATCATAAATGGCCACCAAAACTCAATTTTGCCATAGTGGTAGGAGCTTACTTATTGAGGATAACATGTGAAATGCGAGCCACTTAATGGAATTCATCAAAAATAAATAAATAAATCTTTACTTATTGGCAAGTTTGGCACATCATTGGCTAACAATTGATTTTTATTAATTGTGACGGAGGAAATTAAAATAAATACTGTAATTTTTTTATGCTTTCAATTTACTGTTCTTTTATTTTTGATATGTTATGAATTATTTGTCTCTTTTTAAATAAAATAAATCTCTTATTTTAAAATTAATAATTTCCAAATCAAGAGATTGGTGGCAAACTGAAAATATTTAAATTGGAACTTTTTAGACTTTTATTCATGTTTTACCCCCATCTAATTAATCAAAATCTTAATTTTCGTGTTTTTGTCAAAAAATGACAATTAATTCAGGCACGAAGGTAGTATTTTTTTTTAAAAAAAAATTTAGGACAAACGTAGGAGTTATTTTTTTTTAAAAACATTAAAAAACATGATTGGAAGCTGCAAAATGAACAAAATATTAATTGTATAATACTTGACACACAGGGAGTATTAGAAGTCATTTACTTAAAATATTACTCCGTCCATTCCTAAATATAACACTCTTTAGACAATTTTAGAAAATTAAAGAACTTGTCATTTTCACCAAAAGCTTCAATATTATCCCCTCTCTCACTTCTATAGCATAAGAGAAAAAAAATAGAGATGCCAGAGGCGGTAAATAAAAGAAAATGTCGAGGGTATAATTGGAATAAATTGTTAACAACTAATAAAAAATCATTAAATTACAATTAATTTGAATCCTTATAAATCTCTTAAATGACAATTAAATAGGAATGGAGAGAGTAGCTTTTAGGACGAAATCTAGGACAAAATATATGAAGTTAGCCATTAAAAGAATGTTTTAAATTGTAGGATAACACGATTGAATAATATCTAGGAATGGGAGTGCAACAGAGATCGGATGTACAATTTAATATCAATTATTGAAGGGGATGACTACCCACCCACCACCAATAGAATAAGTTAACGCTCCCCTTCCTCATTTATTTCCTTTCATTCTCTCTCCTCTCATTTCTTCATCTCAAATTCTCCCAAGTCTATCAAAGATCCAATAGCCCAGTGGAGCATTGGTCGGCCCGTGATCGAGAGGTCCCGAGTTCGATACCCTCCCCAAGCATAGGGTAAGATTTAATTGTCTCCCTTCTATGGTACTCTTCTCCTCCTATGAGGTGTTCTTCTCCGCTTTGCGGTTGGTTCTCTCCCCTTTGGGATTCCGCCCTCGGGCGTTCAAAAAAAAATCTCCCAAGTCTCAACCACTCCCATCATCAGCCGCCGTCGCCGCTGCAGGAATTTTGCTGGAATTTTTTTTGGAGACAATCATCTTATTGCAAACGTCGGCCTCGTCAACTTTGTCTCGAGACCCAACGTCAAAATAATATCACAACTTAAAATAATGTAAGTTTTACTTTTTAAAATTTTACTTAAAAAATAGGTATATCTAACTCATTATCAATAACAAAACACATAAATCTTAGTTTGTCCAAAATGTTATGCAGTTGACTTAAAATTAGACGAGATCGGAGGAATTTTTGCATAAAAGTACCAAAAATTGGACTGAAAAAAAAAAAGGAAAATGATTTACTCCTAGAATTTTGGGGATAGAAACCCTAAACTCCCAAATTGAAGGTATTAAATGACTATCTTACCCCCTGCTGGTATAAGGGATTCACCCAACTATAAGGGCAAAAAGGTCCGAAAAACTATTTTAGTCAATCTTTTAGCCAATAATTCTAGTAGCCTAGCAAGGTCCAAAAAAAAAAGACAAATGGGCAGCAGCGCGTGTAGCGCGTGAGGGTGAAGGAGAGTTGTGAGAGTCTGGAGCGTGGGACGAGTGGGGGCGCGTGGCAGACTCATTTTTTTCCTTCCAGATTGTTGTTAATAATTTATTTCATATTTTATTATTTAATTTGTAGTTTTATATTATAAATAATGTATTTAATTTATATGTTTTTATTTTGTAATTTATTTAAATTTTTGTTAAATTAATGTTAGAGTTAGAGTTAGTGATGCGAAACCTTGATGGGTTATATCAAGATTCGGCTGAAAACAAATCTTTCTCTATCTCGAATGGTTTCTATGGGAATACACTTAACACAATCCCGGAAAGGCTAAGTATCAATGGAGGTTGAAACACCACAACTAGAGAAACCAACTAGTCGATACAGTAACTTAAAGGAATATGAGATTCAACCGGAAGTTCATAAACAAGTATCAAAGGATTAACCTTAATCAAAATATCAATATATCAAGTCTGCCTAAAAGAGGTGGCCAAAATTCCCTTTAAGTAGAAGGTAATTCGGTTCCAACTCAAAATAGGAAAAGGGAAATAAGAGTCCTTGAAGAATTAGGACTCTTGAATAACAACTCGCTATCAGTAATCTACCTAAACAAGATACTAGGGGACATGTGCCTATTATCTTGACGGATGGAATCAAAATAACTACTAAACAAAGAAGAGTCCTAGTCAGATTAGACTCTTAATAACCAACTAATCTAACACATGATGACAAATACGCCCTTTATTATAGAAACTACTTGCTATACACGAAATTATAGTAAATAATATGCTGAAAATAATTAAAGTCTATACTAGACTTTAATTGGACACAAAAAGACTAAAATGCCCTTTAAATTCGTCCCAATTCTGGACAGCTTGTTGGGCCAACTTGTACGACTATTTCGGATATCAAGAAGGCAGAATCTGATCTTGTGATCTTCATAGAAGTTGTAGATCTGCCTCTTATCTTTAATATGCAACTGGAATCAGCTTCATTGGATAACTATATCGAAAGTTATGATCATTATAACAAACAGTAGCAAAGCTGCCCATTCCTTGTGCACTTATGATACTTAAGAGGTTGACTTGTACAACATTCCTAGATGTAACTTAGAGTCCTCTTTGTATCTTTGTATACGTTCCCTTGAGTTGTGCATCCCCGAGGTTGGTACCGCATCATCCCCTCCCTCTTGAAAAGGATTCGTCCTCGAATCATCCCGAAAATCAGCTTTATAATCTGAAAATTTAAGAAAAATGAGCAAGTCAGAAATATGGAAAGTAGAAATTGTATCGTATTTACCTATTAAGGAGATTCTCTTGCGGCTGTCCCAAAAATATGGGATATTTTTCTTCTCCATTTCAATTGATGGGGCAGCAAACTTGTTAAAATCACGAACAATACGGTTATCAAAGCTTGCTAACTCATATGTTGAACGAACTTGATGTATACTAGTGGAATTCGGCCATTCCTCAATTGTATCAATTCTTGCCAGTTCAACTTTAAAACCTTGTAAACTCATCATGTAACTAAGAAGATTAATAGAATGAGTGTAATAAACATAATTATCTATCTTAGCATACAAAGTTTGTGCTTTTAAATTAGTAAAAACAGCCCTAAGATGTTCAATATGATTTTCTCGGTTTTTACTAGCAACAAGTATATTATCAAAGTAAGGAATCGGATGTCTATACTTAAAGCTATGTTAGAATTATTTAGACTATCCGTATATATGTTAAAAATCCCTTCATGCTTTGGTATAATCTTTACCGGTTTAATATAAGGATTTAAAGACTCATTTACCTCTTTCTTTGCACAAATTAACTCACCTTGGGTTTGATTTTGCTGATTTGTTCCCGAAGATGGTTTATACCTTTCATGATTTTGAAGGCTAACAAGCAACCTTCTTGGTAATTCCTTAGGAAAGACTTTATGAAACTTCTGAAAAATAGCAAGACTAGATGTAGAAAAATATGTTAGATCAAAAGAAAAAGTGTTAGCAAAAAGGTTCCTTGCGGTTCCTTTCAAATCGAACAAAACAAGAAGTTGTTTTGCTTGAATTCCCCTATCTACCTTTCCAAAATTGACAAATAAACATTCTTTCTTCTCTCTTTCTGAATAAGCCTTTTTGCTCACAATACTCACGGCTTTTTCAGCTTTCTTTACCTCGGATTTTACCTCAAGAGTAAGATCACTCTTCTTTTTAAGCTCACTTTCTTTTCGTTTGTTTTCTCTACTCTCGGCCATTTTTTCTTGTATTTCACATACCTTACCTAGTGTCATAGGATGTAAATGATGCTTACTTTGATCTTTTGACACCGTATAGATATTTTTCCTTCCACAATGGGTTGCATACCTATCATATTGCCAAGGTCTTCCCAAGATTATGTGACATGCGGTCATGGGAACCACATCACATAAAACCGTGTCCTGGAAGCTTCCCACACTAAAATTTATCTCAACCCTTTGTTTGTCCACCCTAATATCACCACAATTGTTAAACCATGAAAGTTTATATGGCATAGGATGTGATTTCATAGGTAAATCTAAAGCGATTACCATATCAAATGAACAAACATTAGTACAACTTCCATTATCAATGATTACTAAACAAAGTCTATCTTTTTATTTTGCACATTGTATGAAAGAGATTACTTCTATGTTGATGTACTTCATCCAATGGTTTAGTATGTAGTAAATTCATAGTGACTAAAAGAAATGTACCTTCATTCTCCGGGAGGGCATTGTTACCCTCGGATTCATCCTCAAAAATAGGATCTTCCGTTGTTTCCTCATCACCTACCCACGTTCCATCGTCCAACATGATCATGGTACTTTTAGTTGGACAATCCCGAGCAAAGTGACCCTTACCATGACATTTAAAACATTCCCGATCATGTGTTGTAGGTGCATTAGCTCTCAAATCGGTTTGTTTTGATGCAATTGGTAACCTTGCTGCCCCACTTGCAACCGTGGCTGTTTTAGCACTTCCCAAACTGCCCTTGGCTTGATTTTGGTTCGGCAAAATAGTAGCATTGTTTAGGGGCTGATTCGGCCTTTTCCAAGGTTGGAAATTAGCCAAAGAAGCCCTCAAACTCTTCTCTTTTTGTTGTCTTTCAACCTGTTCAGCAAAATAAACCATATCAATAAGAGAAGTAAGGTTAGCACGTTCTACCTTTGGTCTAATTTTGTCATTTAGACCAGCCAAGAAACGAGCCAAAGTAGCTTCACTGGCTTCCCGAATGTTTGCTCTAATCATGGACATCTCCATCTCTTTGTAGTATGCATCAACGGTCTTTGTTCCTTGCCTCAATCTTTGGAGTTGATTGTACAACTCACGGTTAAAATTCTGAGGTACAAATCTTCTTGTCATGATTGCTTTCATATCATGCCATGTATCAATTGGTCTTTGCTCCGTTCTTATCCGTTCATTGATCTCATGATCCCACCAAATTGATGCATAGTCTCCAAACTCCATGGGTGCTAATTTTACCTTTTTCTCTTCGGAATAATTATGGACATCAAAAACATGGTTAACTTTTCGTGTCCAATCAAAAAATAAATTAGGATCATTAGTACCTAGAAAAGGAGGGATCTTGGTCTTTATAGAACCAAGATTATTATCATACCTTTGAGCTTGATGGATTGCTCTTGGTTCAAATCTATCTTCATTAATAAAAGGTCTAGTATCATACCTTTGGGCTGGTTGGTTTTGTCTCGGCTCAAATCTCTCATTATTACCAAAAGGTCTCGGATCATACCTTACATCTTGTTGATTTTGCCTCAGTTCATAGGCAGAATTATCCATCATTCTTGGAACAACTTTCGGCTGAAAATCAAGATTGTGCCGAATGTTGTTTCTTGAAGTATGTTCAATGGATTCTTGGAAATCTTGATTATCTTGATCAACTTTTGCTGCCCCTTTGCCTTTATCCGAGTTGGCTTTGATTTTAAGATACTCCAACCGATCTTTTATCTCATCTATGGATCGCATCAAATTTTGATTTGTTTGATGTATTGACTCTCGAAAAAGCTTGTCTTCTTCCATGGCACCTTGCTGCGAAGTACCTTCACTAAAAGACATTATCTTTGCAAGAAAAACTTCACAAAAAGAATCGTTAGTATAAAAAGATATTAAAGATTGAATCTTTTCACAAAATCTGTGAATAGTAATCTGTAAATAGTATTCTGTGAATAGTAATCTGGGAATAGTAATCTGTGAATAGTACCTAGTGAATAGTAAACAGTGAATAGTAATCAGATTTTTATTCTCTCAATATCCCACAAAATACTTGTCAAGAACTTCCAACTTTGAATGATTGTATGGTTATGGTGATGGAAGGGTGGAAAATATATCAAAGAATCCGAATCTTGACTTAACAAAAAGTCTAAGGAAAAAGTATAAGAGTTATGTGTTGCCAAACAAGAAATTTTTTTTGTTTTCTTGAAATAGCTCGTTCTTGAAATCTTTTCTTAGCTTCTTGCCCGAGACTTACCCTTATCTTGGCCACACAGATCAAGAACTTCTATGGTAGGAAGATGTTACCTTGATATTTTTACCTTGATGGTGACTAATACAAGATGAAGAGGGAACAAGAGCCAATTCCTTATGACCAAGGAAGTTTGCTTTTGGCCTTGAATCCTTGTCTATTTTGGGCTAACCCGGCTGCCAATTTCTTTACTTCCGGGTGGCTTTTTCGTTGGGGTAAAATTTTTTTTTTTTGGAATCTTTCGGCTATCTCAAGCAAACAAGAATTTTTTTTTACAAGAAAGCAATAAAGGTACACCAAGATAGAGATCAACCTTTTCCTGATACCACTTGATGCGAAACCTTGATGGGTTATATCAAGATTCGGCTGAAAACAGATCTTTCCCTATCTCGAATGGTTTCTATGGGAATACACTTAACACAATCCCGAAAAGGCTAAGTATCAATGGAGGTTGAAAAACCACAACTAGAGAAACCAACTAGTTGATACAAGAAACTTTAAAGGAATATGAAATTCAACCGAAGTTCATAAACAAGTATCAAAGGATTAACCTTAATCAAAATATCAATATATCAAGTTCATGCTAAAAGAGGTGGCGAAATTCCCTTTAAGTAGAAGGTAATTCGGTTCCAACTCAAACTAGGAAAAGGGAAATAAGAGTCCTTGAAGAATTAGGACTCTTGAATAACAATTTGCTATCAAGTAACTATCTCAAACAAGATAATAGGGACATGTGCCTATTATCTTGGCGGATGGAATCAAAATAACTACCAAAACAAAGAAGAGTCCTAGTTGCATTAGGACTCTTAATAACCAACTAACTAACACATGGACAACATGTCCTTTATTATAGCAACTACTTGCTATACACGAAATTATAGTAAATAATATGCTGAAAATAATTAAAGTCTAGTATAGACTTTAATTGGACACAAAAAGACTAAAATGCCCTTTAAATTCGTCCCAATTCTGGACAGCTTGTTGGGCCAACTTGTACGACTATTTCGGATATCAAGAAGGCAGAATCTGATCTTGTGATCTTCATAGAAGTTGTAGATCTGCCTCTTATCTTTAATATGCAACTAGAATCAGCTTCATTGGATAACTATATCGAAAGTTATGATCATTATACCAAACAGTAGCAAAGCTGCCCATTCCTTGTGCACTTATGATACTTAAGAGGTTGACTTGTACAACATTCCTAGATGTAACTTAGAGTCCTCTTTGTATCTTTGTATAAGTTCCCTTGAGTTGTGCATCCCCGAGGTTGGTACCGCATTAGTTAGAGTTATAATTATAATTTCTTTTTATAATTGTATATGGCAGATCGGAGAAGAAATATTGATGAGTTAGGCCCGGTTAGGGACCGTTAGGGTAGGGTGGCTGACAGACCAGTGACTCAATCAACTAGGTTGAGTCGAGAGCATCGTAGACAAATGACACCCCCCGCTATTGTTATTGCCCCAATGGGTAGTCCACCACCCATGCATTTTGTATCCCCCATTCCACCACACATATTTGACTCTACTTTTGTTAGTCCTATACCATACCCCTCATATAGCGAGCCCCACCAATGGATGGCTAGTGGTAGTTAACACCCAACTCATTCAATTCTCGATATTCCTATGCAATCACAAGGGAGGGTTTTTGGTTACGAAGATGATTATGTTAATGAGTCCTCAACTGAGGGGGGGAAAGAATACATTGATGCTACCCCCTTCCCAACCCCCCTGTAAGTGAACCACAAAGGAGTCCAGAGTTACTTAAGAGAGTATTTGTGAGATTTTGATCATCGTTTTACCAGATCATCTTCTAGTAGGTCTACCTCAGTGGATGCCCCAGCTGAACCGTCGGTTTCAAGTGCTAGACCATCGGTTTCAAGTGTAAGACCTTCTGTTTATGGAGCTAGACATTCCTATCACGCCCCTAGAGACTCTGTATCTGATGAACCACCTTATGTCTCACAGAGTACTACCCGGAGTACCCAGCCTCCGACCTTTCCCATTCTGACTCAGGTGATTCCCATTGGAAAATCCTAATTGCTGAATTTCTACATTTCATGGCACCATTCGGTTTGCCCATATTGTAGAACTATACATGCCAGATGGCTGTTTGAGACAATTTGGGTATGTCCAGAAGAAGCTCATTCATAGAATTTTGCCACAGGAGCATTATTGTCCTAAGGAGACTCCGGAGTATAAGGCCGTATATACTTTTGTCGAGGCATTCTGACTTATTGGGACGTATAGCGAACCCTCATTCAGCTGTGGATTTTAGTTATCTTGAATGGTATCGACCCACGTACTCACTTGAAAATTCAGCCACCCCCAGTTCGTGGGGTTCTTAAGACGATAAGGAACCAACATGTATTAAATTGTTATTTTTCAAAAATATAGATTATAAATTATTTTTTAAAATGTTAACAATTTTTTTGTTTGTTTTATAGTTCGTCGATGCTATTATAGCACTATCATCAAGTTTATCGGATCCCCAAAATGCGATATTTCTTGGAGATTATGAGCACTTTTGTATTTTATTAAAAGAAAATATCTCGTCGGGTGCACCAGACAGGTCAAGCGCAGGATGATGAAGACGCATAATTAAGACTTGAATTTTCTTAGACATGTATTTTATTAAGACTTTCAATTCGTATTTTATTAAGACTTGAAATTTGTAATTTATTAATATTTTATTTAAGTTTGTAAGAATTGTTGATTATTTAGATGTATTAATGTGTAAACAACATACCCTAATTGTTGAAACCTAGATACAACGAAAATACTTGAAATTTTTTTTCCACTTTTTTTTTTTGTTTCAAAACTCATAAAACACTAATTAGGATATTCTGAAAAAAAAAATATTGGAATATAGGCCGCATGCTGACGGTCTGCCACATCACCCCAAGCTGGTCAACCAACGGTGACGTGGCAGACCTCATGATGACGTCAGCATGCGGCCTATTTTTTAAATTTTTTTAAATATTTCACCGCATGATGACGTCAACATGTCGTCTGCCACGCCACCGCACGATGATGTCATCATGCGGTGGAATTTTTCAAAAACACTAATTAAAAAATATGTCAGCATGCGGTCTACCACGTCACCCCAAGCTGGTCAACCAACGATGACGTGGCAGACCCCATGCTGAAGTCAGCATGCGGCCTATATTTTAATTTTTTTTGAAAAATTCCACCCCGGGCCGCATGCTGACATCATCATGCGGTGCAATTTTTTAAAAAAATAATTAAAAAAGTCAGCATGCGGTATGCCACGTCACCGTTGGTTGACTAGCCTGGGGTGATCTGGCAGATCGGCCTATTTTCCAATTTTTTTTTTCAGAATATCCTAATTAGTGTTTTATGAGTTTTGAAACAAAAAAAAAAAGTGCAAAAAAAATTCCAAGTATTTTCTTTGTATTTAGATTTCAACAATTAGGGTATATTGTTTACACATTAATAAATCTAAATAATCAACAATTTTTACAAACTTAAATAAAATCTTAATAAATTACAAATTTAAAGTCTTAATAATATACAAATTGAATGTCTTAATAAAATACAAGTCTAAGAAAATTATCAACAATTCTTACAAAATTAAATAAAGTTTGGATACAAAGTGGGGGATAAAATTCAAAATCCATATACTGGTTCTAATATGTCCCACTCGGTAAATCTGGGTATCAATGGATCACACAAACTTCTTGCCATTGTACTTGCATAATGTATCCATGATGGATGCAATGGGGGCAATGGAAAATTACGTTTCATTTGTACCTCAGATCTTGTAATTTAGTCCTACCATTTTTATCAAGTCTCCCGAGTTTTTCCCTCGCATTAGAAAATAAAAACTGCACAAAATACTGATATCAATAAATCTAAGCCACTGTTAAAAAAATAAGCCGCGTGTAAACGGACACTTGGTGGAGTAATTTACCGCGTATAAATCTGCATGCGGACCACCCCTTCAAAAAAATAATAATTCAGAAAACAGGCGCATGATGACATCATCATGCGCCTGTTTCTGTCCAGTAACCATTTCCAGTGCAGTTTTCTCCCATCCGGAGAGTTTTTTCCAATTTTTTTCAATTTAAACATGTTTTTTTAACCCCAAAAAAATAAATATTATTAAAGCAAGAAGAAACGTATAGGTAAGTATTTACTTCAAAATCAATGTCTTCCAAATAACCACAATCGTCGAAGTCCATTTAGCCGAAATCTTGTCGGAAATTTTTTTAAATTGATATTTTGTGGTGGATCTAATCCGATTAGCTCAAAAAAAAAAAAAAATTGCTGAAATCCGGTGAACGGAGGCTCTGGTAGGCGGCAGAGTCCAGCGGCAGCGACTGTTCCGGCTAATTCCGGTGGCGGCAGCAACTGATGATGGTTGAGGCTTGAGAGGTTTTAAGAGGAAAAATTGAGAGGAGAGAGAAAGAAAGGGAAAATGTGGGAGGGGGCATTAACTTACCCATTTAAGGGTGCCCCACTAGTGCCCATGTTATTGAATGTGAATTATGTGATTTTTTTTTTTTTTTTTGTCCAAGTCTTATTGAATGTGTTGTTATCAATTATATATACTAAGTGCCAATGAAGCATTGGTGTAGTAATTAAAACTATGATCTCATTACGTAGACGTATGAGTTCGAATCCCTTCTCATTTTTTGAATTTACTATTTCTTGTAATAGATAGATTCTCCCAATAAATAAATAAAAAATTTAAAAAAAAATTATATATACTAAGTGATTTAATTTTTTTTATACATATCACTCTAAGTATGCCATATGAATCCCAGAAATGATTTTTTTTATTTTATTAATGACTAAAAACTCGTACACATCATTTAATGATTTTCTGCCAGATTCTTTAAAGCAACGCCTACTTTCTGGGCTTCGATCAATCAGGAGTATTCTGATATGGATCAGGGCCCTGGTTTATTTGGCTGACATTTGGCCACGTCGTTTCCTCCTTTTAATTTTTTTTTATCTTTCAGTCACAGTTAAAATATAAAAAAGATAGTCCTGATATTAACACAGTTAAAAATACAAAAATTATATAAATTTGTCATATCACTATAAAATGAGGAGAAAGATATTTTTTTAACTTTTAACTGTGTCAATATCATAATTATATTTTTTGTATTTTAATCAGTATAATGAAATTTTAAAGGGAGGGGTGACGTGATCGAATCTCGATCAAAGTGGACTGGAGCCTCTACCCCCTACTCGATCCATATCAGAAATTTCCAATCAATAAAGCATACCCTTTTTAAAAAAAAACAAAATAAAAGTGTAACTCAGAGAGAGTGAGAGTAGAAGAAATTTTACCAAAACATAGTAAATTATGAGTGTTTGAACACAAAAATAAGTAAATACATAGTACAAACGATTATTTGCCGGCTAATGGTGACAATAATTTAGTCATGAAAGATGGGCTAAGCTTTTAAAAAAAAATAATAAATAAATGGGTAGGAGCTTACTTATTGAGGATAACACGTGAAGTGTGAGCCAAAAATTTTATTATTAGCCTTTGGTACAAACAAGAAGATATATGTATATATTAAGCAATCAAAACAGAGTTTGAGGCAGTAGTCATATCCTCACTTATTGGAATTCATCAACAAAAAAAAATCTTTACTTATTGGCAAGTTTGGCCCATTATTGGCTAACAATTGATTTTTATGAATTGTGATGGAGGAAATTTATTTATTTATTTATTTATTTATTTTTTACGGGGGAGGGGGGGAGGGGGGGGGGGCGATGTGGGAATCGAACTTAGGACTTCGGTCCTACGTCCTCGGCCATTTTTCACTGTGGCCACAGACTCCCACGTGATGGAGGAAATTAAAATCAATACTGTAACTTTTTTATGCTTTCAATTTACTGTTCTTTTATTTTTCATATGTTATGAATTATATGTCTCTTTTTTAAATAAAATAAATCTCTTATTTCGAAATTAATAATTTCCAATACAAATCAAGAGATTGGTGGAAAATTGAAAAAATTTAAATATGAACTTTTTAGACTTTTATTCATGTTTTACCCCACCTTATTAATCAAAATCTTAATTTTCGCATTTTTGTAAAAAAATGACAATTGATTCAGGAACGAAGGGAGCATTTTTTTTAAAAAAAAACTTTTAGGACAAACGTAGGAGTTATTTATTTTTTTAAAACATTAAAAACATGATTGGAAGTTGCAAAATGAACAGAATATTAATTGTATAATACTTGACACGCAGGGAGTATTAGAAGTCATTTATTTAAAATATTAGCTTTTAGGACGAAATCTAGGACAAAAAGTATGAAGTTAGCCATTAAAAGCATGCTATAAATTGTAGGATAACACGATTGAATAATATATAGGAATTTACCTAGCAAAAAAAAAAAAAAAAAAAATCTAGGAATGGGAGTGCATCAGAGATCGGATGTACAAATATCAATTATTGAATGTGAATTATGTGATGTCTTTTTTTTTTTTTTTGCCAAGTCTTATTTAATGTGTCGTTATCAATTATATATAGCAAGTGTCAATGAGGTATTGGTTTAGTGGTTAAAACTACGGTCTCATTACGTAGAGGTATGATTCGAATCCCTCCTCGTTTCTTGAATCTCCTATTTTTTGTAATAGATAGGTTTCCTCCCCAATAAATAAATAAAAAATTATATATACTAAGTGATTTAAAAAACTTTATGCATATCACTCTAAGCATGACATTAGCCAGCAAATAATCGTCTGTACCGTGTATTCACCTATTCTTATGCCCAACCACTTATAATTTACTACGTGTGTATGTGTGTGTATATATATATATATATATATATATATATATATATATATAAGAAATATCTACATGACAAATTCTGAATGGTTAGACATATGAATGAGAATATATATGGGTACAGACGATTTTCACCCCCTGCCGGGCCTGGGTGTCGGAGTCCCTTGGACTCGGTCAAAATTCAAATGATTACGCCACCAACAGATATTAGCTAAACCTTCTTTGGAGACGTATTTCCATTTTCCAGTGCTCCTTCTTGAAATTTTAAGACACTCTACCTTCAATCCAGCTATGCACCGGCCCAGCTAGGATGCTGAACCCCTATAATTTAGCATCTGCAGAACACAAATCTGACCAGTGGATTAAGAAGGCGCAGATCCAAAGGCTATAAAAGAGTCGCGGGGGCATCCGCTTTTCCTAAGGTGCGATACACTGGATCAAGATCGCTTAAACAAAACCGCGCCTTCTTCGTCACTTCAATCGTGTGAATTGAGAAATTCTCCTCCAAATCTGAAACCTTAAATCACGATAATCCCGTTTTACCATAACTATAACGAAGAACTCCTGGACGATTTCACCTATTGTGCCAAATTGATTTTATGATTCCTCTGATAGCAGAGATCAGCAAATTGTTTTGAAGAATTTGTTGGAATATTAATCACCAAAAGCTGTAGCACAAATAGCTATGTCGAGTGTTGCGGATACTACCATGGATGAAAAGAAACAAATCATTAAACTTTGTACAGGATTTAAACAAGTTGTTGACTTCAATAGAAGGATGTCAGAATTTTTTATTATTATTCAAAAGCAGACTAGAGAGATTAAAAGTGAATGGGTTTTTGGGATTCACGGAAATCAAATTATCTAATATTTATGGGGAAGCATGCCGTTTTTTTTTCCTGAAAATTACAGTGATAAAGAGAAGGAAATACTGCTGTCTAATGGCCGTAAAATCTCAATAACAGTGGATGACATTGAAAGAGTATACGGAGTAAAGAATAAAGGCAGAAAAGTGGACATGCAAACATTACCGGATGCAAAATGGGCCAAAAATTACTGCCACCAATCGTACCGTGTAGCAGTAACAAACAAAGCACACATAAAGGACTATGTGATGAGGGAATTGTTAGAGAAGGACGAAATTCAAGACGAGGATAAATAGTGTGTGCTATATATTTTGTTCGTAATGTAAAGTGCTGTCCTGTCGACAACAGGGGATATCATGAACTTTCGAATAGCAAAAATGCTAGAGCCACTAACAGATGCTCGAAAAATGAATTGGGCAGATTATTTTTTAAGTGAATTAAACGAGAGCTTGGTCAGTAATGAGAAAAAAAATGGCTTCTGACCAGAAAAATGTCAAGGCGGTAGGAAATATGCATTTCCTAATGGTAAGGATCCGTAATAAGTGTCTAAATTTTGATTAATACGTATGTTGCATATGTGTAATACATGTAATGTATATAGTTTATTGTGTTTATTACATGCTTGTGTTGGATTATGTGTAAATTTGTTAAAAACTTATTGATGTGTTAATAGCTATATATGAAATGGTTAATAGTTGTAAGGTATGAGTATTCTCTTAATTGAAATGGAATATGAATGGGAATGTGAAAGTGTTTATCTGGTACAAGAGCCCCCTGTAACAAGATATCAGAAAAAGAAAGCAAAAGAAGTAGAAGACAATGTTATTCCTCTGAAGTTGAAGAAGAGGAGTTGCCAGACCCGGAAAATAGGCGGGTTACGGAGATGACCCACTCGGATGGGGGTTGCATTGTCGAAGAAGATTACACAAAAAAGTATAAAAGTGAACATGTAAGTGTTTCAATTTACAGAAATATGACTGGTAATAACTGTAATGCTTCTAGAAAATATTTATTATCTGTTTATAATAACTTAAACTGTAATATGTATTGTAAATAGCTTCCATCAATGATTGCTAATAGTTATAATACATGTGTAATAGCTATTGAAATATTCTGGTATCTCATACGGTTTGGACTGTATAAAATAGATATATATTAAGTAATTAATAATATCTGTAATATGTGTGTATAATACCTATTTTAGTCTGATTCTGAATATATGCAGGCTTCCATGAAACAAAAGGGAAAAGGGTAGGGAAAATCAACAAAGATAGAAGAAAGAAAAAAAATTGTCGTCAATGAAGAAAAAAAAGGCAGACTAAACCAAACAAGTCTGTCTTTGGTTCCCCTTATGATGTTGGGGGAAAAAAAAGGACTGCCAGAACTATACAATGATGAGGCGGAACTGGTTGATTACATTTGGGGAAATGGAGAAGAAACGATGGTATTCCTGTGCGATGGTCTCGTCGACCTTAGAAGAAAAGAAACGATGTCCATACAAGTAGGCGAGAAAATAGACAGTTCAGCAATAGATGCTTATGCGCACATGCTGAACAAAAAAAGAGTACAGAAAAACAATTCAAACGTTTCTACTTCACAACAATACTTGCAAGTGTTGCGACCGGTGTAGCCATGGGAATGGAGGATATAATCCAATTCACCGATGATACATTCTTTACTAACCTTCCCTATCCGCCAAAAAAGAAAGTTGGATAGCGTTGGATATTAAATAGAATTGAATGCGTAAGTTTCCTTGACAAATATGATATTGTATTCCTGCTACAACTATTACACATAAATGTTACTGTTATTAAACATTATGCTTATATCTATTACATTAAAATGAACACAATGTGTCATGAATACAGTTTTACATCCCAGTTTGCAGCAATGATCATTACTGGCTGATCACTCTTGACATCAAACGGGGGAGGATGTGGTGCTTGAGCAGCCTTGATACTGAAGTGAAAGTTATCAAATAAGTGTATGAACCACTAGCATATGCTATTTTTCAGTTTCTATATACATGGTTGAGATACGCTTTGGGTACAAAGAGTGTGCATTTATCGCTGCAGAGCTGCAAATGGTGTGCAATTCCATTACAACAAGACAACTATCCTGACAGTTTTGGGGTATGCTTGATTAATATGATGGAGAATTGGAACGGCCACATAACACTTGATTGTTTTAACACTTGGCCTACTGTGGAGTATGACGCAGCAAAAAGGAAACACATTGTGTCAAGCCTAATAAATCAGGAAGATAACACTATCCTACAATTCCGAAAAACACAAGCAACCAAATATCGTCATACGAAGTAGAAAATGGATAAATGTAAAAATATTTTCTGAATCATTTTATTGTTCATGGTAGATTTTTATTTTGCACTGTTTTTTTTTTTTGGTTTGCACGTGAATAGGGTTAGTGCCTAATAATTACTATATTAGAATACAGTAAATGATGGGAAAATATTGTATGGCCTACATAGCTATTGTTAATGTACATTATAGGTATAACATCTGTTATTAATAGCTGTTAAAAACCACACAAATTTAATCACAGTTTAACAAAAGTGAAAAACAACATATACTTCTATGGCAGCATCATAATAATGTTGGGACAAATAACATGATTGCTATTAACACTTATCAAATATATTTATAAGTATAAACTGTTTTTTGAACAACCAAAACGGACTGATATCAACAATGATATTTCATGTATATAATAACTGTAAGATGTATACTTAATATCTATTACATCTGGGAAATGTTATCAATGTTCTCAGACAGTAGTGTGTACACTCTAGAGCGTATTCGTTTAATAATTTCTTTCGTTGTCTACTTGTGCAACGTTATCTGACTTTTGAACCTCTTCTTTGACCTATTCGGGCTTGTGACTGCCAAAAGAAACAACCACTGTCAGGACCCTTAGGGCGTGTCGAGGTAGCCAACCAAATGTTTCAAACAAACGACACAAGCATTCAATAAATGCACCCAGAACATCAAGCATTACAGTTCTTTCATCGAACTTCTTTTGTATATCGTTGTACAACACATACTTGTGAACAATAAAAGCCTTCTTTCCACTCAGATCATTGGATGTACATTCATCAAATATATAAGACATGGATTGGTGATACTGCAAACAGGAAAAGAGAAAACAGTGTGTTCATCATAGATATGCAGGCATAATAGTTGTAATACATTAAACTAATAGCTATTATCCTAACGATACATAGATCTAACTGATAAACAATCAATATATTTTTCCCTCTTCTTGCCACTTTGAAAAAATAGTAGGAGTATACTTCGCTGCAGCACTCATGGAAAGATGACTGTGAGGGAAGTTGTTATTCATACAGAATTGTTTTTACCAACAACAATACGATATAGTATTTAATTCCATCATAAACAATATGTTGTCCATCATCTACCTACAATTCAAAGAACAAACACAAAAACAAAAAACAAAAAAAATGTAAAAATGTAAAAATCATGTATTATAATTACAATCACAATAATTATTATACCGCACTAACATTAACATCATCGTTAGAGATTGTCATTGAATTACAACCACTTTGATTTGCAAACGACAAATCAATGGGATCAGAAACAAAAATTGATTGCCTAGAAAGCAATATAGTGAAGGACAAGTGGTAGTTTAAACTACCCATACTGGAATTATCCATTGAAGAAATCGGGGAAAAAAAATATACAAACAAAAAACTAAAGACAGAAAACGATGAGAACAATGAGGTTTTTTAACTCTATTAACACGAGATTATCATTATTGTGAGGATAAAGCAGAGAGTTTTCGAAATTAATCACACATCATGTGATTATAGGCAATAAACGCGTTAATAAATAATGATAAGATCGCGGAAAAATCGCGATCCTGCGCAACAGCAGCGAAATCAATAAAAAATCAAATCTGACACGCAACCTGCACAACTGAAACAACCCAAACCGCAAGATGAAGAAGGAGACGATCCAAGGGGTGAGTCGACTTGCTGGCTGTGCTGAAAACAGCCCTGCATCAACACTGTAGCCGCTGACGCTATGCACTGGCATGGGAGAGTATAATAAAGGGTTATCTCCATCAGGGACTAGGACTAGTTGTTCCCATATTTCCCTCTCCCAGGGCAGTTGCACCTATATAATTATTGTTCTCTACTAATTACTTGTCAATTTGGTATTGAGAGAAACTAGAGGCTTACTCAGTTTCATTATAATTCATGTCATATTATCTAATAAGTGATCTTATTTAAGAAGTGCGGTCAGTGACGAAGACAGAGCGGGGCAGTCGCTCTTGAGAATTTTTTAAATATACTAGTAGATATAGTAAATTTTATATGTAGTTCGAAATATTTGATCAAATTTGCTCCCCAATATTTTGTACGACAAACTGTTATAGTTTTTTGACTCCAATTTAAAAATCTAGGCTTTGTACCTGAGCGCGGTGCTTTTCTTTTTTCAGGTAAGGAAAAAACAGTAAATTAAGGGTAAATGTGAATTCGCATTTAAACAAGCGAATGCAAATGGAGCACTGCAAAACGAAAAAACAAAAATGCAAGTGAAAACTTTGACGGTAACATAGAGTAATATTATCAATTTATTTAAAATATCCAAAGCAAAGGATCAATACCAACAAAAGTTAGCTCAGTTGGTAAGGATTTGACACGTCCTTATAAATGTCAAGTGTTTAATTCCCGCTGTCGAAGTGAAGGCTGTGTTGGTGGGTGATCTGTAAGTACCCTTATAAACGACCTATGATTCCTAAGGTTTGTCCTGACCAGTGGTGGGATCGGAATCGAATACACCAAACTTTTACATACAAAAAAAAACACAAAAGGATCAATTATTTAATATTTTAGAATTTTTGGCGTGCTAACTCATATAGTATTTAAGTTACGGGTGACCTCCGTCATTCACTACACAATATCAAAACCATCCATTTTACATACAGAAACATCTGAACACTTCCGAAGATGACTGGTCGTGTAAAAACCATCGGATGGGCGGCTCACGACAAATCCGGCGTACTCTCCCCTTTCGAATTCACTAGAAGGTAATAATATCTACATTTATGTTATAGTGGTGGAACTAGAGCAGGGTGACCATCAGACCGGTTACGTGGCTGTTCAAGGTGCTCGATCGGAAAGAGTCTTAAAAAATTGGGGTCTTAAATTTTTTGTTAATTATATATATATATATATATATATATAGACTTATATTTTCTTGAAAATAACAAGAATTGCTCATCATTTAATTTAATATAAGAATTCACAGGTCAAAGTTGTAGGAAAAAAAACGATAAAGGAAGAAGGAGATGTTTTGACCATAATTGTTTTTTTTTAAAACAAAAACTTGTTTGAATTTTTTACGATTATATATGACATTTAAAAAAAAAAATTAGTATAGGGTCCTAAAATGATTGAGACGACCGATGACAATCACCCCAACATAAAAACAACTATAGATCCACCTTTGCTCCTTTCACATCTTAGAGCTTGGTTGAGCCTTAAAATTGCCTTTTTGGTGAAAGATTCAGAGTCTTTAAAAATTATATTGATCGAAAATTAATTTGCAGAGCAACTGGGGATGAAGATGTAAGGTTGAAGGTGTTGTACTGTGGTGTCTGTCACTCGGACCTTCATATCATCAAGAACGAAATGGAATTCACTTCATACCCTTGCGTACCAGGGTACGTATTGAATATTTTGTTACTCTAAAATCTTTAATTGGTATTCAAATATCTTTTGCTTATACTATCTCCATCCCGAATTGTTTGTAACCTTTCATTTATTTTGTTGGGACATCCCAAATTATTTATCACGTTTCGAAAATCAATGAATATTTAGTATTATCTTTTCAGTCTTACCCATAATTTATTACTCAACTAAATATTACTATCTCCGTCCCTGATTATTTGCAACATTTACGCATATTAAGAAAATGATTGAAAAAAAATTATTATGAAGAAAAGAGTCTAAAATGACTCTAAATAATGATTAAAAAGTTATTATTAGTGGTTAGTTGGATAATAAATTAGGAGAAATAACAATAAATATTCATTGGTTTATGAAATGTCGTAAATAATTCGGGAAGAAGATAGTTATAATAACTTTCTCTCCTATCATTAATTTGGGGTATTTTATTTTATTTTTCATATTAATTATTTTTTAATAATTTCTTTGTTCTTGTTAAAAACTTTAAACGTGACAAACATTTTGGTACGGATAGTATTATTTTACCTTTAAATATTTTATAAAAAATAACTATTATAATATTTTAAAACACACCGTTAAATCAAACTGATTTAATAATTGAAAATTAATGGGCATAGATTAACTTTAACCGACATATTTCCCCAATTACTCAATTATTGACACAATCATTGAATTGAACAGGCATGAAGTAGTAGGTGAAGTGACAGAGACTGGGAGAAAAGTAGAGAAATTCAAAGTTGGAGACAAAGTAGGAGTTGGATTATTCGTGGAATCATGTAGGGAATGCGAGCAATGTACTAATGATTTAGAGCCCTATTGCCCCAAGATGAAAATGACATATTTATCCCTTGATGATGATGGAATTGTTAATCAAGGAGGATATTCCAAGGAGATGGTTGTCAAAGAACCCTTTGTATTTCGGTGGCCGGAAACTCTACCCCTCGCCGCCGGTGCTCCGCTTCTCGGAGCCGGAAGCACTGTTTATAGTCCAATGAAGTATTATGAACTTGATAAGCCAGGACAACATTTGGGAGTTGTTGGTCTAGGTGGACTTGGTCATTTAGCTGTCAAATTTGCCAAGGCTTTAGGACTCAAAGTTACCGTCATTAGTACCTCTCCCAGTAAGAAAGAAGAAGCCATAAAAAACCTTGGAGCTGATGCATTTTTGGTCAGCACTGATCAAGAGCAAATGCAGGTAATCAGGGCGTATTTCATCTTACAATCAGTTTAACTTTATTGAGAATGATTTATTTATTTTTACAATATTAAATACGATCCGACCCCACCGACAATTTTATGATTCCCTTTCTGTAAATTTAGGGATTTAAGGTAAAAAGTTTAGGTTTTACCGTCCAACTATAAACAATGAGTTTTTTATCTTTAGACTATTTAGACATACTAATAGTTGCATTTATTCGTTTGTCGAATTTAACTAAAGGGAAACTATTAGTATGTATGAACAGTCTAAGGACAAAAAACTCACGAGCCGAAGTTTGAAGGCGGAAAAAAACTTAAAATTTAAGATGACTAGACGATGTACCCTGAATTTACTAAGGAATAAAGCTGTATTCCGAATTTAAAACCTATCCTCTAACATGAAGTGCATCAAACTAACAAAACAAACTCTTTTTTTACCAAATTCTAAATAAGTTGGAAAACAATTCAAAATGCATACTTATATCGAGCCTTGCTAATGTTCTGATCTTTTGGGTTTCTGCAGAAAGCAATGAGCACAATGGATGGCATCATTGACACAGTATCAGCTTCTCATGCAGCGATGCCATTGATTTTTCTATTGAAACCTCACGGAAAACTAATTGTAGTTGGTGCACCAAATAAGCCACTTCAACTAGATATTCCATTTCTTGTTATGGGTAAGTGAGGGAAATAAAGTTAAGATTTTTTCACTTACACAATTTTTTGTGATTATTTTTTTTCTTCTCTTAGGGGATATCCAAGCACTAATTTGATTTATTTACAGGAAGAAAAATGCTAGGAACATCTGCGGTCGGAGGAATGAAGGAGACTCAAGAAATGCTTGATTTTGCAGCAGAACACAATATTGTTGCAGATGTTGAAGTTGTGTCAATTGACCATGTGAACGAAGCTTTAGAGCGTCTTGAGAAGGGTGATGTTAGATACAGATTTGTTCTTGATATTGGGAATGCAATTGCCTAGTATGTGGTTTTCGATTCAAACTAATTATTAGTTTGGGATTGAGAGAAAAAAAAATTGAATTTTTCATGTTATAGAAGCTGAGATTCAAAGTCAGTGAGTACTTTGATGCATTCTTCAAACTAAAATTTAGTAATTTGATGCAATATTGTTTGTTCCATTTGTGAATAACTTCACACAAATGTACCAACATTTGCTTGAATAAGAGTACTTTTTGTTATTGTCTTCACCCTTTCTCTTTTCCCTGTTTTTCCATTTGTTTTCCATTACAAGAAAACAACTCTTTACCGACTGAAAATTTCGGTCTCAAAATAGCGACAGAATACTTGATCGATTTGAGATCGGAAATAATTGTATCGTTATTCGGTCCCTAAATCATCCCTACCATTGATACCTTTAACAACCTCAATAAAAATAACAAGGTGGTCGCTAATTGATATCTAAATAGCTAATGATTATAAACTAACTCATTAATCAAAATAATTTAAAATGAAATAAATATACAGTAGCTAAATAGCCGATTAGAAACCAACATCATTAATAAAAATAATTAAAAAAGAAATACGACTTCTATCCCTAATTTTTTTAATGAAAATTTAATTCATGAAATAAATATAGAAAATACGTAAAGCTCTATTTTGATAAAACTAAGGTCTCTTACTAGCCTTATATCCAAATGTCATATGGTGCTCAATCTGAGCTTTTTAATTTTTGATTTTTATGCGAGTACACGGAAATAAAATCATCCTCCGGGTGAAAATCAGCAAAATCTTCATTGTCAGATTGGGGAAGTTCATCATTCAAATTCTCTGGACCATTGCTACTAGTGATTGGTGCATTCATAATAAGCTGTTTGTTGTTAGTAACCTCTCTTTGACCCACATTTTCGAAACTAGCATTTATTGATTTACTAAAATGACGTAAACTTGCAAAACAAATTCTCATTTTTCCGAATCATTTTTTTTTATGGGAATCGGGTAGCTCAGTGGTAAAAGTGCTACCCGTACGCGAGATGGAGGTCACAGTGGTCGATTCAAAAGTATCTCACTGTGAGGGTAAAATAAAATTCTCCTCCTTGTGAGGCTAAATTCCCCTCACTGGCGTGGGACGTCTACTGCAATCTCACTATCTCAGAGTCTCTCTACTCTTACAGCTCAGAGTCAAAAAAAAATTCTCATTTTTCATTTGTCAGTTTGATAAGTAGAACGGCCCACAGAAAAATGATTCGGAAGACAAATGATTTGCGTGATGACGGTGATCTGGTGTTGTGTGAGCTGATCCCAGACCAGTCCTCGATTGGGATCCAAAGTCGAGTTCATTGATTCCTTCTAACTTGGAGAATGTCGATTATATTGTTGTTGCTGCTGCTTCATCGTCGGTGGGGTGGGATGGACAGCCACCTCTTACAACAATTGACGTGCCGGATAACGTAATGGTTTAACTATCGATTAGAGACAAAACTCATTAATAAAAATAATTCAAAATTAAATAAGGATTCAATCACTAATTTTAACTAATAACCAGGGTCGGTCCTGACATTTCGGGGGCCCTGTGCGAAAATTAAAAATGGGTCTTTCGTATGAACATTAACATTTTCAACTTGTTACAATTTTTAAGTGATGTAATTCAATATGTTGCCTGATTGCCTCTGTACGTTGGAAACTTGGAAATTGGAATATATTAAATCTGAACATTGGACTATTGGAGTAATGGACATTGATGACTACATGGTAGCTTGGATATTTGGGCTGGGCTTAACATATAAACAGGTTATACTTAAAAAATTTTGGGGGCCCCTTGAGAGGGTGCCCTGCGCGGTTGCACCACCTTCATATGGGCTCGGGCCGGCCCTGCTAATAACAACTGAATAGAGACCAACCACATTAATAAAACTAATTAAAATGAAATAAATACATGGTCGCCCATTGATAGTTAAATAAAGACCAACCTCGTTAAAAAAAATAACACAAAATGAAATAAAGTTTCGATCGCTAGGTAGTTAAACAGCTACCGGTTGAAACCCAAACTAATAAAGAAAAATAATTCAAAATTAAATAAGGATTGAGTCTCTAATTGGTAGTACCGATTAGAGAAAAAAACTCATTAATAAATAAAATAAAAAATAAAAAGGAAACTTGATATAAATATAAATATAAGTTTCTATACTCGATTATTTTATCGAAAAGAAAAAAAGTTTTTATACTCAATAATTATTTAGTATTACATCATATTCGAGTAGGAAACTTAAAAAATAGGGAACATATGTGTGTTTATTTAGGAAAAATGGGTGTTAATTGTTTTATAAAAATAGTAATGTAATTTAGAAACAAATTAAAAAAATCAAATTGGTCGCTAATTGGTAGTTAAATAGCTACCGATTAGAGATCAAACTCATTAATACAAATAATTGAAAATTAAATAAGGGTTCAGTTTCTATTTGGTAGCTAAATAGCTACCGATTAGATATCAAACTCATTAATAAAAATAATTCAAAATGAAATAAAGAATTAGTAGCTAATCTACTAATTAAAGATCACACTCATTACTAAAAATAATTCAAATGAAATAAGAATTCATTCGCAAATTGGTAGCTAATACATCGCACAATTGAGTTCGTTGTCTGTCTAGGACCCTAAACCTTACAATATTCTTAACTAACAGTAGGCCAACTTTTATCCTCGTTAGGAACCGAGTCAGAACAGTGCAGATACAGAGACAAAGAGTGCTCCCTGGCACTTTAAACAGATATATTTTGATGATGTCCTGATATATGATCATCGACAGATAGAAGCTCAATTGAGAATAACTCATAGACTCCAACAAAACAATTAAACACATATACAATCCATACAGCTGAGCTCGATCGTCCAATCCAGACTCCATAATCACTGTTAACAATCCCTCTTTGATATTCCTGTGAGGGACAGGCTTCACTTATCAAATACAGTGTTTGACTATGCTTTTCCCCGAACAGAGGCCAAATACAAAGAATATGTCTATTGTGTCATAGTCCGCTTAGGAGAGCTTCACAATTAACTGTTAGCAACCCAACTTGTTTCTCCAGATAGGGTCCGGGCCTCACTTATCATTAATATTTATTAAGAACTCACGGGTTCTATCGGAATAGAAATTTGACATATCTTGATACAGATTCTTTTTTAGACAAAAGATCAAGACTATGGTGACTCTCAAATAACAATTATAAATATTACCCAAATCAAGAAAAGCTATATACATTTATTAGGCGCAGATTTTCGCAATTACAGCCATGCAATTCAATGCAACAATTATCAATACTTCATCCAATTTTTAAGGTACGAAAACATGAATTTTAAAATCGAAATCATAGCAAATCTAGTAATTACATTAAAACAACAGTTTATGCATATTTAAGGACTGGAAAATAAGGGTGAAGGATCCTTACTTGAAAAGCTTAACCGAATTACTCCAAAAACTCAAGAACACCGAAACGCAAGAATTTCCAGTCTACTTCAAACATTGGTATCTCATTTCTCAGAACTCGAAAATGCAATCCATTAGCGCTCACTTATATCCATTTTCAATTCTCTTCGAAATCGATATAAAATATGCCATAATCCGACAACGTTTACCCCTTCAACGATAGGAAACCCTCACAACACGCAGTTCTGCCGAAACTAGAATTTTCAGACTTCAAAACTAAATTACTCTCAACACAGAACTCCAAATCTTAATCCGTCGAATCCCAGATGTAGGGTTTTCAATTATATTTCCAACGATATAAGAATCACTCAATTCCAACACCAATTACTATGTCAGATGTTAGAAAACCCCTCCAACTCTCAATATGTCCTCTTTTCTCTCTCCTCCTTTTTCTATTTTCCTGTGGCTCCCTTTTCTCTTCCTTTTTTTTTATAAATTTTTTAATTTTTTAATTTTTTTTTTGAAGCTCGAAAGGGCGTTGTTCCCGAGGGGGAGAGTGCGGAGAGTACCCTAGAAAGGCCGATTAAAGCACGCCCCATGCTTGGGGAGGGTATTGCCTCACCAGAGGAGGAGAAGGATGCCTCACCAGAGGAGGAGATTATTGCCCCAATAAAGAGGAGATACGGGAATCAAACACGGGACCTCCTCCCCATGTTCGGGTAGCTTTACCACTTGGGCTACCCGATTCCCATTTTTTAATTTTTCTTTAATACTTATTTTTATAACCTACTCTCCTTAAGCCCCAATAACACCTCCTTAACTAAATCTCCTAGCCCACTAATATAACTCTCCAATCCTAACTCCTCATAAATAATTCCTTAATTACTCCATGGGGAGTCTTTCCAACAAACCCTCAAAGAGTTCCCCAACTTTTCTAAATTCTCACACTTAAGTCTTAAGATTCCCAACACGTACAAAACACCCCTTAACCAAACGTACCCCAATATAACACATACCATGTCATAAATTTAAATATGTTCATAATCACGTAGTCACACCAAATAAATTCATGCTTTAAGAGTCAAATAACACGTAAACAAAAAGTCCCGGGTATCACAAAATATTTCAGCATTTTGATGTTCATTCTGTTCATGCAACTAAAGTCCTCCTCGATTTGATTCTTAATGGCTTCAAGAGCCTCATTGTTTCTCATCATATGTATTGTCAAGGAGACAACACTATTGCTTTCAGGGACACCAACATAATCCTCAAGACTAGACACCCAATCTTGAATTCGACGAGGGTTAGGGGCAAAAGTAGAAGAAACATTTTCATGGGGGCATGACAGATCACCACAGCCACAAGGGAGCAGAATAAGTCAAACGATGGCTCTGATACCAAAATTGTCATGGATTTAACGTTTTCTAGCAAAAATTAAGCACCATGCACACACTGTACAAGAAGGCTAGGCAACAAAACACGAGTATAAGTGAACTCAACAAAATCAAGCAAGAAAGGAAAAGAAAAAAGAAAAAAAAAGAGACAAGTGTTTACAGACAATTCCCATCCTTGCATTGCACCACAAATTACACGGAAACAATCGTTACTTCCACGATATCGTGTATAATTATATATTCTATCTATACATCGAGGCACTATTAATATTACAAGCTAAATGGATGAGTTTTTTACACCCATCAAACAATTGGGAACACTACCCATGATATGAACATAGCCCCTAAAAACAGAGGAGCTAGTCAACAACTGCCCACAACCGCTATCTAGGTCCATGCCATGAACATCTACCACAAGCCAAGTCTACCCACATGAGCTGAGTCCCACAAAATCCAAATAGAAATTAGCCGAGGCCACTATAGACCGAAATTAAGGACACACATTTTGATGAAGAAACCTTAATTTTAAAGGTCAAGATTTGATAGCAAAAGGCTAAACTCGGATCTTTCTCTCTCTCGAAACAGTTTCCAAGAGGAATATACTCAACGCAACTCTAAAAAGGTCAAGTATCAATGGAGGTTAAAACACCACAACAAGCGAAACTATCTTGTTGATACAGTAACTCAAAGAATGAATGAAGTTCTACATAGAAGTTCAATTCACAAGTAACTAAGAAATAACCTTACCAAATATAATATGTCAAGTCTCCCTAATAACTAGGCCGAATTCCCTCTTAAATAGAGTGGAATTTTGTCCATAATGAACCCACAAAGGAAGAATCCTAATCTAGCTAGAATTCTTCAATCCTAGAATAGCAAACTAACTATAATAGCACCACTATCTAGACACACGGACAACATGTCCTTTATTATAGCCCTACTAACATAAATGCGGCTAACATTAAATAATAAATAATGATAAAGTTGAAATTCTAATTAAATTCTAGAATAGACTTTAATTTACAAGTTTCCTAAAATGCCCTTTAACCGTTTTTCTTCCAATTGTGTATCTTGCGTTCAAACGCGATTAAATGGATTTGATCTTTATGTCTTGCATTCTTTGAAGGCTTCTTTATCCCATGAACCTTTAGATTAAATACTTTAAGTACTTGGAACAAAGGCTTTCTTTGGGGACTTGAATTTGGAATGCATTAGTTAAGAACTTTGTCATTTGGATGAATGGCCTCTTTTAGCTTAATGGATGATCCCTCATGATTCCCTCCCTCTTGAAAAGTTTGCACATCATCCCTTCCTCCTTGAAAAGGATTCGTCCTCGAATCTTCTAATTCATGTAATGCAAGTGTAAGAACATTCTTGTCTTTCAACACATCATTCAGCATACTTCATTCGACTAGATTTCTCTTTCTTCTTGACCAACCCAATTGTCATCATTATTATGTATCATTATATTTTGAGTTGGGCAGCCCATATCAAGATGGTCTTGTTTGTGGTACTTAGGACATTCCGTTGGAATTGAAGATGAACCAATTGTCTTCCACTTTGAAGATGAATCCGTGGCTGTTTGTGTAGCTTTAAGGTGAACCATTGATGTTTGAACCGTGTTGTTGGGACCGTGGTTGTTTGGACTTGATCTATTTGAGCCGTGGCTATTTGGGGGATTTCATCTATTTGAGTCTTTTTGTTGCTCCATTTATCCAATCGGTCTACGATCTCATGGAGTTCATCCATTAAGCTTTTACCTTATCTTGATGTGTAGACCCCTTGTTTATCATCACACCTTTGATTTATTCCCTTTCATAGCCATACCTTTTATCATCATAATTAAAGTTGCCATCTTGTTCATCAATTTGGTGTTTCCTCCTTTGAACATAGGGCTGGTTTTTTGGCTTTTAAACGATCAAATATTTCGTTCATCTCTTCAAAGAATTCGGCTATATTTGATGATCCACCCTATTGAGACATATTAATCTTAACGAAAAACACTCATATTTGTTAAATAGAAAAATACTCATATTTGTTAAATAGAAAAACAATTCACTCAATATTCCAACAATACTCGTGAAAGAACTTCAACTATAGATGAATTAAAGATTCCTAATTTTGTTGCGTCGCACTACAAGAAAACTGTGTAACAGGGACGGACATTTCCGTCGCTAAACTTAGTTTAGCGACTGATTAATGACCGAATGACGTGGTCGTGTATTTTTCATCGCTAAGCAAATTACCGATCAAATACCGACGAAAAAGTTAGCGACCGAATATTCGGTCGCTATTTTCCAACCGAATACTGACCGAATGGTCAACATTGTTGTCTTTTGACTTTGACTATTTAACGACCGAATACCGACGGAAATGTTAGTGACCGAATATTCAGTCGCTATTTACCGACCGAATGGTCAGCATTGTTAACTTTTGACTTTGACTATTTAACGGCTGAATAGAGACGGAAATGTTAGCACCCTATATTTCATTCGCTAAATTGTTTTTATTCAAAAAAAAAAAAATCTGAAGTTTAATTAAATCCTTATTATAAAAAATATCAATACGCACAGAAATACAAACCAGAAACAGTATTAATAAGATCCCAAATAGAAAAAATAATCGATAAACCCAAAAATAACATTACATAACCAATTATCGTAGTAAAAACCACAAGTTTACACTTCTCATTTACATTACAACACTCCCAATCAAAGTTTGCACTTCTCATTACATTACAACACTCACAATCAAAGTTCACACTTTGAATTACAACACTCACAATCAAAGTGTGCACTTCTCATTTACATTACAACACTCACACACGCTGAATTATCAAAACTCACAATCAAAGTGTGCACTTCTTATTTACATTACAACACTCACAATCAAATTTTACACTTCTCATAAACTCCTTGATGTCATTTATATGTTTATCCTTGGAAATGCATGAGTTGCAATATGAAAATTGAAGAATCAAATTATTTTATGGCAATGAAATTACCACTTTGAATTATGTTAGAAAGTTATACAATACGACAATTAAGTTATGGTAATAAAGTACTAAAAAATAAACCAACAAATATTACTCACCTTCAATATGTGGAATTCCAAGAAGTGAGAAAAAGATTAATCATTATAAATCATCCTCCACATAAATTCATCCTCTTCTTTAGAATTGTCATCACCCGACATAATTTCATCATCATCATCATCTTCATCAACACGGCTCGTACCGGCCACAAGTACAACTTCAATTTTCCCTGACCGGTGTGCAAGTTGACCAACTTCAGTAACAGTTGGATCAATGTGACTCCATTATAAACACAATATCTGCATACATCAAGTCTTAATAATTAAATGCATATTAACAAGAATCTTATGTTTGATGATTTTCAACCTTATTTTTCAAGTAATTATTAACTTGTGATAATGGCATCTTGAAATGTATGCGAATTTTATTGTGCAATAGAACTAATATGAATGTTCTTGTTATGTTCGATTATCAATTATTTACTTATTGGACTAAAATGATATAATTATTACTTAGCAAACCAAGCAAATCTCTTGAAAAAGTTGAGATTTTTTTTTAATTTGCTACTAATTATTACGCAAGCTTATCCCATTCTTTCATTGAAAAACAAAGAAACATGCCCCAAAAAAAAAAAAATTGCAAGAAATTATGAGAATTGCAAGAAATTATAGAAAACCCATGTATTAAAATCCAAGCAGGAATCAGTACTACCTCCCCTCTATTTTTGTTTTAATCTTCTCAAAATAGATGTACTTATTACAATTGTTAAGAATAAAAGCTAGATAAGGCAAGATTCTCACGTAAACCCTAACAACTGAAATCGGAGGTGGTGGAGATGGCTTGGAGGTGCCGGAGGTGGTGGCGACGTCTTGGAGGTGCCAGAGGTGGTGGCGATGGAAGGAGGGAGGGGTTTCGCGGTGGATTTGGGGGGAAATCGTCGGAAGAGGTGGTGGTGAAGATGGAGGTCGTGGCTGGGCAGAATGAAGAAAGAGGGAGAGGCTTATTGCCTTAGACATTTATAGAGAAATAAAACACACAAAACGACGTCGTTTAGGCATTTAAAAATAGTGATCGAATAGCGACCGAGTTGGAAAAATAATAGCGGCCGAATAGCAACGGCCTTGGCAATTTCGGCCGCTATTCGGTCGCCCTTTAGCTTAATAGCGACCGAATAGCAAAGGACCACGCTAAAAAATTATAAATCCGAAAACCGACATCGTTCAGAATGCGAGTACGAACTAATATGAATATTTTAGTAATTATTTGTTTGTTAATAATAAATTATTAAAATTTTAACTCCATCACTTAATGATTCACGTAAATGCAAACATAAATGTATTACTTGAATTGTTCTGCTTCGAGTATATAGAGGTATTTTGTGAATAAATATTAGTTTTAATTATTTCAATATTCAAGTTAATGTGTGTGTGTGTGTGTGTGTGTGTGTGTATATATATATATATATATATATATATATATATATATATATATATATATTGCAATAGTAACTAAAATAGGCAAAATGTTTTTATATATCCTTAAAACCCCGCTATTTTATTAAAAACGGAATCCGGGAAAATAATAGCGACCGAATTTTTCAATTCAGTCGCTATTTGGTCTCTATTATTTTCCTGAATTCCGTTTTTTTATAAAATAGCGGGGTTTTTAAGGATATATAGAAACATTTTTCCTATTCGGTTGCTATTATTTTCCTGGACTCCGTTTTTTATAAAATAGAGGTGTTTTTTAAGGATATATAGAATCATTTTTCCTATTTTAGTTACTATTAAGCAAAATGTTTCTATATATCCTTAAAAACCCCGCTATTTTATAAAAAAACGGAATCCGGGAAAATAATAGCGACCGAATAGCGACAGCCTTGGCAAATTTGATCGCTATTCGGTCGCCCAACCCTAACCCTAATTTGGTCACTATTCGGTCGTTATTCTGTCGGTAATCCGTCGTTATTTTCCGTCGGTATTCTGTCGTTAACGTACATAAAACGACGTCGTTTTGTATCCTTCATTTATTACTATACAAATATACACTGTTATGTATTCCGTCGGTATTCGGTCGTTAACTTCTGTCGGTATTCGGTCGTTATATATTCCATCGGTAAACGGTCGTTGATATCCGTCGGTAGTCGGTCCTTAAGGGTGAACAAAACGACGGCGTTTCAATTTTATCAACGGGACCGATGTGGCCGACGGAGGGGTATCCTTTTGTGTTTAGGATAATGAAGATCTCAATCTTTTAGTTTCTTGATTCTTGTTCTTGAATATTTTCTTTCTTTTTCTTTGAACTTACCATTTTCTTGGCCGATTTATGTATCAAAGAATTCAGGTTTGAAGACTCTTTAATTCTTGATTTTGTAATGGATGACACGGCAAGAAGAAAGGGGTGAACAATTACCAATTCTTGACACGAGGCTCGAAGCACTTGGAATCAAGAAGTTTTCTTTTGGCTTGTTCAATAAATAAATATAACTCTCGGCCTAGAATTATTTTTTTGAGGCTCTTTTTTTTATCCAAGCAAACAAGAAAATTTTCAAGAAAGCGGTAAAGGTACACCAAGAAAGTGATCAACCTTGTGCTCTGATACCAACTGATGAAGAAACTTAAATGTCCTTTATTATAGCCCTACTAACATAAATGCGGCTAACATTGAATAATAAATAATAATAAAGCTGAAATTCTAATTAAAGCCTAGAATAGACTTTAATTTAAAAGTTTCCTAAAATGTTATTTAACCGTTTTCCTTCCAATTGTGTATCTTGCCTTCAAACGCAATTAAATGGATTTGATCTTTGTGTCTTGCATTCTTTGAAGGCTTCTTTGTCCCATGAACCTTTAGATTAAATACTTTAATTACTTGGAAAAAATGCTTTCTTTGAGGACATGGATTTGGATTGCATGAGTTAAGAACTTGGTCATTTGGATGAATGACCTCTTTTAGTTTCATGGATGATCCCTCATCACACACTTTAGGAGAAATGATCTTTAGTGACAAGAATTATTGTGACGACAAAAAATCTTGTCACTAAAGATACACATTTAGTGACATTAGTTAATGTTGTCACTGAAAAACAAAGAGGGTTAATTTTAATGACGACAACAATTTCGTCACTAAATATCTCAAAATAGTGACAACTTGAGAAATATTGTCACTAAAGTAGTACGTAATAGTGAAGACATTTTTATTGTCATTATATACTCATATAGGGACAAAAATTACGTTGTCATTATTCATTCTTCTCAGTGACTAAATGTGTTGTCACTAAATATCTTAAATAAGTGACAACTTGAAAAATCTTGTCACTAAAGTTGTAGGTAATAGTGTCAACCTTTTTCTTGTCACTATATGTTCATATAGTGACAAAACATTACGTTGTCACTATTCATTCTTCTCAGTAACAAAATATGTTGTCACTAAATGTTGTCATTAATTTTGAACTTTCTAATTAATGATTTTAATTGTTTAATTTTAAGAGTTCTTGTCAAAAATGTAATTTTATTATACATATTAGGCTTATGTATATATGTAAAACTTATTTTCTGCGCATTTAAATAACTTTAAGAAATAAATTAGAATTTAATTATTTTTTGAAATATTTAAATATTAATTTAATGAAAATTTGCATGGGATATAGTATAAATATTAAATATGATAGAATATGACACAAATATGTTTGCAGCTCAGCAGTTTGCATCCACAAAGGATGTTATCATTTAATGACATGTGACGTAGGCAACATGCATGTCCAACGTGGACTCCATATGTCCAGGTGGCCTCTAGGTTAGCGACCACGTGGCATGGGCCCTGGAGATTAATTATTTTTTAACGACGCCACTATCTTGTCACTGACATTTTTAATTTTCAGCCTTAGAAAATTTTAACAGTTGTCACTAAAGAGTAGTATCTAGTGACAAGTTTTATTGTGCATGCCAATATCTAGTGACGACATTTTAGTTGTCACTAAAATAAAATCTTTAGTGACGACACCTAATGTCATCACAAATAACCTTTAGTGACGGTGAATTAGTGACAACTTTGAGGAAACATGAATGGCTTATTATTAATGTGAACGAATATTGACCACACGGTCCACACCACATAGTCTAATGAACCGTAATTAATATCAAAATTTTCCAACTTAAATCTTGAAGGTCTCTCAAAAGTAGCCTAGTTCAATCATAACCACTCTTGTACATGTTATGGGAGTCTAACCAGCTCTGCCCCTATCCAGTAACCATTCTGACTGGGGCCAGGAACCCATAAATTTGCCTCATTTTCAAAAGCCACTTGTAGTCTATAAGACTATAACTTGTAGACTATTTTTTTTTGAAAAAATCTTATATTATAATGTATTAGTAATTATGAACTTTTTGATGAAATCTGATAAATATTATAGTCTCTTACACACTTAAGTTTGTTACAATTTTAACCAAAATTGTTAAGATATAAGTGGTGTCATTCCTATAATTCACGAACTAATTTTAAATCGTAAAGGGATTCAAAATGTTCACAGGACGAGCTGTTACAAAAACAAAACTAAAATTACAAAAAAAAAAAAAAAATTTAATTTTTTGGAAAAAATTGCCCCCTGGCTCCGCCAATGGGTATGGACATTGTCATACACTGTCATATTATCCGAATATTTTCATGATATTTACAATACGTTCTCTTTCAACATGACTTACATGATAATAGAGTCACCTGGGTTGATGCCGTTTTCCTCTCTAGTTTTATGCATCAGAAAAGCGATAATATTAGGGCTACTTTCTTTTCTAGTTGTATGACATATGATAATTATACATTAATCTTGCAACTCTTTTCTCCAATATGACTTAAGCACCAACTAACATTTGAAGTTAATCTTAATTCAGGTTATTAACCTAAGTCTCATGTTGAAGTTGTTACATAATGATAAGGGTTTAATGCAGTTTACTACCTCTAGGTTAAGGGGTAATTTTTTTTAAAAAAAGTTTATTTATTTATTTATTTATTGGGGGAAGGGGAACCTATCTATTACAAGAAATGAGGGATTCAAGAAGCGGGGAGGGGATTCGAACTCATTACATTTACGTCATGAGGCCTCAGCCTTGGTTAATGTGTAATTGCATGTTAATCCCCTATGTCTATAAAAGACCCCAAGGAGCTCCCGTTAGTCAACTGCTAAAGTAGTAAATTTCCATTAAATAGGAAGGGAAATGTCAAATATGTCCCTCACTTACAACTGCCAATGTTATTACTATTCACATCGGTTTTGAGTGTATAATCAATCTTAACCTCCCCTTCAATGGATGATCATCAAGTTTATAATAAATACGCCAATGCAATGAATGGGGGTTAAAATTTAATACAAACTTGCATTACGTGGATAAAATGTCATTGCCAGCTATAAGTCAAGAACATATTGGTCACTCTAATGCCTATTTAACGGAAGTTTACTACTTTAGCTGTTGAGTAGCGCTCTTGGGACATATTGGTCCGTATGTTCTTTTGCTCATAATATAAGACTTATAAGACATGTAACGAATTAAAAAAGCAAAAAATAAAGTAATTTGTTAGTTTTTAGATCGGCTGATGTTAGAGATGTTGCCAACGCGCATATTCTAACTTTTGAAGTTCCCACAACAAGTGGGTGATACTGCATTGTTGAGAGAACCGCACACTGCTCTGAAATCGTCAAGATTCTTAGACAACTTTACTCTTCTCTTCAACTTTCCCTGAAGCAAGTGTTTTTTTTAATTTTTCCTTACATTTGTTCTCCACTTTCATTTCAAACTCCAATACCAAATTGCACTTTGAGTCCACATATCCTATCACAAACAATTCAGTTTTTCGACCCTCGAAACAGAAATTCTTAAATAAAAAAAATTCAAAATTTAATTGTTTGTAGACTTTATAAGTATTCCATGTAAGTTCTAAAACCAGCGTTCATCTCCATATGTTATTTTGTGCAACATCCCGGATGTATATACAGTATTGGATAATTTTTTAAAGTTAATGAATTGCACAAAATTCCAGATATGTTAGAAAAACCATTCTAAATTAAAAGTTACCTTGCTGTTTTACCTCTATTACAATATGTTTTGATAATTTTAAAATTTATTTTTTACTTACTGCAGATCTTCTTACAATAATCTCCTTCCACTTTCAATTTTTGGAGTATCAAATGAGAAAGCAAAAAGATTGGGAATCAAGTTTACTCCTTTGGAAGTGAGTTTAAAGGACAATGTGGAGAGTTTAAAGGAGAAATATCTAGTTAAATTTTATATTTTTTGCATTGATTTATAGAAATAAATTATCAGTCAAAAAGACCTGTATGATTATTGCAGAAGAAAGTTTCTTTCTACTAGTTAGTATTGTCACTGCTAAAGTGGTGAAAAAGTAAAACTTTTAAAGACAAAAGGCTCGGTTAAAGCTCGAATTGAGCTTTTTTCGAGAAACAAATGAGTAAAACTCAATTTTTTTTAGTGTCATAGAAAATAAATTTCATTATGTTACAAGAAGATAAAAAGAGAAATGATTGTTGGCTAAGCCCCAATTAAGTTAAAATTTGGCTAAATGAAATAAATTGGGCTTAGCAGGACCTATGTGCCCTTGGTGCCTATTTGTTTTGATATTTAAAAAGAAATAGAACTGACCCAATTTAAAGTTGTTGGCTATGTAGGGATAGAAAACATTTTCATGGAGTTATTGGGATGATGTGACATTAGTGTGACTTAGTAGAGAATTTTGAAAATTGTATTGGGTTATTATTTTCCTCGACTGAATGAGAGTTTCGTCGGGATAGACACATTTGTTTGTAGACTGTCAAATGGATAATATATGGACGGTGTAGATTATTCTTTAGGGTTTATCTCGGATCAATGTCGTGGACTATAGCATTTTAAATAATCCGAATCAATGATGTGGACTAGAGCATTGTAGATTATTCGTTAGGGTTCATCCGGATATGTATGTAGGAGAGTTCATCTTTGGAAAAGGTGCCAAGATTCCCAACGCCTCTACTTGATGCATGAGTTGTGTTTAATATGCTTTTAGAGGTGTTTCGTTGGAGGTCTATGCCTTATCATTTATTTGGAAGTACCTCTCCAGAGGTTTTTCTTTGTCGAGTGGCTGGGGTTTTTTTGTATGGAAAATAAGAGTTCAGATTTGTCTTTACACTTCCGTTCACTTTTATTTGTTATGCAAAATTCTTCATATTTTGAAAACTTAGACGCCATGCCCAAAAACTCATGAACCTCCGTTGGCACCTCTATAATTGTGATACATGAGACTTTTAGAAATTAATTTTGCATGTCTTTCATTTAATTATGCATGTATGTGTTTATTATTTGTTATAGGATGAACTATGTGACATTTAATGTGACTATGTTTCTAATTATATGTTGCAACATGTTTATGTGTTATATGTGGTATGTTTCGTGTGAGGGGCGTTTTGGTCTTAATTGTACGCTTAGGGACTTAAGTGTTGACTTTGGGAAATGAATTGTATGGAAATTGAAGAGTCTCTAGAGAGGGTGTTATGGATAGAGTTTTGAAAGAAGTTAACAGTTAAAACAAAATGAGAGAAAGAGAGAAGAAGAAAGTGTGCAAAATTTTTAGTGTTGTGAGGTTTTCTGAGCGATTATCATAGCAAACGAAGTCGAAATCAAGTGATTCTTATTGAGTTTCGAAGCTCACTGATTGACTATGCTAATTCTGGGAGTTGACGGATAGCAATTTGTAGTTCAGTGAGAGAGAGAGAGAGAGAGAGAGAGAGAGAGAGAGAGAGTAATTCCAGATTGAGTAGGCTGATTCTAACATTTTAAGGAATTTTGGATTTTTGGGAATTTTTGTTAAATTTGACTTGTATGGATCCTTTTCCGGTCTTTAAACTTCATGAATTGTTGTTTTTACTAAATTTACTAATTTACGAGGTCTTGGTTTTCATTCATATTTTACTGTATTGAAATCGGACGAGGCATTCATGTAATTTGTTATTGTTGTGAATTCGATTGTTGAATTGTTGAATTGTTGTGCTTGGTAATTGTTCTTAATTGATTGTTTTGTTGGAGTCTTTGTGTGTTATTTTCCCAATTAGATATCATATTTGTCGATAATCCTAATCCAGGACATCGTCAAACTTAATCAGTTAAAGTGCCCGAGAGCACTATCAGTCAGTTTAGCCTTAGACTCAATTTCTAACGAGAATAAAACGTATGACTGTTAACAGTCGTTGTGGAGTTCAAAAGGGTGAGCGATGACATAATAGACGCGTCCTTAAACATCAGGTCCTGTCGTTCGGAGGGTAGTAATATCTGAATCCAAGCTAAGCTCAGCCATGCCCTTCATGACGGGTAATAGTTAAGGGCTGTTGACAGGGATATAGAATTGTTACCATATTTTGGAGCTCAATTGTGCGAATTGTATGTGTTTTATTTATTTGAATTGTATCAGTTAATCCAACACGAAAATCCCTTTGAAGTGTATGAGTAGTCATGTTGCTCGTAGCACAATTTTCGATTCCTTTGTGTCAGATTCATGGGATATAGCTTGAGCATGTTAGTAGTTTGGATTAGTATTTGTTTTGGTAAATGTTTTGGAGTCCAAAAGCTGGATTTCTGTCTGGAAAAGAGTTATGCAGAAAATGGATTTCATGTACAAATTTGTATATGAAAAAAAGGATTATGTAGTTCGCGGACGAAGCATTCGTCCCCAGCTTCGTCCGCGACTGTGTCCGCACAACTACTGGGGCTTCTATTTTCTTGCGGACGATCCTGCAGAGGACTCGCATAAGATCCTTTCGTCAGTAGTCTCTGGCACTATCCTGTTGACGATACTACGGACGAAAAACATAACACATAACATGGTTTAAAGTTAAATAGATACGAAATTATATAATGTAACAAAATAAATTCAAGCCAATGTAACAAGTCATGAAAAAATTATTATACGTCACTAGCACGTAAGCAAAAAGTTTCGGGTACCACAATTAGATTCTTTCTGTCTATTTTTTGTGATTTTACTTTCAATACATGAGGTATTTTGAAGAATATTTCAGTCATTTCTATTTATTTCACACAAGAAAATTTTAAATACTCGATTGTTAAACAAATAACTTTATATATCTAATTTAAATTAACCCAAAAATCCTTAAACGCGCCTTCTTCACCTTCATCTTCATCACCTCACCCTTCTCCACAACCACCGCCGGCAACCACCACCAAAGCTTTAGTAACCTAACATGAAACAAATTCTAAACTAAATCATATTCATTTAAACTCAAATTAAGTAATCTCGTTCATTTAAACTCTAAAAAATTCCAAAGTTAAGAATATTGAAAAACCCATTTCAGCTTTAAGCATCTATTACTGATGGTAATATTGATGAAAAAAGTTGGAAGTGGATTTGGTCGACTAAATGTAATCAATGTATTAAATTATTCTTGTGGACGTGCAACCATGATCGTCTTCCGACTAAGGAACATCTTCATATTAGAAATTTCATTGATTCACCTTTATGTTCTATCTGTGATCAAGAGATTGAGTCTGTCGAACATGTCCTTAAGAACTGTGTTGCGGCTAAGGAATTGTGGAATGATTTGAATTTGTATTACCATTTACCTGTGCTTACTAATGCGGATTTCTCTACCTGGATTAGTAAAGGGACTCAATCTGCCAAAGAATCTGTTTTTAACAGCTTACCTTGGGGTACTTTATTTAGCTATGCTTTATGGGTATTATGGACTAGGAGAAAAAAGTTGTGTTTGCCTCTGGGAAAGCGGACTGTACAATACTTCAAGAAGTCATTGCTAAGGCAATGGAATTCTTTGCCTTTGGGAGCTATCAGTTCAAGAACAAGAATAGGGCCTCTGTTTTGGTTAACTGGGACAAGCCTACCGAGGGGTTGTTTAAGTTGAACGTGGATGATTCGTCCTATGGTAATCCGGGTAGGGGGTAGCGGTGACCTTATCCGGGATCATGCAAGAGGATTAGAGGATTTGTGAGAAACTTGGGGATTTGTTCGAATAATGTGGCGGAACCTTGAGATTTTAGAGAGGGATTTAAAATGGCTATTGATCTTAATATTAATCAACTTGAAGTTGAACTTGATGCTAAACTGATTATTAACCTTATTCTTCATACGGATATTTTTACACATCTTTTAGCTACTCTCATATATGATTGCAAGGAGTTACTCAAAAGGTTGCCGGGGACTAGGATGTATCATATTTACAGGGAGGAGTAACGTGTGCGCGGATTGCCTAGCGAAGACTGGATCTTCTTTATCTTGTGCTTTTACTTCCTTTGTTTCTATTTCCTCTTTTGTGCGCCAACTAGTGGCGAGGGATGCCCATTTATTATGTTAGATCTATCTGTAAAGAATCTAATTGTATTTTAGATCCTTGTTGATTTGTTATTTTTATTATTCCTATGTTTACCAAAAAAAACAAAAATGTAAAGATTTGACTGTGTTTTCTCTGCTAGTTTCCTTTTGGTAAGTGTTGACTGGATTTTATTTTATTTTTTTTATATAAATTTTTTTTTGAGTTTGTTTCAGTTTTTTTTTTCAGAAACTATTCAACATTGTCCTAAAATCTTCAAAAATCCAAACAATTGCAAAACATTTCACTCAAAGACGACAACTTTTATACCGAATGCATACCCTATATGAAATCCCTACTTCCAGTTTCTCAAATTATCTCCAAATCATTATCCCTCTTATCTCCACACGCAATGATTGAGACCTGAATTTTTGTTTTTGAATTGAATTAGGGAATGAAACCTCAAGTACTAATCCATTAATAATTTGATTTGAATTTGAGACTGAGATTAGGAATCTCAGACTGAAACTCAATCTAATCCTACCCTAAACCTGTTTCTAACAGAGATTTGAAGGTTAGCTACATATTTATACTAGGTATTAACATTTCAAAACAGATATTCATATTTTGTTTAATCCATTTTTTTTTTTTTTTATCTGTTGCGAAATTGAATATCTCATTTTAATTGAGTGGAAAAGGCTCAGGAGCAAGTGATCCATCAATGGATAAAGAAATGGGACGGGGAAGTTAATAAGAAATGGACCACAAAACCTTAAATACTGGAAGGCATCTTGTGTAGGTGAAATGCCCTTTCTTCTACCATGTGAACTGATTACAGCTTTGCTGGATTTGGACCACATCGTACCACAACCCTGTTACGCAATTTAATTGTTTGATGTCTTCGTGATTTTTTTTTTACAAAAGATCAAGTAAAATCACAGAATCGGTTAAAATATATCTCATGTTTTAATAAATATTTAACTCGAAATTTAAATAATTACAGATATATTATTATTCTATGCTTCACATTCTTTAAAGGTCGAGCTTATGTCTTTTTCATAGTTCTTGTGAATGATATTAATGTAATAGGTAAAAAATTAGAAATAGCAAAAAAAAATTCACATAGCAATTCTGAATGATGAGAAAATGTACGAGTATAGACGATTTCAACCCATATATGTCAAGGAGATCGGACGCCACAAACTGCAAATCACCTCCTAATCTCAATAAGATTTATTTTGGGATATTTTTTGTGTTGGTCCCAAACGAGGCCATTAGTTCCCGCGCCCTTAATTATGAACTTGTGGTCTCTTTCTAGCAACAAATTCCTCATTAAACTTTGCCACTGCACCTTAGTTGGTTCAAATAGCAAACGGTGATTAGAATAGATCTTCTGTCTTGAACATGTATCACATTTTTTTTATCACATTAATAAAAATGTGTTAAGTGCCAGTTTAAAAGTAAAAAATTTATAACCTAAAAAAAATATGGAATTGTAAGGAAAGTAGCCCTGATTGCCGATTGGGTTGGTTCTATAGCTCTTTTATGAATTTGCAATTTTTTTATCCTTCTGGTCTGTCCTTGATCCAATGTGGACAGTGGCGGAGTCAGGAATTTATCTTTTGGGGCACAATTAACAATGACAAAATAAATTCATAAGAGCATATAAAATATTTTATTACAATTGTTCCCTATGCATTTTCATACTTTGATAATATTCTACAATTACATCATTTTTTATAGTTTCAAACACATATTTCTCAACAAATGCAATTAAACTAACATTCAACCACTGATCTCCAATTTGATTGTGTAGACAATTTTGAAAAAAATCATTGCAGAAAATACTCTCTCATCTGAAGCAGTAGCCACTGGTAGAATTAAAGCCAATGTCAAAATCTTGTAAACTAATGGGTAAACTTGATGCTTGTTTTCTGCAAATAACCTCTGTGAAAGCTCACTAAAATCCTGCAATCCTTGAAACTCTTCACTCATACGCATGTAAATAATATATGTATCAAGTCGATCATCCATTGCTAAGATATATCGTGCATCAAAATCCAATGGATAGTATCCACATAGTCGAATCAATTTGTTTTTGTCAAAATCAGCAAATGATCTATTTGGACACAAGCACGCAACACAAATTTTGTAGCTGGAAATAAATGGTTTCTAGGTTGACTACAGTTTTGTTTTTTGCTAAATAAGTTATAGACTAGAGTTGTACACACTTTTGTTCACCCTTTTCTAGTAGTAATTTTATTTTTTTATTAAATAAATATTATAATCTTCTACGCACTTAAACTTGTTACAATTTTAACAAAATTTGTTAAGATATAAGTGGTGTCATTGTCATGAGAGTGGTTGTCCCAGTGGGGGAGCACTCGACCGGGGACCGTGAGGTCACAGGTTCGACACCCCCTCCCCCCTTCCCTCCCCGAATAAAAAAAAAAGTGATGTCATTTCTATAATTCACGAAATAAATAATATAATTTTAAATCGTAAAGTGATTCAAAATGGGTATAATAAATAATGTTCACAGGACGAGGTGTTAGAAAAAACAAAACTAAAACAAAAAAAAAAAAAAATTGGAAAAAACTGGTGGGGCACAGGCCCTACTATGCCTCCGCCAGTGAATGTGGAGAAAGGGTATATTCGTTGGCCAAGAATCTTCTGTTCCAAAACCCTATGCTCATCCCTGTTCCCCTATCGTAATTTGACATGTGTCCAACAGCTCGAAACACATAATCCTCTTCCGTCAAGTTCCGTTACGTTCCATATTTTCTTTTTCTCTTTTTTTTTTAGTAGGTCCCACTAAATAATGGTATTCTCTTACTTTTTCTTGGTAACATGTTTTGTCCTTTTTTCCCTCTCCCACAAATTACCATTGTCAGAAAAAACTAACACAACATCCGGAAAATACCAGAAATCACCAACATTGTCTTGGGAATTGTCATGACATGGCAGCCCAAAAATGGAGAGGAACATTTTTTGCCATAACGGAAGTCTCACTTCCGTCTTGGCTGACGTGACACTCTCCCCGACGCGCCTTGCCACCTCAGCCAAGACGGAAGTCCCCCAGAACGGACACTTCCGTTCTCAACTGACAGTGTTAAAAATCAACCCAAACCCTAATTTGATCCGTGACCTGAGAACGAAATTGCCACTTCCGTCCTCAAATTACAAATTTGCAGTGTCTAGTATTTTCTCACTTTTGCCTTACAATAATGTGGACCAATTTGAGGACGGAAATCCCACTTCCGGGATTATAAATCCTATCCACTCTACACCAAAATTTTAATAAAATTCACTGCATTTTCTCACATCAACATACCCTGCAACTCATTCGTACCCTTCAACTCATTTATTTCCATAAAAACCATATCTTCCCTAATATAATTTGATAATGAATATCGAAATGGATCCTGCCCTGGAAGAGTATTTCAGACACCAATTTAGAATTGCGGTCGGAAATCAAACCGATTGAAAAATGGTAGTATTTTATTTTGTAATGTGTAAGTTTTTTTAGATGAAATGTGTTTAGCTATCTAAGTAATTTTTTTTTGTAGCGCCTTCCATCAAAGTACACAAATTGGTTGGAGCAACCTGGTCTCGGGTTAGCAAGTTCTGTCTATCTGAATGACGACTTTGGGAATCAATTGTGGGTTTATGTAACCAAAATAGATGATACGTACTACCTAGACGGAGGATTAAACAATTTTTTCTTTACAACAATCTTCGTCCCACAGATAAAGTTCATTTTATACCCTCTCCAACGAATGTACTAGATATTTCTGTTAAGGGATGGCCCGGGATAAGTTACCTGAAGGGCGAATTATCCTATCCCTCTGACAGGGCTTTTTTCCAGCAAAGTTTTCGAATAGACATTGACAAAACCTATTCGGCACTTTCTAAACCGGTACGTTTTCTAATATTAAAATTTTAGTAATAAATTCGTTCATTTTACAAGTATGGGTTGTAATGTTTTTTCCCGTGTACAGTGGATATGTAGAAACTACATGCAATGTCGTGTTAGAATGCAACATGGAATCCCCGAAGTACTACACATGCGCAATTTTCACGGGAACAAATTGACACTCCAAGTGGCTAGAGACGAAGGCGGAGACGATTACTATTTTTTTGGATGGGATGAGTTTGTTGTGTTTTCAAGATTACACCCCGGTGACCATGTACAAATTCATCCAGCCCCCTACGATATCCTTGATTATAGGGCCGGGAATGATGATTTTGCCAATTTATTACGTCAACTTTAATAATAAGTCATTGTAATGTTTGCAATTTTTGGATATTGAATGAAAAAAATTAAATACATTTAAAACAACTTTATACGATTGCTAACAAAATTGATAATTTATACATTCTAAACTATTACAAATTAGTAAAATTGAAATACAATTAATGTGGAGGAGGTGCTTGGTCAAGATTTGCTAACATGGGGCAAGTCTTACGGTTGTGACCGACTTGTTTACAGTGACTGCACTTCTTTTCTCTTTGAGTTCCCCTGTTCTCTGTGTCCATAGGCATTTGAAATCTCCGCCTTTGAGGTCGACCCACCTGCGTACCTTTCATGTTAGGAGGGTGATGTGTCATATCAAAAAGAGGAGGTCTCCAATGAATGGGATCAAGTACAGGGTATAAAATGGACTTGCACGTATTTCTATAATGCTCGAGAAAATAGACATGGTGGATATACTTAGAAGCATCCTCCATGATCGATTTGGACACAGCAATGACATGTGAGCATGTAATTGAATAAGTAGACCATTTATCACAGTTACAAGCACGAGCTGATAAGTTGACCGAGTATAATTTTTCACCTTCGCCAGGTCCTCTATGTCGGGACATGACCCTATAGATACATTGGTCTTTGTGGTGTCGTTGCACAGTCAAACTTGTTGTTTTTTCTTCGTACGTGAAGTACTGATCCCTTGTTCTCTTAGGGAATGGCGTTTGACAACTATTAGCGTCTTCCTGTTGTGTGTCAAAATAATGTACAAGCTTGAAAAATATCATCTCCACAAGAGCTTTCAAAGGCAGCGCTCTAGACTGTTTCAGAACGCTGTTAAGCGCCTCAGACATGTTTGTCGTCATGCAACCAAAACGCTTTCCCCCGTCGTATACCAAAGTCCACAACTCTTTGGGATGCTGTATCAACCAGTTAAATGCATCCTCATCTTTTTGTTTAATACGATCAAGATAAAAATCGCACTTACTTTTTTTCTTTTGTGTTGCAGCAATCCACACATAATCTTTCAATTCTTTGTTTTTGCATGAGAGTGGAAATTTGACCTGTAATGCCTAAGGCAATATCGGTGCACTGCCATTGGAGGTTGCCATCCGGGGACGCTAGCCACGACACTAAGAATGCCGGCAAGACGATCGATAAGAAGACAAACTTGTAAGTCTTTCACAACATGTTTCCTTAAGTTGTTAAGGAACCATGACCAAGTGGAAGTTGGCTCTGATTCGACCAAGGCAAAATTTAATTGTTAACATCCTGAGTGCTTGCAACCAAGAGTACCCCTTTATAATTCCCCCTAAGATGTGTGCCATCAATTGAAATTATAGGTCGACACCAGTTGTAACCGTCAACTAACGATTTAAAAGTCCAGAACAATGTCTTGAACACCTTAGGGCCATTAACAGTTAGTCGTGGATGGTAAACAAATTTGACTATAGCACCCGGGTTAGAATCATGTAGTGCCCGTATATACAGTGGCAGTACTTGGAAAGTTGATTTCCAAGTACCCAAAAAGTGTTTCTATAGCATGTCGGCGGGCATACCAAGCTTTTCTATAGGTACAAGTCAAACTCATATTATTTTCACAAGCAGCCCTAATCAATTTAACGTAAATTTCAGAATCAGCCTGTACAAGGTATAGAATTTTTACCCCAATGCAGCTAGAGGACATATTGTGTTTTTTATTCTGGTCCATCAAACAGTAGTGTCCCTGGTTAAGCTTGGTAACCTTCCACATTCCATCCACCCTTCTTTGGTTAACGCGAATGTACCAACTGCATCGGCTGTTTTCTGTTGAGTTTCTACACACCCCGCTGAACCATTGTTTGTTGCTCATGTCTCTTTTCCACTCCCTCAAGGCCACCTTGTCATGCCACACGTTAACTGCCAACTTTGCCTCACGTTTATCCTTGAACTACATCCCCAAACATAATTTGGGAAAATTGGGATTCCATATTTTAATTGTTTTCCCCCGTATTTTAATTGGAACTCATATCATTCTAACAGGCAAAATTAGCATAGTTACTGTATGATGACATATTCCATTCAGGAATTGCTAGGGCGGAGGTAGATGGAGTTTGTTTAGGCTCTTGGACCGTCTCTTCATTACTTGGTCCAGCGGTTTGTTGTTGGATTTCAGAGATGGAATCTTCCACTACCGCCTCTGCATCTTCCTCGACCCTGTCGTCCTCGTGTTCTCCAACACTATCATCTACGAGGTCGTCTTCCGTTTCCGGAACACCGTCAATGTCTGATATTGGATACAAGGAATCCATGACCGAATTATCTGTACAAGGTTCTTAACTAGACGGTGAGGGCATAGTTTGTATGGGATTTGACTCCAAAAAATATGATTCCAGAACAAATTGTGCCTGTGGCGAAAATTCTGTTGTCGGGATTACAAAACTATCTACATGTCTCTGCACAGGTTCTAACAAAGCACCAACATGAATCCCTTGTAGTTTGAAATCCGTTTGGATTCCCCACAAATTCTCTAGATCTTCTTCGTCGTTAAGGTGTACAACATCGTATATCACCATTTTGTACGTCGGCATTAAGAATGGACGAATCATTATTTTTCGAACAATGACACTAGAAAAATTGACTCCTTTGCGCCGATATATTCTGTGGCAAAGTTGTCGGAATGAAAGTTTTTGTATAACTTCCATACTTCTTTCGCTTGGCTATGCAAAACGGGGAAAACCACCATTTTCGTACACTACATTGGAAAAAATGGATTGGAGAATGTTGTTTGAGGTAAGAAAAAATAAGGGAATGTTATTGGATTTTATATAGATTTTGGTAGTGAATGGATAGGATTTTCTGTGACGATCCGTAATTTCGACCAGCAATTTCGGTACCAATTTAAAGGATAGTATTATATTATTTTTCATTTGATAAGGTTAAAAGTGTCATTTAAATTAATTAGTAAGGGTAAAATAGTCCAAACAATAAATTGGTAATTTTATTTAAAAGACAAAGGCTTAATAGTAATTTTAAAATTAAGAAGTAAAAGAAAATAAAAAAGGTGATGTTTATCCAATACTTGCTCACCAAGAAAACACAAAAAAAAATATTCGCATTACAAGTCCCTGAATTACATGTTATTTACACAAAATAATATTTACACAAGAAGCCCTTGTAAATTCAAGAAATTGCCACCAAAGGGCCTAATCCCTACTATAAATAGAGGCGTTGGCCTCGATTCTCATTTGCACCTTTTCTTAAAGGGAAATTCTCCCTAAAACTCTCTCTTCTCTCCCGGTCCAAATAATAAACTTCTGTTTACCTGGAATCTCTGGCGGTGAATTTGACTGCGATAGACAGGTATCTTTATTTGAATATGTTGTCATAATTCTGCAATAATAAAGTTAGGTTATTCGGGCTCATTAAAGAAAGTAGATTATATTCTCAGAGACTGTTGTGCCCGAGGATTGTGGAAACGCAATCCCGGGAGCATTCGCGACCCACCCCACTGGTGGAGACTTTACTTGATTCTTACTTGATTCTAGAAGACGGTGTCCGATTAAGACGGATGAACCAGAAGAATATAAGTCTAAATTCTTACTTGATTCTAGACTAGAAAAGAAAAACTTATATTTTAAATCCCATTAAGACACTAAATAAGATGAAAACGGATTCATGGAAATTTAAAGTTAGATTTGCAAAGAATATTTGGAAAGTTAACTTTTAAAATCTCCTTAAATCTTTTAACATATTATTGAAGTAGTATTTCCAAATTTTCTACCTTATTTACAATTTGAAATTAGGAAGAAATATTAGAATTTTAATTAACTTACTTTCTTTCCAGAAATTTGATTTTGTTAATGAAACATTCCTTGATTAATTTACATGGCCACTATAGGGCCACCCCTATTTTTTGTTTTTAACACCCCCTATCCCCCATTATTTTTTTTTTATCTCTCTCTTATTTCTCTCTCCTATTTAAATTCTCCCAACCTTCTATCCCTCTTTAATGTTCTGCCGCACAACCGCCGCTGCCAACCGCCGTCTGCCGGAATTTTTTTTAACTTCAACAGATTGTAAACGTCGTCCTCGTCAACTTTGTCTCTACACTCAACGTCAAAATAGCATCACAACTAACACAATGTGAGTTTTAATTTTGAAAATTTTGAATTTTAACTTAAACTATGTAGATCTACCAAAATAGAAGTTTATTTGTGATAAATATTACCAAATTTGCTTGAAAATACACTAAATTGTGGTATTTTTGCCAAAAACTAGACTGAAAATTGAATTTGGGGCTTGGTATGTGCAGCGCGTGAGGTGCGTGAAGATTTCTTTCGCGTCGGCGCGTGGGGCGCGTGGAGCCGGAGACGCGTGAAGGCCGCCTGCTGAAGTCAGAAGGCGGTCAGCCAGTCAACCGCCTGCTGACGTGTCCGCGGTTGACTGGTTGACCGCCTGCTGACGTCAGCAGGCGGGTAATTTAATTTTTTTTTAAATGTGGTAGGCCTCGTGTAATTACGCAGGCGGTTGGGGTTATCCACCGCGTGTAATTTTACACGCTGTGAATTAATTAGTTTTTTTTCAATTTTTTTTTCAGTGACGCATTTTTTTTTATTAAATTGAATATTTTGATTTTAATAGAGGCTTATTTAAATTAAATAATGTCTTTTAATAAATATTATTTTGTTTTTTTGTTTTAAAAATATTTTGTCAGAGTTATAATTATTACTTGCTGTTGAATTTGTAGATGGCAGATCGGAGAAGAGATATTGATCAGTTGGGCCTGATTAGGGACCGTGATGGTAGAGTAGCTGACAGGCCTGTGACTCAGTCTGCCAGATTGAGTCGAGAGCATCGCAGATAACGAACTCCCCCTGCGAGTAACATTCCCTCTACCCTTCATGATCCTATACCCTACCCTGCATATAACGACCCCCAGCAATGGATGGCAGGTAGTAGTTCACACCCACCTCATTCAATTTCCGATATTCCTATGCAATCACAGGGGTGGGTTTCTGGTTTTGAAGAGGATTATGTTGAAAATTCTTCTACTGAGGAGGAGGAGGAGGATTTCGTTGATGCTACCCCCCCTGTCCAACCCATAGTAGGTGAAGGTGAATCACATAGGAGTCCAAGAATATTGAAGAGAGTATTTGGGAGATTTCGGCCATCGTCTAGCAGATCGTCTTCTAGTAGGCCTACCCCAATGGATGACCCAGCTGAACCGTCGGTTTCAAGAGGTAGACCGTCGGTTTTCGGAGCTAGACCGTCAGTTTCCGGTGCTAGACCGTCGGTTTCCGGTGCTAGACCTTCTGTTTCTAGAGCTAGACATTCCTATCATGCCCCTATAGACGATGCAAGTGATGACCCACCATATGTATCACAGAGTACTACCCAGAGTACCCAACCTCCGAGCTTTCCCATTCTTACTCAGGTGAAACCAATGACGATAGATTGGGAGCAGAGAACTCCAGCAAGTGGTGGACCGGAGATTCCAGATGAGATTCCGTCTTATTCTGGTCACGTAGCCGTTAATATCTGGAACGGGGTAGAGCGGGATTTTGTACAAATCACCACCCGGAAAGAAGCTGTATCCTGGGAGTTGACAGGACTAGACCAAGATGCAGAGGCGTCCTCTATTTTATACGGCACTGGTTTAGCACACCTCCGTACAACCATGTTTGCGCATCACGATGATGCACTTATTTGTTCATTCGTAGAGCGGTGGCAACCCGATACTAACTCATTTCACATGCCTTGGGGTGAAATGACTATCACACTTCATGATGTATTTTATATACTTCATATTCTTATTTCCGATAATGCAATCTTTGACCCTCACCATATCAGAAAGAATATTATACTGGAGATTTCACAGTGTGTTCAAGTTGATGTTCAGGCCCTGACTAAGCCTATTAATGAAAAGGGTATTCCGAATAAATATTTGGTCAACGCAATTAATGGTCTGCCTTTGACTTCTATTGTCCGAGCAAAGGTGTGCTTGCTGCATATGTTGGGGTCAACTCTGTTTGTCGATCGTTCTTGGGACAAGGTGAACTTCCGGATATGGGGAGCCTTAATGGTACCGGGCCCAGTGAATTCGTATTCCTGGGGTAGGGCAGCATTGGCAGCTCTGTATCGACAATTGGGTCAAGCGTCTAGGGCCGGCTGCAAGTCAATTGGCGGATGTCTTACCTTACTAGAGGTACTTAATTAATTTTTAAAAATGTTAAATGTAGTTGTTTTTCAGTTGTCACAGGATTATTTATCTAATATTTCTAATGAATAATTCTTTGCAGGCATGGATATATTCATATTTCCCGGTATTTCTGAGTCAGGTTAGGTTGAACATTAATTGGAATGTTACACAACCATTTGCCTCGAGATTTTTGCCTGAGAAAGTTGATTTGAAGAGTATGAAGAGACTCAGAAGTTACCGGATAATGTTGGATGATATGAGTGTCGAAGAGGTATAAAATGTATTTTTATTTTTTAAATTCACAATTAAAATTATTCTTTAGATTTACGTATACTGACTTAATTGTGTAGGTTAATTTCACACCGTTCGGTAGATTCCCGTTGCAAAATCCTCTTTGCTGGATTTCTACATTTCATGGCACCATTAGGTTTGGCCATATTGTAGAACCGTACATGCCAGATCGTTGTTTGAGACAGTTTGGATATGTACAGGAGAAGCCTATCAATCGAATTTTGCCACAGGAACATTATCGTCCCTAAGGAGACTCGAAGGTATAAGGCTGTGTATAGTTTTGTCGATGCATTTTGGCAAAGGGCGGAAGCACACTGTTTTTCCTTAGACTTATTGGGACGTGCAGCAGAACCTCCTTCAGCGGTGGCTTTAGGTTATCTTGAATGGTACAGGCCACGCACTCACTTGAGAATTCATCCATTTTGTGGGGTTCCTAAGGCAATAAGGAACCAACAGGTATTAATTATTAAATTTGTAACAAAAATATTACAAAAATATTTTTTGCGCGTTTAACAATTTGTTTGTTTGTTTGTTTTTCAGTTCGTTGATGCCATTAAAGCATTATATGAATCTTTACCAGATTCACAACATGCGACATTTCATAGGGATTATGATCATGTGCTTGCAGCGCTAAAAGAAAATCTTCATCAGGTGCAACCCTCTGGTCAATCGCATGATGATGAAGACGTTTAGTTGTGTAATATTCAAAATTTAAATTTACTTTTATTGGTGCTAATTGTGTGTTGCAAATAATTGTATAATGACTTAGTAGTAAATTGAAATTTATGAAGACTTCTTTTTTTAAAAACAAAATTATGAAATATTTGTTCCGGGCACCCCTAAACCCTTAAAACATTTATTTAAAACCCTAAGAAAATAATTTTTTCTGAAATTCACCTAAAACCCTAAAAAATATTAATTAAAAACCCTAAATAAGTCATTAATATGTTTGAAAAAAAAAATTAAATTTTTTAGGGCCGTTAGGGTTTCACCAGCCTGCGTGTGAACACGCGCCATTTAAAAAATAAATAAATAAAATCCGCGTGCTGATGTCAGCAGACGGTGAGTGACGTCACCGTATATACGTCAGCAAACGGTAATTCTTGGTTACAAATAATTCTTTGGAGAGCTTGATTTTGCGCAACAGCATTCTCTGCCTGCTAGTTGAGGGTTGCTTCCGCAACAGAGATTGTCTTTTGTTGTCCTTTTTCATCTACCGCGGTGGGATTGGGAATCTTCCAGACATGTTTGAGGTTTTCCTTATCGAAAGTGGTTAAGGGAGGGAACAGGGAAGAAGAATGCATCATACTGATTTCAGTAGGGAAAACAGTGGAAACCTCATTCCTGTTAGGGAATTTAATTTCGACTGAACCATCATTCTTTTTGGTAAAAGTAGGTTCTGTGTGCTGGATCGGCTTGGCTGTTTCGGTTCTGTGTTTTTCATAACTGGTTATCCAAGATGTGGGTAGAAGGGCTTGGAGTTCCTCTCTTTTGATCTGTCTGGGAACAAAAGTACAGTGAGGGGTCTGAGGAGAGTCAACCGAAAGGAATATGGATTCACCATTTGTAATTGGGGAGGAAGTGGGAGTTCGAAGGCATGGTTTTGGACTCTGTATGCCATCTGATGGTGAAGGGTTGCCATATATGTATTCTCCAATTCTGGGCCAGTGATCTGGATCTGAACACGAAACACGGTAGACAGAGCTGGATCATCCAAGAGTATGGTAAAATTCGGGAAGAAGGTGACGAAGATTGTCCCGGCATTGAGGGTCGTTTGCACTGTTCCGATGATGGAGTGTTCGTATCTTTGGAATCTGAAGTCGAGTAGTGCAATACGGGAGACCACCGGGAGACCTTACTTGGCATGGAGTGTGACTGCCAATTGAATGGCACCAAAGTGTATGTGACTGTAACCTTGATCCAGACATGTTTTTGCAAAGTGTTCTAGAAGTTTGAGGGTTACGCACTGTTCTTCTTTGGTGGATGGCAGTTTGTGGGTGGAAAAATGGGATGCTTGGCAGAAATCTTTGACAGAAGTTGATACGGAATTTTAACCTAGGACTTGTCTAAGACGCATACCTACAATATTTTGGGTTTTTCTTTTTGATAAATAATGTAAGGATTAACTACGGGATAAGAAGACAAATGATATTTACTATATTCAGAAACATAATCTAATTCGTAACCGTTGGGAAGACGAGACTTAGAAAAACTAGATCTAGGTGACTCGGGAACAGATACTAAACTAGAAGATGAACTATTAGAAGACATGATGAAGATAGATGGGAGGGGACCGAATCCGAGGGTGAGGGGAACTTATGACTGATAGAACCAAATTTTCAGATTTAATGTGTTTTGAAATTGACAGATTGCTGCTTCAAAAATTATTTTTACGCATCAAACGCACAACCCACACTGGAATTTCACTCATAAGTGTACCGAGCCTTCCTCGTCAGGCTAGCATAACTATGACTCCTTAAGCAGGGATCCACATCAGTAGACTCTTTAGAAGTGTTCAGTTACTCTATTAAATTCTCCGTTTTCTTATGGAAGTACCCGCAAAATCCCTTAATTTCCCAAAGATCTCAATTTTCTGATGAAAGTACCCCGCAAAATCCTTTAATTTCTCAAGTCCTCAGTTTTCTGATGAAAGTGCTCACAAAAGATCCCAATTAAGGCAACGTGACATAATTCAGAGCATACTGATAAGAGGAAAAGAGGAATTAAAGAACTAGCGGCATAATCCAAATCCTACTGGTCAGATATCATGAGATATTAAAGAACTAGCGGCATAATCCAATTCCTACTAATCAATGACCAAGAGCAGTGTTACTAATCATCTAAATCATAAACTGATACTGTGTAAAAAATCATTTGAAAATAATAATTGATCGTGTCATAATCTCCCCCGCTCCCCAGATTCAGTCACCGGAAATTCAGCCGACCATGGCTCTGATACCAAAAGACCTAGTAGGTAAAGAAATCATTAAACTAAGAGACTAATATTTAGAATAAGAGACTAGTTTAAAACATTAACTACTTTAAAACAACTAAGGAAGAAGGAAGAAGGAAGAAGACTTGAAGACACTTGAAAATCCTACGGGAAAACTAAGGAAGCTTGAAAACCATAAGAAAATCAAAGGAAGGAAACAAGAGAGAATTGTGGAACAAACTCTTTATTTCATAAGTTTTTCCTCTCATCAACTTCTGAGGAATTAGTAGTGGGTACATGGCCTTTTATAGTCAAATTATTACAAAGGCGGATTTGAAATCCGGACTCGAAACACAAACTAATGTACAATACCACTAATAATTACATGACACATTTTGGACTTGAAATCCAGACTCGAAACAAAAATATAAACAGTACCATGACACGTTTCGAACTTGAAATCCGGACTCGAAACAAACATAATGTACAGGAAACTTACAATACACGTTTTCGGACGTGAAATCCGGACTCAAAAACTAGTAAAATAGGTAAAGATAGCGACATTTTTGACTTTTTAAGGCCTAAATATCACTTTCACTAATACTATGCCCATATTAGCTACTTCCACTACTAAACTAGGTAGTTTAGGTAAGAGAAAATGCTGAATTTTGAGTCAGCCCACGTTTTTTGGTTTTTCGGCTTTTTTTTAAAAAAAAAATTCTAAAAAAAAAAAATTCACACGACAAAATTACAGAACATAAATAATTATTTACATACTTAAAACTGATAATTAAGGACTTCCATGATCTTCAACTTCAGATCCATAATCAGAGGAATTGTGAGGCATCCAACTATCATTAAAACGGTCCTCATCAGAAGTGGAAGGTTCTTCAAGAATAATTGTTGAGGCTGAAGTATTTGCTGAGAATTGAATTCTTGTAGAGGAAGAAGAAGTATTTGTGTATATCAAAACTTCAGCATAATACGGGTGTTCAGACCAATCTGGAGTCTGTGGTCCTCCTAATGTACAATACAGACCATTCTGTCTCATCCAGCCAATGTAGGTGAAATTGTCAAATCTTACGCCATTTTTATCGCCGTTTGTATTATAACATCCATATACTCATTTTGATGTTCTTTCTGGATTCTGTGTGTAGCAATATTGAAAGAGTACCAACCTAAAATCTGTTCCTTCGGGAAATGGTAAAGTCTTGGAGAGGAGTTTGGAATATGAAGATTCATAACGGAACGATAGAGACAGATAACTACATAATTCTGATAATGGCTAAGAAAACGAAACCAACCGGATGTAGGAAGGAACCAGTTTAGGATTTTGAACAAGGTAAGCTTTTCAGGAGGAAGGTCTTTGGCTTGGTCACAGCACCAGAGATAAGAGTATAGTTTTTTAGTGTTGAAGACAAAAGATATCTCTAGTGCTTCGAGAAGGTACCAGAAATAGAAAAGTGCCAGTTTCGGGAGTGACCATAATTTACAAATATGAAAGATGGTAGCAAAAGAGTGGTCTGGGTGGTTCGAAATACCTCGGAAAACAGAAGGGCCATGATTTCGCAGAAGAAGTCTGTGAAACAGTTTATAATTGAGAGTACTTCGAAGATGGAGAGTGAGGCCCAAGATGGATTCTACCATTTCAGGGGGAAGGAGAGAAAAGTCAAATGTACAAATGCTGGGGTTCATCGCTGGTGGCTGCGAAACCTGTAATGGTTGAGAAAACATACTTGCCTGAGAAACAGAATCTTCCTTTACCTTGAATGAAACCTATGAAAAATAATAATCAAACTGAGGTATTATGTGAAACTCAGAGTTTGTCCAGTATTCCAACGACCTAGGGACGAAATCATTTTTGACTGACTCAAGGAGACTAGACTCACAAGACTCGGGGAGGTGGAAGAAATTAGGAATTTTTGTATAAGGAAGAAGTGTGTCTTTGTAAACAATTCCGTCTGGACTGAAAGAGAAGTGGGGAATTTGGCTCAGAAGGTCAAAACCAATAACAAGATTCTTTTGGGGAAGTTTGGAGCCAAGGACTTGGTGAATGATTGTCAGGTTTAGGAAAAGGTGGATGTTTATAGGTCACTGATTATATCAATGACAAACTGATTCCCATTTGCCGCAGAGAAGATTTTGAAGTATGGATTCCATCAATCATCGGGAAGGATGTCGGGATTTATGACGGTGGCAGCTGCACCAGTATCAAGCAAGGCTACCACAGGAGTAGCCAAAGAATTGTCATGAGAGATCTGTGTAGAAACAAGAGATTATGGGTCATCTGAAACAGAAGATTGAGAGAAGGGATCCGTCATTACAAAGAAAGGGTCAGAAGCATCAATATCTGAATCTCCATCAGAAGGGCTGTTTTCATCGTCTGTGTAGGAAATTGCCATTAAGAAACCTGGGGATGGATCATTAGTAAGTTCAAACAAGGATTCAACATCTGAATACTCTTCTCCTTCGAGATGAGGACTGGGCCATGACCTGTTTTTTCTTTGAACTCTTCGGACAATTCCTAGCAAAGTGGCCCTTTTGTTTGCACAAAAAACATGTGTCAGATTTTTCCTTTCCATTGTTGGATATTTTTCTCAGGAACTTCCATTTTCACTTGAAACCTTTAGACTTTTTGTGTCTATTGTCTGTTGCCTGCTTGTATCTTTTTGATTTTGTTTTGCTGGAACATGAGCAGGTTTTTGGATCTTTGCACTTGATGTACAGGTGTTTGTCAGAGCAGACCGGACCAAGGGCTTTGGCATGAGATTGATATTTTTACCAGAATCTAGTTTGCACGCACAGTTTCTCCAGTGCCTGCTGCATCATTTGCCATATCTGACCGAAAGTAATGGATTGCCAGTCAATGCCTTTGCTGCAAATTTGTCGCATTGTTTCGTCTGCCAGTTCTTCTGGAACGGAGTTGACCAAAGCTTGTTTTAAGCTGATATCATCGATTTGGTTAATGATGAAAAACCTTTTGCACATGCAGTCGTAGCGTTTTTCTAGATCTTTCAGTTTAATGGAGCAAACTTCATCTAGAGGAATTCGGTTTTGGCAATGGTGATGTCATGTCCTGCTTCGCCCAGAAAGTGTTCTCTGAGGATTGTGATTACTTCTTTAGGAGATTTGAGTTGAAGAAACTGAATTTGTCTGTATTCTCCTAAGGAGTTCCAGAAATCTCTAAGGCTTCCTTCAAGCCTAGCAACAATTCTTTTGAGGACATCATGAATGGAATATTGCTGCATAACAGTGGTCAACCACGCATATACAGACTGAAATCGTCCACGCCATTGAGATGGAGGGACGTCGTTAATGGTGAACTTGTAGTAGTAATCATTTCTGACAAAGGGATTGAGGAACTGAGAAACAGGGTTATCATCTTCCATAGGAGAATCCACTGGTTCGACAATTGGGTCTGACCCCATCATGAAAAGATTGTCAAAACCCTCAAAGTAGTCTAGATCAGAAGAAATGACTGAGATTGTCTTACTTGGTCCAATACACTATAGAGTGGTCTCCCCAGATGTCAAAGTTATTGTCGGAAAAGGAGTTTCTACAACACCAGCCCTGATTGCTGATTGGGTTGGTTCTATGGCTCTTTATGAATTTGTATCCTTCTTGGCTGTCCTTGATCCAATGTAGACAGTGGCGGAGTCAGGGATTTATCTTTTGGGGCACAATTAACAATGAAAAAATAAATTCATAAGAGCATATAAAATATTTAATTACAATTGTTCCCTACGCGTTTTCATATTTTGATACTATTCTATAATTACATCATTTTCGATAGTATCAAACACATCTTTCTCAACAAATGCAATTAAACTAACATTCAACCACTGATCTCCAATTCGATTGCGTAGACGATTTTGAAAAAAATCATTGCAGAAAATACTCTCTCATCTGATGCAGTAGCCACTGGTGGAATTAAAGCCAATGTCAAAAATCTTGTAAACTTGATGCTTGTTTTCTGCAAATAACCTCTGTGAAAGCTCACTAAGACCCTGCAATCCTTGAAACTCTTCACTCACACGCATGTCAATAATATATGTATCAAGTTGATCATCCATTGCTAAGATATGTCCTGCATCAAAATCCAATGGATAGTATCCACATAGTCGAATCAATTTGTTCTTGTCAAAATCAGCAAATGATCTATTTGGACACAAGCACGCAACACACATTTTGTAGCTTGAAATAAATGGTTTCTAGGTTGACTACAGTTTTGTTTTTTGCTAAATAAGTTATAGACTAGAGTTCTACACACTTTTGTTCACCCTTTTCTAGTAGTAATTTTATTTTTTTATTAAATAAATATTATAGTCTTCTACGCACTTAAACTTGTTACAATTTTAACAAAATTTGTTAAGATATAAGTGGTGTCATTTCTATAATTCACGAAATAAATAATCTAATTTTAAATTGTAAAGTGATTCAAAATGGGTACAATAAACAATGTTCACGGGACGAGGTGTTACAAAAAACAAAACTAAAACTAAAAAAAAAAAATTGGAAAAAATTGGTGGGGGCACAGGCCCTACTATGCCTCCGCCAGTGAATGTGGAGAAAGGGTATATTCGTTGGCCAAGAATCTTCTATTCCAAAACCCTATGCCCATCCTTGTTCCCCCTATCGTAATTGATATGTGTCCAACAGCTCGAAACACATAATCCTCTTCCGTCAAGTTCCGTTATGTTCCATATTTTTTTCTCTTTTTTTTAGTAGGTCCCACTAAATAATGTTATTCTCTTACTTTTTCTTGGTAACATGTTTTGTCTTTTTTTCCCTCTCCCACAAATTACCATTGTCAGAAAAAACTAACACCACATCCGGAAAATACCAGAAATAACCAACATTGTCTTGGGAATTGCATTAGTATGTCATGGGTTTAGGAGAATGGTCACGACATGGCAGCCAAAAAATGGGGAGGAACATTTTTGGCCAGAACGGAAGTCCCACTTTCGTCTTGGCTGACGTGACACTCTCCCCGACGCGCCTTGCCACCTCGTCTTTAACCGAGAACGGAAGCTGGCAGTGTTAAAAACCAACCCAAACCCTAATTTGATCCGTGACCTGAGAACGGAATAAAATTCAGCAAAATTCACTGCATTTTCTCACATCAACATACCCTTCAACTCATTTATATCCATAAAACCCAATCTTTCCTAATATAATTTGATAATGAATAGCGAAATGGATCCCGCCCTGGAAGAATATTTCAAACATCAATTTAGAATTGCGATCGGAAATCAAACCGATGGAAAAATGGTAGTATTTTATTTTGTAATGTGTAAGTTTTTTTAGATGAAATGTGTTTAGCTATCTAAGTAATTTTTTTTTTTTGTAGCGTCTTCCATCAAAGTACACAAATTGGTTGGAGCAAACTGGTCTCGGGTTAGCAAGTTATGTCTATCTGAAGAACGACTTTGGGAATCAATGGTGGGTTTATGTAATCAAAATAGATGATACGTACTACCTAGACGGAGGATTACAACAATTTTTGCTTGACAACAATCTTCGTCCCACAGATAAAGTTCATTTTATACCCTCTCCAAAATAATGTACAAGCTTTCAAAGGCAGCGCTGTAGACTGTTTCAGAACGTTGTTAAGCGCCTCGGGCATGTTTGTCGTCATGCAACAGAAACGCTTTCCCTCGTCGTATGCCAAAGTCCACAACTCTTTGGGATGCTGCATCTACAAGTTAAATGCATCCTCATCTTTTTGTTTAATACGATCAAGATAAAACTCGCACTTACTTTTTTTCTTTTGTGTTGCAGCAATCCACACATAATCTTTCAATTCTTTGTTTTTTGCATGAGTGTGGAAATTTGACTTGTAATGCCTAAGGAAATATCGGTGCACTGCCATTGGAGGTTGCCATCCGGGGACGCTAGCTACGGCACTAAGAATGCCGGCATGACGATCGCTAATAAGACAAACTTGTAAGTCTTTAACAACATGTTCCCTTAAGTTGTTAAGGAACCATGACCAAGTGGAAGTTGGCTCTGATTTGACCAAGGCAAAGCAAGGGGTAAAATTTGATTGTTTGCATCCTGAGTGCTTGCAACCAAGAGTACCCCTTTATAATTCCCCCTAAGATGTGTGCCATCAATTGAAATTATAGGCCGGCACCAGTTGTAACCGTCAACTAACGGTTTAAAAGTCCATAACAATGTCTTGAACACCTTAGGGCCATTAACAGTTAGTCGTGGATGGTAAACAAATTTGACTATAGCACCCGAGTTAGAATCATGTAGTGCCCGTATATACAGTGGCAGTACTTGGAAAGTTGATTTCCAAGTACCCAAAAAGTGTTTCTATAGCATGTCCGCGGGCATACCAAGCTTTTCTATAGGTACAAGTCAAACTCATATTATTTTCACAAGCAGCCCTAATCAATTTAACATAAATTTCAGCATCAGCCTATACAAGGTATAGAATTTTTACCCCAATGTAGCTGGAGGACAAGTTGCGTTTATTATTTTGGTCCATCAAGCAGTAGTGTCCCTGGTTAAGCTTGGTAACCTTCCACATTCCATCCACCTGCTATGGTTAACGCGAATGTAGCAACTGCGTCGACTTTTTTCTGTTGAGTTTCTACACACCCCGCTGAACCATTGTTTGTTGCTCCTGTCTCTTTTTCACTCCCTCAAGGCCACTTTGTCATGCCATACGTTAACTGCCAACATTGCCTCACGTTTATCCTTGAACTGCATCCCCAAACATATTTCGGGAAAATTGAGATTCCATATTTTAATTGTTTTTCCCCCGTATGTCAGTTCAGGGATAGGTTCCATGGAACCCATATCATTCCAACGGGAAAAATTAGCATAGTCCCCGTATGATTACATATTCCATTCTGGAATTGTTGGGGCGGAGGTAGATGGAGTTGGTTTAGGCTCTTGGACTGTCTCTTCATTACTTCGTCCAGCGGTTTGTTGTTGGATTTCAGAGATGGAATCTTCCGCTACTGCCTCTGCATCTTCCTCGACCCCATCGTCCTCATGTTCTCCAACACTATCGTCTGCGAGGTCGTCTTCCGTTTTCGGAACACCGTCAATGTCTAATATAGGATCCAAGGAATCCATGACCGAATTATCTGTACAAGGTTCGTAACTAGACGGTGGGGGCATAGTTGGTATGGGATTTGACTCCAAAAAATATGATTCCGGAACAAATTGTGCCTGTGGAGAAAATTCTGTTGTCAAGATTACAAAACTATCTACATGTCTCTGCACAAGTTCTAACAAATCACCAACATGAATCCCTTGTAGTTTGAAATCCGTTTGGATTCCCCACAAATTCTCTAGATCTTCTTCGTCGTTAAGGTGTACAACATCGTACATTACCATGTTGTACGTCGGCATGAAGAATGGACGAATCATTATTAGCCAAACAATGACACTAGAAAGATCGACTCCTTTGCGCCGACATATTCTGTGGCAAAGTTGTCGGAATGAAAGTTTTTGTATAACTTCCATACTTCTTTTGCTTGGCTCTGCAAAACAGGGAAAACCACCATTTTCGTACGCTACATTGTGGTCGAAATCTAAAAACAATCTCATCGGACAATCAAGTGCCATTTTTTTTACACAAAATATGAACTTGAGGAAAGATGGGTTTGGTTGGAAAATATAGATTGGAGGATGTTGTTTGAGGTAGGAAAAAATAAGGGAAGGTTATTGGATTTTATAGAGATTTTGGTAGTGAATGGATATGATTTTCTATCCCTAAAATTTCAGGCCACAAACGTCTCCAGGGGAAAAACTTTCTGCCCCTTGACTTCCGTCCTCAAGGGGCAGCAGGTTTTTCCCCTGGATGTCCACATTATTATTATTATTATTATTTTTAGTTCACCGTCAATTTTTTTTAATATTACTCATTTCAGAACTTTTAAATATCATAAAACTAAGAATTAAATTCGATTTATAGAAACAAAATTGCATTGAAAATATAAAAATTAAAATTCCCGATTATTCAAACCCTAATTCTTTCGAAATTTATGTTCAAACATTTTCCATATAGAAGTGTTGCTGCACGATGCATCCGACATCGGGTAGTCGGGGGGAGCCTCCACAGTTATCTCTTCCGGTGATCTTGAACACTGACCGGCTTCGTCCACAAATCCTCTTCCTTCGTACCCAAAAATATGGCAGAGAAGGATAAAGAAAAATTCGCCTTTGCTTTTGTACCGCTTAGCCTCTTCCTTCATAACTTACATGTTTGGTTTATATAATGCAGAGTTATATAAACCAAACATGTAAGTTATGAAAACATTGAATTATTACAGTGTGCCGTAATTACATGCAACTTATCGCAACGTATTCCTCCCACTAGGCTTCAGCACCATCCAAATCAACAATGTTGGTCTTACCGTCGTACTTGAACCATGGTTTGCGCTTAAGTGCTTCAAAATCCTAAAACCGCCTGCGCAGTTTTGCTACACCAGCGTTGATCATTTCTATTGTGAATTGTCCGCCGGTGACGGAGTTCATTCCGTTGTACCAATCGGACCAACGTTTTTCACCATTGTAGCCCAGTTTACTAAAATAATAACAAATTCTATTAATACCTGCTCGTATTCTGCAGGCCATTCTCTGGTAAATTCAATATCCCTGAATTTGTTAGGCATTTCTTTTTTAATGAACCCACTTCTCTAACATGACATTAGCATCACTAATTTGGTCGTAAGTCTCATCCAGTCCAATATACCTTTGACGAGGATTCGGCTCATGGTCTTTTATGAAATGTTTACACCTGTTAGTCGACATACATGTTTAAAGTCTACACCTTTCTTTCCAATTTTAATAGCTACAACCATGGTAGCATCAATATTAATCTTTGCAGTCATACCAAAACTTCATGTTGCACTGTTGCTAGAGTTGTGTTTTTCAAGTTGTGAAGGAAACCTACTCGTTGGCCCCATTCTGAGAGTATTCATAACCTGGTGCTGCCAGCTTACTAAGCTCCATCTCACCGCGGATAATATACATAATACATAATACGTTGTACAAAATATTTAGCTTTGTTTCCTATAATCCTGATAGACATGATGTACACGTTCTACGGATTAGTCTGCCTGATTTTGATAATAATAGCGCAATCCTATCTCATTGCAAGTCTCGTGATGGATTTAGCAATTTGCTATGGGAGATTGCACTCTTCCTTGCTTTCAAGTGTATGTACAAATAGGTATCGAGTGTAAAAGTACTTTATTCGTCTATTGGCAGATTAATGATTGTTTGTGATTTGATATGTATAATCCCTTTCTATATCTTTTTTTCTAGATTCCATCTGATTTCATATAATTTGGAGAGAAAAAAGATACATGAAATTCGTTTTGGTGGTCGTATTTATTGTAGCCGTGACCAGTTTCTCTTGTGTCCTTATGTGCAACCGTTTTGGCCTCCATCCCCAAAAGCCATGCCATAGTCATAGTTATTTTATTTGATTTATTTTAGGAATAGTCATAGTTATTTATCGTCCATTTGTTTTGTTCAAGTTATATAATATTTTTCTTGGGTTTGTTTAGTCTGTATAGCATGTTTCTGAGAACTTAGCAAAAACGGAAAGTGTATATATATATATATATACTTTCCGTTTTGCAGATCTAACTATCTGTCTATAAACTAAAAATACTTTACACAAAACAATTTCACTTCCTACAAATTCCACATTCCAATAATATTCCCTTTCTATTATTTCCTCTACCGCATTCGCAGTTCCGTAAAATGTAGTTGCCCGATAACTTGATTTGTTAGATCATGCTTCACTGTGATCTACGATCTGTGTTCAAATTCATATGTGTCTAAAAAAAAATCACATTGACTCATCCTCATCCTTCTGCTTAGCTTATATATATTTGAGTGTTGTTCGAGTGTATGTTCTTGCAAAAATAATGCCCAGGTATTGAAACGTAGAAATAAAGTATAATATTCTTACAGGTATGAATTAACGTGTGACACATTAATAATCATACAGATACATATATTTGTATAGTTAAATTTTTTTTTGGGGACAAATTAATTTGGACATTCTCAGAGGTGTGATGTAACACATTACTATAGCCAATTTCCTTTGTAAATATGTATCTAGATATTTTTCATGAAACCACTTAACCCAATCATTCTTACAAGTATGGTGTTACGATTTCCTATATTCGTTGTAATACTTATATACTGAAATTTATGCAATTCAATTATTAAGGATCAGTAGCTCCTATTTGAAGAATAAATAGTAGTAAAAACTTATACGATGTTTTTTCTTTCATTATTTCTAATTTTCGTTTACGAGATTTGTAATTCGGTAATAAAAATATACAAGTTTTCTTTTCACTACTCAACACTTGTTTATTCAGTATATATTTATATTTACGCATTATATTCTTCACTAGCCTGCCCTTCTAATAAATAGATGGCCATAACTGAACAACAACAGAGTGAAGCTAAACAATGTTTTTGAAAATTTAAATATTTCCACAAATTTAGGCTTGCGAAAATTTATAAAATTAAATGATGGAAGCAAGTAATGAAACTTATGGGGAGGATCCACCGTGTACAAGGTTGCCTACGAATTTTTTTATTAAATTTTTTTTTTTTTGGGTATTTGAATAAAGACTTGTTCAAATTCAATTTGTTAAGTTGTATTGGGCCTTTCATAACGAATTGCATCCTTGTAGGCTAGGTTGTTGACGAATCTCATTCTATAAAGGGAGAATACATTTTGTCAAATTGAGCACTTGAGATGAATAAAAACAAAATGTGAGTTCATAGGGCTGAGATCGGATCGGTGACCATCCCATGCGTCGGAATTGAAGGGAGCGCCTTGTTCCTCCATCAACAGTTACAACACCAGTGTGAGTTTTATATACTGAAGCTTTAGTCTTTGGTGTCTTTTGGGGTAAAGATTTGATCTTTGTGGTCTGTTATGTTGCTAGAATTTCTTTTCTCTTGCGCTGAAGCTTTAATCTTTGTTGGGGGTAAAGATTTGATCTTTGTGGACTATTATGTTGCTTGAATTTTTTTTCTCTTTATATTGTCACGGAGGATTTATTGCCCTGTATCTAGTTTCTGTGTATTGGGTTTTGAGGTTTCGGTTGGTAGGATTTCTTGGTGGTTGGGGTTACAATCGGTTCTACCATCCGATTTATAGTTCTACTCGGGTCTAGATTCTTCTTGCGGTTCCATGGTTGCTGTGAAGTAGATAGCCGTGGCTCCCACCACTATTTCTTCTCCGTGAAAACAGAAAAGTTTCGCGGAATTTCTTTTGGCACCACAAACTGAAGCAATCAACTTGCCTATTTCTAAATTAGAGGTTTTCAAAGGAAAACCAAACCTAGTTAGCCCGGTGGAGGCTCATGATATCTTAATTCAACCTTGGCGTTTTGCTCTTGTTGGTAAATTCCATAAATACGCACCGGCTCTAGACTCTTTACGCAAATCTTTTCATAAGGTTGGATTTAAGGGAAATTTCTGGATTGGAAGGATTGACCCACGTCATGTTTTGGTACGTTTTGATCTTGAAGAAGATTATTGCCGCCTTTGGCGACAAGGAATTTGGAATTTCTTTGGTCTCACTATGAGGGTATTCAAATGGACATATGATTTTGATGTTAATATTGAACCCTCCATTGTTCCAATTTGAATTGGTTTTGAAGGATTACCCATTCATTTGCACAACAAATCTATGCTTTTCTCCCTTGCAAAAGTGGTGGGGCAGCCTCTTGTTTTAGATGGCCCCACCGCTGCCACCTCACGTCCGAGTGTCGCCAAAGCTTGTGTTGATCTTGATCTTTTGTCTGATTTGCGTAATCGTATTCGGGTAACACATGCTAAAACCGGTAAAAGTTTTTGGCAATCTATTATGTATGATGATCTTCCGGTGTATTGTTTGGGATGTAATCAAATTGGTCATCATATATCGAAGTGTGGAAAAGCGGCTTCATCTGATCCCCCTGCGGTTACTACCAAGCAGATTGTCACAAAACCGGCGGTGACGGTACCCAAGGGGAAAACAAAAATTACTGCTCCGCAGAGAACTTTAGCCGCGGCTACAGGGGTACCACCGGTGAAAAACAACAAATGGGTTAGGGTTGGTAAACGGAATGATCCGAGCCCGTCAGGGACTTCAACTGAGACCAGGGAAAACTGTTGGAGTGTTGATCAAGGCTCCGCCTCCAAAATCCCCAATTATCATAGGAGGTGAATACCCTGATGTGGTAATTTTGGAAACAGAGGTACTGGAATAGGAGAGTTTGGGGACGACTACGGCTATATATTATCCATGAACACACTCCGGCAACTCCGTATCGAGGTATAGAAAAATCTTTTATGGAGGCCCCTGTTTTGGGCACCAAGGAATTTGATGACATAAGGGTGGGCTGTGACACATTACCCATTCTTATTCCAAGAATTTATCACTCGGCCGGTGGCAATTCAGTTAATACACGATTTAACACAGCGGTTTTAGATGAACTCTGAGCTTTTAAAATCACTCTACTGCATCAGCTGACCAGCGAAAAAGAGGAGCAGACTGTTGTGCATAAATCCCCTATTTCGGTCAGTGTACCGGTGCAAATTTCCCTTGTTTCGGACAGTGTGCCAATGCAGAAATCCCCTGTTTCGGCTGTACTAGTGCAGAAATGCCCTGTTTCAGCTGTTGTTCAATCCGGGGCAGCTTTACTTTCTACGGGTGATGCCATTGGTTTGGAATGTTCGGAGACAGGTTCTGATGCACTGGACCTTGGGATTGAAGACCCTTATTGGATACCTGAAGTGGAAGTGGGAACCGAAACGGACGACGAAGATCCGGAGTACCAGGATGAGCTCGGGCAACCGTCTGAAGGGGTAGAGGATGGAAGCTTGGCTCTGCCCGGATCAATGGATGATATTGTTTTGTCTGCGGACACTATCTTGGATGTTTCAGTTCCTCTTTCTAGCAGCATTTCTATTAATTTACCTTTTGAGACTCCAGCGAAAGCAACCCGCGGACGTGGTCGCAAGCAACGTGGGTCCTCGAAACAGAAATCTTCGCGATTGATGGAGAAATCCATAGGTATCTCCCATTAATGGGAACTTTTGCTTTATTTATATCTCTTTTATGAATGTGATGAATTTTGTTGTCTGGAACATTTGGGGAATTGGTAATGCTGAGTCTATTGCTAGAGTACGACAACTTAAAACTGATCTTCGCATTACTTTGTTTGCCATTTTAGAACCTATGCTTGGGGATGATGAATTACCTTTCTATACTCGCCGATTGGGTTTTGATGATGGTATTAGTAATATATCTGGTAAAATAAGGATCTTTTGCACTGGTATTCTTGATATTGCTGTTGTGGGTAATACTGATCAAGTTTTGACTATTTTGATTAATAACTATGCGGGTGACCCTCTGTACTGCTATTTTGTTTATGCTAAATGTGCCTACAACAAACAAGGACCTTATGGGATGAGTAACGTCACTTTAACTCTTCGCATGATGTCCCTTGGTTAGTGGTTGGCGATTTTAATGTGGTTAAAGATGTTTCAGAGAGTTTGGGGTCTATTCTTGCATCACTTCCTATGTCTGAATTTGTCGAAACTGCAGGAGATAGTGCTTTGCAAGATATTCCTTTCATTGGAAGTCCTTTTACGTGGTGCAGAAGTTCACATTCACAACCACCTCTTTTACGCAGGTTGGACAGAGTTATGATTAATGCTAAATGAAGCAATTTTTTTGCAAACATTGTCCTCGAACATCTTCATAGGTCGGAATCTGATCATTGTCCTCTTTATGTTAAAATAAGCCGAGGTGGTCCTATTTATTCGGTGCCTTTCATATATCAAAATATGTGGTCTCGACACTTTATTTTTCAACCTTTGGTCACCTCTTGTTGAGAGAATGGAATGAGGCGAAAGAGATCTTTCAATTTTATTTGGGGGCGGAGGAAACGTTTTGGAGACAAAAATCCAGAATTAAGTGGTTGAATGAGGGAGATGATAACACTAAATATTTTCTTACTATTTGTAAGAACAAACGACGACGTATGTGTATCTCGAAAATTCAGTCTGACTCTGGAATGTGGCGGACAGATGACAAGGAAATCGGTGGTGAAGCTCAGCAATACTTCTCCACTCTCTTTTCGGCTGAGGACGTTGTAACCCCTTCTGATGAGTTTCTTAATCATATTCCCAGCTTGGTAAACTTACAATCTAATCAAGAATTATCTACGTTACCTACTTTACCGGAGATACACGATGCGGTCTTCTCTCTAAACCGTAATAGTGTTGCAAGTCCAGATGGTTATTCAGGCGGCTTTTTTTAGGATTGCTGGGATATTATAAAGAATGATGTTTTGTTGGCGGTATGTATTTTTGGTTTGGTATCCCGCTGCAGAAAGATATTGCCAGTACGACTTTAGTTTTGTTGCCGAAAGTTCCAAGCCCCACAAATTTCGGTAAGTTTCATTCTATTTCTCTTTGTAATTTTGCTAATAAGATTATTACAAAAGTTATGGCTTCAAGAATTGGTACCCTATTGCCTTCTATTATTTGCTCTAATCAATCTCGCTTTATTAAGGGAAGATCTATTTCTGATAATATTTTGCTGGCCATGGAATTGGTTCATTCGATCAATAACAAGGTCTGGGGGGTAATTTAATCATTAAGCTTGATATGAAAAAGGCATTCGACAGAGTATCACATTCTTTCCTCATTCTTATTCTGATTCGTTTCAGATTTGGTCAGCATTTTATCAATCTTATACAGAATGTCTTGAATTCTAATTGGTTTTCTGTGATGATTAATGGTGCTTCTTATGGCTACTGCAATGCAAAGTGCTGAGTGAAACAAGGTGGCCCTCTCTCTCATTTGTTGTTTATTTTGGCGGCCGAGGGATTATCCCGGGGGACTAAATAACTTATTTGCATCCGGAATAATTGAGCCTTATCATGTTCCTAGACAGTCTCTTATTATTTCACATCTTGCTTTCGCGGATGATATTGTTATTTTCACGAATGGTCAAAAGAAAAACATTCTTCGTCTGATGGATTTCCTTCGCCAATATGAGGATAATTCGGGACAACGAATCAACATCGGGAAGAGTTCCTTCTATACATCCAGTCGAATGAATATTGCATCTAAGATTAAGATCCAATCTATTACCGGTTTCATTGAAGGGGATTTTCCTATGACATATCTTGGATTCCCGATATATCCGGGTCGTTCGAAAGTTCTTTACTTTCAACCTATGTTAGACACTATTGCCGCAAGAATTGAAGGTTGTCAGAGCAATCTTTTAAGTATGGGAGGACGCATTGTGTTGGTACGCTCTTTTCTCAATTCTATTCCTATGCATATTCTTTCCACTTGTGATGTTCCTCATTTTGTCATGGTTACCTTGGAGCGAATGCTTTCACGCTTCGTCTGGTGGCAAACAGATGGGGTGGAGAAAATACGTTGGATGTCTTGGAAGAACATGTCTAGAAAGGTGTCAAATAATGGAGTGGGAGTTATATTGCTTATGACCTTCTATGATGACTTTTCATGGAAATTAATGGTGGAAAACGGGGGATTCACTATGGGCTGTTTTTCTGCGCAACAAGTATTGTAAAGACCTTATTCATGTTAAATTAAGTTTGGTGGTTTTGGGGTGTTCGCCGAGTTGGAAGAGAATGATGAAAGTTAAAAATTTGGTTGAACCTCACATTGCTTGTCTGTTGCGCGCGGGGGGGGGGGGGGAGGGGGGGGGAAGTCTAGCTTCATTTATGAAAATTTTACGTTGCAAGGCTCTTTGGACCAATGGCTAATGAACCCGGAGGAAGCTTTGGGCAGCTCTCGGGTGCTAGATTTTTGTGACGACAAAATCTGGGACAGGGAGGCGCTTTGCGGCTGCCTCCCTCTGCCTGTAATTGCAAAACTGCCAGACATTCAATTGGGGACACTTCAATAGAAGGATAGGCTGATTTGGATGGAAGCTCCGCATGGTAATTTCACTCTTACTTCGGCAATAGCATGTTTAAGGGATTTGGGAGTTGCTCAACACTCACGAAAACGCATTTGGAATAAGGTACTTCCTTTATCCCTTTCTCTGTTTATGTGGAAGTTGCTTAATCGATTTTTGGCATTGGATGAGGATCGCAAACACTTTGGGGTCCCTTTGGCTTCTCGTTGTGCTTGTTTGGGATGGAGACACATGATCATGTGTTCGTTCAATGTCCGTTAGCTCAAAGGATATGGCATGAAGCCGCTTTTCAGGTTGGTTTAATTGCAGATACCAGTAGGGTGGATACTTTGCGGAAGTTGCTCTCTATTTGGTGGTTTGCTCGCCCTTCAAAGGGTGTTCAATTGATTTTGGAAATGGCTTGCTCGGTTTGTTGGCTACTATGGAAAGCAAGGTGTCGCTTTGTGAATGAGGCCAAAACTACTTCTTTATCCAGTATTTTGGCGCAGTTCAAAGATTATACAAGTACACTGATGAAGGCTAAGAATATTAAGCTAAGGAATGCTTCGTTCCGGCCGCGGAACACTTGGTCCTGAGATGGGGCGGAAACACTGAGGCAGGAGAGGTTATCCTAAACATTGATGGAGCATCTAAGGGGAGCCCGGGCATTTCCGGCATTGGTGGTATTATTAGACGTTCTGATGGTGTTTTTATACAAGCTTTCTTGAGATTCATTGGTGACTACAAAACGAGCTTTGAGGCGGAAATAGAAGCTTTACTCGCAGGTTTACATATGGCGTGTCTGTGTGATGTATCTCGTTTTCAGATTCAGACGGACTCATCAGTTCTAGCAGGTGCTTTGCATAAAGGTACTATCTCTTTTTGGAGACTTGATTCTATTTATCGGAAAGTGCTATATATTCTAGGTGATCGCAAGGTTTTTCATGTTTATCGCGAGATTAATTCTGTTGCGGATGCTTTAGCTAACTTGGCTTGTACAAATCGTTCGACTCTCAGTTTTGACAAATTTTCTTTAGTGCCTAGTGATATTCGCGGTTTGATACAATTAGGCAAAATTGGTACTCCATATGTTCGTGTCTTGTAATTTGGAGCTTTTGTTGGGCGTACCAGTGCTGATTTCCCCTGTTTCGCTGCACCATTGTAGAATTACACTATTTCGGCTGAACCAATGCAGAATTCCCCTGTTTCAGCTGTACCCAGTGCAGAAATGCTCTATTTCGACTGTTCTGTCAGGAATTCAATACAAGGCTGTTTTGATTCCTTCGCTATCCTTTATGTATAGGGTGGGTGTTTTTACACCTTTTGGGGAAGGGATTGGTTTTAGTTCCCCTCCCCCTTTATGGCTTCGCGTCATAGCATAGTTTTAACTGTAACACCTTTGTGCATTTACATAAATGCATGAGGTCGCATATCATTGCTATCTTATTTGTATTGGGTAAATTTTACACCTTTTGGGGAGGTACTGGTTTAAGTCCCCCTCCCTCTTTTTACCGATCATTTTTAGGTATATATATATATATACGGGGGACCGCCCCACCACGCTGGTGGATTTAATTAAAAAAAAGTCTTTGATTTGTTCTTGACTTTGTCTAATTAGTCAACTAATTAGATCACTAGTTGTGGTTTCTCATCATCCATGATTATTTGGTAAACATGGTTGCTTGAGGTGTTTGTTACCTTTTGAAGTATTGTTCCATTCAATGTTTATAATCAGGGTCCCACAAGGTCTTTGTAGCTTCTTGAGTTCTTGATCCACGTGATCTAATTACCGGTTTCGGTATTATACTTTTTTTTTAAAAGCCACGTACTATGGTGGTGGTGGTGGTGGTGGTGGTGGGGGGAGGGGGGTTTACATGGACCCGTACCCGTACCCGTTTTTGATTAGGCCCAAATAGGCAATAAAGTACATAGGGGGGGGGGAGGACTAAAGCCAAAACCTCTAAGTAGGTGAAAACAAATCCACTCCATACATTAAATATGCTATGGGAAAAGAACTGATCCATTTATAATCATGGATCAGGTGGTACAAAAATCCCTAGATAGACTAGTATGCAAAAAGGAAAAACCTTACCAAGATGTATGGCAAAGTGAATTCATCATGCAACCTATGATACACGAAGATATGGAGTTCCCAATATGTCAATATTAAGATGACCCCACATATGTCAATCGGTAACTCACCAGAAGAGTTGTAGTAAGAAGACACCTCTGAAATTAGTTTTTTAAGTTATACTTATTTTAATATAATCTGGAGGGAAAAAAGATACATGAAATTCGTTTCGGTGGTCGTATTTATTATAGCCGTGACCGGTTTCTCTTGTGTCATTATGTGCAACCGATCTGGCCTTCATCCCAAAATGCCATGCCATAGTCATACTTATTTTATTTGATTTTTGTTTTAGGAATAGTCATAGTTATTTATTGTCCATTTCTTTTGTTCGAATTATATAATCTTTTTCTTCAGTTTGTTTAGTCATGTTTAGTATGTTTCCAAGAACTTAGCGCGCACACACAGTACACACACACACATATATATATATATATATATATATATATATATATATATATATATATATATATATATATATATACTTTGCGTTTTGCGAGTCCAACTATCTATCTATAAACTAAAAATCCTTTGCACAAAAGAATTTTACTCCAACAGTCCAGAAAACAATTTCACTTCTGCACTTCAATAATGGCTCTCTTAATATAAAGTAAGAATTTTGTTTTATTTTTATATATATATATATTCTTTTTGTATTTGGGAATTTCCGATCCAATAGTTACTCTTATCCAATAATCATATATTTGTCCTTTGCCGTTTGACAATATCCTTATGGCAATTTGTTGTTGGTTTGGTAGGGGTGGTGATTGATTTCCAGAGGATTAGCACAATAGGCAAATGTTCTTTATCATCATCAAACTATTTACGCATGAAGAAAGATAATATTTTCTTATTCGCTATGTTTTGTCATCCATGTCATTATCATTTTGGCCGCCTCTAATCCGCCAACGTTAATCTTAAGCTTGTTAGAACGCATTTTCGACAACTTTTTATGCGGGCAATCATAGATGTGAAGCATGCGACATTGGATGTCATGGGAAAAAATTGTTGAGAAACATCACAGAACGGATTGGGGCTTCATACTCTATCGGCTTATCATCAGGCTTTTTCTATTAAACTCTAGTGGCGGTTTCGCACTTCGGATTCCCTTTGGAGATATTTTCTCATGAACAGGTATTTCAAGAGCTTACCACGTCCAACTCAAGCATCACCTAGGCATTTAGACTGAATTGTTTTGCGCATGCTCTTAAGCGTCCAACACATAACCGAGCCGCACATTGGTTTGCTTATCCAGTATGTCTCTTAATCTTGTTTGTTTGAAAACATCACGCTCTCGACTGACTTGCACTCCACTGCCCCAAATGTCGCTTCCTCACATGCGTTGGACACAATATTCGAATATCTAGGGCCCCTCGGCTAGAAGGATGAGGCAAGGATAGCATTAGCTTTGGAACATTTCCAAGCTCTCCCCTCAGCTACTCTCGGATTGGGTAAGGATAAATGCATTTGGATGTTAGATATGATCAGTGGCGGATCATTCTGAGGGCACGGGGGGGCCCTGGCCCCCCCAAGAATTTTCAATTTATTTTTTTACTAGGTATATATATCCAACTGTTAAAAAAAAAAGATTTTTTTCTACTATGGCCCCCCCAAAAATTTTATGATACAACCAAAATATACCATTTAGAAATTTCTACAATCGTTTGGTCCACCAATGTTGAAGATTAGTAGAAGAAATGAAGATCAAACTGAAGTTCTTCCAAGTTGCAAGCAGAAAGATCAAGCAAAAAAGGATAAAAAGAGCTACAAAAATGCTAAGGAAAAGGAAGAATGGACTTGTGATGTGCGCATTGGGCCAAAAAAGAATTAAGTAAAATAGGTCCACTTCTCCTTGTAAATAAAATAGCTCGGTTATGTATGTTAAGCGATTTAGGGTTAAAATCGAGGCAGAAAACTCATTCGATGAGCAGATGAAGAATCAAAAAAAATTTTCAGGGGCGCTGCCCCCGGGCCCCCGTCATCCGCTAACCTAAGACTTTTTATATATCATTTAAATTCATTTTTTCTAATAAAATATATTATTCTACCTCAAATATATCATTTTACGCTGTAAGCAAATTTTTAGTTCGGCCCCCCCTAAATTCGAATCCTGGCTCCGCCACTGGATATGATGGAAACTTTTCCATCACATAGGGTACTGAAGAAGACGGAAGCAGCAGGTGCCATACATGCTTCACAACGCTTTATTTGGTCAGCCTCCTTGCCTCTTACACTCCCACTCTTCTTATGGCATCTAGTGAACCAATTTCTAGCGTTAGACGAGATACGCCAAAGATAGGGCACTGATCTATCAACGGGTTGTCATTGCAGCAGCGACGAAGACTCATTCAACCATGTCTTCCTCAATTGTCTCGATGCTCGGTCCCTTTGGAAGCATGCATGGACTTCGCTCGGTCTCTTGTTACGGGATTTCAGGTACGATTCTCCTATTGTCTTACTCAAGTATTAACACCATAGTTGCCAGCAAATGAAAGATAACTCTTTTTTTCTAGAAAAAGCTATCTGTTATGATGGGGTTTTCCGTAGACCCTTATTGCTTTTATTGAGAACAGTTAAAAAGTATGTGGAGGGGTTAAAAATGAAAGAAACCTTAAGTTGTTAAAGAACAGAAGCCATGTAGTACAAGCAACATTTGAATTAATCTGTCTTCAGCAGAAAAATGGTTTGAGGCAATTCTCATTTGGCAGCAAGCTGGATAGTGAATGAATAGTTGCATGATATTAAAACATCTGACAAAGGAGATTTGTCTAGTAATGGATCCATACACTTGATCTTAATTCTTGCTGGGAATAAAACTTTCTCCCAACTGTATACATTCTCTTTGTAACTTTCACATAAGTATGTCGTAACGCATTACAATAGCTATATTTTTTATGTGGATCAAATTAATTTTGAACATTCTCATAGGGATGACATAACGCATTTTGATAGCTAGATTTTCTTTGTAAATATGTAGCTAGATTTTGTTTGTAAATGTGTAACTAGATTTTCTCCATGAAACTATTTTTCCCGGACAATAATCTCACAATTATAATGTAACAGTTTACGATAAAACAATTTTCTCTATAATTGTCTAGAATGTTTTTTGGGGGACAACTCAATCTAAACTTTCCACGAAGCGGGTTTGAAGATTTATTTCCTATTATTCAATATCAACATGCTATCTTTCTTGATTAACTTTAATCTATAAATATTATCGTATGATTAAAATATAGAACTGATTGTTTTCAACTACTCTTTATATATTTGCATTTATGCATTAGATTATTTACTAGTATGATGGCCATATAAAAACTCGCCCAACCACATAGTGAAGATAATCAAAGATTTTGAAATTAAAATTTTTTCCATTTCGTTTAAAAGTCCACGTGTGTTGCACGTGAAGAATGGCCTACCTATAATGGAGAAAATAATGAATTAGGGTTCTAAATAAAATAGGATTGTGATAAATTAGAAATTAAAATTTTTAGGTAGACCTTCTTCTAGTTATGTTACACGTATCCTCCGGAATAGATAAATTTAGATTTTTTACCTTACATATCATTTTATAGAATTTTATTCATCACAAAAATAAGAAATAAACTTTATTTTGCACGAAACAGTGTAATGTTCTAATATATGTTAGTTAGAAGTAACATTTATATCTCCTTTTTTTTTTTTTTTAAAAAAAAAAAAACTAGACCATTTATAAGTATGGTCCAATTTATTACAATTATATATTATTAGACCTCTCCAGAGAAGGTCGACCTCACCAGAGGAGGAGTAGTAGAAGCCCGTTGAGCGGGTGCCCCGTGTGGGGAGTAGTAGAAGCCCGCCCGTTGAGCGGGTGCCCCGTGAGGGGAGTAGTAGCTGTCCCGTTGAGCGGGTGTCGTAGAAGTCCGTTGAGCGGGTGCCCCGTGAGGGGAGTATAAGACCCACACAAGGGAACCCACTACTCCCGTTGAGCGGGTGTCGTAGAAGTCCGTTGAGCGGGTGCCCCGTGAGGGGAGTATAAGACCCACACAAGGGAACCCAAAGAAATGACAATTAAATCATTCCCCTTGTGTGAGGTGGGTATCGAACCTGGACCTCTCGGTCTCAGGCAGTGGATGTTACCCACTGGGCTACCATGCCTTCGATAACATTTATATCTCCTTGTAAGGAAGATCAATTTTAATATATATATTCAACAAATTTAAGCAATTAGTGATGTAGAAGAGATAAATTACATTGTTTTGGCATATACAAAGTTATCACTAGATGCGTAGCTCATTTGCACTATGAGCAAAATGATACCTTTCCCCAAGAGTGCAAGAGCCCTATGGAAAACTTTCACACATTTTAACTCATTTTATTGGTCATAATTAAAGAGGAAACTGTTCTCAATCGAAATGCTAATTTCACCTTATTTAAGATAACATAGTTAGTTTAAATGTCATAATTATTTTAGCTAGGTAACTTTTCTTGAAAGGAAAACTTTTCTTTCATTTCTAAAACAGAAGTGAAAAAATTTAACCCCAGCCCTTCCCTAACTCTCATCACTATCAAAATCAGAAACATGAAGCAAATTAAGATCCATCTGAGGAGCACATTGAGGTGTTTTTCGAGGATCTTGCATAGTTCCACGAGTCTGACTTTGGGATGACACCCCATGTGCAAACCATTGCACCATTTGAACTATTGCTTCAAGATCTATGGCCAGTGTTGCCATCGGAGTCAACTTCGGGTTCCCAAAGGCCAATTGGGATGCGTTGAATAATGAGCTGAAACGTTGAATCTCTGTGCAGTGAATACTTTGATTGAAGACCTCATCTACGTATACTCATCTTTCTCATTGAAAATTTCCCCTCTCTTTTATTTCCTCTACCCATTCACAGTTCCATATAAATTTAGTTAACATGATTTGTGAGATCATGCTTCGCTTTGATTTACGATCTGTGTTCTAATTCAAATGTGTCTCAAAAAAGATAATCACATTGACTCATCCTCTTCCTTATGCTTTGCTTATATATATATTTGAGTGTCGTTCGAGTGAACGTTATTGAAAGAATAAGGCCCCAGTTATAGATATGAAAACAAATGGGTATTGAAACATATAAATAAAGTATAATATTCTTACAGGTACAAAGTAACGGGTTACGATGGTTAAATTTTCTTTTGTGGAACAAATTAATTTGGACTTTCTCATAGGTGTGATGTAACAAAATACGATAGACAATTTTCTTTTTAAATATCTATCTAGATATTTTGCCTGAAACCAATTAACCCAAAGATTCTCACAAGTATGACGTTACAATTTCATATATTCGTTGTAATACTTGTATACTTAAATTTAGGCAATTAAATTATTAAGGATCAGTAGCCACTATTTGAAGAATAACTACTAGTAAAAACTTATCCGATGTTTTTTCTTTCATTATTTCTACCTTTCATTTAGGAGATTCGATATTCGGTAATAAAAGCGACTAGAATAATGTTACACTAAATGCATGTTATTTTACTTTTCATGTCTTATTTTTATTGAACGCGAAAATTTCTTGCACTTATTTTACTATTACATCTCCTCTTAAGTTATTTGGCATTGGTGTCAAACAGATAACCAGTAATAAGTGAACACATATAGCTAGGCCAATGATAACAAACATCGAACAAACAAAAAAACATAATTTCAATAGAAGACCTTCGATACTCAACAACATTTTATCATTTAACCACTCAGTGTTTGTTCGTTTTATTCTCAATTGAACTTTAAGAACATATTCATGTTTTATGCTTTCATAGACTAAAATTTTTTGAGAAAAAGAATTTAGGTCGAAATGAAGACGGATAAATATACAATTTTGAAACTGTTTTTTTTTCATTTACTCTTTATATATATATATATTATATATATATATATATATATATATATATATATATATTTTTTTTTGCTATGTATACTCTTTATATATTTACATTTATGCATTAGATTATTTACTAGTCTGTCCTTCTAAGGTCTAAATGGCCAAGAATAAAATCATCAAACCACATTGTGAAGCTAATCAAAGATTTTGAAATTTGAAAATTTCCAGAACATGCATTCACTATGGCAAAATAGAATTTTTGCGGCATTTTTTTTTTTTTTTTTGACACTAATGATATGTGTCATTAATTTACGGAATTTACGTGAAAATGTCATATTTTAGTTGCACTTTATAAGAAGTTCCAAAAATTTATGGCAATATAAGAAAATGTCACATATTAGTTGCAATTTTTAACAAGTGTTCCAAAATTTGTGGCATTTCTTTAGATGTTAGTTGCCTCATAAGGTGCTACAAAATTTCACTCTGTACAAAGTCCACACATTCCTTTCAGTGAAGAAAGGACCTCTTAAGATAAAGGAAGAATTTGAATATGGCTTCCAAAAATATACCAATTTAAGATTAAGAGAAACCAAATTGTTAGGAGAAGCACGATCTAGTTCTCTTTGGCAAGTACCCTTTTGGACGGAGAAACTGAAAGTTTTGTAATTGGAACTTTTCAATTTATTTTTCATTTACGATAATAAGAGATAAACTGTGAATTTTATTAAGCATTAATCTTTTTCAAAGAAACGTATTTCTCTCTCATCGGTGTGAAGGTTAAAGAGATTAGAATTGAACCTAGCAACTTTAAAAAAGAAAAGTAATATAACTTTCTCACGAGTATGATGTGACGTGTTACGATAGTTAACTTTTATTTGAGGAATAAATTAATTTTGGACATTCTCACAGTCATGACGCAACGCATTGCGATAGCTAGATTTTCTTTGTAAACATGTATCTTGATTTTCTCAACGAAGCGACTTAACACGAACATTAACCTCAGAAGTATGACGTAACATATTAACTAATTTTATTTGTCATAATTAAAGAAGGAACTGTCCTCTATCGAAATGCTAAATTTCACCTTATTTAAGATAACATAGTTAGTTTAAATGTCACAATCATTTTACCTAGGTAGTTTTCCTTTCATTTCTAAAATAGAAGTGACAAAATTTAAGCCCAGCCCTTTCCTAACTATCATCACTATCAGAATCAGAAACATGAAGCAAATTAAGATCGAATCGAGGAGCACGTTGAGTTCTTTTCTCTAGGAGCTTGCATGGTTCCCCGATTCCGGCTTTGGGATTACCCCCCATGTGCAAACCCTGAACAATTTGAACCATTGCTTCAAGATCTCTAGCTAGTGTTGGGAGTGCTGTCAACTTCGGTTTCCCAAAGGCCATTGGTGAGCATTTGATAATGAGCTGAAACGTTGAATCTCTGTGCAGTGAATACTTTGTTTGGAGACCTCATCTATGTATACTCATCTTTCTTATTGAAGATATATTCCCTCTCTATTATTTCCTCAAACCCATTCGCAGTTCCATACGAATTTAGTTGCCCAGTAACTTAATTTGTGAGATCAGGCTTCGCTATGATTTACGATCAGTGTTAAAATTCAAATGTGTCTAAAAAAAGATAATCACATTGACTCACCAATAATAAGTTAACATATATAGCTAGGCCAATGATAACAGATATCGAACAAACAAAAAACATAATTTCAAGAGAAGAGCTTCGATACTCAACAACATTTTATCATTTAACCACTCAATGTTTTTTCCTTTTATTCACAACTGAACTTTAAGAATATATTCATGTTCTATGCTTTCATCGACTGAAAAATATTTAGAAAAAAAAAAATTTAAGTCGAAATGAACACAGAAAAATAAACCATTTTGAAATTGATAATTTTTTTTAGAGAAATCCCCTATTAGTAGCGTTTATCTATTTACGTATTTCTATTATTATCCTTATCTTTTTTTTAGGCTATTTATAGCCGCATCTTTTTACGGGCCGCTATAAATGTCCAATTAGTGAATCCGGCCACTTTTCAGGCCAAAAATGACATGTGACTTGCACATGCCACTGAGAGAAGGGCAAAAACGTCATTACACAGCCATCATCTATTTACGTATTTCTATTATTAGCCTTATCTTTTTTTTAGGCTATTTATAGCCGCATCTTTTTACGGGCCACTATAAATGTCCAATTAGTGAATCCGGCCAATTTTCAGGCAAAAAATGACATGTGATTTGCACATGCTCCCGGAGGGAAGGGAAAAATGTCATTTACCCATCTGGCCTTCTTCCTTCTTCCTCTCATCTTCATCATAAACCCCTTCTCCTCATCCACCACCGTCCTCCACCATCCTCCACCACCGCCCTCCACCATCCTCCACCACCGCCCTCCACAAACCCACTAAATTCATCTAATTGTTCAAGAATTTGTATAAAAAAAAATTGTGCATTGAAGAACAAGAAAACCAACCGGGAAAGAAAAAAAGACATAAACCCCCATTCCCCCAATTAAAATTTAATCAAACATCAAAACAATTCTCAAGAAAAAAAAAAAATCAACATCGAAAAGCTAATCCACAAAACCAAAGGAGATGAGAGAGAGATAGACAATCTGCAGATTAATTCGAAAACCCTAGAAGAAGAAAATTAAATTAAAAAGAGATTGGTTTCTGAGATAGTACAATTAAGTGGAAAGGCGGAGCCTCCTCTTATTCATACCTTGATTAACCATTACTACACCAAAGAGTACCGGCGTCGATTGAAGGGGGACGGGGACGGGGATGGTGGTGGCCAGAGATGGCAACGGGGAAGGGGTGGGTTTAGGGGGATTGAATTCGCGGGTGGAGGGGGGAGGGGGGAATTCGCAGAGGTGGGGGCTGGAATGTGGCTGGGGTGGATTGATGATGAATATGGGGTGCGGCTGTGTAATGACGTTTTTGCCCTTCTCTCAGTGGCATGTGCAAGTCACATGTCATTTTTTTGCCTGAAAAATCGCCGGATTCACTAATTGGACATTTATAGTGGCCCGTAAAAAGATGCGGCTATAAATAGTCTAAAAAAAAGATAAGGCTAATAATAGAAATACGTAAATAGATGATGGCTGTGTAATGACGTTTTTGCCCTTCACTCCGGGAGCATGTGCGCGTCACATGTCATTTTTGGCCTGAAAAGTGGCCGGATTCACTAATTGGACATTTATAGTGGCCCGTAAAAAGATGTGGCTATAAATAGCCTAAAAAAAAGATAAGGCTAATAATAGAAATACGTAAATAGATAAACGCTACTAATAGGGGATTTCTCTTTTTTTTATTTACTCTTTATATATTTACATTTATGCCTTAGATTCTTTACTACCCTTCTAAGATCTAACTGGGAAAGAATAAAATCCTCAAACCAAATTTAAAAACATTTCCATAACATGCATTCATTATGGAAAAATAGCTTTTGGCAACATTTAGTTTGTGACACTTATGATATGTGTAATTAATTTACGGAATTTATGTGAAATTGTAATATTTTAGTTGCACTTTATAAGATGTTACACAAATTTATGGCAATATATGAAAATGTCACATATTAGTTGCACTTTTTAACAAGTGATCCAAAATTTGTGGAATTTCTTTAAATGTTAGTAGGTACTAAAATTTGTCACTCCGTACAAAGTCCACACATTCCATGCACGTGAAGAAAGTCCCTCTTAAGATAAAGGAAGAATTTGAATATGGTTTCCAAAAATCTACCAATTTAAGATCGAGAGAAACCAAATTGTTAGGAGAAGCTCGATCTAGTTCTCTGTGACAAGTACCCTTTTGGAAGGAGAAACTGAAAATTTTGTAATTGTAATTTTTCATTTACGATAATAAGAGATAAAGTTTGAATTTTAGTAAGCGTTAATCTTCTTCAAAGAAACATATTCTCTCTCTTCGGTGTGAAGGTTGAAGAGATCATAATTGAACCTAGCAACTTTGAAAAAGGAAAAATAGTATAACTTTCTCAATAGTATGATGTAACGTGTTACGATAATTAACTTTAATTAGTGGAACAAATTAATTTTGGACATTCTCACAGTCATGACGTAACACATTACGATACCTATATTTAATTTGTAAACATGTATCTTGATTTTCTCAACGACGCCATTTAACACGAACATTAATCTCATAAGTATGACGTAACATATTAAATCATTTTATTGGTAATAATTAAAGAAGGAACTGTCCTCTATCGAAATGCCAAATTTCACCTTATTTAAGATAACATAATTAGTTTAAATCTCATAATTATTTTAGCTAGGTAGCATTTTCAGAAAGGAAAACTTAGCTTTCATTTCTAAAATAGAAGTGACAAAAATTTAAGCCCCACCCATTTCCTAACACTCATCACTATCAGAATTAGAAACATGATACAAATTAAGATCGAACAGAGGAGAACATTGAGATCTTTTCTCTAGGAGCTTTCACAGTTCCCCGATTTCGTCTTCCCAAAGGCCATTGGTTAGTGTTGGGATCGCAGTGAACTTCGGGTTCCAATGGCCCTTGGTGAGCGTTGGATAATGAGCTGAAACGTTGAATATCTGTGAAGTGAATACTTTGTTTGGAGACCTCATCTATGTATACTCATCTTTCTCATTGAAGATATATCCACTCTCTATTATTTCCTCTATCATATTCACAGTTCCATGCAAATTTAGTTGCCTAATAACTTGATTAGTGAGATCATGCTTCGCTGTGATTTCCGATTTGTCTTAATTTCAAATGTGTCTCAAAAACGATAATCACATTGACTCATCCTCTTACTTTTTCTAAGCTTATAAATATTGGAGTGTCGTTCGAGTGTATGTTCCTGAAAGAATAATGTCTAGTTATTGATATGAAAACGAATGGGTATTGAAACATTGAAATAGAGTATAATATTATTACTGGTACGAAGTAACGGTACAATAGTTAAATTTTCTTTTGTTGAATAAATTTATTTGGAAATTCTCATAGGTTTTATGTAACACAATATGATAGACAATTTTCTTTTTAAATATGTATCTAGATTTTTTTTTTATGAAACCACTTAACCCAAAATTCTCACAAGTATGACGTTACAATTTCCTGCATTCATTGCAATACTTATATACTTAATTTTATGCAATTAAAGTATTAGGGATCAATAGCTACTATTTGAAGAATAAATAGTTGTAAAAACTTATCCGGTACTTTTGCTTTCAATATTTCTACAGTCGTTTAGGATATTTGATAATGTTGCACTAAATGCACGTTATTTTAATTCTCATGTCTTATTTTGATTCTTCACAAAAATTTCTTGCACGTAAATGCACTTATGTTACTATTATGTCCACCTCTCAAGTAATTTGGCGATGGTGTCAAAGAGATAACAAGTAATAAGTGAACATATATAGCTAGGCCAATGGTAACAGACATCGAACAAACAAAAAACATAATTTTGACACCCCAAGAGCTGAAAACCTCTTTCTCTCTAGCGAACCTATGTCGCCGCACCACCTATGACCACCATGATGCAGCCAACAGGGGGTGGGGTTTGGCCTCGGAAATCCTTTTCCGGTCAACTGTCACCCTCTCAGCCCACAATTACTCTCCCCCATTAAGCCTCTCGGAACGTTTAAAGGGGAACCATATTTTCTAATTGATGATCATGATTGCAACATTCTTGAAACCCCATGGAAGCGTGCTTTGGTGGAGAATTTTTCAAGGAGAGGGCCCCTGATTGAAAATTTACGCAAAGACTTTCATCGGCTCCAATTTAAGGGAGCGTTTTGGATTGGATGGCTTGATTCTCGCCATGTTATTATTTGGTTTGATCACGAAGAAGACTCTTGTAGATTTTGGAGAAAGAATGTTTGGGTTTTTGGAGGTACAAATATGAGGGTTTTTAAATGGTCCTATGATTTTAATCCAATGGTGGAATCCTCTATTGTGCCCATTTGGATTCGTTTTGAAGGTTTACCTATCCATCTCTTTCAAAAGTCGTATCTTTTTTTACTAGCGAGGCGGAAGGAACACCGCTAGTACTAGATGAGCCCACAGTGAATGTCACCCACCCGAGCGTAGCAAGGGTTTGTGTTGAAGTTGATTTGGTGAACCCAATTTTCAAGCATGTTTGCAGTGCATACGCAAGATCGGGCAAAGGATGATGGCAACCAATTGATAATGAATTGCTCCCAGATTATTATACTAGGACACAAGATTGCGGATTGCAAGATGGATTCCTCGATTGTTGGAGGGGAGGCAAGGGATGATGTCATCAAGCCACCACCCATTGGCACAGCAAAAAAGGCTGACATTCGCCTCCTAAAAAACCCTAATAGGGTGACTGGGGCGGTATTCAAGAAAACCGAAAAGAAGGTGTCTTTCCAAGGGAATTTTGATGGAAAGATTGATCAACCTTTACAGTTTGCTAGTAGGGAGGAACGGGGAAAAGGAAAAGAAACTGTGAATGTATTGGAGATGGCCAAGGATGTTGCTGGTCTAAGTACAATTCACATTGATGCCCAAAATACCCCTGTGATTCTATCTGATGTGGAAGAAGAATTAGTTCTGCCAAATTCTTTTTCAATTGAAGGAGGGGCGGAGGTTAGTAATATTGTTCAAGAGGAGAATGCTAAAGAAACCTTGTTGCCTATTTCTCAACAATTGAAGGAGAAGCGGAGTTAGGTAATATCGATAATAATATTGGTGTTCTTGGGGAGAAGGATACTGTGACCATCCCTCGAGAGATTTCTCTCTCTATTAAAGAGGGCTTGGTAGCAGCGGAAATGGTTATTATCTAATATTTTGAGAAATCACCATTAAATCTTGAGGTTCAAGATGATACTATGGTTCAGGCCGGTGGTGGTGATGAGGCTTCGGCTAGAATGGGTGGCCAAGATGACTCCAATATGTTCAAGGCTACCGTTGATAAAGAATCTATCACGAGAAGCACCTCTTCGGCAAATAAAGTTAGTACGATCTCTTTTGAAATTGACGAAGGGGGTTGGAAGATATTTGATGACTTTTCTCGAAATTTGAAGACCAAAGCAGCTCGGGTTGGATAGGAGATGGCTGATCCTATGCTCACTGTTGGTATTGACATGAAGCCTATTGAAGATCCTAATTTTTGTACTCAATGTATGCAGCCAGCCCTCATGACTCAAGCGGGTTTTGAAAAACGGTATTGACTCCAATATTAGTATTGAGTTGGGAGAAGGGGAGGATCTGCAGCAACTCACTCAAAATTATAATGAAGCTCAGCCGCAACATCAACATAAATCTAAGAATAAACAGTCTGTTGCGAACTCTGAAATCCATTAGCCACAAAGACTTGCGAAAAACATATTCTCCCAGTTTGAGGAGGTTTCTTTGATGTTCTCTTACTTATTTTTATGGATTGTATGATTTGGAATGTTTGGGGGATTGCTAATGATGCCTAGATTGCCAGAGTTAAGAAATTATGTCGTGATCATCATTTATTGCTTTTGGTATTATTGGAGCCCATGGTTAGTGAGTCTGATATATTGTTATATGCTAATAAGTTGGGATTTGATTACTCTTTTATCAATTTAATGAGCAAAATCTGGATTATCTGGAATGATACTATTGGTTTAGCTATTATGGGTAACTATGAACAGATTGTGCATGCTGAGGTTGTCAATTTTTCTGGCTCTCTTATTTATTTGTCTTTTGTATATGCACGCTGTCAATATAGGAAGCGAAGGGATCTTTGGTATGAGATGGTTAGATTTGGTAGTCAAAATAATGCCCCGTGGATGATTGGAGGGAATTTTAATGTTATAATGCGCCAATCTGAGAGCCTGGGATCGATCCCTGCTTCTCTTCCCATGGTGGAATTCTCAAAGGCAATACATGATAGTGGTTTGTTGGAAGTCCCATCTATTGGAAGTGATTTTACTTGGTGCAAGAATTATTCCCCTCCGTTGCTGAAAAGGCTTGATAGAATGTTGGTTAATTGACAATGGAACAACTTGTTTGAGGTAACCCGAGTTGAACACCTCCAAATATCTCTTTCAGATCATTGTCCTATGTTGGTAGTTTTTTCTCTAAGTAATGAACGGGGGGGGGGGGGGGGTGTAAAACTGGGTTTGTTTTCAAGAGATGTAGTGTAAGCATGCTGATTTTGGGGGCATTGTTGAGGAATCTTGGAAGGAGGAGACTTTTGGAAATGGGATAACTATAGGTTAAAGAGTGTCCTGGCTCGATGGAATAAAGAGAAGTTCGGTAACATTCACACGAACTTGGCCAAAGCCGAGGAACACGTTTGTAGTATGGAGAATAATTATGATAATAATCCTACTAATCACAGTGATAAAGCTTTGAAATTGGCTAGGGCGGATTATTCTAATTGATTGTTGCTGGAAGATATATTTTGGCGTCAGAAATCGACAATAAGATGGTTGCAGGCAGGTAACTCTAATACTAAATATTTTCATATACTTTGTTGTAACAGGAGGAAGAGAATGACTATCTCTAAGATCGCTGATGATAATGGCAATTGGATTATGGATCATGCAGCTATTGGCCGAGAGAGCTGCAATTAATTTGGTTCTCTTTTCCGCGGATGGCCCCCTATTTGGAGGATGATAATCTACTTCGGGTGATTCCCGAAGTGATGAGTGAGGAGGGTAACCGCAAGTTATCTAAATTTCATAGCCTTATGGAGGTTCGGGAGGTTGTGTTCTCTTTAAGTAAGCATAGTGCCTCGGGGCCTGATGGTTATACAAGTTCTTTTTTCCATGGTTGTTGGGATGTTGTGGGTCAAGATGTTACACAAGAAATGAGAGATTTTAGGGAGGGAAGACCTATGCCAAAATCCATGTCCAGCGCCTTTATTGTTCTCATCCCTAAGGTATAAAATCCTATTTCTTTTGGTGAATTTCGCCCCATTTCTTTGAAATTAGCACCTTTGTTGCCTCACATTATTTCTCTGAATAAATCAGGTTTTGTGAAGGGGAGACTTATTTCTGATAACATTCTGTTGGCACACGAGCTGGTGCAACAATTAAATAGGATAGCTCGCGGAGGTAATCTGGTTATCAAATTGGATATTATGAAAGCTTTTGATAGAGTATCTCACCCATTTTTATTATCTATGCTTAAACGATTTGATTTTGGTTCTCATTTGTTAAATCTTGTTTAGAATTTGCTGATGAACAACTAGTTTTCGGTGTTGATTCATGGTTAACCAAATGGGTTTTTCAAAACCACAAGGGGATCCTCTTTCACCTTTATTATTCAATGTGGCGAATGAGGTCTTCTCTAGAGGTATTAATTACTTGGTTCAACATAACCAGATCATCCATTGCCGAGAGGGGTTTTACAAGTTTCTCGTCTCAGTTTCGCAGATGATGTGATTATTTTTACTAATCGGGAAAAACACAGCCTTGATAGACTTATGGCCTTTCTCTCTCAATATGAAACTTGTTTCGGTCAAAGAATTAACAAGGGGGAGAGTGCTTTCATCACATCTCCTAAAACTAGTGCAGCACAAGCTTCGAATATTCAACATGTAACTAGCTTTGTGCATAGTGATTTTCCTCTTACTTATTTGGGTTGTCCGCTTTATTATGGAAAGGGGGATGTTATTTACTTTAATAGTTTGATTGAGAAGATTGGGGACAATCTGGAAGGGTGGAAAAATAGGATTCTGGATATGGCGGGCCGTCTTGTATTGGTGAGGCATATTCTTTATTCTATGATACTTCATATGTGGCTTCTACGTTTCCACCTAATATTGCTCTGGACAAGGTTGAAAAGATTTTTGGGAACTTCTTATGGGGCTCTTTGCTTGGTCATGGTAGAACTCATTGGATGTCTTGGTAAAAAATTTGTGCGGATACTCACAAAAATGGTTAGGGCTCATTTCTTTAGCTTATTATTCTCTCTTTTTTGCAATGAAAATGTGGTTGCGTTACCGTCAAGGTGACTCTTTATGGGCCAATTACATGAGGTCTAGATATGGAGGGGGTCGTCATATTAGAATTAGGAAACTTTATATCACCAGAATCTTTTAAATGGTTAAGTTTTGCTGCATTAGTTTCTTTCTTTTGGTACGCATTTTCATATTAGTATAGATGTTTATGTATCACCTGAGTCATATTATAAATGGCTCAACCCTTATTGCATTGTTCTTTTATGTATAAAGCGAATTTGTTTCCACCTATTTGGAGGTTTTGCCTTAGTCCCTCTCCATGTAACTTCATTGCCTATTTGGGCCTTATCAAACCCCCTACCATAACAGGTGGTTTTCTCTTAAAAAAAATATATAATTTCAAGAGAAGTGCTTCGATACTCAATTTTTTTTTTATCATTTAACCACTCAATGTTTGTTCGTTTTATTCTCAATTAAACTTTAAGAACATATTCATGTTCTATGCTTTCATCGACTAAAAAATCTTGAGAAAAAGAATTTAGGTCGCAATGAAGTAAGAAAAATAAACAATTTGGAAACTGATTTTTTTTTCTTTTACTCTTTATATATTTACATTTATGTTAGATTCTTTAGAATTATGGCATTTCTTTAGATGCAAGAGCCTTCGTAAGGTGCTTAAAATTTTTACTCCTTACAAAGTCCACACATTTCACGCACGTGAAGAAAGGCCCTCTTAAGATAAAGGAAGAATTTGAATATGGTTTCCAAAAATCTACCAATTTAAGATTGAGAGAAACCAAATTGTTAGGAGAAGCTCGGTCTAGTTCTCTGTGATAAGTACCCTTTTAGACGGAGAAACTGAAAGTTTTGTAATTGGAACATTTCAATTTATTTTTCATTTACGATAATAAGAGATAAACTTTGAATTTTACTAAGCATCAATCTTTTTCAAAGAAACGTATTTCTCTCTCTTTGGTGTGAAGGTTGAAGAGATTATAATTGAACCTAACAACTTTAAAAAGAAAAATAGTATAACTTTCTCACAAGTATGATGTAACGTGTTACGATACTTAAATTTTGTTTGTGGAACAAATTAATTTTGGATATTCTCGCAGTCATGACATAACACATTACGATAGCAAGATTTTCTTTGTAAAAATGTATCTTGATTTTCTGAACGAAACTACTTAACACAAACATTAATCTTACAAGTATGACATAACGTATTAACTCATTTTATTGGTCATAATTAAAGAAGGATTCCCCGATGCTAGAATGTATAAGGTCATAGATAATAAAACATGGTGAATGAGAATCAAATGACCACCAAATCCCAATAGTTTTTGCTGCTAACCCGCTACTCTTCAAGCAATTTTTTCTATTAATGGAGCAAAAAAAGGTAACCTTCACTCTTCCCACAAAAAAGGACACCCAAGATATGTGAAAGGAAAAGAGCCTTGTATAAATCCCGTGATCTGTTGAACCATGTGCACATGACTCGATTAAGTTCCGATTGAAACAAAGAAAGAACTTTTTGCATTGTTAATTTTTGTCCAGAAGAAGCCTCATATTGTCTGATAAATATCATAAGCTGTTGTAAACTTCGCTTTCCACCATTCATAAAAATGACAACATCATCCGCATAGGCTAGATGAAAAACCACGATTGACGAGTGCGGTACAACATACGACTCTATCGATCTTATCCCCATAAGGTGGTTTAGGCCTCGCGAGAATACCTCTGCTGCTTAAATGAATAAAAGAGGCAACATTGGGTCACCTTGCTTGAATCCTCTACCTGATCGAAAGAATCCAAATGGACAACCATTAACAAGAATAGAAAAACAATTATTCTCCAAGATGTTACGTACCAAGTATATTAAATGTGCACTAAAACCAAATCGCCTCTGAACTTCTACAAGGAATGCATGTGAAACACGATCAAAAGCTTTCTTCATGTTTAGGTTTATGATCATATTCCCACCCCGTATCTTTTTATTTATCGAATTCACCATCTCCATTGCCAACAAAATATTATCTGTTATCACCCTGCCAGTTAAAAAACCAGACTGATTATTGCTGATTAAAGAAGGAAGGAGCATAGATAGCCGATTAGACATTACCTTAGAGATTGCTTTGCTCGAAAATGTGCAAAGCTATATAGGTCTGTAATCTCCAAAGTTCAGGGGACTGTCTACCTTTTGTATCAATGCAATAAACGCACTAGCCATAGATCTCGACATTGGTAGTCTCGCCCAGAAATCCTGCACCGACCGCAGCACATCATCTCGAACAATTGCCCAGCAGGTCTGAAAATAACGTCTTGTGAATCCATCCGGACCTGCAGCGCTTGTTGGGCACAAGTAAAATACAGAAGAAGCTAAAAAAAAAAATAATAATAATAAAAAAAAAAAAAATACAAAAGCTCGGACATCGGCAAGTGTTGGCATCCTATCAAGTTCCAAGTTGTTGTGCTCCTTCACCAGAGGCGGAACATATCTCAAAATTTCTTCATCCAGGTGGTGCTGAAGGCCACGAGCTAGCAGGGATTCAAAGAAATTTGAACCCGCCAAACCGATTGTATCAGCAGCAGTGAGTACCTCGCCATTTTGAGATTGTATTTGTGCTATATGCATTCGCTTTTGTTTGTTTCTGCAAAAAGAATGAAAATAATTTGTGTTAGCTTCGCCCTCCATTAGCCACTTGATTGGATATTTTTGCCTCCAAAATGTTTCTTCTCGTTCAACCACACTTTCATAGATCTCTTGTGCAGCTTTTAAGGCATGAAAATTGTACAAACTCGGAGCAACATCATATTACTCTTCTATCCGGCCTACTTCATTTAGAGCATTTTGCAAATTTGTGGAGGGATTCCGAAACACATCTCGATTCCAGATGCTAAGAACTCCCTTTAGGTGTTTTAACTTTGCCTGTAGTCTGTACATCCCAGAATTTTCTATCTCCTCTTACTAGCTATCCTTGACAACATCAATAAAAGTCATGTGTTTAATCCACATGTCCTGAAATATGAAAGCAGAGCCTCTGCAATCCAATGTGAGCCTTGTGGCAACAACAAGCGGGCAATGGCCCGATATAGTCCTTGGCAAATGTGTAACTTGTGAGAATTGAAACAGTGTATTCCAAGCCGTATTTACTAATACTCTATCCAATTTCCTGTAAAGTGGATGTTCACCTCCATGAATCCATGTATATGCACTCCCAAACATGGCACCTCCAGAAGACCACAATCATTAACAGTCTCCACAAACTCACCTATTGGAAACATAGCTGGAATCTAGCCCTGGCTTTCTGAGAGTCCTATAACCACATTAAAATCTCCCCCACAAGCCAAGGTTGGTCATGTTGTATTTGAAAAGCCCTCAAATCTACCCACAAACTCCGTCTCTGCACATATAAACATTTAGCATACACAATGAACAAAAAATGGGTGTTCCCGAAAAAGAATTAATCCAGACATTAATCATTTGCTCCATGTCTCCTAAAATATCAATATCTAATTAACCATCCCACATAAGCCATATCTGCCTGGTACAATTCCCATAATAATGATCATAACCCAAACGAGTAGAGTGTAAGAGCAAATTTTCTAAGGCTACCATTGGTTCCAACAAAACCAGAAGACTTATATTATTTGCAAATTTCAATTGTCGAATACTAGGAATAGTTCTATCATTCTCTATTCCACTAATGTCCAAATTGTACAATGCATAAGTAAACATAACAAGATGGAACAAAAGTAGCCCAGCAGTACTATTGAGTAAGGGAAGATGAGCCTTTCCGGGCTAAGCGAGGGGATCGCCTTACCGGAAGTGGCTGATATTTGATGGAATATCAGGCAAGGCTAAAGTAATGGAAGAAATTTGCACTTGCTCCCTGTTTTGTGAAGTAGTTGGGCCTGCTTACCCATCGTCCAGACGCACTGCTTGAACTACATCCAATTCCTTAGCATCCATTTGGGCTGAGTTTGCTAAACCCGACCCAGTCCTAGAGAACTGACCAACTTCAATATCCGGACCCTCCGACTCTTCCGAACCTTCCTCACTCGTTTCCTGATCTGCAATCGGGTCAACTGCATCATCTTGTCCCGTCTCAACCAAGTCCTCTGATTCTGGATAAAAAATTTGACCCGCCTGCGAATCAATTAACATCGGTGCCTCTTGCCCTATCGACGCCAATTGAGCAGCGAATTCCTGTTCCCATATGGCGATCATGATGCAGCGGCTGCTGTCCTTTCCCTTCTGAAACAACCAATCTTGGATTTTCAATAAGAGAATTCACGGCACACCCAACGTGGATGCCATCCGTACTATTCTCGATTGTCTTTCCAGCAATATCTACAATTGGAGGCGAATCCCTCAGTGGTGAAACCAGAGCCTGATCATCGATCCTAGGGAATTATTCATCTACCAAAACCTCAATGGGAACTTTTGGGTCTAGCCCTACTCTCTCTGACGCCACCTTTTCCGGGACTGCCTATTTTGCCTTTGATGGCACCACAGTCTTTTTCTTTCCCTTCTGTTGCCACCCGTCCGCCCCTTGTTTTGGAAAAGTCACCACCGCCCCTTATTTCAATACCTTCTTCCCCACGTCACCAACAATTCTAGTGTCTGTCAATTACTTCTGATCCTTATCCGCTACCTTAGACACCAGAGTAGTAAAATCAGATTGACAACGTCCGTGAGCATGACCGATTCTCATACAAACGGTGCAATAATCGGGTAAATCATCATACGTTATTGGTTTCCAAAAACCCTTACTAGATTTAGCATGGGTGATTCAAATACGGCTTGGAAAATCTGCTAGCAAATCCACTTCAACTCAGACTTTTGCTACACTAGGTCGTGTTGCATTCGCTGTTGGACCATCCAATGTCAACGGATTCCCTACTGCTTTTGCCAAATAGAATAATTTTATGGAAAGCTTTGCCAAGCGATTCCATATTTGGTTCAGGTTAATGGAATTTCCCAACGAACGTTAATCTCCATGGAGATATGAGGGCATCATGTTCGTCAATTGAGATCTTTAGATTCGGCTCACCCTTGAAACTGTCCAAAGGAGTGTTCGGAAAAGATTGAGGTGAAGCAAAGGGATGTGAGAGAAGATCAGCAAACGATTTCTTTGGCCAAGGTGTTGGATTTCCGGTGGCCCCAGTAGCCGGATGGCCGGCGTCCATGGAAGACCGTAGCTATAAGATTTTTGCGAAAAAAATGAGTCTTTTGAGGGAAATTTTAGGAGCCAGAAAAATTTCAAGAGAAGAGCTTTGATCTCAACAACATTTTATCATTTAACCACTCAATGTTTGTTCGTTTTATTCTTAAGTGAACTTTAAGAACATATTCATGTTCTGTGCTTTCATCGACTAAAAAATGTTGAGAAAATGAATTTAGTTCGAAATGAAGACAGAAAAATAAACAATTCTGAAACTGATTTTTTTTATTTTTTTATTTACACTTTATATATTTACATTTAGGCATTAGATTCTTTACTAGTTTACCCTATAATATCTAAATGGGCAAGCATAAAATCCTCAAACCATATTGTAAAGCTAATCAAGGATTTTGAGATTTAAAAACATTTCCAAAACATGCATTCACAATTGCAAAATAGGCTTTTGGCGGAATTTAGTTTGTGACACTTTATGATATGTGTCATTAATTTACGCAATTTATGTGAAGGTCGAAGAGATTAGAATTGAACCTAGCAACTTTAAAAAAGGAAAAATTGTATAACTTTCTCACAAGTATGATGTATGGTGTTTTGATAGTTAAATTTTATTTGTGGAACAAATTAATTTTGGACATTCTCACAGTCATGACGTATCACATTACGATAGCTAGATTTTCTTTGTAAACAAGTTTCTTCATTTTCTACACGAAGCCACTTAAATCGAACATTAATCTCAGAACTATGAAGTAACATATTAACTTATTTTATTGGTTGTAATTAAAGAAAGAACTGTCCTCTGTCGAAATGCTAAATTTCACCTTATTTAAGATAACATAGATAGTTTAAATGCCATAATTATTTTAGCTAGGTAGCTTTTCCTGAAAGGAAAACTTAGCTTTAATTTTTAAAATAGAAGTGACCAAATTTAACCTCAGCACTTTTCAAGCTCTCATCACTATCAGAATCAGAAACATGAAGCAAATTAAGATCGAACCGTTAAACTCGTTGAGGTCTTTCTCTAGAAGCTTGAATAGTTCCTGAAGTCCGGCATTGGGATGACACCCCATGTCCAAACTCGTGCACCATTTTATCCACTGCTTAAAGATCTTTGGCCAGTATTTGGATTGCAGTGAACTACGGGTTCCCAAAGGCCATTGGTGAGTGTTGGATAATGAGCTGAAACATTGAATCTCTGTGCAGTGAATACTTTGTTTAGAGACCTCATCTATGTATACTCACCTCTATTATTTCCTCTACCATTTGCAGCTCTATTTAAATTTAGTTGCCCAATAACTTGATTTGTGAGAACATGATTCCCTGGGATTTACGATTTGTGTTCAAATTCAAATGTGTCTCAAAAAAGATAATCACATTGACTCGTCCTCTTTATTCTGCTCAGCTCCTATATATTTGAGTGTCGTTCGAACGTATGTCCATGAAAGAATAATGTCCAGTTATAGATATGAACGAATGGGTTTTGAAACATAGAAATAGAGTATAATATTCCAATAGGTACGAAGTAACGCGTTAGGTGGGATGTAACATATTACGATAGACTTTTTGCTTTTTAAATATATATACAGATTTTTTCCATTAAACCACTTAACCCAAGCATTCTCACAAGTATGACATTACAGTTTCCTATATTCGTTGCAATACTCATATACTTAAATTTATGAAATTCAATTATTAAGGATAAGTAGCTACTATTTGAAGTATAAATAGTAGTATAAACTTATCCGATGCTTTTGCTTTCATTATTTCTATGTTTCGTTTAGTAGATTTCATATTCGGTAATAAAAACAAACTAGAATAATGTTGCACTAAATGCACGTTATTTTTATTTTCATGTGTTATTTTGGTTCAACACGAAAATTTCTTGCACGTAAAGGGACTTTTTTTCTTATTATGTCCCCTCTTAAGTTATTTGGCGTTGGTGTCAAAGAGATAACCTGTAATAAGTGAACATAAATTGCTAGGCCAATGATAACAGACATCGAACAAAATAAAAAAACATAATTTTCAAGGGAAGAGTTTCGATACTCAACAACATTTTATCATTTAACCACTCAATGTTTGTTCGGTTTATTCTCAATTGAACTTTAAGAACATATTCATGTTCTATGCTTTCATCGACTAAAAAGAATTTAAGAAGAGCCTCTCATCGACTAAAACGCTCTCTACTGAAAACCCCCTAACCCCGTAGTGTTTGCCGCTATCATGGCTGCCGGCCTCCCTACCACCACTGCCACGTCCTCATCGTGGCCAAAGAAGATCTTCGATGATCTGGCGCACCGCAAGGCCACTTCGGCACCAACCCTCCCCATCACGCCCCCTTGATTCCTTCATGGGAGAGCCCAATTTAACTCTCTCTTGAAGAACATGATGCATTGATCGGGCCATGGCGTTTTTCCCTTGTAGAGAAATTTCAGAAACATATTCCAAACATGGAGACATTGCGCAAATTATTCCATCGTGTAGGTTTCAAAAGTAATTTTTGGATCGGTTAGATGGATCCCCGCCATGTTTTGATTCGATTTGACTTGGAAGAAGACTATTGCGGCCTTTGGCGATAGGGAATTGGACTTTTTGTGGATTGATAATGAGGGTGTTCAAGTGGATATATGATTTTAATCTTCTTGAAGAGCCCTCAATTGTCCCAATTTTGATTGGGTTTGAGGGATTGCCAATTCATCTCTATAACAAATCAAAATTATTCTCTTTAGCCAAAGTTGTTGGACAACCTATAGCTCTTGATGCACCTACTGCTAATTCTACCCGACCAAGTATCGCTAAAGTTTGTGTGGAAGTTAATCTCTTAGAAGATTTTCCTCAACGTGTTCGGATCACTCATGAAAAATCAGGGATGGGTTTCTGGCAACCCATAATCTATGATAATCTCCCCTAATATTGTTTGAATTGTATGAAAATTGGGCATAGCATGAAACAATGCTCTAAACAGATGAAGAAGCCACCCGCCCCAAAAAAGAATCAATCTTTGAAGGATACGGGTAAGCTTCCGGTCACCAAGACAACGATTCTCCAAAAACCCATATCCTCACATATGCCTTCTTCATCCAGAAAACCTATAGGACAATGGATTGATGCGAAAAATAGACACAAAGATTTTGGGCTGTCGCACAATGATAAGATGTCGACGATTGAGCCATAGGTTGTGCCGGTTGCTCCACGATCGGACAAGAGGACAGGGATAATAAGGACATATTTTGGAATTCATGTGGAGATGGTTACGGACGATTCACAAATCATGGCGCAATTGGAGGATCATGTGAACTAGGATGTCTCACCGAAAGTTTTCGATTTGACATTGGACATTATCTTGTTAACCACGCCCAAAACACACCGCAACGTTGATGATATTTCTATGGGGTGCCCTAGCTGACGTACGGATCAATTTGGCAGAATAAATATGCGGGAAATACTAAAATTGGTGATGTTTCGGTAGATATAGAAAGTTTAAAGAATTTTGCCAAATTTTTGCATCCTTCTACCGGGGAAGTTAATCTTGCGATGGTGTTAATGGTGGAACCAGATCCGGCTATAGAAAACAGGGAAGAGATGATTGAGTGCTCATGGGTTGACCTGCCTCAAACTTGTGTGGATGACCCACCTTCTCGGGTGGGTCATACACAAGTGGAACAAAGAACAGAGGATTTGGAATTGCCCGAAACAGGGGAATTGGATCAGCTACTACCTATGGACGGTATACTTGGAACTCAATGTGATACCCGGGACTTTTTACTTATGTGTTTTGCAAGCTTCACATTTAAATTTGCATGATTAGTATGTTTAAGTAATTTTATCATATGATGTAAGTGTTATTTGTTGCACTTAAGCTATGCTATGTGTTACTTTTTGTGATTAGGAGTGTGAGGACATAAGTGTTGATGACAGAAAGTTTAGGCACTTGATTGTAGGGAATATAGAGGGGTTATGGCTGGCTTTTATGGGTTTTATGGAAGCTCTTTAGTGGGAGATAATGGGATGGGGGTTACAAGTGTTGGAGTGAATAAAAGAGAAGAAAATGAGTGAGAATAAAAATCTGGCAGAATAGATAGTATGTTGAAGATTCGAATTTTGACATAGTAATCGATGTCGGAATCGAGTGATTCTTGTTGGGTTAGAAAGAGGGCTGGAAAGGCTACGTCTGGGTGTTGACGGATCAGCGTTTGGATTTCTGTTCCATGAGTAATGTAAGTTTGAAGTTCAGTGTTTTTCTGGGTTGACGGAAATTCTGGGCAGAATTTTGAGAGAGCATTTGGAGGGGTAAAAGTTGTCGGATTTAGGAGTTCCATGGTGCATTTTTTAGAGAATCGAAAGAGCTACGCATGAGCGCTGACGGATTGCAATTCCGAGGTGTGTGCAGAAAGTTATCGCCTCTGGAAGGGTACTGATTTTTCTGGACAGATTTTTCTGCATTTCTTTTTCTTGCTTAAATTGCTATTCTATTTGGTAAGGATCTTACACTTCTGTTTTTCAGTCCATAAAATGCATGATTTCAGTATCTAAAGTTATGGAATTGTTATCAAATGTTTATACATGTTTTCCTTGCATATGGATGAAGCGTTGGATTCAGTTGCATTCTATTTGATTATTGCTATGTAATGGTATTGTTATTTCCTTGCTTCCCATAAATTGTAATTGATGTTAAATTTCTAATCTTATATTATACTTGTTATTATTTGTTGGTTGTCTAATTGTTGTGGTTATCATTGTTGTCTATTTGGTTATTGTCGGCGGATCGCCCTGATTTTGAGCTCTTGGCTGGGATCTACTTTGTAGCAGGATTCATTCGATTCTTTCTGTCTGTTGACCCCGGGAGTTCATGTGATGTGTTAAGAAATGTTTGGGCCTTCACCTGATGAGGCCATCATTGGGACTGTAATGGTTGTTGTGGAGTTCATTGTGATGAACGATGACACAATAAGAACGGATCCTTAAAAGTTTGGACCAGTTCGTTCAGGGGGTTATACTGAATCCATGTGTTAATATAATTCCGGGGCTTCCTATCAGGCCTGCTGTTAGGGCCATTGTAGTTATTGGTATAGAGTCGTAAATAGATAATTGAGCTCAATTGTGGGATTTGTGTGTCATAGTGATAACCATACTCGTAATGTCTAACAATGTGTATTTATGTCTATTCTGTATGGGTAGAGCATGGTGCTCGTAGTGCATTCTGATGTATAAGTGTTAGATATGAAGAGTATGGTTGTTAGCTTATTTGTTCTTGTTTGGGTCTTATTTTCTGTATGGTTTGAGTCTAAAATGAGTCATTTTAGAAATGCTTTTCCTTTGTTATTTTGATGCTATAGATCGAGGCAATCATAGGTGACCTCAGGACGATCAGCATTTTCTGTTCGGTCACCCAAGTTGTGCCCTGTCTCTGTCTGGTTTCAGTTATATTATGTGATAAAGTCTAGTGTTGTGTAAGTTCTGAACAATGTATTTAAGTGTTGTTTCAACGTTTTAAATCTGGCTTTGTGTCAAGTGTTTTGAAATGGTTTTGGGAAACGGTAAAGCTTTTGAGTCTTATCTGATGCTTCATCCCAGGGGTTGTTTGATCCTTACTGAGTTTCGTGGCTCATTCCTTTACTTTTATTTTCTTGCAGATGTAGATGGAGTTGAGCCTTTCTATGATGATGTTGGTGCTTTGGATGGGTACTATGAAGAGTGACTTCTAATGAACTGTAATACATTAACACTTAGTAATTTTACGTTTTTCCATGTAATAAGGTTTATTTACCTTTTAGTACTTATTTAATTCCTTGTATCACAGTTAGACCATTTAAGTTTTATAATAAAGTATTCCCTTTTATCTCATATGTTAGTGGGTTCGGTCCTTCATTGACTTGAAGTACTGCCATGTCATCACCCAGTTTACGAGGTGTGACACTCAAGCTCCGGCTCAGCCGCAAATCATCCCTGTGACTAGTATTTCAATTGCTTTACCTAGTATGCCTCCTATTACAATCGATAGCAATGCTACAACTAAATTGCCTACACGACGATCCCCTCAGTTTGCCCAAAAGGATTCGTCATCTCAATCTCTTTAGCTTTTGCTACTCCTATTTTCCATTTACATATTTTCTTATGAATTGGACAATTTAGAATGTTCGGGGTATTGCAAATGATCGTACTATCTCTAGTATTCGTGAACTAAAAAGTGAACATCATTTTAATTTTATTGTTTTATTAGATTCGATGGGTGGTTTTGGTGGTTTGGCTGTTTTTACTCATCAGTTGGGTTTTGATTATAGTTTTGGTAACTGCTCTAGCAAGATTTGGATTATGTGGGATGGTTCACTTGACCTTAGCATCATTGGGGATATGGAACAATTAATTCACTGTCAGATTAATTCTTTTCCGGGTTCCCATTTTTTCTGTACTTTTGTGTATGCCATATGTTCTTATGTACATCGTAGAGATTTATGGCGTGATCTTCATACTTTTTAGTCCCACAATGACCTCCCATGGCTTGGGGGAGAAGATTTTAATGTTATTTTGCGTGCCTCAGAAAGTGCTGGATCTATTCCTGCTCAATTACCGGTGCTTGAATTTGCTGATGCTATTAATGAGTGTCATTTACTGGAAGTTCCAAGTGCGGGTAGCCCTTACACTTGGTGCTGTACGGGAGGAAGACATTTGCTTCGTCGGTTGGACCGTGTATTCGTTAACTCTGAATGTAATATGCTTTTCTTCCACACTCAAGTCGCTCATTTGCTCCGTTCGGTTTAAGATCACTGCCCGATGTTGGTGAATTTGCGTCTATGTATCCATAAACCCTCTGGTCAAATCGTAGCCCTATAAGTCTAGTTTCTAAATAAAAAAGAATCAGAGGATTTGGAGTTCTAGATTTACCTTTATGACGTTTCTAGTGCAGTGCACGCAGGCTGCCCAGAATCTGTTTTTCTTGCTTTTCTGAGACTTAGAACCGACTTCCAAATCCTATAACTAGAAATCCAGAATTCCAAATGCTACTCCGTCGAATCCCAAGCGTATATCTATCGGTCCTCTTCGAAACGCACTAAGAATCGCTGAAAACCGACACCATTTGCTATCTCAAAAGTGTATTCTCCCACAGCCTACCCAATCTGCCAGAAATCTGCTCTCTTCTTTTTTTCTCTCTTTTAAGACTTAGAACTGAATGGATTTCGAAAATGACAGCCTAAGAAGTCTAGAAACCACCTCTAACTTCTTCCCCACTACTTTCTCCACTCCCCACTACTTTCTCAAGTCCCCACTACTTTCTCCACTCCCCACTACTTTCTAAAAATCACCGAAGGTCCCTTATCTTATCTTAATGTTATACAAGTCCTAAAACATGTTATAACACTTAGCAAATAATAAAAGCAAATAAAACATTTAAGCAAATATGACGCGTTTCGGTCAACGTTGACTTAACCTCGGTCGACGTTGACTTAACCTCGGTCAACCAAAACCCGTCTAAAAAAATAGTAAAAAGTTACGGTCTTCACATCCCTTCCCTCTTACAAGAGTTTCGTCCCGAAACTTACGAATTGATGTCGTCGAAGAGCTGAGGATACTTGGCTCTTGCTTCTTCCTCTGTTTCCCAAATGGCTTCCCTTTCTGTATGATTTGACCATTGAATCTTCACCAATGGTATCACTTTGTTCCTCAAAATCCGCTCCTTCCTATCCACAATCCCAACCGGTACCTCAATATATGACAAGTCAACTTGCAACTCCGCCGGTTCCGCTTCTAGCACATGTGTAGGATCACTAACATATCGCCTAAGTTGAGAAACATGGAATACATTGTGTACTCTTTCCAATGACGGTGGTAATGCTAGACGATATGCTAAGTCCTCTACCTTTTCCAAAATCTCATAAGGTCCGATGTAACGTGGACTCAGTTTTCCGCTTTTCCCAAATCGCATAACCCCTCGAGTCGGCGAAACCTTCAAATATACCTTCTCACCAACCTGGAACTGTAACGGTCTTCGCCTACTCACGCCCCAGACTTTTTCGCTTTCGGTCTTGTGCGACTCTTTAATCCGTTCCCGAATTAGCGGTACCTTTTTCGAGTGTCATCTCGTACTCACTCCGCCCTCGTAATTACCTTCTCACCAATCTCGTCCCAACAAACCGGTGACCTGCATTTTCTGCCATACAAAGCCTCATAAGGAGCCATACCAATACTTGCCTGAAAACTGTTGTTGTATGCAAACTCAACCAATGACAAATATTCGACCCAACTGCCTTTGAAATCCATAACACAAGCCCTCAACATGTCTTCTAAAGTTGAATAGTTCGTTCTGACTGCCCATCTGTTTGAGGATGATAAGCAGTACTTAGCGAAAGCTTCGTACCCACTGCCTCGTTGAAACTTCTCCAAAATCTCGATACGAACCTTGGGTCTCTGTCTGATACAATGCTAACCGGCACCCCGTGCATCTTCACAATCTCGCTCATATACAACTGAACCAGACTCTCCACACTAGCAGTAATTCGCATTGGTAGAAAATGAGCGGATTTTGTCAAACGGTCCACGATCACCCAAATAGCGTTTTTACCACTCTTGTCTTTCGGCAAACCCACAACGAAGTCCATCGTAATGTGCTCCCATTTCCAAACCGGAATTTCCAAAGGTTTCGTGAGTCCCGCCGCCTTTGATGTTCCCGCTTTCACTTGTTGACATACTAAACATTTCGATACAAAGGTAGCAATATCGCGTTTCATACCTTTCCATCAAAAGTTTAGTTTCATATCCTTGTACATTTTCGAAGCCCCTGATGGACCGTCAACTTCAAGAATGCACGTCCTTCATAATCTCGGTCCTCAAGTCTTCTACTGCCGGCACACAGATTCTGCCTCAATACCTCAAACTACCATCTTCGAACTCCTCAAAATCAGCCCCTTCTACCTTTGCCAATTCCCGGATTTCAACCATTTCTTCATCAGTCAGCTGAGCCTCTTTAATTCGAACAAGTAATGTTGGTTGTGCTATCAAAGTTGCTAAAACATTGTTTGTGGATTCGACAACTTCGATATTCAGTTTCTCAAACTCTGTCACCAATTCTCGCTGCCTCGTGATGCATGCTAACATCCCCGAACTCTTTCTGCTCAATGCATCTGCCACTTTGTTCGCTTTACCCGGGTGATAACTGATAGTCAAATCGTAATCCTTAATCAATTCCAACCATCTTCGCTGTCTCATATTCAGTTCCTTTTGAGTGAAAATGTACTTCAAACTTTGGTGATCGGTGAAAATTTCGCACCGTTCACCGTACAGGTAGTGACGCCAGATTTTGAGCGCGAACACTACTCCTGCAAGTTCTAAATCATGTGTTGGGTAGTTTTTCTCACTCGGTTTCAGCTGCCTTGAAGCATACGCAATCACCTTACCATTCTGCATTAAAACACATCCCAAACCAATCTTCGAAGCATCATCAGTATACTCGTGTAACCCACTCGATTCTTCGGGTAGTGCTAAAACCCGGAGTTGTTGTCAATCTTTCCTTCAATCTGTTCAAAGCTTTGCTCACATTCTTTCACTCCACTCGAATTTCACCCGCTTTTTGAGTTAACTTTGTTAACGGTGCTGAAATGCGAGAGAAGTCCTTGACAAACTTTCGGTAGTATCCTCGCTAACCCCAAAAAGTCGCGAATCTCTCAAGCGTTTTTCGGCCTTTGCCATTCAACCACCGCCTCAATCTTTGACTGGATCAACCGATACCCCTCTCGCTGAAATTACATGTCCCGTAAAGTCGATACTCTTCAACCAAAATTCACACTTGCTGAATTTTGCATATAACTGTTCCTTTCTTAAAATCTGTAAAGCTGTTCTCAAATGTTGTTCGTGAGTCTCTTCTGTTGGCGAATAGATCAGTATGTCGTCAATGAAGACAACGACAAACTTATCTAAGCAGTCCCGAAATATACGGTTCATCATATCCATGAATGCCGCAGGTGCGTTAGTCATTCCAAACGGCATAACAAGGAATTCGTAATGACCGTATCTCGTTCTGAAGGCACTTTTTGGTATGTCATTTGTCTTGATTCTGAGTTGGTGATACCCGGATCTCAAATCAATCTTCGAAAACACTGTTGCACCCTTTAACTGATCAAACAGGTCGTCAATCCTCGGTAACGGATACTTGTTCTTGACTGTAATCTTGTTCAGTTCCCGATAATCAATACACATCCTCATCGACCCATCTTTCTTCTTTACAAACAGTACCGGCGCTCCCCACGGTGAAACACTTGGTCGAATAAACTTTCTGTCCAAAAGTTCCTGAAGCTGAGACTTTAATTCTTTTAGTTCAGCTGGTGCCATTCGATACGGCGCCTTAGAAATAGGCTCCGCACCGGGTTGTAGAAGTATCTCGAAGTCAATCTCACGGGCTGGTGGTACACCCGGAAGATCTTGTGGAAATACGTCCACAAACTCGTTCACCACTCTTACTGTTTCAGCTTCATCTTTCTTTTCATCCTTAAGTACTGCATAGGCTAGATATGCCTCGCAGCCTTTCCTTAGGCATTTCTGCGCTTTCATCGCTGATATGATCGGCAGACACTTATCTTTTCTCTTTTCTGAACCTCGGAACATCACAATCTCACCATCCCCAATCACAAACTGAATAGTCCTATCCTTACAATCAAGTAATGCATGATGCTTCGCTAACCAGTCCATACCCAAAATAACGTCAAAGTCAACCATGTTTAGCTGTATAAGGTCAGCTAACAACTCTCGGGATTCTATATCTACCCGGCACTCCCTTTTCATCAACCTCTTGGTTAAAGTTGGGATCCATCTTAAGAATATGAGAAAATAACAGATATATAAACTGAACACATAATGTTAGAGCATATAAGACATATAGGATGAGAATCAAACACATAAACATGGCAGAAAACTGAAAAACTGAAAAACAGGGAAAGTTCAGTCAACCGCAGTCATCTCCGGTCAACCGAATTTTCATCACACACTCAGACTCCTTACCTCGGTCGACCGAATCACATACTGGTCGGTATCTTTACCTCTTCCGAGCAGGTTCGGTCAACCGGAACGCTAAAAAAACACATATAAACATATAAAACCATCATTTAAACTCTACCCGACACCGCATATTCATTTATTACTTAGTTCTAGTCAGGTTTTATGGCCTAAGGTTCGAACTGCTCTGATACCACTTATGTCACGTCCCGTAACCGGGAAATGACTCGGGCAGCTGCTCGTTGCCAAACGAATACGTAACCCATAACATAAAAACTCATAAACGCATCAACTAAGCTATAAAACATGCTAAGAAATAAAACCTCAATAGTATATATATAAAACTTAACTTAGAAGGGTACTTCATAACTTAAAAGGAAATGATACAACTTAAACATACTTCAAAGTTCATCACACTTAATCTATTTTAAAATAGTAAAGTGAGCTAGACGTCTATAAAGTGTCCTCTCCTTGATACTCGAATACGTCGTCCCCCACGTACCCTTCGTAGCTAACATCCTGCTCATCTGAAAATGAAAGGTGGATAAGGGTGAGCAAAACCAACTATTGCTCAAGAAGATCCCTTCAACCTCGGGATGAAGAAATATATAGACACTTAATTAAAACAGTTTATGCATCCCAAAAACATTTCATAACTTTAAAAACCATAATCACCAATAAGGCATAAAAATCATGGTATGCAAAATACTTCGATTTCTTAGAATATTGGGAGTGCAGAATCGCCGCCCATACAACGACCCCTACACTCTTACCCTCCACCCGAGAAATCATAAATACATGCGACTCAACCTTCTAGCTACCTCGACAGACTTTAGGAATGACGGTTGCGCACCCGCCATTCTTACCCCCTCCACTCGCGAGGCCGCTAGGAAGTGAAGGTTCTAGCCTAACATATACGTGGGAATGCCTAGCTTCTCACTAGCTCGAGTACTGCACGATGGCCGTCTGCCTACACCCTTACTACGAGACAGACTAAACAACTCCAAAACTCGAAAAAACCGTTAGAAAGCGACTTCCATTTCCCTGTAAAATCGCTCACATCAAATATCAAATGCAAACATCATATATCGTTGTATACTGTTCGTGACATCGTACATCATGACTTGATGTTTGGGCCTCTCCCAACATCTTATCTATGTACTTATCATATAATACAACTCTACATGCTACATCTTATCCCAAATTAGGTACATTGACTCTTCATGAAATCCATAACATAACATAAGCATAACATAAACATATTGGATCCTTTCTTAGTCAATGTCCCTAATGGGATGTTCCCTTATGCTTACAATCATAAAACAGCAAGTAATCATGCTATCATAGACATGCGCAATTAAACATCATACCATTCATACATTCACATTAAATATTGCTTCATCCACTTTTATGCAAGAAAAACATGATAAAACCATTTTTCATTCATAATCTGTAAAAAATCAGTATATGAAAGCTTTGGAAATACTCAAAGTTGAAGGGTCCTTACCTTATCACCGTTATGTTCTTAACTTGTAAAAATCCAGAAAATCTGGTTCGTGTTCCTAATTGAAAGACGTACACAGGAAAATATGAAAGTTAAAATCCTAAACCCTCTGGTCAAATCGTAGCCCTATAAGTCTAGTTTCTAAATCAAAAAGAATCAGAGGATTTGGAGTTCTAGATTTACCTTTATGACGTTTCTAGTGTAGTGCACGCAGGCTGCCCAGAATCTGTTTTTCTTGCTTTTCTGAGACTTAGAACCGACTTCCAAATCCTATAACTAGAAATCCAGAATTCCAAATGCTACTCCGTCGAATCCCAAGCGTATATCTATCGGTCCTCTTCGAAACGCACTAAGAATCGCTGAAAACCGACACCATTTGCTATCTCAAAAGTGTATTCTCCCACAGCCTACCCAATCTGCCAGAAATCTGCTCTCTTCTTTTTTTCTCTCTTTTAAGACTTAGAACTGAATGGATTTCGAAAATGACAGCCTAAGAAGTCTAGAAACCACCTCTAACTTCTTCCCCACTACTTTCTCCACTCCCCACTACTTTCTCAAGTCCCCACTACTTTCTCCACTCCCCACTACTTTCTAAAAATCACCGAAGGTCCCTTATCTTATCTTAATGTTATACAAGTCCTAAAACATGTTATAACACTTAGCAAATAATAAAAGCAAATAAAACATTTAAGCAAATATGACGCGTTTCGGTCAACGTTGACTTAACCTCGGTCGACGTTGACTTAACCTCGGTCAACCAAAACCCGTCTAAAAAAATAGTAAAAAGTTACGGTCTTCACACACGCCACCTAAACTATCTCGAATTTTGATTTTTGACCCTCAACTAAAAAACGTCAAGTACTTGACCCTAAACTTTTTTGAAGTATTAATGTTTCCCCTTTCATCCAATTTCTTTGTTAAATAATGTTGGGTTTTGGCCCATATTCACTGGATTACTAATTAGGATAAGAATTAGTAATTACGTAAATTACTAATTAGGTGGATTCCTAATTGGATACTAATTATGTTAAGAATTAGTAATTATGTGAATTACTAATTATGTGAACTCCAAATGCATTTAGCAAAATGTTTACTACTCCTATATATATGTGCCTCTTATATGGTTTGGAGTAGTAAGACAAGGAGAGCTAATGGATTGGAGGAATCTCCATTGTATTCTTGTTTCTCCATTATAATGAGAATATGTGCTCGCCTTACCCCGTGGATGTAGGTCACTTGACCGAACCACGTAAATCATTGTGTCTCTTTATTGCTTTGCTGTTGATATTTGCTTGTGTGCTAGAATTGGGAGGGGATTAATTTCCCAACAACTGGTATCAGAGCGAGGTTCAGAACAAAAGAGGAGTTGTTTTAGTTAATTAGTTTGGCCAGAGATCGGAGGAGAGTGTTGGATATAATCGAAAGAGGATTCTTTCGATTGGTTAAGCCATGGTGGGAACGCAGCGGTCCTACACCAGTATTTGGCGTTACTCTCCTGTTAAAGATCGACCAATTGTCAACTCGGAGTTATGTGCAATTCTAGCTATCGTCACCAGACACCGTTAACATAGGTGGAAAGATTTTTATGTATGTCTTCCAAAGATGGAAGAGATCCGTCAGAGATGGTAGTAGAGACCCTCAGAGATGGAAGAGAGATCCATTGGGGGTGGAGCACACTTGCCGATAGAGGTTTGGCATATAAGATGTGTTGCTGAAAGAGATAAAAATCTAGTGCGGTTGGTGTACAAGTCAAGCAAATAAGAAGGATTAAATCTAGACGGTTGAATTAGAAGGGTGGAGGATTGATCCGGTATGTTTCGGGTGCATGGAACCAGAGGTGCATCGAGTGTCCCAAACCAGAGTGGGTTTAGTGGACTTTGAACGTGGATCTGTTTGTTCCGTTATTGGTGTTGCCGTGTCTGACCGTTGATCAAAGTTGACTAAACTCATCTTAGTCAAATTCCCCTTAATTCAACGTCCTGATTTGAAGATTCAAGTGAAAAGCATGGGGCATATGAGACGTGGAGCATTTGGGACGCGGAGCATACTAGTTGGAGATTGGGTGAATACGTGCCAGGGTGGAGATTGTTGGGTTTTGGCCCATATTCACTGGATTACTAATTAGATATAAATTAGGATAATAATTAGTAATTAGGTAAATTACTAATTAGGTGAATTCCTAATTGGATACTAATTAGGTTAAGAATTAGTAATTATGTGAATTACTAATTATGTGAACTCCTAATCCATTTAGCAAAAGGTTTACTACTCCTATATATATGTGCCTCTTATATGGTTTGGAGTAGTAAGGCGAGGAGAGCTAATGGATTGGAGGAATCTCCATTGTATTCTTGTTTCTCCATTATAATGAGAGTATGTGTTCGCCTTACCCCGTGGATGTAGGTCACTTGACCGAACCACGTAAATCATTGTGTCTTTTTATTGCTTTGTTGTTAATATTTGCTTGGGTGCTAGAATTGGGAGGGGATTAATTTCCCAACAACTGGTATCAGAGCGAGGTTCAGAACAGAAGAGGAGTTGTTTTAGTTCATCAGTTTGGCCAGAGATCGGAGGAGAGTGTTGGATATAATTTCTTGTGTCTTTGTTTATTGTTTTTCGATCTAGTTTTCTCTCCCAAATATTGTTGTTTATTTCCCAACAATTGGTATCAGAGCCTAGTTCAGGGGCAACAGAAATAAACATGATGGGTGAAGGGAAATTGCCGATAAAAAAATTTGATGGAGCAGATTTTGGGTTCTGGAAGATGCAGATTGAGGATTACCTATATGGTAAAGATCTGTATCAACCTCTTGGTGAGAAACCGGAGGACATGAAAGACGACGAGAGGAAGTTGTTGGACAGAAAGGCGATGAGCGTCGTGCGTTTGTCTCTATCCAGAAATGTGGCGCTTAATACGGCCAAAGCAAAAACTACCAAGGAGATGTTGGAGACATTATCGGAGATGTACGAGAAGCCATCAGCAGCAAACAAGGTTTTTCTGATGCGATGTCTGTTTAACCTAAAGATGGAAGAAAGTACTGCGGTTTCCAATCACCTCAATGAGTTCAATGTGATAATAGCTCAATTAAACTCAGTTGAGATTGATTTCGATGATTAGGTACAAGCCTTAATTTTGCTGTCTTCTCTACCAGAGAGTTGGGGTGGAACAGCTACGGTTGTTAGTGCTTCAGCAGGGAAGGTGAAGCTTAGGTTTGACGAAGTCAGAGACCTGATTATGAGTGAAGAAATTCGCAGGAAAGAATCGGGTATAAATTCGGGATCAGCCCTGAGTACAGAAAATAGGGGCAGATCAGAATTAAGGTCGAATTCTACCGAGGTAGATCAAAGTCGAGAGACAGGAAGCCTAAGAGAGACAAGAGCACAATTAAATGTTTTAATTGTGGGCAATATGGGCACTACAAGAGAGAGTGCACAACACCGTCGAAGGAAGATAACAAATCAGCAATTGCAGCAGTGGAAGAAATCTCAGATGCATTAATTTTGAGTGTGAGCAGTCCATTGGAATCGTGGGTTTTGGATTCTGGAGCATCGTTTCATTCATGCAATAGTATTGATGTAATGGAACGTTACACTTCTGAAGATTTTGGTAAGGTTTATCTCGCTGATAATGAGCCTTTGGAAATCGTGGGAAAGGGAGATGTTCGGATCAAAACACCGCATGGAACTGTATTGCAACTGAGTAATGTCAGATATGTTCCTAGGTTAAAGAGGATTTTGCTTTCTGTTGGACAATTGGATGATAACAGTTATTATTTTACATTCGGCGGTGGTTCTTGGAAGATAACCAAAGGAGCTATGGTAGTAGCTCGAGGAAAGAAGGAAGGTACGTTGTATTTGACGAATAACACTCATGAAAGTATTGCTCTTGCATGTGCAATTAGTGATACAGATTTGTGGCATAGTCGTCTTGGCCACATGAGTGAGAAGGGGATGAAAGTGTTGCGTTCGAAGGGTAAACTGCTAGACCTCAAGATTGTTGAAGTCGGATTATGTGAGGATTGTGTTTTCGGGAAACAAAAAAGGGTGAGTTTCTCGAAGGGGGGCAGAACTTTGAAAAGTCATAAGTTAGAGTTGGTACATAGTGACTTATGGGGACCAGCACCGGTGACATCTCTTGGTGGTGCGTCATATTACATGACCTTCATTGATGACTCCACAAGAAAGTGTTTGAGATCAGGCAATGGTGGAGAGTATAAGCTCGGTGAGTTCAACCAGTTTTGTGCTGCGAATGGTATTCGCATGGAAAAGACCCTGAGAGGAGCTCCTCAGCAGAATGATGTTGCTGATAGAAGGAAGTTGGATGCTAAATCTGTCAAGTATACATTTATCGGATATGGTGGTGACGAATTTGGTTATAGATTTTGGGATGAGCAAAATCGGAAAGTAATTCGTAGTCGAGATGTCATATTCAATGAGCAGGTATTGTACAAAGAGAGGTTGGGTGCACCAGAGGCTCAGGTTGAGAGGCTCGAAGTTGTCGAGTTAGATATTTCGAACTCAAGTGGGAGCAAGATTATTCAGAGTGATCAAGTGGATGTTGAGGCAGAACTACAAACGCCACCTCTAACAACCCAGCGGCGGAGATCCACCCAGAATTGGGGACCACCGGACAGGTTTTCGCCTTCAAGGTATAATAACTATCTTTTGTTGACTGATAGTGGTGAACCTGGGTATTATGCAGAGGCTATACGAAGCGATCAAGGAGGCAAGTGAAAGCTTTCAATGGATGAGATGAATTCACTATTGCCCAATGATACTTGGGAACTAGTTAAGCTCCCAAAGGGAAAGAATGCACTGCATTGTAAATGGGTCTTCAGAATTAAAAATAGGAAGTCTTGCGGCTTATGAAGATTCGAGAAAGTGAAAACCCTGCTGATATGTTGACTAAGGTTGTGACCTTAGAGAAGTTGAAGCTATGCATGGCTTCAATTGGCCTTAGAGCTTGAGATGGAGGTCGTCACTACTACACAGCTATGGATTACTGAAGAAATGGGTGGTTACATTAGAGTTAGTCTCCAGGTGGGAGATTGTTAGGTTATGGAGCCTAATGCTACAAGGATTAGGAAATAAGAAAGGAATATGACTCTTTCGCATATGACATCCTAATGCTAAGTGGAATTGGATATTGAATCCAATTAGGAGTCGGGGTTTTTCTTTTCCTATAAATATCCCATCTATGTAACCTTAATATTGTATCTCATCACGTAGTAATATCCTGGCTTGGTAGTGCCCCCAGACGTACTCAATTCTTTGACGAACTGGGTAAACAATTTCTTGTGTCTTTCTTTATTGTTTTTCGATCTAGTTTTCTCTCCCAAATATTGTTGTTTATTTCCCAACAATTGGTATCAGAGCCTGGTTCAGGGGCAACAGAAATAAACATGATGGGTGAAGGGAAATTGCCGATAAAAAAATTTGATGGAGCAGATTTTGGGTTCTGGAAGATGCAGATTGAGGATTACCTATATGGTAAAGATCTGTATCAACCTCTTGGTGAGAAACCGGAGGACATGAAAGACGACGAGAGGAAGTTGTTGGACAGAAAGGCGATGAGCGTCGTGCGTTTGTCTCTATCCAGAAATGTGGCGCTTAATACGGCCAAAGCAAAAACTACCAAGGAGATGTTGGAGACATTATCGGAGATGTACGAGAAGCCATCAGCAGCAAACAAGGTTTTTCTGATGCGATGTCTGTTTAACCTAAAGATGGAAGAAAGTACTGCGGTTTCCAATCACCTCAATGAGTTCAATTTGATAATAGCTCAATTAAGCTCAGTTGAGATTGATTTCGATGATTAGGTACAAGCCTTAATTTTGCTGTCTTCTCTACCAGAGAGTTGGGGTGGAACAGTTACTGCTATTAGTGCTTCAGCAGGGATGGTGAAGCTTAGGTTTGACGAAGTCAGAGACCTGATTGTGAGTGAAGAAATTCGCAGGAAAGAATCGGGTATAAATTCGGGATCAGCCCTGAGTACAGAAAATAGGGGCAGATCAGAATTAAGGTCGAAATTTTACCGAGGTAGATCAAAGTCGAGAGACAGGAAGCCTAAGAGAGACAAGAGCACAATTAAATGTTTTAATTGTGGGCAATATGGGCACTACAAGAGAGAGTGCACAACACCGTCGAAGGAAGATAACAAATCAGCAATTGCAGCAGTGGAAGAAATCTCAGATGCATTAATTTTGAGTGTGAGCAGTCCATTGGAATCGTGGGTTTTGGATTCTGGAGCATCGTTTCATTCATGCAATAGTATTGATGTAATGGAACGTTACACTTCTGAAGATTTTGGTAAGGTTTATCTTGCTGATGATGAGCCTTTGGAAATCGTGGGGAAGGGATATGTTCGGATCAAAACACCGCATGAAACTGTATTGCAACTGAGTAATGTCAGATATGTTCCTAGGTTAAAGAGGATTTTGCTTTTTGTTGGACAATTGGATGATAACGGTTATTATTTTACATTCGGCGGTGGTTCTTGGAAGATAACCAAAGGAGCTATGGTAGTAGCTCGAGGAAAGAAGGAAGGTACGTTGTATTTGACGAATAACACTCATGAAAGTATTGCTCTTGCAGGTGCAATTAGTGATACAGATTTATGGCATAGTCGTCTTGGCCACATGAGTGAGAAGGGGATGAAAGTGTTGCGTTCGAAGGGTAAACTGCTAGACCTCAAGATTGTTGAAGTCGGATTATGTGAGGATTGTGTTTTCGGGAAACAAAAAAGGGTGAGTTTCTCGAAGGGGGGCAGAACTTTGAAAAGTCATAAGTTAGAGTTGGTACATAGTGACTTATGGGGACCAGCACCGGTGACATCTCTTGGTGGTGCGTCATATTACATGACCTTCATTGATGACTCCACAAGAAAGTGTTTGAGATCAGGCAATGGTGGAGAGTATAAGCTCGGTGAGTTCAACCAGTTTTGTGCTGCGAATGGTATTCGCATGGAAAAGACCTTGAGAGGAGCTTCTCAGCAGAATGATGTTGCTGATAGAAGGAAGTTGGATGCTAAATCTGTCAAGTGTACATTTATCGGATATGGTGGTGACGAATTTGGTTATAGATTTTGGGATGAGCAAAATCGGAAAGTAATTCGTAGTCGAGATGTCATATTCAATGAGCAGGTATTGTACAAAGAGAGGTTGGGTGCACCAGAGGCTCAGGTTGAGAGGCTCGAAGTTGTCGAGTTAGATATTTCGAACTCAAGTGGGAGCAAGATTATTCAGAGTGATCAAGTGGATGTTGAGGCAGAACTACAAACGCCACCTCTAACAACCCAGCGGCGGAGATCCACCCAGAATTGGGGACCACCGGACAGGTTTTCGCCTTCAAGGTATAATAACTATCTTTTGTTGACTGATAGTGGTGAACCTGGGTATTATGCAGAGGCTATACGAAGCGATCAAGGAGGCAAGTGAAAGCTTTCAATGGATGAGATGAATTCACTATTGCCCAATGATACTTGGGAACTAGTTAAGCTCCCAAAGGGAAAGAATGCACTGCATTGTAAATGGGTCTTCAGAATTAAAAATAGGAAGTCTTGCGGCTTATGAAGATTCGAGAAAGTGAAAACCCTGCTGATATGTTGACTAAGGTTGTGACCTTAGAGAAGTTGAAGCTATGCATGGCTTCAATTGGCCTTAGAGCTTGAGATGGAGGTCGTCACTACTACACAGCTATGGATTACTGAAGAAATGGGTGGTTACATTAGAGTTAGTCTCCAGGTGGGAGATTGTTAGGTTATGGAGCCTAATGCTACAAGGATTAGGAAATAAGAAAGGAATATGACTCTTTCGCATATGACATCCTAATGCTAAGTGGAATTGGATATTGAATCCAATTAGGAGTCGGGGTTTTTCTTTTCCTATAAATATCCCATCTATGTAACCTTAATATTGTATCTCATCACGTATCCTGGCTTGGTAGTGCCCCCAGACGTACTCAATTCTTTGACGAACTGGGTAAACAATTTCTTGTGTCTTTCTTTATTGTTTTTCGATCTAGTTTTCTCTCCCAAATATTGTTGTTTATTTCACAACAAATAATAACGGAAGGTGCCCATGTGACACTCGCATGATAAAAATGGGGGCAAATTTGACAAAAATAAATTAATCTTTAAGAAAATGAATTAGAAAATTGATGTTAGCCATAAGTATCTCCCTAATTTCTTCTTTATTTCATGTCTACTGAAATCTCACTTCTTTATGAAATAAAAAATTTGTAAATTTCCCAGGAACATCTTCAACAATTTTTTTATTTTTCTAAATAACTTAAGGATGACTTCTATGAAATTATGTTAAACTCCATGAGAGCTGTAGCTAATTATACCGAGTTTTTAACTTAGTTTTGAACAAAATAAGATATTAAATTTCTTCATCGTATCCCATAACAACCTAAGCATGACTTTCATAAAAAAAAATTTTGCCAAAAATTTAAAATACTATTTACTCATTTATCAAGATTTATTGAATCAATTTCCAATGGGAGATCACATTTTCTTTTCAAGGTTTTAAGGTTTTCTAATTTTGGGATGTTATGAAAATTTGGGAGGGTTTAGAAGATTTGGGAGGATTTTCCATTTTTCTAATTTAGTTTTTTAAAGATTAATTTATTTTTGTCAAATTTGTCCCCATTTTTATCGTTTGAGTGTCACATGAGCACCTTCCGTTATTATTTAACCGAGAAATTGAATGAAATACTTCAAAAAAAGTTTATGGTCAAACACTTGACGTTTTTTAGTTGAGGGTCAAAAACCAAAATTCGAGTTAGTTCAGGCGTGGGCACTTTTTACCCATCTTTTGCCTCTCAATTTCGTATAGTCCAAAGTGTAAAACACAAGAGAGGGGGGGGGGGTGAATTGGGTTTTAACTAAACTTGCTAACTTTTTTAAGATCTTTGCAATGCAATTGTAAGTTAGAGCAAAAACAATAAAGGCAAAGCTAAACCCAATAACAAGACAAAGGATTTATAGTGGTTCGACTCACAAAGAATCTACATCCACTACCTTGAGCCGCACCCAAGGATTTTAAACAACTTCACTAAGAAGAATGTTTACACTTGTGGCTAACTCACAAAGAGTTTTACAAAACAACCACAACTCAAAGCTCACAAAGAACTTGCCCACACAAAGTAGGACTTTACAAATTGCCCACACAAAGTAGGACTTTACAAATTGCCCACACAAAGTAGGACTTTACAACCAAAGGATGCCCACACAAAGTAGGACTTACAATAATAACCCTATCACTAAGAAAGGGAATTAAGAAAGTTTAAGTACAAGGTTGTTCACTCTTCTAAGTGAAAGATTAATACCTTTGAAGCACAACAATTATAGCTCTATGAACATATGAAGTTCACTCTTTGTCTTGCTTTTATGAAATGCACTTTTGAATCATTTAGATTTTGCAATGAAGTGCATTTTACTTTGAAAGTGTTTTGGCTTGATAGGAAATCAATAAGAAATATGTTTTGCAAGCCTTTTCAAGTGTTAGAGTCATTCTAAAGCTTTGGAGTATTTATACAATTCAAAATATGGCTGAAAAACGACTCTGCAACGGTCATATAACGGCTAGACCTCGCAGAGTTCGGTGGACCGAACTCTGAAACTCGGATGATCGAAGCACATCTCGGTCGACCGACTTGGGACCTCGGTCGACCGACCTTGGGAATTTCGGTCGACCGACCTAGCCAAAGGTCGACCGAATCCTGCAGCTCAACTCTTTGTTAAATCTTCGGTTGATCCGAGAAAATCTCGGTTGACCGACTTTCCAGAGCATGAGAGAAGATGTTTAAACACTTGTTTTCAAATCATTTGAAGTCTAAAAGGTTTTCCCAAAAGGTAACACATAAGAACACTTGGAAAACTTTTCTAGAAGACTTTACTTTGAAATCAAAGGCTTTTGGATAAGAACACATGTAAAGATCATTTTGAAACCGAAGCCTTTTGAAAACGTGTTTATGAAAACATGTATGCAAGACTAGAGTGTAGAGCGTATGTTCTTAGAGCTTTGGTTAGAGCTTAAGATAACGACTATTTAAAGACCAAGCTAATCTAACCAACATAAGTCTTCAATCTTCAATCTTGAAAGATAAGCCTTGAATAGTATGTCTTTGAATCTTGAACATGGCTTGATTGAAGTACTTAGAGCTTCCATATTGAGTTCCAATATTCTATCACATAGATGAAAACATTAGACACAAACATCAAGTGTTTGTCCATTATCAAAAAGCGAGTTCGATCGCCCTTAGGGCTAACAATCTCCCCCTTTTTGATTATGTCAAACTTTGATGTAATTAGATAGGATATGGACAATATTAAGTACAAGGAAGCATGGCAAAAGGATATACGAACAAGTAAGAGTAAAGACTAATGCTTATAAGATAAACCAAGTAAACATGGAAGCTAAAAGCATTAGTAAGAATACTCCTTTTGCCATATGCATTAGGGACTCTTTGTAGAGCCCTATTTCCCAACCAACCTCCTTGCCTCCTTCCTTCCATCAAATAGCATTCTTGTGTGTAATATACATACCTTAGTTTACACAAGAAGCTAACTTACCATTTTCATCAATGTCGATGTGAGTGCTAAAGATCCTATTACAAAGAACATGCTCACACAAACATTAGAACTTACAATGGTTTGTTATCATCAAAACAACATAGAATATGCCCTTAGGGCTAACACAAAGTACGTTTTGATCTTCTGGAATCGATTTATCTTCTTTCTCCATCTGAAATGATTAATATAGAAAAATCTACATTATCATATTCGGGTGAAAATCGTCTGTGTATTCATTAATGTGCCAAACCAATAAGATTTCGTCATATGATTATTTTTTAAAATTATATATACACATGGTGAATTATGATTGGTTGGGCACAAAAATAAGTACACAGACGGTACAGACGATTATTTGCCATTATATTCCATATAAATAGAAAAAATAAATAAAAGATTGGAATTTTGTACCATAAAAATTGTGTGGTCTGATTTCAGTAGAGACACTCAGTTCTTCATATAAAAGAAAAACAGATAATTTCTTGCGGTTTTGTAGTATTTGAAGATGGTGGATTTCAATTTCTTAAAGCTATCTTTTTTGTTGAGTCTTTTTTCCCATGGAATGAACAATGGGATTTATCCAGCAAATCCCAGTAGCCATTTTGGTATATTTCCTCCTACCTGCAATCGCATTGAGTGCCCCAGCTATGATGTGATTCAAACGGGAAATAGCTTTGAAATTCGGCGTTATAATTCTGCAGAGTGGATGTCAACCTCCCCAATTGATGATATATCTTTTGTTGAGGCCACTAGAACTGGTTTCTTGAAGTATGTTTCTTCTACAATTACTCTCTCGGTCCCAGTCCCAATTAACTGTCCACTTTGTATTTTGCACGAGAAGTAAGATTTAATCAAATTCTATAGTAGAATATGGTAAGCGGTAGTATTGAAAATTCATCATTAATGAATCATTTTATATTTATTTAGGAAGTGAACAGTTAATTTGGAAAATATTAAAAAAAAACCTGTACATATAATTTGGAATAGAGGGAGTACTATTTTTTCCACAATTGTTTTTCACACGGTATATTTGAGTATCAGGAATAATTTACATGATTTGAGTTATGAGCTTAGTTTGCTGGAATGATTTGATGGATACTATTATTCAAGAAAGAAACCTTAATTACTTAAATGGTATGTCTGAATTTGTTTTGGTAAGGAGAGCTGAATTTGTATGGTTACTTTCTATTCATGGAAGTGTTTGGAGTTGTGTAGTTTGAGCTAGATTGTGTAGATTGAAAGGGGTTGAATTGCTAGGTATTTGATTATCTGCTGCATAAATGAAAGAGCATAAACAGGAATTTTGTATTTTTCCAGCTATGGACTTTTGAAGATTACGTAATATCGCGATGTCGTAATGATAATCTTTGCCCTTGAGTGGATGTTTGGTTTGCATAAAACCTCCATTCTTGAAAGGTAATCAGATTTAAATAAATGAATTAAAGTCAAGAGTGTCATAGCCCAGTGGGACTAGCCTCTACCAACGACCGTGAGGTCGCGGGGTTCATGAGCGGTCTAAAAAAAAAAAATGAATTAAAGCCTAGGAAATTAAACAATGTGAAGCCTAGGAATAGGGGAATGTTTTCATTCGTTTGCTTTAGTTTCTGGGAAAGGAGGTAGTCGGTCTTATTGCAATATTTGGAGAAGTTGAGAACATTCCTTGGAAGATTAAAGTGATATAGGAGTTTTGTTGATTTGACCAAATCACTTTTTGAGAAATGTCATTTCAAATAATCCAAGAGACAGAAAGGACTATATTGGCTGATTAATAAACTTGTTTGAACTTTTTTCTGTATACGACTTGGGGAAAATAGAAATGTGCTAACTCCTATATAAACTTAAAGTCGTATCGCTTTGTATACCAAAATGTATCGTAAACTGTTCCAGCCAAAACTTTGAGCCTACCTGTCTTGTGTACGTAATCTACATGCCTTCTCAGGGAATTCATGACTTACCTGGTTTTCCGGTAAAATTGTTCTCTCATCGTTCTGGCTCATTATGGTCGTAATTAGAGAGAGCGTACAAATTCCCGAAACCTAGATGAAAGCTTCAATTGTCTTAGAAAACTGTTGAAGGTGGAGCAGAGTACATCTAAACTTTACATACGTCATCGAGACTGAAGATGTAGATATTGTAAAATACTGCCTGGCTGTTGTTTGCCTCGCCTTAAATTTTGAAAAAAATTATATTCAAGTGTGTAATAATTAATAGACAGTAAAAATTGTTCACAACATGGGGGAGATAAAATGCCAGCCTTGTGAAATTTACATATAACAGTATAAAATGATTGACAGTAAAAATTGACCACCCTATCCTATCTCATATATTTTCATCGGAAATTGTAATGGGATGTAGCTATGAAGTAATCTTTGGTTTTGTAAAACCTATGAATTCTGCAGGCTGTTTGACTATATTCAGGGTAAGAATGAATATAATGAGCAAATAGAAATGACTGCTCCGGTGATCACTCAAGTTCAACCAAGTGATGGACCATTCTGTACATCAGCATTCGTCGTGAGCTTTTATATCCCGAAGAAGAACCAGGCAAATCCACCACCTGCTAAGGGCCTTCATTTCCAAAAATGGGGAACAACATATGTAGCCGTTAGGCAATTTGGTGGATTTGTGGCTGATATAGATGTTGGACAGGAAGCTTCATACTTGTACGAGAGTCTTGCTGGATCTGTTTGGTCCGGTGCCATTGACAAAAGCCATGCAGGAGAAAACGCAACTCTGTACACCGTTGCACAATACAATTCACCGTTTGAGTTTGAGAACAGAGTAAATGAGATATGGCTATCATTTGATCCAGACAAAGCTTCTCAGATTTGAGAATGTTGATCTGTAAGCAAATCATGAACGTTTACGCTTGACAACTGAAGAAAGGGTAAATTTTGCGCTTTAAGTTGTTATTTATCTATAAATTGCCAGAACTTTTCAATAAGGCTATGCTCAGATCTTGTTGTACCCCAAGAATACACAGTGTAAAGGATGATTGTACTGGCTGAGCTCATTTTGGATCTTTGATAGGTACTTGTATTTGCACTACTAAATGAATAATTGCATTTGATTTTAGTTTTCTTTTGGGAAATTCTTCTGTCATGATATTAAAAGAAAATTTTTTAAATAGTTCAATCATGGCCACTGTTGTCAATAACGGCCGGCCCATAGAGGCACTGTAGCGGTGCAGATCACTCTAGCGGGAATTTAAACCCAAAAAATTGTGGTAAATTGGGGAATTCAAACCCAAAAAACCCGAATTAATCGTGACACAAAAAAACTCTTGTATCTTTAAGAATTCTTCATCAAATAAATTCCTTCCTCTTAATAAAAAATCAAATAGCTCCGCTATCCCGCTATAGTGTTTTTGCAGGTCAGTCTCTCTGCGCCGCTATTCGGGATTAACAGCACGATCATGGCTTTAGTCCATTGAAGCTTTTGTCTAGAATTTATCACGCCATCACATGGTAGGGAGAATAAATACTCATCTCTCAAATTTTTGTCTTTGATGGCCAATTTTGGGTAACAGTTTGTGTGGACATAGACTGAGTTCATAACATAATTCTCCTAAAAAGTTTCCTCCTCATAGCAACCACCGGAAGAAGAATAAAGTCTTTGCCTAAAATGGAAGAAAAGGAGAATCTGCTGTAGAACTTCAATAGAACATGAATTTTCATTTCCTTGAGATTCTTAACTATAATGATTAATGTGCCCTGTGAAAATTAGCTCATGGTTCTCCATATCCTCTCAAACCAATTGGCAGGGAGATGTGTTAACCCATTAGCTTATAAGTTATTCGGATCTTTCTTAGACACTCAATGTGAACTTTATATTTCAACATGCTCCCATCTAAATGAAGTATTGAAAACAAAAAATGCGAGGCATGAAATGTACCTATCTAATTCTCCATAAAATGGAGTTCAAATTCCCAGAAATTATATATTATAATTTACAGAATATTGGGAAGGTAACGTTTTGGGGTAACTACCATATGTTACATCTTGTCTACAAAAGGTATCATTACTATCAAAAGGTTCTGCAGACGAAAAACTTACATATCACTCCCAGACAGATCCCATGTTTTCGGAAGAATACCTCTCCTGGGGTTTTACTGGTCGCGAAAACACTACAAGCGATAGTTTTCTGAGGGGATACTCGGATGCATGCAAACCGTTAAAGATTGAAGTGAACGGATCCAAATTGCTTGTATCGGCATAGTCTACAGTACTAAAAGAGTCTCTTGTACTCTCCGTGGTAAAGGACGACGCTTCATCAGAGCTGGTAAAAAGGGACAACTCGTTCATTGCCTGAGAGCGAGTCTTTGTAATAGGTGTTCTGCTTCCATTTGCGTTCCTTAGGTTTCCACGGGAGGTATGGTTTGCAAAGCTCATACCCCATTCATGGTCTAAGGAGGCCTATGCTCAACAAATTGGTGGTTTAATCTGCTTTCTTCTTGTCTTGACTGCTTCTGAATTCTTGATGGCCATTGTTTTGCAACGCTGCAAGCTTGTTGGGAACTTGTTTTCTGCATACTAGTAATATGCTATAGTTTACCACAAGGTTAAGAGAATCTCTTGAAAAATACTTGGGCGAAGACATTTGACGTGCCCAATATGGCTTCCCGACAAACCGGTATTTTCATGATATGGTAATTGAAAGTAAGAACAAGTTCAAGATTGGCATCTCTACTTTGTAACATTCTAAAAACTAACCAAGATGCCAAAATAGCTTAAAGATTATACATTAAGATTTAATTCTTACATATGCACCTTCTGACATGATCACCTGACTTGTCTTTACGGGCTGAACCCGCAAAGAAAGAAAATTTTGAATCTTGAGAGTCCAATTTCATCAGATCACTAGTTGACAGCCAAATCCTTTTAGACATGTGACGCACTTTTCTAAATCGTGTAATCCCGAACTAAAAATAATCATCTCACTATGATGTACACAGTGATACTGGCACACTGATGAGTTGCATTGTTTGGCAATGGAAAAACAGGGAAAACGCTGGCAGTAGCCATCGTTTCCACTCTGATTCTTTCTACAACAGCCTGTTGAGCAAGTAAACGTATCCTCTCTTTATTTTTTGAAGTCTCGCTCCATTTTCCTAATAAGGGAAGCACAACAAAGACCAGAAACAGAGCCGGTATATCGGTTTCCCTTGGCGGAAGCATGTCCTCTGCAGAATATTCATGTCAATTTCCTTCTCAAATCTCTTCCGAAAGGCTAATCCCTTCAACTACATAAGCCCAATTGAATTATCATGAAGACCCGCTTGGTGAAAATGGATAACTTACTTCATTATCTAAGCCACAAAAAGTACACATCAGTAGATGATATCTTCAAGTGAACAAATAAGAAGAAAAAAAAAATGAGCTATAAAAATCATCCTAGTAAAGAATTGAGCTTTCTATTAATTTCTCTCAATCAAAACTTTACATCAAACAAAGAACAGTTAAATCTGGAGTGGAGTAACAAAATTATCAATCAAACGATAACTTAGCCCTTCTGACTCTGCAATAATTTTAAGCAAAAATCAGAGTCTACTATGTCAACTATATGACGGAAACATGTACCACACTTTGCGGTTATTTGCTAGATCAAATCAAGGTGCAGTTTGAAGACTGCACGGTATTTAATACCAAAGATAAAATATACGATCTGCTTTCTTTGAGCAACTTGTCTCCTATTTCTAGTAAAGACATGAAAAGAAGAATATGTTTAACATGTTTAGTGACAATGGTGGATCCAATTAATTTATGATTGATTAGAAGATTTAGTAAAAGTGGTTATTTTGACATGCTGAAATACATGTTCTTTTTGGATTGTCCCAAAAAGTTCATTTTCTCATCTGTACTCAATATATCTTTTACAGCTTCCTAGTTTCTAGCGCCGTTTTCCGTTGCAGTATCCTAAACAACAGTTGCCATTCTCTTATCTGTTACTGCAAGCGACTTGCTATAGTTAAGCCTAAGATTAACTAATCCAATAACTCGAGAAATCACTGTATGCTTTGCTGGACTCCTTAGGGCATAGCTTGAAGATTTGTGAAGGGAACAAAGCGAACTATCTCAAAAAAAGGTCAAATGTTCTATAGCTATATTTGGATTACACTCTTGCTCATTTCTCAATGTAAAAAATTCTTAGTTTGTGACACCATCCGATGGCCAATACTCTATGTTAAAAATAAAAAATAAAAAACTACTGACATATCTTAGCCTTAAGGGAATAATTTATGGTTTCTCTATTTGCTTTGGCATGTTTTTAAAAGCAAAAAATGGGGCTCATATGTTGGGTGCTTATTAAAAATTGAAAACCATGCACGTGTCGGTGAACTTGAGATGCAAAATTGGGATGAGAGAAAACTCTAACCCCGGATGTTGATATCCATATAATCTCAATATGAGCCTCTCAAATCTTATTTGAATTTCAAATATTTTTTATTTAGAAAATCCAAAAATTTCTCAATCTAAAAGTGTGTCCAAATACACCCTTAGTAAATTGCTTAGAACTTTACTCTAAATAGACAAAATAAAAAATAAGAACAATATTATATGCACTAGCACACTTGTAACTTTTGTTTCTTAGTTTTAAATATTTTGAAGTAATATAAAGACACCTAAGACAAGTGCCCTCTTACTTAACCAGCTTTTCACCTCGGCGGAGGTAACAATATTCCATATCATTATATAAACCTGCGGGATATTTAGCAAAAGTAATAACTTATTACTCATTTCATTGGTGAAATTTATATTACGTATCTCCTTAATTTTAAAAATGATATTTATATGTCTATTGAGTGCAATATGTGTGTCATATTCTTAAGAATAAATTAATTATATAACGTTGTGCAAGATTACATATATATATATATATATATATATATATATATATATAAGTAGTACACACCTTTGGTGTTGCACATATGGATGTAACAGGAGCTTCATTACCAGGATAGGTATGGATCAACAATGTAGTTTGGGATATTCTCCTTTTAATTAGTAAAACCAGCAAACAAGAAAGTTAACCAACCTTCACTAACTTGTCTTCACCACATGTTACTACACACGAAAGACTATTAAGTTGCACAAAGCAGATATCATTGACTCTACCAGCATGAGCTTCCATCTTTCAAAATATAATAAATGGACCTTTATCAAACACTTTAAAGGTGAAATTTCTGCACCCTCAACCTTGAATAATTTTAGACATTACCTCTACTAGCTTCTCTACTTGAGATCCACCATCATAAGAGTATACCCACACCCAACCCTTAATAGAAGCCACTCTTATAAAGAATTCAGGATGTATTAAGACAAGTATTTTGTTTCAAAACTAAACACATGATTTCATATTTAGAATTTATATTTTTTCTCATGAACTATTTAATTTTATGAAGTGTAAAAAATAACTCACCAAACATGGTTCCATCATTAATCCATATACATGTAACAAGCACAATAGAATCTCTAAACCAAGTACCCTAGATATATTGCAGGAAAAGAAGTTAATAACTCTAATATTGACCTTACTTATTGATTTTCGTCTCGCATCCCTCTTTTTTTATTGGAAACTCTATAAAGCAGGGCTAGTCAGTGAAAATTATTGACTAATGCGACTTTTAAGAAGGGTATGGGAGCAAGACAAATGTGTCAAGTTCCGTTTTCCTCTTGACCTTATCCCCTTAATGGAGAAAGATTGAACATGGAGGATGATCACATGCACGTACATAATGGGAGACTGAACTCAAAGTTTAATGTGACGGTGTAAATTCTAAAATAGGTACATACCAATTTTTTTTGAGAATCTGAACTCAAATTCTCAACGACGGCTTTATTTTATCAATAATGTTCCATTGTTAACATCGCACAATAATATTTTCCCCCTGCTTGTGCTAATTGAAACATCAATTTTTGCATATAGTTAGTTACTCTAAAAAATTATGAGAACTTCATTTCTTGCACTTTTACCTTAATAAGAATTTCAATTTACACACACAAATGTAGTGATATATATATACGACATATAATCAAATGAGTAATAAATTATTACTTCAGCTCAAATATCCCTCATATTTATATAATAAGATATATAATATTGTTACTTCTGGGGAAGCAATCGTGCTAAAATCACGAATAAAATGCCTATAAAAACTTGCCAACCCATAGAATGAACGAACTTGAGTAGCGCTTGTTGGTCTCGGCCATTCTACAATGGCTTGAATTTTTGCCGGATCAACACTTATACCTTGAGAACTAACAATGTATCCAAGAAAGTTAATAGAATTAGTGCCAAAAACACACTTTACAAGTTTTAGCATAAAAGGTTTTCTCTCTTAATATGCTCAATATGATCTTCTAGGATTTTACTATAAACAAGTATGATATTTGTTAAAACATTCTAAAATAGAATACCGCATCGCAAAAAACCTTATACTCAATCTCCACTTATTCATCCACCTTAATTTCACCATTATTTTTCAACCAAGACAACTTATAAGGCATAGGATGTGCCTTACATGGTAAATCAAGCGCGGAAACCATATCATAAGAGAGAACGTTAGTACAACTTCCATTATCAATAATTAATAAATAAAACTTGCCTTTAACGATGCACTTAGTTTGGAATAAGTTACTCCTTAGTTGATGAACATCATCTATTGGTTGTGAATGAAGAAGCTTCATCGTAACCAAAAGTTGATTCCCATCTTCCGGAAGTTCCTCCATGACCTCGGGTTTCATCCTCCAATTCCGCCTCTTCGTCTTCGTCATCGCTAACCCACGTTCCATCATCCAACATGATCATTGTACTATTGTTAGGGTAGTCCCTAGAAAATTGTCCTTTGCCCCTACATTCATAGCGTTCTCTAGCAAGAGTTGGATTATAATTTACCCCGAATTTGATGAACCGGTTGTGTTTGAAGACTTGGTTTCCCCAATGGAAGCCATGACCGATTTTGGACCAATTTGTACTTCTTTTACCTTATTTTGGCTCGGCAAAACAGTGGAAAACGTTTGGGGCTGATTCGGCTTTTTCCACGTTTGGAAATTTGCCGATTTAGTCCTCGAACTCTTCTCTTTTTGCTATCTTTCAATTTGTCTGCATAGTACAACATAGATGTAATATTATCAAGGTTAGCACGTTCTAACTTGGACCTAATTTTATCCTTTAGGCCAGCCAAGAACCGCATCATTGTTGCCTCATCACCCTCTTGAATATCGGCTCTAATCATCGCAATTTCCATCTCCTTGTAATATTCATCAACCGAATTGGCTCCTTGCTTCAACCTTTGTAAGCGGTTGTAAAGTTACGTTATGTAATTTTGGGGAACAAAACGATGCTTCATCACCGCTTTCATCTCATCCCATGTATCAACATCTCTTTGACCGACCCTTTTCCTTGTCTCGGTCTCTTTATCCCACCATATGGATGCGTATCCACAAGACTCCATGGCTGCCAATTTCACTTTCTTTTCCTCAGAATAATTGCGCACGACAAAAACATGGTTAATTTATGAATCCAATCTAAAAACAATTCGGGATCGTTTGTACCTTCGAAAGAGGGAATCTTGGTCTTGATTGCATCAAGACTGTTATCATACCTTTGAATTTGGTCCCCTCTTCTCGGCTAAAAATTCTGATTATTGATTACCCTATTTTATGGATTTGGTCACGACATTGGATTGTTCCTTGGCGGCTCAATTGCGTCATTTGAGTGTTCATCACTCTCGGCATCATCTCCCTCATTACTTTGCTGATTTGAAACTCTAAGAAGTTTCATCTCTTCCGCCATCTCATCCATTCTTTAAAAAGCTTGCCTTCATCAACTACCGCGGCTTGCTTTGATTGGCTTGCCTGATGAGACATGTTATACTTTCAAGAAAACACACACAAATTGTTAGATAGAAAAAAATTCACTCTTTATTCCAACAATACTCGTAAAAGTACTTCAACTCTAGATGAATTAAAGGTTCCTAACTTGTTGCGTTGAGACAAAGCTGAAAAATAATGGAAAAAATTCCTATCTTGACCTACACGAAAAGCTTAAAGAAAAGAAAGAAGAGTAATCTTGAAAAATCCTAGACCTAATCAAGAAAATTGATACTTTTTAATGGTATCTGGTTGTGTTTAGGAAGAGCAAATCTCAATCTTTACTTTCTTGTTTCTTAATTTTCTTGACTTTCTTTTCTTTCTTGAATTTTCCCTTCTTCTTGGCCGAATTATATCAAGAGTGAGGCTCAATCGCTATCAGTACTTGATGTATGGTAAATAAAGAACACGACTCAAAAATTAAAAGGGGGAACGTTTGTTAATTCTTGGGCAATGGGCTCGATTGCTATAGACACCAAGAAATTTGTTTTTTTGGCTTTATAGTTCACTATTCAAACTAAATTACTTTCGGGTTTTTTTTCTCCTTATAAATACCGTATGCTTTTTCAATTCAAGCAAACAAGAAAAATTCAAGGAAAGCTGTAAAGGTACACCAAGAGACAAACCTTTTGCTCTGATACCACTTGATGAAGAACCGAGATAACAAGTATCAAGATTCGACACTTAGGTTTATATTTCGGATCTTTCTCTATTCTTGAACTAATTTCAATGGGAATATACTCAACGCAACTCTAAAGAAGGCTAAGTATCAATGGAGGTTGAAACACCACAACAAGTAAAACTAACTTGTTGATACAGTAACTCAAAGATGAATGAATTCTGTAAAGAAGTTCAATTCACATGTATCTAAGGAATAACCTTAACAAATAGCATATATCTAATGTACCTACAATGGTGGACGAAATCCCCTTTATATAGAGGCGGATTTCAGCTACAAGCCTTGAAAATAAGAGTCCTTCTAGGATTAGGACTCTCTAACTCCTAGATAACTACCACTAAACCATTATCTAAACGCATATGGACAACATGTCATTTATTTTAGCTACCACCAACATTGCTAAAAATATTAAATTGAAAGCTGAAAATATAATTAAAGTCTATAATAGACTTTAATGTACAAAAAGACTATAATGCCCTTCTTAACCACTTTGTTTTGTAGGGACGAATTGTACACTTGTTAAACTTAAGTGGTTGACTTGAATATCTTCTACAAGTTGAAGGTTAGCTTCCTCTTTAGTTTTGATGTCTCAGATCACGATGGCAATCTTGTCTAAAGTCTTCTTTGTCCTTGCTCTTGTCATAGATCCTTGAAGGTTCACTAGTGGATCCTTTGAATAAGGCAGCCCCTTGGATGGTCCCTCGTCAGCAAGCCATGGTAGTTGATGAAGACAACCTTTTTAAAGTGGCGATGCAAAAGATGATGATCCGAATACAACAAAGAATGTATGAGATGGCTGAAGAGATGAAACTGCTTACAGTTTCAAATCTGTGAGGTAATGAGAGAGATGATGCTGAGAGTGATGAACAATCAATTTATGCAATTGAGCCGCCAAGAAACAATCCAATACCGAGAGAAAATAATCCAAATTGAGTAATCAACAATCAGATTTTTTAGCCGAGAAAAGGGGAACAAATTCAAAGGAATGACAACAATCTTGGTGCAATCAAGACAAAGATTCCCTATTTCGAAGGTACTTGATGAAAAACTAAGATAACTAGTATCGAGATTCGACACAAAATGTTTGAAGTTTGGATCTTTCTCTAACTTGAACTAGTTTAAAAGGGAATATACTCAACGCAACCCTAAAGTAGGCTAAGTATCGATGGTGGCTGAAACACCACAACAAGTGAAACTAACTTGTTGATACGGTAACTCAAAGATGAATGAATTCTATAAAGAAGTTCAATTCACAAGTAACTAAGGAATAACCTTACCAAATAGCATATATCTCACGTATATTACAATGGTGGCCGAAATCCCCTTTATATAGAGGTGGATTTCGTCTACAATCCTTGAAAATATGAGTCCTTTTAGGATTAGGACTCTACAACTCCTAGATAACTACCACTAAACAATTACCTAAACACATATGGACAACATGTCCTTTATTATACCAAGCACTAATAGATAATCATGCTATACACGCCGAATTAAGATAATAAATAAAGCTGAAAAATAATTAAAGTCTAGATTACTAAATGCCCTTTTTAGAAACTTTGCTTGATTGGGCCGAATTGTATACTTTGTAAACTTAAGAGGTTGACTTGTACTTCATCTTCTAGATGTAATTTAGCGTCCTCTTTGTACTTTAGAACTCGGATCAATGATTTAATAAGTTGATTCACCTTCCTTGCACTAAGCCGTGTCATTGGTCCATGTAAGCTTGTTAAGAAATCCTTTGAGTAGGGCAGCCCCTTGGATGGTCCCTCATCATCCCCTCCCCCTTGAAAAGCATGATTCGTCCTCGAACAAAACGAGACGTCTTTCTTCACATTATCATTTAATGGGGCAGCAATCTTGCTAAAATGCCAACCCATAGAATGAACGAACTTGACTTGTACTAGTTGATCTTGACCATTCCACAATTGCATTAACTTTTTCCGGATCAACTTTAATACATTAAGAACTCACAATGTATCCAAGAAGGTTAGTTGAATTAGTGCAAGAAACATACATTACAAGCTTAGCATACAAAGTTTGTTCCTTTATAATAGTAAAAACATCTCTAAGATGCTCAATATGATTCTCTATGTTTTTACTATAAACAAGTATATTATCAAAGCGAGGTATCGGAGGTATATACTTAATATTTATCTTATTAATATCACGACAATCCGTACCTAATCTAAAAGTCCCTTCTTTCTTTGGAACAAAAATTACCGGACTAATACAAAGACTTAAAGATTTCCTTACCTTCACCTTCTTTAGAAGTAAATCAACTGTCCTTTGAATTTCTGATTTTCATCCTGATTTGGTTTATATCTTTCACGGTTTTGAAGAATCATCCTAGGATGAGGTCGACTTGATGCTCTATTCTTCTAATTGGAGGCAACCCTCTCGGCAATTCTTGAAAAAGATCAATAACAAGACTTGGTAGAGAAGAAGAATTTAGATAAATATAGAAAGTGTTAGTAGAAAGGGACCTTTCAGCTACTTTGAAAACTAACAAAACAATTATTTGTTTTGTTCGAATTGCCCTATCTACCTTTCTCGGATTAATAAACAAACACTATTTTCTCACTTTTAGAACACTTGCCTTTTGTTTCACTTTTGGCTCGACTTTTTCTTTTATTTTTACCTCATATTTTACCTCATGGGTAGGATCACTCTTCTTTTTCAACTCACTCTCATTTTTTTCTCTTAATATTTTCTCTCAATTCACGACCATTTGTTTATGTTCCTCACAAGCTTGACTAGGAGTTAAAGGATTTAAATTATATCTAATATTATCCATAGTAACTTGGTACACATTATTTCTCCCAATATAATCCCCATATCTATCATATTGCCATGGCCTTCCCAAAATAATGTGACTTGCGGTCATGGGCACCACATCACATAGAACCTTATCCTTGAATCTTCCAATTCCAAGCTCAATCTCCACCTTAATTTCACCATTATTATTTAACCAAGAGAGTTTATAAGGCATAGGATGTTCCTTACATGGTAAATCAAGCGCGGTAACCATATCATAAGAACAAACATTAGCACAACTCCCATTATCAATAATTAATAAACAACTCTTGCTTTTAACGTTGCACTTATTTTGGAATAGTTTTCTTCTTTGTTGATGAATGTCATCCAATGGTTGTGAATGAAGAAGATTCATCGTAACCAAAAGGTGATTTCCATCTTCCGGAAGTTCTTCCAAGGCCTCGGTTTCCTCCTCTAAATCAGCCCCTTCAGTTTCCTCATCACTAACCCACGTTTCGTCATCCAACACGATCATAGTACTCTTGTTTGGGCAGTCCCTAGAAAAGTGTCCTTTGTCCCTATCTTAAAACATTCCCGAGCAAGATTAGGAGTAGAATTTACCCCCGAATTTGATGAACCGGTTGTGATTGATTACTTGGCTTCCCCGAATGAACCCGTGGCTGATTTTGTACCACTTTGTACCTATTTTACCCTTATTTTGGCTCGGGAAAACAGTAGCTAAATTATGGGGTTGATTCAGCTTTTTCAAAGATTGGAAGTTTGCCGGTTTAGTCCTTGAACTCTTTTCTTTTTGCTGCCTTTCAATTTGTTTTGCATAGTACAACATAGATGTAATATTATCAAGGTTAGCACGTTCTACCTTTGAACAAATTTTATCATTTAGGCCAGCCAAGAACCGCGCCATTGTTGCCTCATCACCCTCTTGAATATCGGCTCTAATCATTGCAATTTCCATCTCCTTGTAATATTCATCAACCGAATTGCTGCCTTGCTTCAATCTTTGTAAGCGGTTGTAAAGCTCCCTTATATAGTTTTGGGGAACAACACGATGCTTCATCACCGCTTTCATCTCATCCCACGTATCAACTTCTCTTTGACCAACCCTTGCCCTTGTTTCGGATTCTCTGTCCAACCATATGGATGCATAACCAAAAGAGTCCATGGCTGCCAATTTTATTTTCTTTATCTCAGAATAATTGTGCCCGGTAAAAACATGGTTAAATTTACGAATCCAATCTAAAATTAATTCGGGATCATTTGTACCTTTGAAAGAGGAAATCTTGATCTTAATGGCACCAAGATTGTTGTCAAAAATCTGATTGTTGATTACTCGATTTGGATGATTTGCTCTCAGCATTGGATTGTTTCTTTGTGGTTCAATTACATCAATTGAGTGTTCATCACTCTCGGAATCATCTCCATGAATACTTTGTGTAAAACACAAGAGGGGGGTGAATTGGGTTTTAACTAATCTTGTCAACTTTTTCGATTCTTTGCAATGCTATTGAAAGTTTGAGCAAGATGATTGAAAGCAAAGTAAAACCCAATAACAAGACAAAGGATTTAGAGTGGTTCGATTCACTTAGAATCTACATCCACTACCTTGAACCGCACCCAAGGATTTCAAACAACTTCACTAAGAAGAATGTTTACAAATGTGGCTAACTCACTAAGAGTTTTACAACACAACCACACTACAAAGAAACTCACTAAGAGCTTGCCCACACAAAGTAGGACTTTACAAATTGCCCACACAAAGTAGGACTTTTACAAGAATTACCCAATCACTTAGAAAGGGAATTGAATGTTTAAAGAACAAGATAAATCACTCTTCTAAGTGAGAATATATACCTTTGAAGTTCAACAATGATAAGCTCTTTAGAACATATGAAATCCACTATTTGTCTTGCTTTTGAAAGATTTGCTCTTGAATGATTTAGATCATAGAATTAAAGAGCATTTGCTTTGTGAGTGTTTTGGCTTGATGAGAAATCAATGAATATTTGATATGCAAGCCTTTTAGTCATTCTCTAGCTTTGGAGTATTTATACATTTCAAAATAGGCTGAAAAACGACTCTTTAACGGTAAAAAAAGGGCTAGTTTTTCGCAGAGTTCGGTTGACCGAAATCACACTTCGGATGACCCTTCGGATGATAGTTCGGATGAGGGTTCGGATCATGGTTCGGATCATGGTTCGGATGACCGAACACAGCCTAGGTCGACCGAAGTAGATTTTCAGACCTCTCAGTTTCTCTTCGGTTGATCTGAACTTGAGCTCGGTTGACCGAACTTCTAAGCTTATTTTTCACACGTTTTGAAATCTTTTGAAGTCTTTTAAAGTCTAAAAGGTTTTCCCTAAAGGTAACAAGTAAGAACACTTGGAAAACTTTTCTAAAAGACTTATCTATGAAATCAAAGGCTTTTTGGATAAGAACACATGTAAAGATCATTTTGAAACTTAAGCCTTTTGAAAACGTGTTTATGAAAACATGCAAGACTAGAGTGTAGAGCTTATGTTCATGAGAGCTTTGGTTAGAGCTATATAAGATAAAGACTTATAGAGACAAAGCTAATCTAACCAAACCTAAGTCTTCAATCTTCAATCTTGATAGATGAGCCTTGAATGATATGACTTTGAATCTCGATCATGGCTTGATTGAAGTACTTAGAGCTTCCAATCTATGTTCCGATATTCTATCACAAAGATATAAACATTAGACACAAACATCAAGTGTTTGTCCATTATCAAAAACCGAGTTCGATCGCCCTTAGGGCTAACAATCTCCCCCTTTTTGATTATGTCAAACTTTGATGTAATTAGATAGGATATGGACAATATTAAGTACAAGGAAGCATGATGAAGCATGGCAAAAAGATCTTAGTACAAATAAGAGCAAAGACTAGTGCTTTCAAGATAAAACCAATGAAGACTAAAACACTTGCATGATAACTTCTTTTTGCCAAATGCATCTAGGGACTCTTAGAAGAGCCCTATTTCCCAACCAACCTCCTTGCCTCCTTCCTTCCATATAATAGCTTTCTTGTGTGTAATATACATACCTTAGTTTACACAAGAAGCTACCTTACCATTTTCATCAATGTTGATGTGAGTGCTAAGGATCCTATTACAAAGAACATGCTCACACAAACATTAGAACTAACAATGGTTTGTTATCATCAAAACAACATAGAATATTTTGCCCTTCGGGCTAACAATCTCCCCCTTTTTGATGATGACAAAACATTGATGCAAATGGGAATAATATGCAAAAATAAGATACCAAATGTATACATGAGATAAGGATATTGAGGATCCAAGCAAGTAGAAGGTTTCTCAAAAAAATTCTACTCCCCCTATATTAAAGAATCCCTTATCTCTCCCATTTTGCAAGTTCTAAGCTTTCTCCTTTTGTAAATAACTTCTCTTGGCACATTTGCAACACTAAAAACTCTCCCTCTTTTTGTCAAAATCAAAAAGGGATATCAGAGCGCCAATAAGAAAAGCATTTTAACGAAAAGAAAAGATTCATTTTGGAGAAGCTTGATGAAATATAATAATCCTCCCCATATAAAGACAAACTAAAAAACCATGGAAACAACATGATGGTCTTGTAGATTGATAAAATAAGAACCAAAAGATCAATCCTAAAGACCAAAAATAATTATGAAGAAGGATTACTTATGAATAAACTTGGTTGATTTCTAAAAAACAAGGAGTCCATAATGAAACATAAAACCAAACGATGGTCATGTGTGGCTCAAAAAGAATATCAACCTAAGCTAAAAACAAAGGAGATAGGGAATAAACCTTAAAGAACAATCTCCCCGTTTATCAAACATACGATGTTAGCTATTTGAAATAAAACCAAGTATGATACCAATTGACCAATTGTAAAACATGATACCAATTGTAAATATAGCCAATTGTAAAACACGTTTGAAAATATAGCTAACAAAGTACAAGTGGAAGTGATACCATGAATACATACGATAAGCACATGTATCACAACCAAAAGATGTAGAGGAAGTGTAAGAATACACTTGGAGTACATTCCTCTAACAAGTTAATGGTTAGCAAAATGAGTGTAGCAACTCTTAAAGGATACTAACCAAAAAAAACTATAATGAGATCACAATGGATAAGAAAATGAAGAATATGATCTAAAAGTTATTAAGGAAGAGTATATGTGATATCAATTGAAGACATAAATATTTATAACACATATAACTTCCAAAATAACTTACACAAGTTGGCTATAAGAGTTAAAAGATGAAAAGCAAGCCAACAAGTGATGTGATGATGTAAAATAAGACAATTGAACATACATCACATATATTTTGAGGGAGGTATGAGTTAAAAACATTTGAAAAACTCCCTCTTAGGTTATGCCACTTCCAAACACACAAATAGACACAACCCATGGCATAATCAATGCCACAATCACAGTTTATATCCTAAGTCAAGCATCTAGACGATCAACCAAATAAGATTAATGCTAAAGACTTGAATATAAACAAAAACCCCTATATGCAATAAAGATCAAGTGAAAACTAAGCATAGCAAATACAAACTCCCCCAAAGCATAAAACACTACATAATAGAGGGGAGGGGGTAAAAAAGTTGAACACAAAACAATGATCACCTACAAGGGATGAGTTAAGCCTTGTACCTCAATGCTCTTTGAGCTTGGACCTCTTACCATTTTGGTTGATCTTCTTTATCAACAAGTCCATAGAGGCCTTTGTGTGATCACTTTTATTTGAAGCTCATAGAGAGGTTGACATGTGATTGCTCCATTTTCTTTGTTGTTCATCCTTGATTGATGAGATGAAAGCAATCTCCTCTTCTATTCATGACAATTGTAGATTCATCATTGATAGGTGACTTTTCTTTTGATGAACCCTCTACAATCTTGTGATCCTTGGCATTTGACTCTTTTCTTGGAGTCTTAGCTCATTTGTGCCATACCTTGTAGTTCATATCTTCTCCTTGAAGTTTAGAACTCTTTGATACCTATAAGGAATTCTTGAGAGCAAATGTGGTACCTTTTCAAAAGGTCCTTAATGATTAACTCAAAATCTCAAGTGACACAAATATGCTTAAGGATCATGCAAATCAAAATCCAAAACAACTAGATGGATTCTTAAAAGAATATGACATGATAAAGCAAGAATCAATCAAGTTGCATATGCTACATCTCATAGATACCTTAGCTAAATAAACATGGACAATAAAGAACATGCTAAAGGTTATCTATATGAATATATCTTTCAAGAATGTGAGATGCATTCATATATAAGAGCAAGCATGTATATATATCAAAAACACTTAAACACATTACTTAAAGTGTTAAGAGAAGGTGATTTTGATACCTTTGCTTTCTTACCAAGTGATGAAGACATTGGATTGATACTTTGGCTCTTGTCATCACTTGATGCTTTGCTCTTTGTATCTAACCATCTTGGTTCTCCAATTGATCAACATTTGAGCTTTGAGAATCCAAGTGTTAAGGAGTGCTTTTAACTTCTCCCCAATGCCACTTCTCTTTGAATCAAGTCCATTTAAGCTTTGTGGCATTCATCTAACTTGCAAGAACCTATAAGATCAAGGGAGGAGTTGCTTTTGGTACCCACTTTTGTTTAGGTCCATGGGGGTTAGTTGAAATACGTTTAACTTTCCAAATAGTTTTAACCCCTTTTTCAATCTTCTTCTTAACATGGCATCTAACATTAGTATGACCATGTTTACCACAATATGTGCAACAAATGTGTGGCTTAGAAGAATTGTGAACATGCTCATGATATCTAATTTGCCTATGTGAAGTACTAGCATTAGCATGCACAAAGTGATTCTTAGGCAACTTAGAAGAGCTAGTATGATCAATGTGATTAGCATTATAACCAAGACCATGTTTAACATGTGAAGCACGTTGCACACCAAGAATTTGATCAAGATTTTTCTTACCCTTAGTAAAGTTTTCAACAAGAAGGGTAAGTTCTTTAACTTTGTTCTCCAACAAATCAAATTCAACAAGTTTGAGTTCAAGAGATGTCAATTGATCATATGCTTCTAGATACTTTAATGAAGAAGAGTTGCATGTAGCAATAAGTTTTTCATTTTCGATTTTCATGCAATCAACCTCATCACAAAGCTTTTTGTTATCAACAAGCAAAGATTCAATTTTAAGCTTCATAGCTTTGTTTTGCTTTGCACAATTTTTCAATTGATCATACATATCAATTAAAAGCTCATTAGGATCATCCTCATCATCATCATCATTATCAATATAAGAATTTGAAATAGAGGGAGAAGGATGTACCTCATTATCAAATGCCATAAGACATGTGTGATCATTTTCTTCTTGATCATCATCACTTTCTTCTTCATCCCAATGGCTTAACAAGCACTTTGCATTTTTGAGATTGAAGAACAAGTTCTCTCCTTCTTCATTATTGATGATGGACTCAAGATTACTACCCTTTGTAGAATAATTTTTCTTTATCTTCATTTCAAAGGCTAGTAGTGAGCCAAGAAGTTCCTCCGTTGAATAGGTCTTTAAATTCTTGGACTCTTCAATGGCAAGGGCTTTATTTTCCCAACTTTTAGGAAGAGAATTGAGAATCTTCCCATTCATTTCACCCATGGTGTACTCCTTGCCATAAGACTTCAAGCCATTAATCACATTTGTGAATCTTGTGCTCATCTCATTTATTGACTCATTTGGCTTCATGGAGAAGAGCTCATATTCTCTAACAAGCAAATTTAACCTTGACTCCTTGATTTGATTTGTGCCTTCATGAGTAACCTCAAGCATTTTCCACATGGAATGTGCGGATTTTCTTCCAAGCACACGGTTGTACTCATCCGGATTCAAGGCACAACTAAGAATGTTCATTGCCTTGTAATTTTGAGTCATCTTCTTGGACTCAACCTCATTTAGCTCCTTGTCCGGTTTTGGCACTTGAACACCATCCACCATCTTCATAGGCACATATGGACCATCTTCAAATATATGCCATAATGAATAATCTATTGAGCACACATATATCTTGAAACGTTCCTTCCAAGCCTCATAATTATTTCCATCAAAAAGTGGTGGCCTATTGGTGGAAGACCCCTCTAGATACGCCAATGCGGAATTCCCGGCCATAAATCTTTTCTTCAAGTGGTTAGACTAAAGATGAAGACTAGGCTCTGATACCAATTGTAAAACACAAGAGGGGGGGGGGTGAATTGGGTTTTAACTAATCTTGGCAACTTTTTCGATTCTTTGCAATGCTATTGAAAGTTTGAGCAAGATGATTGAAAGCAAAGTAAAACCCAATAACAAGACAAAGGATTTAGAGTGGTTCGATTCACTTAGAATCTACATCCACTACCTTGAGCCGCACCCAAGGATTTCAAACAACTTCACTAAGAAGAATGTTTACAAATGTGGCTAACTCACTAAGAGTTTTACAACACAACCACACTACAAAGAAACTCACTAAGAGCTTGCCCACACAAAGTAGGACTTTACAAATTGCCCACACAAAGTAGGACTTTTACAAGAATTACCCAATCACTTAGAAAGGGAATTGAATGTTTAAAGAACAAGATAAATCACTCTTCTAAGTGAGAATATATACCTTTGAAGTTCAACAATGATAAGCTCTTTAGAACATATGAAATCCACTATTTGTCTTGCTTTTGAAAGATTTGCTCTTGAATGATTTAGATCATAGAATTAAAGAGCATTTGCTTTGTGAGTGTTTTGGCTTGATGAGAAATCAATGAATATTTGATATGCAAGCCTTTTAGTCATTCTCTAGCTTTGGAGTATTTATACATTTCAAAATAGGCTGAAAAACGACTCTTTAACGGTCAAAAAACGGCTAGTTTTTCGCAGAGTTCGGTTGACCGAAATCACACTTCGGATGACCCTTCGGATGATAGTTCGGATGAGGGTTCGGATGAGGGTTCGGATCATGGTTCGGATCAAGGTTCGGATCAAGGTTCGGATCAAGGTTCGGATGACCGAACACAGCCTAGGTCGACCGAAGTAGATTTTCAGACCTCTCAGTTTCTCTTCGGTTGATCCGAACTTGAGCTCGGTTGACCGAACTTCTAAGCTTATTTTTCACACGTTTTGAAATCTTTTGAAGTCTTTTAAAGTCTAAAAGGTTTTCCCTAAAGGTAACAAGTAAGAACACTTGGAAAACTTTTCTAAAAGACTTATCTATGAAATCAAAGGCTTTTTGGATAAGAACACATGTAAGGATCATTTTGAAACTTAAGCCTTTTGAAAACGTGTTTATGAAAACATGCAAGACTAGAGTGTAGAGCTTATGTTCATGAGAGCTTTGGTTAGAGCTATATAAGATAAAGACTTATAGAGACAAAGCTAATCTAACCAAACCTAAGTCTTCAATCTTCAATCTTGATAGATGAGCCTTGAATGATATGACTTTGAATCTCGATCATGGCTTGATTGAAGTACTTAGAGCTTCCAATCTATGTTCCGATATTCTATCACAAAGATATAAACATTAGACACAAACATCAAGTGTTTGTCCATTATCAAAAACCGAGTTCGATCGCCCTTAGGGCTAACACTTTGCTAATTTGAAACTCTAAGAAGTTTCATCTCTTCCGCCATCTCATCCATTCTTTGTTGCATTCGGATCATCATCGTTTGCATCGCGTCTTTAAAAATCTTGCCTTCATCAACTACCGCGGCTTGCTTGGATGGACTTGTTTTGTGAGACATGTTATACTTTCAAGAAACACACAAACTGTTAGATAGAAAAAAAAATATATTTATTCCAACAATACTCGTAAAAGAACTTCAACTCTAGATGAATTAAAGGTTCTTAACTTGTTGCATTGAGACAAAGCTGAAAAATAAAGGAATGAAATCCTATCTTGACCTACACGAAAAGGTAAAGAAACAAAAAAGAGTAATCTTTAAATCCTAACTCAATCTTTACGTTTCTTGATCTTCTTGAAACTTGTTTCTTGACTTCTATTTCTTTCTTTTCTTATAGACTTACCCATTTTCTTGACCGCACAGTATCAAAGAATTCAGGTTTGAAGACGCTACAATTCTTGATGTTTCGGAATGTGCGCTGCAAAGCAAGAACAAGGGGCGAACAAAAACCAATTCTTGAAACGAGTCTTTATTGTACTATGAATCAAAAAGTTTTCTTTTTGGATTGTTCACTTGTGTTTAAAAAATATCTCGGCTGCTTTTTCGTTTAAAGCCATGTGCTTTTTTTTGTCAATTCAAGCAGACAAGAAAAATTTAAAGAAAATCGTAAAGATACACCAATAGAGAGATAAACCTTTTGCTCTGATACCACTTGATGAAAAACCGAGATAACTAGTATCAAGATTCGATACAAATGGTTTGAAGTTCGGATCTTTCTCTAACTTGAACTATTTTCAAAGGGAATATACTCAACGCAACCCTAAAGTAGGCTAAGTATCGATGGAGGCTGAAACACCACAACAAGTGAAACTAACTTGTTGATACGGTAACTCAAAGATGAATGAATTCTATAAAGAAGTTCAATTCACAAGTAACTAAGGAATAACCTTACCAAATAGCATATATCTAACGTATATTACAATGGTGGCCGAAATCCCCTTTATATAGAGGTGAATTTCTTCTACCACTACAAGAAAACAGTTAAATAGCGACCGAAATTAGCGACGGAAATATTCAGCAACTCCATTAACGACGGAATACCGACCGCAAGGAAACCGAAAAACATTCGGTCGGTATTCGGTTGCTATTACGACGTCCATATCGGTCTCGTTGACCAAATTAAACCGACGCCGTTTTTCTATACGTTACCGACTGAAATCAACGACCGAATGCCGACGGCATAGATAACGGTGTTAAAACGACGTCGTATTGCTATTTCATTTCGGTAAAAAAATTAGTGTTTAAAATTAATTAAAGCGACGTCGTTTGTAGATATGTTACCGATCGAATGCTGACCGTGTATACCGACCAAATAACGACGGAATAGATAACTGTGTCAAAACGACATCGTATTGCTATTTCATTTCGATAAAAAAATTAGTGTTTAAAATTAATTAAAGCGACGTCGTTTGTAGATATGTTACCGACCGAATGTCGACCGTGTATACTCGACCGAATAACGACGGAATAGATAACGGTGTCAAAACGACGTCGTATTGCTATATCATTTCGGTAAAAAAATTAATGTTTAAAATTAATTAAAGGGACGTCGTTTGTAGATATATTACCGACCGTATGTAACGACCGAAGGCCGACGGAACAAATAACGGTCGCTAGTCGGTCGTCGTTAAGTCAAAAACGTCGTCGTTTTGGTATTCCGTTGTCTAAAATCCCTCAACAGAAGTCAAAATCCCTAACTTTCCTCTTCCCCTTTGCGAAACTCTCTCTCCCTTGCGAATTCCCCCGTCGCCCCATCCGTCCACCACCTCCCCCGTCGACGACCGAGCGAATAGCGGCAAAAGACGACCGTCCCATTCACCACCCACCGACGACTTTCGGACGCCCACCACCCACCGAAGCAACACTCCCCCTTCGGACGCCGCCAGTGAAGAAGGTGAGATTTCATCCTCTGTTTCATTATTGTTTATTACAGTTGGAAAGTTAATTACAAAAACCTAAGTTAAATGTATTTTAACCAAATCTTGATAAAGGGATTTATAGTCAAAAAAGAGGTAAAGATTTCCATTTTCAGACAGATTTTCACCAAACCTTAGAAATTCTTTGACTTAAAACATCAACCTCGATAGAAACCCATAATTTATTCTAACCTATATGAGCACGAGTTAATTAAACTTTTGCAAGAACAAATTTTTTCTTTTGCTTCTTATATTGATTTGTTAGGGACAGAAAATGACGTGTTTGTATTTAGTACCAAAGAAATTCATATGCCGTGGAGTCTAATCTTCAATTTCTTCTAGTAGGCTCTAAAAGAAGCACTTGGCCACATCCGGTTTTGTTCGAAAATAGAAGGGCTTTTACTAAAGAAGAAAGCTCTAAAATCTGGAGATACTCCTGAAATTCATGCTCAAAAGGTATAGAATCTCCTCTTCTTGTCTCTCTTTTATGATTCATTCTTTAGTCATTTTATGTATTTCTTCGTGAGTAAGTTGTTTTGTGTAAGCCCTGTAGATAACATTTGGTTGCCAAATTGTTAACATCCTATCTTTCCATGGAGATGCATCATTCAAATAATCCTCTTCTTCTCTTAGATTTGTTGCTTTGCTGTTATTTATTTTCTATTTTCTTCTATGATTAGTTTTTTCCCCTTCCAATTTATCATTTTGGTATCATCCAGTTACTGTAATATACTTTTCTTCTTTCTTTTCTGTGATGGACAGCAGTTTATGGAGAATTTGGTTCATTAAATACAGAAATTTGAAATACTGGATGAATTTCTGTTTCTAAGATCCCGTTATAAATTTTGCAGGTAGATAAGTTGAAAGTCTTGTCTGACTCTCTTATTAGCTCCAGCAAAAAAGCTGAGAAGCGTATCTTGGTGTACAGGTATGGAAATTATTGTGAAATTGCCATAATATGTTTGTGAACCAAGAATTATCTTATTCCATAAGGAAAAGAAATTAGATCAGGGGGGAAGTCAGTGAATGAAGTTAAGGTCACAAAAGCTAGAAAGTACTGATCGTGCGGTTTTCTGTTTTCCCCATCTTCTCAAGTTTCTTTATTGTATAAGTACTTGTGAATAGTAACACTTATGTGCTGCTAATTTTTAATTATTTACTTCTTTTTGGGGTGGGGTTCCGAACCATTATGAAGTTAGTGGACGACCGAATTAGAAGCAACTCGAACTCCAATATAAATTTTGGGTCATAACCCACAATTTTGATAGGAACCATTTTGAGCTTTGGCATTGGCCAGATAGAAGGATTTTCTTCACCAACCATCCTCTTTATTTGTGGAATATTGGTTATGGAATCTGGTAAACCAATGCTTGGGGACCATTTTACTTTGCTATTATACGATACACCATTTGACCGACTTTTAACATATATACGATATGATATATTATGATGTATGATATGATTTAGAGAGTAATGAATGACTTTTTTTCAAGTTTACCCCGATCATTCGTGACATATTCCCATTTATTGATATGTATTATGAACTTGAACTGATTGACGTAAAACTGAATTTGGTATTGATCCATCTCCATGTATTTCAGAGATGCCTCCAAAGAAGAGTATTCAACTTTCGTTACCGTTTGGTTCGCCACCCACGTCTGCTTCGGCCTCCACTTCCCAGCCAGGTTCGTCACCTGATTTGGGGTCGACACCGACATCTGCCCCCGAGCTTGGTACGACATCTGCCCCCGAGCTAGGTACGCCACCTGCCCCCCAGCTAGGTACGCCACCTCCTGTACCCGCCACTGAGTCTACGCCGGCAGCAGGATCGGCGACTCACCAGTCTCCTGTGCCACAGACGGCGTCTGATACTAGTGGAGTATTGGCTACAGTAGATACTCGTATTCTCCTGCAGCCTACCCTTGGCACGTAAGTAAATTCATTAATTATTTCCCTTAAGCTAATTATACTACTTGTCGTCATTATAGTAACTAATCAAGTTTTTCTTTGCTATTATAGTTTTAGATTGGCATCTAGTTGTTCCGTCGCCATTACTTCAATATTTCAAGATCGTTTCAAGGGGGCATACAACACCATCAAGGATGTTCCCCAGGAAGAAGAAAAATTGTGGTGGGACGAGTTCAAGGTAAAGAAATTAGTAAATAAGTTATAATTTAGAAGTCTTTATATTTAATTATCTAACCTTTTTTTAAAATACAGAAAAAGTATCGCTGGGCTCCGGAGCATGAGGCGGGTGTCAAGTCAAGTTGGCGTATCTTGCTTACGAGGAGACTCAGCGGGATTATGAGCGATGCTCGGAAAAAGAATAAGAGGCCCACATGGGTTTCTGAGACTGATTGGGCGCGACTTCATGAGTACTGGCAAACTCCAAGCTTTAAAGCCAAGTCTAAACAGGCAGCAAAAAATCGGAAATAAGGGAAGGGTGGCAAAGGCCCGATGAAGAACACTGGCGGTTCGCTCAGCCACATTGAGCACCACATCAGACTGGTACTTAAATATATTAATTGACGTATACATATATGTTATGTGTTTATTGTTAATATTTAATTGTTTTAATGATTTCTGTTAACAGAAAAATGAGGCCGGACAGGCAGTCTCATTCCCGGCCATTTACGATCATCTTCATCAACACCATATCGGCCCAAAGAAAGGCGAATGGGTTGATGAAGATTCTAAAAAGTTGTCTATAAGTATATCATATCATTGCCTTTTGTCCCTTTTTGATATTTGATTAGGTATTCTCCATTTTCATAACCTGACACAAAAAATTTCAGGGGGTGTTCCATGCGGTTTATGACGACGCTGCAAGCCAAGCAACTCAAGCCGGACTACCTCCTCCGGATTTGCAGAATCAGATTGTTTTGTCTGCTGAGGCTGCGGGTGGGATAAGAAGGGGAAGTGTCCAAGGACTCGGTTCCTTTAGTGATGTGGTAAAGACGAGGCAGCGAGGCAGTCTCACATTCAGCCATGGAACAAATGCGCACCGAAATGGAAGCAAAGTTCAAGAAAGATATGGTCGAGCAGAAAAGAGAATTCAAAATGAGGGAAAAGAAGAGAAACAAGGGTTTAGCTAGTATGTTAGCTAACATTTTAACAAATAGGGACAATGTTATATTAAGTGCCTCTGAGATAGAGGACAAGTTGAGTAGTGTCTTAGACGACGACTTAGAATCAGACTATGACGATGACCCCCTAACTGTCGATGAAGTTTTGGGGAGTCAATAGAGCACTTATTAATTTTGTATCAATTGCGTACTTATGTTATATTTTTAATGCTTGTTTTCAAGTTATGTTTTGTGATTAGTTTGAATTTATAGTTTTGGGTTATGTTTTCTGTTATGTTGTCTGAATTGTGCAGGGGTTCTGTTATAGGTATCCTGTTTAGCTTCTGGAAAATTGGTCTCATGGCGACCGATTAGCGACCGACTTAAGACCGTTTCAGGGTTTAGGGTTAGGGTTTAGCAACCGCGTAGCGACGGACTGACATATTTAATAGAATATCGCTTGGCGACCGACTAGCGACCTAAATGACAACTCGGTCGTAATTCGGTCGTTATATTCTCCCGGATTCCGTTTTTATAAAATAGCGATGATTTTAAGGATATATAAAAAATATTTGCCTATTTTAGTTAATTTTAGTAATATATACATATATACACATTAACCTGAATAGTGAAACAAATAAAATTTATACTTATTCACAGAATACCTATATAGACTGGAAGCAGATCAATTGAAGTAATACATTTATGTGTACATTTACATGATATCAGTAAGTAATGTAAATAAAATTTTAATAATTGCTCATTAATGGTCAAATAAATAGTACAATAATAATATTTGTTCGCATTCGCATTTTGAGAGATGTTAGCTTTCAAATTTATAATTGTTTAATATAGCGACCGAATTGCGACCGAATATGCCAGGACCGTCGCTATTCGGTTGCTACCGTAAAATCCAGAAACGGTGCAGCATTGTACCATTCGCGGGTTCAATGTTTTTAAAACTAAAGACAATGTTAAAGCTAGAGCGGATGTTGAAAGGTATTGCAATCGTCCGGAATTGAATATTAAACACGATGGCCGAGGTAAAGCAACAAAACCGAAGGCATGTTTCACTCTTACCAAGCCTAAAAAAGAAATGGTTTTGCAGTGGGTTATAGAATTAAGGCTCCCAGATAGATATGCATCGAATTTGGCGCGATGCGTTGATATGAAAGAGTTGAAAATGTCTGGAATGAAGAGTCACGATTCTCATTTATTCATGGAGAGACTTATCCCTATAGCACTTAGAGAAGTACTACCGGCAAATGTTTGGGGACCCTTAGCTGAACTTAGTCTATTCTATAGAGATTTGTGTTCCCCAAAGTTGAGTGTGGCGCATATGCAAGAATTGGAGGACACTATTGCTATTTTATTACGCAAGTTAGAGAGAATATTTCCTCCGGGATTTTTTGATGTGATGGAACACTTGCCGATTCACCTTCCGTACGAAGCCAATGTTGGTGGCCCGGTACAGTTTAGGTGGATGTACCCATTCGAGAGGTAACAACCATTGTCTTAAGTTATCTCAACTTCATCTTTATTTTTCATGGACGTATTTACAATGTGATTAACTACATATGTTTTAATTAGATACCTGCACCATCTGAAAAAGAAGATAAAGAACAAGGCTAGAGTTGAGGGGTCAATTTGCAATGCATACTTGGTCGAAGAAGCTGCTACATTATTTAGCTATTATTTCGAACCCCACGTGAAAACGAGAGTTACAACCATTGGGCGAAATGATGGTGAAGACGAGATTAGCGGACCAGGTGTATTATAAATTTGCAACTTACCCGGAAGATCATTTGGAAAAAAAGAAAGGATTTTATTATCTGATAAAGATTATAAAACAGCCATGAATTATTTCCTAATGAATTGTGAAGAGGTCGAACCATATCTTCAGTAAGTAAACTTATCTATTTGCTTCATTTTTGTTATATAATTAAAAGTGGCCAAATAATAATATTGTCATTTAATTTGTAACTCAGGAAATTTGTTAGTGAAGTACATGAACAAACCCCGCAGATAACGGAGGAAGAACTTCAAAATCGGGTTTATAATGATTTTTCCAAATGGTTTGGAACTCATGTAAGTTGGTATTGGTATTGTGTAGAAATGTACTTGTCTTAAGAATGCATAATTAAAATAATTTACCTTTTATTGTTCTCAGCGAGATACATAGCCTTCGGGGAAGATTCCGACATTTTGTTGAAAAAATCTGTCTTGGGGCCCGTCAAGGAGAGTGATGTCATACACCGGTTACTTTGTTAACGGTTATAGATTTCACACCAAAGCCCACGACGATGGAAAAGGAGCGACAAACAATGGGGTATGGGTTAAAGGAAATTATTACGGTGAAGTTGAAGCAAGTAATTGAGGTTGAACTTATTTGGACTACTCGACCAAAAAAATTATTCTTTTCAAATGCGATTGGTTTGATTCTACTCCAAATCGAGGTTTAAGAGTGCATCCTCAATATAAACTTGTAGAAATCCATAGGAAAAGAACCTACCAGAGTTACGATCCGTTTGTATTTTCTTCCCAATGTCAACAAGTCTACTACACACCTTATCCGGGTAGTAAGACAACATCTAGGGCTGATTGGTTGGCTGTATGTCGTTCCAAACCACGTCTATTTGATGTTCCCCGGTGTTCGGTACCGTATCGGGGACGAAGTATGCGAGGAGGAGACCGATCGCATTGATCCAACAATTCATCGAAGTTTGTCAACTTGCACACCGGTCAGGGGAAATTGAAGTTGTACTGGTGGCCGGTACGAGCCGTGGTTATGAAGATGATGACGATGACGATGACGATGATGAAATTATGTCGGGGATGACAATTCTGAACAAGAGGATGAATTTATGACCGATGATGATTTAGAATGATTAAGATTTCTCGCTTCTTGGAATTCCACATATTGAAGGTGAGTAATATTTGTTGGTTTTTTTTTGTTACTTTATTACAATAAATTAATTGTCATATTGTATAACTTTTTAACATAATTTAAAGTAGAAATTTTATTGTCATAATAATTTGATTCTTAACTTTTGCAGATTGCAACTCATGCATTTTCAAGGATATGCATATGAATGACATCAAGGAGTTTATGAGAAATGCACACTTTGATTGTAAGTTTTGATAATTGAAATAAATTACTTTGAACGTGAGTGTTGTAATGTAATGTGCACACTTTGATTGTGAGTTTTGATAATTCAAAGTGTGCACTTTGAATGTGAGCTTTGTAATGTAATGTGTACACTTTGATTGTGAGTTGTAATGTAAGGTGCACACTATGATTGTGAGTGTTGTAATTCAAAGTGTGTACTTCTCATAAAGAGTTTTGTTATTGAAAGTGTGTACTTTGATTGTGAGTATTTAATGTAATGAGAATTGAGCATTTTGATTGTGAGTGTTTTTAGTAAGATATTTTGTTATTTAATGTTATTTTTTGGTTTATTGATTATTTTTGCTATTTGAGATCTTAATAAAACTGTTTTTGATCTTATTTTTGCTATTTTGGTTATTGCTGCTATTGCTGCTGTGTTTTGTAATAGGGATTTAATTTAATTCAATTTTATTTTTTTAAATAACAACAATTTAGCGACGGCAAAAACTGTCGGTATTCGGTCGTTATATGTTCAAAGTCAAGCGTCAACATTGTTGACCACACCGTCGGTATTCGGTCGCTATATGGTGACCCGCTTTTCCGTTGCTAACTGTCCGTCGGTATTCCGTCGTTAGTCAAACATCAACAATGTTGACCATTCCGTCGGTATTCGGTCGTTCCCGGGTCAAGTAAAACGTCAACAATGTTGACTCTTCGGTCAGTATTCCGTCGTTAGAGGTCAAGTTAATTGTCAACAATGTTGACGTTTCGGTCGGTATTCCGTCGTTAGTAGGTCAAGTTAAATGTCAACAATGTTGACTTATCGGTAGGTCTTCCGTCGTTACAAGGTCAAGTCAAATGTCAACAATGTTGACTGTTCAGTCGGTATTCCGTCATTCCTTGGTCAAGTCAAATGTCAACAATGTTGACTAGTCCGTCGATATTCGGTCGTTACAAGGCAAAGTCAAAAGTCAACCATGTATTCTTTTCCGTCGTTATTAGGTCGCTAAATTGTGACCCCACTGGCCGTTGCTAAATACTTAGTCGGTATTCGGTCGGAAAATATGTTAGCGACGAAAATTACACGACCACAAGGTTCGGTCGGTAATCGGTCGCTAAACGTCAATTAGCGACGGAACTGTCCGTCCCTGTTACACAGTTTTCTTATAGTGTACAATCCTTGCAAATAAGAGTCCTTTTAGGATTAGGACTCTACAACTCCTAGATAACTGCCACTAAACAATTACCTAAACACATATGGACATCATGTCCTTTATTATAGCAAGCACTAATAGATAATCATGCTATACACGCCTAATTAAGATAATAAATAAAGCTGAAAATTAATTAAAGTCTAGAATAGACTTTAATTTACAAGATTACTAAAATGCCCTTTCTTCAAAAAGATTCGTCCTCGTATCTGGTAAGTTAAGGAAATGACCATTGCTTTGATTTTGTGGCGATTCTTTGGGCAACTCCATAGAAAATTCAGCCTTGTATTCCTGTTTAAAAGTATAAATAATACTAGGAAGAAAATGAATAGTTAGATCAAGAGTAGTAAACAAAAAAAATGATGTTTTTGACTCTTAAAAATTCATTGCAATAAGAGAATCTTTTTCCTTATCAAGCAATTTTTCCACTTCTCTTAATTTGGACTCTATTTGCAATCTTGCATCCTCTTGCAATTTTGCCTCTTCTTTTAATTTGGTCTCCTTTTGTAATCTTGTCTATTCTTGCGATTTTGCTTCTTCTTTCAACCTTGCATCTTCTTTCAACCTTGCCTCTTCTTGTCATATTGCCATTTCTCGCAATCTCAAAAGTTGAAGTAATTCTTCCCTCAAGGCTTGTGTTGATTTCTGTTCTCTTGATTTTTTTGGAATTGATTTTTGGACTAGGACAGGTTTTTGTGGACTTTGAATTCCTAAACATCGATTAAGAGAACGGTCAATAGAGTTCATGGGTTTATTCATCTTCTCGAATTTCTTGTTGGTTCTTTCCATAATATGTGGTGGCCATAATTTCTCCATGATTGTTCAACTCAAATTTTTTAAGGAAAGATGAAACATTAGGAAAGGTGAAAATTTAGGAAAGGAAAACAAAATTAGGAAAATTCCTAATTTTTTTTGGGTCGAAATTCAAGAAACCAAGAAATAGGTATTTTGGTTCTTGCGTTTCTCCTTTTAATTTTTTTCCCTGAATAAAAACAAGAAAACAAAGTAAAGGTACACCAAGAAGAGATCAACCTTGAGCTCTGATTCTAACTGATGAGGAACCTTCATTTTTAAGGTCAAGATTCGACAGCAAAAAGGTTGAAACAGATCATTCTCTTCTTGAATTAGTTCCAAGGAGAAAAGAATCTAAGCAACTCTAAGTAGATTAGACTCTAAATGAAGGCTAAAACACCAAGATAGATGAACTATTCTATCGATACTGTAACTATGAAAATAAAAGCATGAACAATCCCAGAGAGTTCAATTGAGCAATATATCTAAGGAATATCCTTAAATCATATATTGAATATATCTACTTTTATCCTTAATGTAAATACAATAATAAAACTAGGAAATAAAATAGAATCCTAAGTAAACTAGTAAAAAATTAACTTACATAAACTAAACAACTACTTGGACCACATGTCCTTTATTTGAGGAAGTTGATATAACTAATAACAATAAAATACTAAAATGCTAGAAATTAATTAAATAACTAAACTTGGAAAAACAAGATTAATTCTCGCCCCAAAATCTGGACAACATGATGTAGTAACTTGCACGACGATTTCAGACTTTTTTTTTACGCCACGATGGGCGATTGCCCTACATTGGGGAGAGATAACACCTTAAATAAGGGAGACTAAAGCTTACCGCACGCAGGCATCCGCGACCTCTAAGTCACGGGCCGGTCAATGCCCCACTGGGCTATTGGCCTCTTCGATGATTTCGGACTTCATATAGGCAGAATATGATCTTGTTTTCTCATGAAAGTTGTAGATCTGCCTCTTATCTTTTCGTATCATCTAGAATGAGCTCTATTGGATTCCTGGATCGAAAGTTATGACACTTACACCAAACTGTCTCAAAGCTGAAATTAATGTTAATCCAAGTTGATGATAGTTCTCATTCTTTTGAGTATTTTGGGTCTCCAAAAGAGTGATGTGTTGTTAGAGCTTGACTCCTAGATCTCCTTTTAGAAATTACCAAAACCTCATTATTCTTTGAAGGATCCGTATATGATTTCTCATCAAATATCCATGTGTACCTACTATAGTCATCTACATTAGTAAGAAAGTATTGATGACCACGAACAATTAATTCCTTATAAATACCCCAAATGTCAAAATGAATGAGATCAAAAACTCTTTTAACAATAGTATTGTTTTAGAGGAAAAGGCAATATATGTTGTTTAGCAAGAGGGCATACACTACAATCACAAATGGATTCACAATTTGCTTTAATACCTTAAATCTGCTTCAACCTATCTGATGACAAATGGCCTAATCTATAGTGCCATATCAATTTATTCACTTATGTTGTTGTAACATATGCAACAGTAGGCAAAATTTGACAAGAGTAATCATGAGTACTAGTTTAGTGACAAAAATGAAAGAGGAGAACAAATCATCATAACATGCCACATGATCAGTTGCTCCAGAATCAATTATCCAAGTATTAGCCCAAAATGAAAAGGTATAACTGTTTGAGCATTAAACTGATCCTTCTACACCAAAGTGGCTTGATGAATAACTGGTGCTAAGAAGGAAAGTGCACCAGCAGAATTTCTTCCATTGTGTTCCAAGCAAACATTCCTCATCAGTTGTTGCTGCTGCTGAGTAAAACCTGCCACATATGAATCTTTTGCACCTGCAAAAGCTGATATTCCAGCTTCTTCAGTACTACCTACTCTCTCTCTCTCTCTCTCTCTCTCTCTCAATTTCAAAGGTATAAACCTTAAATTTTTATTATTTTTTTGGGAATTTAAATACAAATTATTGTGAATATTTGTTTACTTGGAATTTTATGAATTTGGCAAAGTTATTAAATTAGGAGAATTTCGTTTATAAATAATTGTGAATTTGGGAATTTATGTAATTTGGCGATTTGGCGATTTTGTGAATTTGTTAAATTTGGGAATTTGGTAAATTGTGATATATTGATGAAATTTTGTAATTATTTTAAATTGATCTTATTTTATAGAATTTATGCTACTTTTGATGATATAACATGTGTTTTTCTGATAAAATATGTGTCTGTTAATTTTTTTTATAGATGTCTACACCAGCTCATCTTCATCATGGTCCTTTTTACAAATTACATCGTTAGGAATATGTCACGGTCATGAGTTACTAAACACCCCTTTAAAATGTATTAGTAACGAAGGTCAATTTTATGCCGCTAACAACAGAGAACAAACCCTGCCTTAATTAACCTAACATACCAATTAGGTTTTGGGGGATGTTGTGTGATGGGACATATGAAGGTAGATCACACTCTAGTGATTTCCTTAGTAGAGATATGGCGCCCAGAGACCCATACATTTTATTTACGTAGCGGTGAGGCAACCATTACCCTAGAGGACGTAGGATGTCTTCTTGGACTACATACTAGGGGAACGTGGCGACATGGGGTGAGGAATACAATATATCTAATACTCAGTGAGCTGCTACTGTGTTCAATCTGTTAGGATTCGAACCACGTCAATTAGAGGAAAGACTCTTCAGCTGTTTGAAGTTTATGCCCACATTAGTGAGCCTCTAGGACATGATGTTACTCAGTTTACGATAGTGCATAAGGCTAGGGCATTGATATTCATTTTGATGGGTAGTTTTTCTTTTTCCTGATAAGTCCGGGTCCCGAGCGAACATGCGTTATCTCCTCACCATCAGTGAGGTCGAGCATGATACCACTTCTTGGGCTAGCGGTGTCCTTGCGTATTTGGAGCGCCATATGTGTTCTCGTGCATGGCTGTTTCGAAGGACATGACCGACTGTTGTTTGCTAATTCAGGTTTGTCTAAATTACATAAACTTTTATATTTAATTTGTAATTTTAATATTTAATAATCGATACTATATATTTTGACGAGTTGCGGGCGTGGGAGCACATTTCTTATCTCCGTTTGGAGAACTAAGGCGATATTACATATGAGATCCCCGTTGATGGTGCTTCTTTCGGGGCAAGATGGAATGTAGCCTGAAGTTTCCGCAATACTCAACTAGATTTGATGACTGAGACACAAGGGGTAAGTTAATTTCAATTTTCTCGTAATTTTTTAATTAAATTAAATAACTTTTTTTCCATTAACTTAGTCTTATTTTACAGTTTATGTGGAGACCGTACCCGGATGCGGTAATTGCAGAGAGAGTTGCTTGAGATCAAGGCTTCACTGTCGACTGTGCATTCCCGAACGCCACTATTTTTCTTCGATGTAGGGGAATAGCATCTGCCTGACAGGGTTATGAGGCAATTTGGATTACAGATGGTGGTACCAATACTGGCAAGGACGCACGGTACTGTGGCAAGGACGTCCACACAGTGAAGAATGTATCGACAAAGAATTGTGACGCGGGACCATCCAAGGGACTTCCTTAATCAAAGGAATACATATACAAACTACAAGGATCAAAGAAGCGGCTTAGGACAAAGAATATGAATCAATTTATTACATCATTGATTTGAGTTCTAAGATACAAAGAGGACACTAAGTTACATCTAGGAATGTTGTACAAGTCAGCCTCTTAAGTTTAACAAGTGTACAATTCGGCTCTCTATCAAGCAAAGTGGCTAAGAAGGGCATTTTAGTAATCTTACAAGATGATGAGGGATTGGACAGCTTGGCGACAGTTTGGTAGAATGGTCAAAACTTTCGATCCATTTATTCAATGGAGCTTATTAAAGTTTCATATTAAAGATAAGAGACAGATATACAACTTTCATGAGATCACGAGATCCGATTCTGCCTTCTTGATATCCGAAATTGTCTTGTAAGTTGGCCCAACAAGCTGTCTAGAATTGGGATGAATTTAAAGTGCATTTCAGTCTTTTGTACATTAAAGTCTATTCTAGACTTTAATTATTTTCAACTTTATTATTTACTATTTTTAGCCATGTTTAGTAGTGGTAGCTATTATTAAGGACATTGTCCATATGTGTTTAGCTAATGGTTTAGTGGTAGTTATCTAGGAGTTGTAGATTTCTAATCCTAAAAGGACTCTTATTTTCAAGGCTTTGAGCTGAAATCCACCTCCATATAAAGGGGATTTCAGCCAGCATATTAAGTAGGTTAGATATATTGATATTTTGGTTAAGGTTATTCCTTAGATACTTGTGTTTGAACTTTTTATAGAATTCATTCATTTTTGAGTTACTGTATCAACAAGATAGTTTTGCTTGTTGTTGTGTTTCAGCCCCCATCGATAATTAGTCTTCTCTAGAGTTGCGTTGATTAAATTCACCTTGGAAACTAGTTCAAGTTAGAGAAAAATCCGTTTTAAACCTTTTAGTGTGAATCTTGATAATCTTTATCAAGGTTCCCCATCAAATTGGGAGAAATAGCACAGAAAATACATAACGTTGTGGGACGAGCGATTCAATACACTCGTGGATGGTGTTCCCTCTTTATGTAATGTTATTTTACCAACCCCCGAGTACATGGCTTGGTACAATAATATTACCGTTCACCGCCTTACGAACCCAAGAAATAAGGATACCAGTTCACTCTCGATGGGTTATCAAACCAAAACAACAATATAAGATATTTTGGTAAGTTTTTTTTCGTTTTGTTGTTAACATAAATCTTGTTATTTTGAATATACTAATTTAATATTAAAGTTACAAACGGAGTCAAATAGAATGATACTGACTGAATATGAGAAGTCTGCGACTAGAAATGTGAGCTAGTACAAAAGTCTCATCATCTGGGCTACCAAAGCCATCAAAGATGCTTTCGATGAGGCTAGGAAGGCAGTTGCTTGCAGACCGCGCACTGCCGAAATTGCAAAAGCTGTCATTGAGTGCCCGAAATTGAAAGTAGGCTCAGCGTGGGAGGCCAGGTGCTCGTTGGAGTCAGCAGGCTACTTAGGAGTTTCATGAGGCGATACAGTGCACTAGGCCCTGCAAAGATACATGAGCGTCTCCACCACCAGAAGATCAAACACATACTCAGCCTGATGTACCCCTGAATTTGAATACCAATTTTCGAGAAACATTAGTCTTTCTCAGAGTAGTCAAATGGGGGCATACTGGTTCGGGACCCCCTTCATCGGGACAAACAGAAGTCTATTTTGGCGTGAAGCCCTCGTACAGCCTAGGTCTGGACCAGACGCAGATGCATCAGCAGACCTCAATGCTCCAGCTAGATTCACTTGAGGAGCCGATACGTATCGACCCCGAAGGCGCTGAAGTCATAGAAACGGGGCATGGTAGTGCCCTGCGAATGAAAGATGGTCACACGTACTGATGCGAACCTTCGCCATAATGTGAACGATACCCTCTTCGATTCGGCAACAACTCTAGAAATTCGCCCAAGTATAGGTTTGGATGGGGACATTCGACCTCTAATCAACCAATAGGAAGGATCCTACTTCATGACTAGCAACCTATGTATAATCGACTTACAATGGGTGGAAACCTCGACCTCTAATCAACCTGTGATTAGCATCCTCGGTATAAGGAAGACGCCACAAACGAAGGTGAATAATTCGTTTGATAAGTCAAATAGAACGCCACAAGGAAATCCTTGATAAGTTCGAATAAGTCCTTTCAAGAACTTAAGATGAAAGCAAAAGCTCACGTTTTATATAAATGAATTGGTGAATAACAAAGGATGCCGAATGCTCCTTTTATAGGGAGATTTCGGCCTAAGTTTCCTAGTCCTAGTTGAATTGAAATACGACATAGTTTAAAGTTCAAGATAAGGTATAATCCTGCTTGAACTGAAATACGACATAGTTTTCGAGTCCAAGTCAAAGTCTAATCCTACTTGGACTGAAATACAAAATAATAAAAACTACTAAATAACTACTTTATTAAACTGCCTAAAATAAAGCAATTAAACATAATGCGGGAAATAATGGTCTAGATCGTGGTTGGACATTTAGACCACGTTTTAACCCACGTTCTCCATTCCGCCAAGTCGGTCCATGTTTGTGTCCACTTTGATGATTGTAACCAGCTTCGACTCACTCTCTTTAAGGAACACGTGCTTTTCTTGTTCTTGGACTCTTTGGACAAAACTATTAAGTTCTTCTCAGAATCGTTTTGTTTGGGCCCTCGTCGCTGGTCCAACTGGTACTTGGGCGGAATCTTGAATGGCCTTGATGTTTACATCATTCCCCCCCCCCCCTCTTGAGAAGGATTTGCCCGCAAATCGTCACCTACATCAAAATGACTCAATTCAGTAACATTAAAAGTAGCACTAACATTATACTCACTTGGCAACTCAAGTCGGTAAGCATTGTTATTGATTCGTTCTAGCACTTGAAAAGGTCCATCTCCTCGAGGTAGTAACTTGGAACGTCTTTGCGCTGGAAATCTTTCTTTGCGCATGTGTAACCATACCCAATCACCAGGTTCAAAAATCTTCTCGCGCCGTCCCTTGTTAGCGTGTTTGAGATATTGCTTAGTCTTTTTCTCGATGTTGATTCGTGCCTTCTCATGAAGTTGCTGAACTAATTCAGCCTTCCTTTTTCCATCTAAGTTAACATGCTCAGAAACAGGTAAAAGTGACAAATCCAAAGGAGTTAAAGGATTAAAACCATAAACAATTTCAAATGGCGAAAACTTAATTGCAGAATGAATAGAACGATTATAAGCAAACTCAACATGTGGTAAACACTCCTCCCAAATCTTAATATTCTTACTAATGACAGCCCTCAACAAGGTAGATAGGGTTTGATTAACCACTTCGGTTTGTCCATCAGTTTGAGGATGACAAGTAGTAGAAAACAACAATTTTGTGCCTAGTTTACCCCATAGTGTCTTCCAAAAATAGCTCAAGAACTTAACATCCCTATCTGACACGATTGTTCTCGGCATTCCATGAAATCTTACAATTTCCCTAAAGAAAAAATCTGCCACATTAGATGCATCATCAGTTTTATGACAAGGAATAAAATGAGCCATTTTAGAAAAACGATCAACCATAACGAAAATAGAATCACTTCCACGTTTACTCCTAGGTAAACCCAAAACATAGTCCATAGAAATATCAATCCAAGGTGAACTAGGAATAGGTAATGGCGTGTAAAGGTCATGTGGTTGCACCTTAGATTTAGCTTCTCTACAAGTAATATATCTACCACAAATTCTCTCAACATCTCGTTTCATTTGTGGCCAATAGAAGTGTTCCTGCAGTATGCCTAAGGTTTTAGCAACCCCAAAATGTCCCATCAATCCTCCCCCATGGGACTCCCGCACAATTAAATCTCTCATGGAACAATTAGGCAGACACAATCGCTTTTCTCTAAACAAGAATCCCTCATGCCTATAATACTTTCCCTCAGCATGTTTTTCACAAGCACCATAAACATCACTAAAATCTGGATCGTCATGATAAAGTTCTTTAATATGTTCAAAGCCAAGGAATTTAGCATCAAGTGTAGAGATTAAGGCATACCTGCGAGAAAGGGCATCAACCACCACATTCTCCTTACCTTGTTTGTACCGGATGACATAAGGAAAAGTCTCAATGAACTCAACCCATCGGGCATGTCTCTTGTTCAGCTTTTGTTGCCCTTTCAAATGCTTCAAGGACTCATGATCTGTTCGAATCACAAACTCTTTAGGCCATAAGTAGTGCTGCCATGTCTCTAAAGCCCGAACCAATGTGTATTGCTCTTTGTCATAAGTGGGGTAGTAAAGGGCAGCCCCGCTCAGCTTCTCACTAAAATACGCAAGTGGTCTTCCTTCCTGCATAAGGACAGCGCCAATTCCTACACCAGAAGCATCACATTCTATTTCGAACGCATTAGAAAAATTAGGTAAAGCAAGTAAAGGGGCATGAGTAAGCTTATGTTTAAGAAGCTGAAATGCCTTCTCCTGTTCTTCACCCCATTTAAAGGCTACGTTTTTCTTGATAACTTCAGTCAATGGTGCAGCAACGGTACTAAAATCTTTCACGAATCTTCTATAAAAGCTAGCAAGTCCATGAAAACTTCTAACTTCTCCAACGTTGGAGGGGGTCGGCCAATCCTGTATGGCTTTGACTTTTTCTTCATCAACCTCAATTCCTGAAGCACTCACAACAAAACCTAGGAAAACAAGCTTATCGGTGCAAAAAGTACACTTTTTTAAGTTAGCATATAACTTCTCTATCCTAAGTACTTCTAAAACTGATCTCAAATGTAAGGCATGATCATCCAAGTTCTTGCTATAAATTAAGATGTCATCAAAATAAACAACAACAAACTTCCCAATGAAAGCACGCAAAATATAGTTCATTAATCGCATGAAAGTACTAGGAGCATTAGTTAATCCAAAAGGCATGACTAACCATTCATACAATCCATATTTAGTTTTAAATGCTGTTTTCCAGTCATCTCCCTCTTTCATTCGAATCTGATGATATCCACTCTTAAGATCAATTTTTGAAAACACACAAGAACCATGCAATTCATCTAGCATATCATCTAAACGAGGAATAGGGTGTCGATACTTTACCGTTATATTATTAATGGCTCGACAATCAACACACATTCTCCATGTTTCGTCTTTTTTGGGCACTAGATTGACTGGAACTGCGCAAGGACTCATGCTTTCTCTTACTTTCCCATTCTCCATTAGCTCCTCTACTTGCCTTTGAAGCTCCTTCGACTCCGCTGAATTGCTCCTATAGGCTGGTCGATTTGGAATCGAAGCGCCGGGAACGAAGTCAATTTGATGTTCAATTCCTCGAATAGGTGGTAACCCAGGTGGTACGTCATCGGGGAATACATCTTCAAATTCCTGCAAAATAGAGACAACAATACTAGGCAAAGAATGGTTAAGTTGGTTAGTAGTAAGAAGAACCTCTTTGTACCAAAGTACAATTACAGGTTTCTTAAAAAACAATGCTCGCTTAACCTCACTTGCTTTTGCAAAGAAATTCTTTTTTCTATCTATTTTTTCTTCTTTGGCCGAATATTTCTCTCTTTCTTTTTCCTCACTTGTTTCGGCCTTACTGTTTTTCTCACTCTTTTTCTTTTGCTCATTCTCACTCTCTTGTGCACTCGTTTTTTTTCTCTCCATCCTCACTTGATCCTCAAATACTTGTTTGGGAGTTAGTGGGGCTAGGGTGATTGTTCGTTGCTAGAACGTGAATGAGTACTTGTTGGTGAAGCCATCATGCTATACACGTCGATCAAACTGCCACGGCCTTCCCAAAAGAAGGTGACCAGCCTGCATGGGAACCACATCGCATAAAACTTCATCCTCATATTTCCCAATCCGAAAGGGTACCATAACTTGTTTAGTAACCCTCAACTCTCCACTATCGTTTAACCATTGCAGTCTGTATGAGCGGGGATGGTTGATTGTGGGAAGTTCCAACTTTTCCACCATAGATTGACTAGCAACGTTAGTACAACTACCTCCATCAATAATAACGCTACATACCTTATCTTTCACATGACAATGAGTGTGAAAGATGTTTTCTCGCTGCACTACTTCTTCTTCTTCCTTAGCTTGCAAGTTCAAGACTCGTCGAGTGACTAGTGCAAGCATCTCTTCATATTCGGCCTCAAACTCCTCTTCCTCCCCACACTCATTTTCGTCATCGGACTCTATCTCACCATTGTCTCGAACCACCATTACTCTCTTATTTGGGCATTGGCTTGATATGTGTCCTCTCCCTTGACATCTGAAACTTCTAATATCACTAGAACGAGATGTAGTATGGATGTTTTTACCTTGAATAGGTGTAGTTGGGTGGACTGATTTCTGCTCGGCCTTTTCCTTGGAGGTGGACGGACTTTCCTCCTTTCTGGGGTAGTTAGTCCTCCAAGGTGTTGCATTTGAATTTTGTGAGGCTGTTCTAGACCTTGTGCCACCCCTCTTAAGTTGCCTTTCCACTTTGATTGCCATATGCACCAAGTCCTCCATCTCCACATAGTGTTGAAGTTCAATGGTGTTAGCAATCTCCCTATTAAGTCCATTTAAGAATCTGGCCATCGTCGCCTCTCGATCTTCCTCCACATTGGCTCTAATCATAGCCATCTCCATCTCCTTGTAGTACTCATCTACACTTCGGTTCCCTTGGTAAATAATTCCTGCACAGGCAGTGTTAAATACCCTGCATAGGCAACTTTCTGCCCAGTTTTTTTTTTTTTTTGGGCTCTTTTACTTTTTCAACAATCTGGGTTCATCAACAATTTCAGAACTTAAGAAAAAAAATAAATAAAGGAATTTTCGTCGAGAAGAACAAAAATTCTTAATGAATGCTGAAATGAAATTAAAACAGTAAAGATAGTCCTAACCGGATGAAACTCCGGTCTGATACCAAATGATGCGAACCTTCGCCAACGATGTGAACAAGACCCTCTTCGATTCGGCAACAACTCCAGAAATTCGCCCAAGTATAGGTTTGGATGGGGACCTTCGACCTCTAATCAACCAATAGGAAGGATCCTACTTCGTGACTAGCAACCTAGGTATAATCGACTTATGATGGGTGGAAACCTCGACCTCTAATCAACCTGTGATTAGCAACCTCGGTATAAGGAAAAGACGCCACAAACGAAGGTGAATAATTCGTTTGATAAGTCAAATAGAACGCCACAAGGAAATCCTTGATAAGTTCGAATAAGTCCTTTCAAGAACTCCAGATGAAAGCAAAAGCTCACGTTTTATATAAATGAATTGGTGAATAACAAAGGATGCCGAATGCTCCTTTTATAAGGAGATTTCGGCCTAAGTTTCCTAGTCCTAGTTGAATTGAAATACGACATAGTTTAAAGTTCAAGATAAGGTATAATCCTGCTTGAACTGAAATACGACATAGTTTTCGAGTCCAAGTCAAAGTCTAATCCTACTTGGACTGAAATACAAAATAATAAAAACTACTAAATAACTACTTTATTAAACTGCCTAAAATAAAGAAACTAAACATAATGCGGGAAATAATGGTCTAGATCGTGGTTGGACGTTTAGACCACGTTTTAACCCACGTTCTCCATTCCGCCAAGTCGGTCCATGTTTGTGTCCACTTTGATGATTGTAACCAGCTTCGACTCACTCTCTTTAAGGAACACGTGCTTTTCTTGTTCTTGGACTCTTTGGACAAAACTATTAAGTTCTTCTCGGAATCGTTTTGTTTGGGCCCTCGTCGCTGGTCCAACTGGTACTTGGGCGGAATCTTGAATGGCCTTGATGTTTACATCACGTACTATCTATGGAACAACCCGAAAAGGACCGTTCGATACACACATACAGGGCGTTAGATATGACATTACATTTAGTTTATTTTCCTTAATTTGTTTAATTTATGTTATATACTATTTGTTTTTTACGTTGTTCATTTTTATTAATAAAGCAACTTTAGTCCCGGTATTTTTTGTACACATTTTTTGGTTAATATTCTGTTATAGTCATATTTTTTGTTGAAAAATACAACTGAAAAATTTGTAGGAAAAAAAACCAAACTCAAAGTGTTTTTGGTACGCAGCTTCTGTCAGGGCAGAACGGAATTGCCACTTCCGTTCAGGAATTGGATGGAAAAAAAAACTAAGTGTTTTTGACAATTCTACTGGGGGAGGACGGAATTGTCTCTTCTGTTCTGGGGAAAACGTCAACTCACTTCCGTTCTCAAGAGAACAGAAGTGACAATTCCGTCCTAGACATAAATGTTGATTAAAAAAAAAATGTCATGATTTATCCTTTATGCCAAGTCATGATCAGTCCAATATAAAGTTCACAGAAAATCGTGAGAGTAAAAGAAACTGATAATGTGCTGTCAATAAACATAAATATGTGATAACTGATGTTTTGTCTTGAGAAACAAAATACGTCAGAGAAGCCATAATAGCAGTATGCGCCACCCACCGTACCGCTACAACAACCTAAATAAACTGCCATCCTCGCCAATAACATCATCATTGCCGTGTCTCCCCTAGTAAGCTACGAAAACGATAAGCCCACCAAGTCCTTTATCGTCATTCTCCAAATAAATAAATTTTAATCAGCCATCCTCCCAATTGTTTTCCACAAGGATTAGGGACTATCACGGGTCGGTCGTGACTTCGCACAGGAGACAACAACGATGCTCCTCTGCGCGCCCGAGCTTACCTAAGCCAAGTGGCCAAAGGCTCCCGAGCATGCCGATCATGGAAGGTGCACCTCGTTGTCGCAACATGACCATGCATGCCCGTGCGCCAAGCGTGCCCCATTGCCTCGCCTAGTTCGTGCGCTCGGAGGAAGCGCCGTCCAATACTCGGCCCCAAGCCAGCGCCCAGGCTAGCCGCCCATGCCAGCCGCCCATGCTGGCCGCCCATGCTGGTCGCCCATGCCAGCCGCCCATGCGATCGCTCATACCCGGGCCCTGCAGCGCCCTGACTGCCGAGCGACAAGTGTTAGTAGTGCCCTAGGAGCATTAGCATATGTTGTACGTTTTATATCTTTTTGAGCATTTCATATGAATAGTTAATTTTGCTTAAGAACATCAAATGCGTGATTTGATAGTAAAACTCATTTTCTTATGTAATTACTATTCTAGTTGTCCCTAGTTTTATGTAATATATTTTACAGTGAAATAAAACTAGTATGATGTTTGATTGATGATTACGTTTTACTAATCATGTGTAATGAGTACAAATCAAATCATAGATGCAATATATAGGGATACATTGTATTAGACGTGATCCGTTAAAAAAGTAATACTTCATGGTCCTTAGTCATAAGTATTACTTCCTCAATACTATTTTAGAATCCTTAGACCTTATGTCTTCATTGATTCTAGTATGAATGGAGCCACGTTTTGACTCAGTCGGACGTTACTTGTAATAGAGTAATCAATACGACTGATGATCGGATGTAGTGTCCTATCATAGCTTGAATGTGAGAGACATTGTAAGGAATTTGTCCTCTCTATTATTAGAGAGAGATATCCATGGGCCCCTCGATAGGGAAAGGCTGTTTAAATGCATGGCAGTGCTCAAATGTATTTGATAAAGTGGTTATCAAATGCTATTTGTCGAAAACAGATCTACACGGAGATCGAGCATAAATACAATTAAGCTTAATAAGGGTGGCGACCACCATGCCTTATGCTTAATTAGGATATCGCTGAGACAAAGGGATTAAATAGTGGATTGATATTAGGTTCAGTTGTATATTCATTCACTTTGGGTAGTCACGATGTCTGCTAGGGACCGCTTGTGATTTATGAACACATACTACTACTAAGTGTGTTTTCATTGCCATTGTAAGATGAACCTACTGGGGTCACACGCATAGGCGAGCTAACTGAGCTTCATGTCAGATTCAATGAATCTAGAATGTGTCTAGGTTCATTGTATCGACATTTATCTTTCTGAAAATAATAAAGTGTTTATTATTTGAATTAGAGATAGGGGCAATTTCGGTATTTTACCTATAGCTAGGATTACGTGGGAGTTATTATCCGATAAGGACTCCCACTACCAGCGAAAGTCTAGGAAACGTGGGATTCTGAGACTCCCACTGCATAAACTGTTTAACTGCATTTAAAGATTGTATATTTTGATGAGTATATGCATAAACTCTTCTCGGTTCATCATGTTTATACGGTTATATGAACTGTTATGATATAAACTGTTTTCGGTTTTTGATTATGCATAAAGCATGTTTTACGTGAATATTGATTCGGCATAAAGCTGTTTCCGTGAATGTTGATTCGGTATAAAGCTGTTTACGTGAATATTGATTACGCATAAAGCGTATGCGTGAATGCGGAATTAATATGATTAATTCTATTCTCACGCATAAAGCGTAATTAACTCGATTAATCCTGCTGTTAATTCGATTAAACAATACATAATCCGTCTGCGTCGCCCCGATTCGTCGATTACTGTGAGACTTAAGGCTTTAATTTATATCCGCGAATTATTTATGTCATGTTTTATGTGATATTAGCATGGTGAATAGCATGGCCTATTATACCTCTTGTTTTACATGTTTGGGATGTAATTTTATAATACGACTTGCGAGTCGTTTTTCTTTATGATGTAAAATTGTAACTGCTTTCTTAGATTAGTCATTGAAGGCTGGGTATGCCCAAGCAATTATGTAACAAGACTGGAGGCTGCTGGATCGAGGACATTATCCATGAGATGGATTTTTACCTAGATTGACCCTTGACTCCCACAAGGCTCGTGGGAGTCATTATAGGAATAGGCCATGCTATATCACATTTACATTTTCGCTTCATATCCTGCGTGTGATGTTTATTTTATGTCTGGATGGATTTATTTTTAGGCGTCACATCAAATGGTTTTAATTAAGTCTTAAAGTGCCTACCATAACCTAAGCACTCCATAAGCTTAGATCATCATTTTTTACGCTTGCCAAAGCAACAGATAAAGTGGTTACCTAAGTAAAGGGAGATGGGAAAATAGTGATTTCCATAATGCTTAGACATGGTCCGACTTAACTAGGCTATCAAAATAGTTTTGGGCCTAGGGCATAAAATGGGAAAAAGTCGGGACATATAGATGTCATTCCCATTAGATGATTTTACCTTAATTATGGGTGTTAAGCCAAAGCTTTCCTATAACTATTGTAAAATGGTTTTTCCCCACTAATTATCAAGGGTTGAAATTGTGGAAAATGTTTTTTGCTCAAAAACTAATAACTTTGCAATTAACTTAATGTAGATAATGGCAACGATACATCACACAATTCATTTGCGATACGTCGCCCTGAGAAGGAAAAAACTAAGCGGGGACCAATTTCCTTGATTGGGCCCGCAACTTAGAGATTGTCCTTAGCGGGGAAAGAAAGGCATGCGTTCTTGATACGGACATTCTCGAGACAACCTGCAAATAACGCCCCTAGAGCTGAAAGAGATACTTGGAAGAAGCATTTCGATAACTCTAACGAAGTGACTTGTCTCATGTTAGTCACAATGAACCCTGACCTTCAAAAGCAGTTTGAAGGAGTTGAGGCTTTCCAGATGATGGGCCAGCTCAAGGAAATGTTCCAAGAGCAAGCTCGTCATGAAAGATTCCTCACAACTAAGAGCGTTAAATAGTTGCGAAAATGGCCCCCAGCACCTCTGTAAGTGCACGTATTACGAAGATGAAGGGCTATTTTGACCAACTTGAGAAGCTTGGAGCTACCATAGGTCATGACATGGCCACAGATATGATCTTGGGCTCACTCCCACCGGAGTATGACCAATTCGTTATGAACTTCAACATGCATGCCATGGAGAAGACCATACATGAAATACACGGGATGCTCAAGCAAGTTGAATTGAACATTAAGAAGACCCCTGAAGTCTTAATGGTTCAAAAGGGAATTTCAAGAAGAAAGGCAAGGGAAAGCCCATGGCCAAGAGAGGCAAGGGCAAAGGCAATGACAAGCCCAAACCCAATCCCAAAGCCAAGGCACCAAAGGAGGAGTTTTCTTCCATTGTAATGAACCGAGTCATTGGAAAGCAGGCTGCAAGCTCTATTTGGAAGAGAAGAAAAAAGGGAAAGGCCGGTTTGATTTGTCTCTCCGAGGTTTTTATGTTATTGAAATTAACATGTCTGCTCCTACTTCATGGGTATTAGATATCGGTTGTGGATCTCACATTTGTGCAAATGTGCGGGGGTTCAAAAGGGAGTAGATCAGCGAAAAGGAGAAGTGGACCTCGGAGTAGCCAACGGAGCAAGAGTTGTTCTTTGTAGCTCTTTGGGACATTTAATTTAGTTTTGCCAAGTGGCCTTATTATAGAAGCTGGATAATTGTTTGTATGTTCCAACTTTGAGTAGGAATATTATTTCAATTTCTTGTTTGGATATTGAAGGTTTTGAAATTAATATTTTGAATAAGATTTGCACCATTCATAAAGATCGTATCTTTTATGGAGATGCCTCTTTGATGAATGGGCTTTATATTCTTAACCTCGATGATTCCATTAAAAGGCCCATCTTTAACATTAATACTAAAAGGTTTAAATCAAATGACTTAAACCAAACCTACTTTTTAGCACTTGTCGTTTGGGCCACATAAGCGAAAACGCATATCAAAACTCCATACGAGATGGAATTTTAACATCATTTGACTTAGAGTCTTATGAGACGTGTGAATCTTGCTTGTTGGGCAAAATGACTAAAGCTCCCTTTCTTGGACAAAATGAGAGAGCTTCAGATTTATTGGGCCTCATACATACGAGATGTTTGTGGACCAATAAACACTAGTGCTAGAGGAGGGTTTCGATACTTCATCACATTCACGAGATGATTTCGGTAGATATGGCTACGTCTATCTAATGAAACATAAATCAGAATCTTTTGGAAGATTCAAAGAATTTCAAAATGAAGTACAAAATCAACTTGGTAAAAGTATTAAGATACTTCGATCGGATCGAGGTGGCGAATACCTTAACCAAGAGTTTGACGAACATCTTAGTAGTTGTGGAATTGTTTCACAATTAACTCCTCTGGCACACCACAATGGAATGGCGTGTCGAACGGAGGAATCACACCTTATTAGATATGGTTCGATCTATGATGAGTCAAACAAGTCTTCCAATTTCCTTTTGAGGGCTACGCCTAGAAAGCTACTTGCATTTATATTAAATAGAGTTCCTTCTAAAGCGGTTCGGAAAACTCCATATGAGATATGGGTAGGGAAAGCGACCTAGTTTGTCATTTCTCAAAATTTGGGGATGCGAGGCGTATGTAAAAGCGCTTGTTATCGATAAACTCGCCCCTAAATCGACAAGTGTCTCGTTTGTGGGATATCCAAAAGAAACTAAAGGATATTACTTCTATCTTCCATCGAGAGAACAAAGTGTTTGTTGCTCGTAATGGTTTATTCCTTGAAAGGGAATTTATTTCCAAAGAGGATAGTGGGAGTAAGATCCGTCTTGAGGAAATTCAAGATCCCCAAACAACATCCGAACCAACTTTGGAAGTTCAAGCAAGCTCACGTCGCGTCATCGAGCTTCAATCTTTGACACAAGGCCCAAGAAGGTCGAGTCGGGTATATCAACGACACGAGAGATATGGATTTCTCGTGGTCGATGATCATCGAGTTGAGCTGATTGATCAAGATGAACCCTCTACCTACAAAGAGGCAATTCGTAGTTACGAGTCGGATAAATGGCTAGAAGCTATGAAGTCGAGATGCAATCCATGTACGACAACCAAGTATGGACTTTGGTTGACCCACTCGAAAGGGTGCAAGGTCATTGATAACAAATGGTGTTATAAAAAGAAGACCGACATGGATGTAATGTACACATTTTTAAATCGCGACTAGTAGTTAAAGGTTATAGACAAGTTCATGGTATTGACTATGACGAAACCTTTTCCCCTGTCGTGATGATAAAGTCAATTAGGGATTTTACTTGCCATAGCCGCATATTATGACTTTGAGATATGGCAAATGGATGTTAAGACTGCGTTTCTTAATGGAAACCTTCTCGAGGATGTGTACATGACACAACCTGAGGGGTTTGTTGATCCAACAAATCCTAGCAAAGTGTGTAAGCTTCAAAGGTCCATTTATGGATTGAAGCAAGCATCTCGAAAGTCTGGAATCGTCGCTTTGATGAGCGTATTAAAGAATTCGGTTTCATCAAAAAGCGAAGATGAGCCTTGTGTTTATAAGAAAGTAACTAATAATGCGGTAGTGTTCCTTGTGCTTTATGTGGGACGACATCTTGCGATTGGAAATGACATCCCCACATTACAAAGCGTAAAAGCTTGGTTGGGGAAGTGCTTTTCCAAGAAAGACTTAAGCGAGGCTACATACATTTTTGGGTATAAGAATCTATAGAGATAGATCTAACAAAATGATTGGCTCTGAGCGAGTGGATACATTGACAAGGTACTGAAAGCTAGATTCGGTTGCAAGACTCCAAAAAGGGATTCTTGCCCATGTCACATGGCATTAAACTTCGAGCAGAACTCAAGGACCTTCCACAAGGGAGGATCAAGAGCGCATGAGTAAGATCCCATATGCTTGACCATTGGGTCTATTATGTACGCCATGATATGCACTCGCCTAGGATGTCTCATTTGCTTTAAGTATGACTAGCGAGATATCAATCGACCACTGGTGAGTCACATTGGACTGCGATCAAGAGCATTCTTAAGTACTTGAGAAGGACTAAATATATGTTCTTAGTTTACGGAGGTCGGGGAAGGAAAGTCCGGTTGTAAATGGTTACACAGACGCAAGCTTCCGAGACCCGAGCGTAAACGATTATAGATCGCAATCGATTTTGTGTTTTGTTTGAATGGAGGTCTTGTGAGTGGAAGAGCTCAAAGAAAGAAACCGTGGCCGACTCTACAGAAGGCTGAGTATCTAGTCGCCTCTGAAGCGATTAAAGAAGGCTGTTTGGATCGGGAAGTTTGTTGATGAATTAGGTGTCGTCCCACTAGCATTGTGAACCCGGTGGACCTCTATTGTGATAGTACTGGTGCCATTTGACAAGCTAAAGAACCTAGATCTCACCAATGATCCAAACACATTCTCAGGCGTTTCCATCTGATTAGAGAGATCATCGACAGAGGAGACGCTAGTATTTGCAAAGTTCATACAGACGACAACATTGCAGATCCATTGACCAAGCCACTCCCACAGCCTAAACATGAGAGTCATACTAGGTCAATGGGATTGAGGATCATGTGTGATTGGACCTAGGGCAAGTGGGAGATTGTTAGTAGTGCCCTAGGACCATTAGCATATGTTGTACGTTTTATATCTTTTTGAGCATTTCATACGAATAGTTAATTTTGCTTATGAACATCAAATGCGTGATTTGATAGTAAAACTCATTTGCTTATGTAATTACTATTCTAGTTGTCCCTAGTTTTATGTAATCTATTTTACAATGAAATAAAACTAGTATGATGTTTGATTGATGATTACGTTTTACTAATCATGTGTAATGAGTACAAATCAAATCATAGATGCAATATATAGGTATACATTGTATTGGACGTGATCCGTTAAAAAAGTAATACTTCATGGTCATTAGTCATAAGTATTACTTCCTCAATACTATTTTAGAATCCTTAGCCTTATGTCTTCATTGATTCTAGTATGAATGGAGCCACGTTTTGACTCAATCGGACGTTACTTATAACAGAGTAATCAATACGACTGATGATCGAATGTAGTGTCCTATCATAGCTTGAATGTGAGAGACATTGTAAGGAATTTGTCCCTCTCTATTATTAGAGAGAGATATCCATGGGCCCCTCGATAGGGAAAGAACTGTTTAAATGCATGGCCGTGCTCAAATGTATTTGATAAAGTGGTTATCAAATGCTATTTGTCAAAGCAGATCTACACGGAGATCGAGCATAAATACAATTAAGCTTAATAAGGGTGGCGACCACCATGCCTTATGCTTAATTAGGATATCGCGAGACAAAGGGATTAAATAGTGGATTGATATTAGGTTCCGTTGTATATTCATTCACTTTGGGTAGTCACGATGTCCCTGCTAGGGACCGCTTGTGATTTATGAACACATACTACTACTAAGTGTGTTTTCATTGCCATTGTGAGATGAACCTACGAGGGTCACACGCATAGGCGAGCTAACGAGCTTCATGTCAGATTGATGAATCTAGAATGTGTCTAGGTTCATTGTATCGACATTTATCTTTACGAAAATAATAAAGTGTTTATTATTTGAATTAGAGATAGGGGAGCAATTTCGGTATTTTACCTATAGTTTGGGATTACGTGGGAGTTATTATCAGATAAGGACTCCCAGCTACCCAGTGAAAGTCTAGAAACGTGGGATTACGAGACTCCCACTGCCGAGAGAAGTTGAGTAGAGGTGGGAGTTGTTCTAGTAACAAACTCTCACACTCTATATAACATCTCTTAGCCGAAACCTAGAAGGTTAATGCTTTAATACTTTTCAGCCGAAATTAAAAAGGAGTTAGAAAACCTTTTTCTCTTCTGCTTCTCCCTTTTCTCTCTAATCCCCGAAATTTGGAAAGACGAAGAGCTAGCAATCGCTGCCCGTTTCGTCGCGTGGATACCAGTAGCCGCAAAGGGAATTCCGTTGGTGGCAGATTAGCATCCAAGAAACCTCATCCTCCATTCAAGAAGTAGCTTCTTGAATCCAAGAAACGTAAGTTTTTCACTGCTTTTCGAATCGAACTTGTATGAGCGGATCCTTCCGGGGAGGATCCATGGGTGTTTGGAAAGAGTTTCCGCCCATGAATCCCTTCAGTGGCATCAGAGCCTTGCTCATACTACTCGAATTCGATATTGTTAATCAGACAATAACACTATCAATTCTGATTTGGTATGTGTATGTTTGAAAACAGAAAAGATCGTTTCTTTGATCACGATAAATGCATAAACTGTTTAACTGCATTTAAAGATTGTATATTTTGATGAGTATATGCATAAACTCTTCTCGGTTCATCATGTTTATACGGTTATATGAACTGTTATGATATAAACTGTTTTCGGTTTTTGATTATGCATAAACTGTTTCTGTGAATATTGATTCGGCATAAACTGTTTCCGTGAATGTTGATTCGGTATAAACTGTTTCTGTGAATATTGATTCTGCATAAACTGTATCTGTGAATCTGGAATTAATATGATTAATTCTATTCTCACGCATAAACTGTAATTAACTCGATTAATCCTGCTGTTAATTCGATTAAACAATACATAATCCGTCTGCGTCGCCCCGATTCGTCGTTACGCAGACTTAAGGCTTTTAATTTATATCCGCGAATTATTTATGTCATGTTTTATGTGATATTAGCATGGTGAATAGCATGGCCTATTATACCTCTTGTTTTACATGTTTGGGATGTAATTTTATAATACGACTTGCGAGTCGTTTTTCTTTATGATGTAAAATTGTAACTGCTTTCTTAGATTAGTCATTGAAGGCTGGGTATGCCCAAGCAATTATGTAACAAGACTGGAGGCTGCTGGATCGAGGACATTATCCATGAGATGGATTTTTACCTAGATTGACCCTTGACTCCCACAAGGCTCGTGGGAGTCATTATAGGAATAGGCCATGCTATATCACATTTACATTTTCGCTTCATATCCTGCGTGTGATGTTTATTTTATGTCTGGATGGATTTATTTTAGACGTCACATCAAATGGTTTTAATTAAGTCTTAAAGTGCCTACCATAACCTAAGCACTCCATAAGCTTAGATCATCATTTTTCTGCTTGCCAAAGCAACAGATAAAGTGGTTACCTAAGTAAAGGGAGATGGGAAAATAGTGATTTCCATAATGCTTAGACATGGTCCGACTTAACTAGGCTATCAAAATAGTTTTGGGCCTAGGGCATAAAATGGGAAAAAGTCGGGACATATAGATGTCATTCCCATTAGATGATTTTACCTTAATTATGGGTGTTAAGCCAAAGCTTTCCTATAACTATTGTAAAATGGTTTTTCCCCACTAATTATCAAGGGTTGAAATTGTGGAAAATGTTTTTGCTCAAAAACTAATAACTTTGCAATTAACTTAATGTAGATAATGGCAACCAATACATCACACAATTCACTGCGATCTGTCCTTGAGAAGGAAAAACTAAGCGGGGACCAATTTCCTTGATTGGGCCCGCAACTTAAGGATTGTCCTTAAGCAGGAAAGAAAGCTGTACGTTCTTGATACGGACATTCCTGAACAGCCTGCAAATAACGCCCCTAGAGCTGAAAGAGATACTTGGAAGAAGCATTTCGATAACTCTAACGAAGTGACTTGTCTCATGTTAGTCACAATGAACCCTGACCTTCAAAAGCAGTTTGAAGGAGTTGAGGCTTTCCAGATGATGGGCCAGCTCAAGGAAATGTTCCAAGAGCAAGCTCGTCATGAAAGATTCCTCACAACTAAGGCGTTAAATAGTTGCAAAATGGCCCCTGGCACCTCTGTAAGTGCACATGTTCTGAAGATGAAGGGCTATTTTGACCAACTTGAGAAGCTTGGAGCTACCATAGGTCATGACATGGCCACAGATATGATCTTGGGCTCACTCCCACCGGAGTATGACCAATTCGTTATGAACTTCAACATGCATGCCATGGAGAAGACCATACATGAAATACACGGGATGCTCAAGCAAGTTGAATTGAACATTAAGAAGACCCCTGAAGTCTTAATGGTTCAAAAAGGGAATTTCAAGAAGAAAGGCAAGGGAAAGCCCATGGCCAAGAGAGGCAAGGGCAAAGGCAATGACAAGCCCAAACCCAATCCCAAAGCCAAGGCACCAAAGGAGGGAGTTTTCTTCCATTGTAATGAACCAGGTCATTGGAAACGGAACTGCAAGCTCTATTTGGAAGAGAAGAAAAAGGGAAAGGCCAGTTTGACTGTCTCTCCAGGTTTTTATGTTATTGAAATTAACATGTCTGCTCCTACTTCATGGGTATTAGATATCGGTTGTGGATCTCACATTTGTGCAAATGTGCAGGGGTTCAAAAGGAGTAGATCACTGGCAAAAGGAGAAGTGGACCTCAGAGTAGCCAACGGAGCAAGAGTTGTTGCTGTAGCTACTGGGACATTTAATTTAGTTTTGCCAAGTGGCCTTATTATAGAACTGGATAATTGTTTGTATGTTCCAACTTTGAGTAGGAATATTATTTCAATTTCTTGTTTGGATATTGAAGGTTTTGAAATTAATATTTTGAATAAGATTTGCACCATTCATAAAGATCGTATCTTTTATGGAGATGCCTCTTTGATGAATGGGCTTTATATTCTTAACCTCGATGATTCCATTAAAAGGCCCATCTTTAACATTAATACTAAAAGGTTTAAATCAAATGACTTAAACCAAACCTACTTTTTAGCACTTTGTCGTTTGGGCCACATAAAGCGAAAACGCATATCAAAACTCCATACGAGATGGAATTTTAACATCATTTGACTTAGAGTCTTATGAGACGTGTGAATCTTGCTTGTTGGGCAAAATGACTAAAAGCTCCCTTTCTTGGACAAAATGAGAGAGCTTCGATTTATTGGGCCTCATACATACGAGATGTTTGTGGACCAATAAACACTAGTGCTAGAGGAGGGTTTTCGATGCTTCATCACATTCACGAGATGATTTCGGTAGATATGGCTACGTCTATCTAATGAAACATAAATCGAGAATCTTTTGGAAGATTCAAAGAATTTCAAAATGAAGTACAAAATCAACTTGGTAAAAGTATTAAGATACTTGATCGGATCGAGGTGGCGAATACCTTAACCAAGAGTTTGACGAACATCTTAGTAGTTGTGGAATTGTTTCACAATTAACTCCTCTGGCACACCACAATGGAATGGCGTGTCGAACGGAGGAATCACACCTTATTAGATATGGTTCGATCTATGATGAGTCAAACAAGTCTTCCAATTTCCTTTTGGGGGCTACGCCCTAGAAAGCTACTTGCATTTATATTAAATAGAGTTCCTTCTAAAGCGGTTGAGAAAACTCCATATGAGATATGGGTAGGGAAAGCGACCTAGTTTGTCATTTCTCAAAATTTGGGGATGCGAGGCGTATGTAAAAACGCTTGTTATCGATAAACTCGCCCTCTAAATCGACAAGTGTCTGTTTGTGGGATATCCAAAAGAAACTAAAGGATATTACTTCTATCTTCCATCGAGAGAACAAAGTGTTTGTTGCTCGTAATGGTTTATTCCTTGAAAGGGAATTTATTTCCAAAGAGGATAGTGGGAGTAAGATCCATCTTGAGGAAATTCAAGATCCCCAAACAACATCCGAACCAACTTTGGAAGTTCAAGCAAGCTCACGTCGCGTCTCGAGCTTCAATCTTTGACACAAGGCCCAAGAAGGTCGAGTCGGGTATATCAACGACTCGAGAGATATGGATTTCTCGTGGTCGATGATCATCGAGTTGAGCTGATTGATCAAGATGAACCCTCTACCTACAAAGAGGCAATTCGTAGTTACGAGTCGGATAAATGGCTAGAAGCTATGAAGTCGAGATCGCAATCCATGTACGACAACCAAGTATGGACTTTGGTTGACCCACTTTGAAAGGAGTGCAAGGTCATTGATAACAAATGGTGTTATAAAAAAGAAGACCGACATGGATGTAATGTACACATTTTTAAATCGCGACTAGTAGTTAAAGGTTATAGACAAGTTCATGGTATTGACTATGACGAAACCTTTTCCCTCAGTCAGTGATGATAAAGTCAATTAGGATTTTACTTGCCATAGCCGCATATTATGACTTTGAGATATGGCAAATGGATGTTAAGACTGCGTTTCTTAATGGAAACCTTCTCGAGGATGTGTACATGACACAACTCTGAGGGGTTTGTTGATCCAACAAATCCTAGCAAAGTGTGTAAGCTTCAAAGGTCCATTTATGGATTGAAGCAAGCATCTCGAAAAGTTTGGAATCGTCGCTTTGATGAGCGTATTAAAGAATTCGGTTTCATCAAAAAGCGAAGATGAGCCTTGTGTTTATAAGAAAGTAACTAATAATGCGGTAGTGTTCCTTGTGCTTTATGTGGACGACATCTTGCGATTGGAAATGACATCCCCACATTACAAAGCGTAAAAGCTTGGTTGGGGAAGTGCTTTTCCAAGAAAGACTTAAAGCGAGGCTACATACATTTTGGGTATAAGAATATATAGAGATAGATCTAACAAAATGATTGGCACTGAGCGAGTGGATACATTGACAAGGTGCTTGAAAGCAGATTCGGTTTGCAAGACTCCAAAAGGGATTCTTGCCCATGTCACATGGCATTAAACTTCAGCGAGAACTCAAGGACCTTCCACAAGGGAGGATCAAGAGCGCATGAGTAAGATCCCGTATGCTTGACCATTGGGTCTATTATGTACGCCATGATATGCACTCGCCTAGGATGTCTCATTTGCTTTAAGTATGACTAGCGAGATATCAATCGACCACAGTGAGTCACATTGGGACTGCGATCAAGAGCATTCTTAAGTACTTGAGAAGGACTAAATATATGTTCTTAGTTTACGGAGGTCGGGAAGGAAAGTGCTGGTTGTAAATGGTTACCCGAGACGCAAGCTTCGGGACCAGCGTAGACGATTATAGATCGCAATCCCGATTTTGTGTTTTGTTTGAATGGAAGTCTTTGTGGTGGAAGAGCTCAAAGAAAGAAACCGTGGCCGACTCTACATGAAGGTGAGTATCTAGCTGCCTCTGAAGCGATTAAAGAAGGCTGTTTGGATCGGGAAGTTTGTTGATGAATTAGGTGTCGTCCCTAGCATTGTGAACCCAGTGGACCTCTATTGTGATAGTACTGGTGCCATTTGACAAGCTAAAGAACCTAGATCTCACCAATGATCCAAACACATTCTCAGGCGTTTCCATCTGATTAGAGAGATCATCGACAGAGGAGACGCTAGTATTTGCAAAGTTCATACTGAGGCGACAACATTGCGAGATCCATTGACCAAGCCACTCCCACAGCCTAAACATGAGAGTCATACTAGGTCAATGGGATTGAGGATCATGTGTGATTGGACCTAGGGCAAGTGGGAGATTGTTAGTAGTGCCCTAGGACCATTAGCATATGTTGTACGTTTTATATCTTTTTGAGCATTTCATACGAATAGTTAATTTTGCTTATGAACATCAAATGCGTGATTTGATAGTAAAACTCATTTGCTTATGTAATTACTATTCTAGTTGTCCCTAGTTTTATGTAATCTATTTTACAATGAAATAAAACTAGTATGATGTTTGATTGATGATTACGTTTTACTAATCATGTGTAATGAAGTACAAATCAAATCATAGATGCAATATATAGGTATACATTGTATTGGACGTGATCCGTTAAAAAAGTAATACTTCATGGTCATTAGTCATAAGTATTACTTCCTCAATACTATTTTAGAATCCTTAGCCTTATGTCTTCATTGATTCTAGTATGAATGGAGCCACGTTTTGACTCAATCGGACGTTACTTATAACAGAGTAATCAATACGACTGATGATCGAATGTAGTGTCCTATCATAGCTTGAATGTGAGAGACATTGTAAGGAATTTGTCCCTCTCTATTATTGAGAGAGATATCCATGGGCCCCTCGATAGGGAAAAAGCTCATTTAAATGCATGGCCGTGCTCAAATGTATTTGATAAAGTGGTTATCAAATGCTATTTGTCGAAAGCAGATCTACGGAGATCGAGCATAAATACAATTAAGCTTAATAAGGGTGGCGACCACCATGCCTTATGCTTAATTAGGATATCGCGAGACAAAGGGATTAAATAGTGGATTGATATTAGGTTCAGTTGTATATTCATTCACTTTGGGTAGTCACGATGTCCCTGCTAGGGACCGCTTGTGATTTATGAACACATACTACTACTAAGTGTGTTTTCATTGCCATTGTGAGATGAACCTACGAGGGTCACACGCATAGGCGAGCTAACGAGCTTCATGTCGAGTTGATGAATCTAGAATGTGTCTAGGTTCATTGTATCGACATTTATCTTTACGAAAATAATAAAGTGTTTATTATTTGAATTAGAGATAAGGGAGCAATTTCGGTATTTTACCTATAGTTTGGGATTACGTGGGAGTTATTATCAGATAAGGACTCCCACTACCCAGTGAAAAGTCTAGAAACGTGGGATTACGAGACTCCCAGCTGCAGAGAGAAGTTGAGTAGAGGTGGGAGTTGTTCTAGTAACAAACTCTCACACTCTATATAACATCTCTTAGCCGAAACCTAGAAGGTTAATGCTTTAATACTTTTCAGTCCGAAATTAAAAAGGAGTTAGAAAACCTTTTTCTCTTCTGCTTCTCCCTTTTCTCTCTAATCCCCGAAATTTGGAAAGACGAAGAGCTAGCAATCGCTGCCCGTTTCGTCGCGTGGATACCAATAGAGGGACATTCCGCAAAGGGAATTCCGTTGGTGGCAGATTAGCATCCAAGAAACCTCATCCTCCATTCAAGAAGTAGCTTCTTGAATCCAAGAAACGTAAGTTTTTCACTGCTTTTCGAATCGAACTTGTATGAGCGGATCCTTCAGGGGAGGATCCATGGGAGTTTGGAAAGAGTTTCCGCCCATGAATCCCTTCAGCAAGCAGCCGCGCGCGCACTATTCATCGCTCCCAATCTGCCGCGCGCACTGTAGCAGCGCCCCAACAGCCAACCGACTTGACACGTGCCGTTTGGCATCCAAATGAAGTTCAAATGGGCCCAAATTTTGCAGGTCATCCTTATATGACATTTTGAAGAGAATGCTCGAAGTAGATTGTAATTATCATTTGTATAGCATAGGTAACTTGTTTTCCCACCTCCTCGGAAAAAAAGTGCTACACTCCTGTAACAAGGGCAAATGCTTTTTAAGCACCTATAGGGGGGAACAAATATTTCAACAAACAAGCAAAAACCAAACTTCTAGCATTTGTAATAGGCATTCAAGCGACTCTCCCCCTTGTCGTTTTGAACTCTTTTGATGTAAATTTTCATACTTGTAATGATGTTATGTTTTAATGAGAAAAGCCGAGTTTTCGGGCAAGTGACCCGTTTTCGTTTTTAAGTGTTGCCTATCTTCTTGTCCCGAGATCGAGAACTAAGAGAAAGCTTGCCAGGAGTAACTTAGGAGCTATTTGAGCTAGAGTTACTCGGCATCGCGGTCGTCTCAAGTGCTGAAACTTGCGACCCGTGACACTTTGTATCAGAGCCTTGTTTGGGAACGACGATGGCTAGTAAAACAAGAGGCGGTTTAGCAGCGGATGAGAGTGCTATGAGAGCACGTCTCGAAGCGTTGGTAGCGTCGGTCGGTAAAGCCCATACCTTCTGCTACTGAGCTAGCGAGGAGGATGGTAACTCCATGGAGCGTCGGTCGATGCTAATGGAGAACGATGTTGCCTATCAAAGTAGGGAGCTAGAGGAATTGAGCTTCGCTACTAGGGAACTTTTTCAGAGTGTCCAATCCCATGAGGAAAGGATTGTGACGAGCGATGCGGCGATTGCTGAAATTCGCGCATCCGTGGCAAAGAACACCGAAAGCGTTGGCCGAACTCGATGCAGTGATGGGCAAGTAAGGTGTGAGTGAGGAGTCTTGTCTTTGGCCATTGGCCGTGCAGGCTGGAGCACAAAGACCGGGCCACGTGTTGTCGCTCCCAACACTCCTAAGGTAAAGGTGAGAGAGCAGAAGGCCTACACGGGAGCTAGGGATGCAAAGGAGATTGACAACTTCTTCTTCGACTTGTCCCGATATTTCAAGGCTTGTAGGCATTGTGGATGAGACCATGAAGGTTGATACTGCCGCTACCTATCTGGAGGATGATGCTAAGCTATGGTGGAGGGTGACAGCCCACGATATCGAAGCGGGTCGGTTAGTTATCACTACCTGGGAGCTACTGAAAAGTGCTATGAAGAAACAATTCTTCCCTATGAATGCTTCATACGATGCTCGCCGCAAGCTTAGGGAACTAAGGCATACGAGTGCAGTTCGGGAATATGTGAAGAATTTTTCTACCTATATGCTACAGATTGAGGACATGTCAGAGATGGATAAGCTCTTTGCCTTTGTCAAAGGGTTGAAACCGTGGGTAAGGCAAGAGTTGAACAGACAGAAGGTCGAGACAGTGGCGGAAGCCATGTCGGCGGCGGAGAGCTTGGAGGACTATGGGATGGAACCTCAGAGGGACCGAAGAGTGGATGACTCGAGGGGGTCTAGTGGAGGGAACTTCATCTCCCCCAAGCCGAAAGCAGGACTTTTTAGTGGAGCGGATCGTCCCGGCCTACGAGCCGAGGCTTTAGTGGGGGAGATGTCGGCTCAACTTCAAGGGCGGGAAGTAGTGGTTACTCATGCTTCTCGTGTAGGAAATCGGGACACCTTCAAAGGTTCTGTCCCGATAAGATGGCGCCTAGTGGGTCGGTGAGCCTTGATAAGGTCCGATCCGGAGGTGATTGAGAGTGTGCTAGCAGCGATACATGCTTTGTATCTGCTGGCAAGGAAAAAGACCCAGAGCGAGAAATCGGCGCGGGGGAGACGAGGGATTCTGCAGTGCCTATCATGAAGAGGGGAGTTACTTGGGAAGCCTTCGAACTTTTGAGCAGCAAGAATATCCCGAGGAAGTAGGATATTTGGGAAGCTTTCATACGGTTGAAGATCAAGGCCTTGCTTTGGAGCCTTGGGGGTCTAAAGAGGAGATAGTTGCGGTGAAAAGCGGACGATGCTCGAGACATGAAACACGAGATCGTTGCGGTGAAAAGCGGACGATGCTCAAGACATGAAGCCCGAACTCTTGTATGTGGACCTGAAGATCAACGGGAGAGCTGTCTCAGCTGTTGTGGATTGTGGAGCCACGGAGAACTATATTGCTTGCTCCGAGATTGATCAGCTGGGCATAACACTATCAAAGAGTGTGGGTCGTGTTGTGAAGGATGTTAACTCGTGTGCTAAGCCTTTTGTGGGCATGGCCCATAGTGTGAAGGTGGAATTGGGACCGTTGAAGAAACTGACTTCCTTCGCGATTGTAAATATGGATGACCACCGAATTGTTCTTGGCATCCAGTTTCTTCGGAAAAATAAAGTAGCAATAGACCCCTGGGCTAATTCACTAATGGTGATGGGGAATAAACCTACCTTGGTCCCTTTGAGAAATAATGTTGAGTCCCAGAGAATACATCGCTACTGGCCACCATGTATTGGATGAGAGCTCCTACGAAGGGAAAGGAACACTGCGGCACGGAGATTAAAGGATGCAGGGAACGGATTATGCTAGCCTAACCTTGAACTCTTGCAGGAAACACATTCGCCTTGGCGTGCAACAAGGTGAAAGGACTCCGATTCCAGAATATCTTAAAGAAAGTGTTGCTGAACTGACTGGAAGCGGAGTTGCTGCCAGAGATCCTGTTTTGACGAACCTCCTCAGGCTCGCCGTGGATTTAAAGAGTGCTCAAATGAAGAAGGCGCCGAGGATGTCGCCTAAATCAAGTGGGGGAGTATGTCACGGGTCGGTCGTGACTTCGCACAGGAGACAACAACGATGCTCCTCTGCGCGCCCGAGCTTGCCTAAGCCGTGTGGCCAAAGGTTCCTGAGCATGCCGATCATGGAAGGCGCGCCTCGTTGTCGCAACATGACCCGAATGCCCGTGCGCCAAGCGTGCCCCATTGCCTAGTTTAGTTCGTGCGCTCGGAGGAAGCGCCGTACAATACTCAGCCCCAGTCCAGCCGCCCATGCTAGCGCCCATCATCGCCCAGTCGCCCATACCCGGCCGCCCATGCTGCCGCCCATACCGATCACCCATACCCGGCCCGCACGGCGGCGCGCAGCGCTGCTATTCATCGGCCCCAATCTGCCGCAGCGCGTGATGTAGCGATGCCCAACGACCAACCCGACTTGCACGTGCCGTTTGTCATCCAAATGAAGTCCAAATGGGCCCAAATTTTGCAGGTCATCCTTATATGACATTTTGAAGAGAATGCTCGAAGTAGATTGTAATTATCATTTGTATAGCATAGGTAACTTGTTTTCCCACCTCCTCGGAAAAAAAGTGCTACACTCCTGTCACAAGGGCAAATGCTTTTTAAGCACCTATACGGGGGAACAAAAATTTCAACAAACAAGCAAAAACCAAACTTCTAGCATTTGTAATAGGCATTCAAGCGACTCTCCCCCTCGTCGTTTTGAACTCTTTTGATGTAAATTTTCATACTTGTAATGATGTTATGTTTTAATGAGAAAAGCCGAGTTTTCGCGCAAGTGACCCGTTTTCGTTTTTAAGTGTTGCCTATCTTTTTGTCCCAAGATCGAGAACTAAGAGAAAGCTTTCCGGGAGTAACTTAGGAGCTATTTGAGCTAGAGTTACTCGGCATCGCGGGCGTCTCAAGTGCTGAAACTTGCGACCCGTGACAGGACCCCATATCGATTTTATCGACAAAGGCTCAACTTGGATTTGGTTTTGGTTTGGGTTTGAGTTTTGGCGGGAGAGGCTAAAAAATTGGCGGGAACAATTCAAATTCAAAATTTTCTTTCAAATAATCGTCCAATTTCAAATTTTGGCTTCAAAAATTTGGAATTTGAACATCTCCTACAAATTTTAGAGGCCAAATTTTTGAATTTAACGATTATTTGAAGAAAAAAAATTTGAATTTGAATTGTTCCCGCCAATTTTTTAGCCTCTCCCCCCAAAACTCAAACCCAAACCCAAATCCAAACCTAAACCTAAACCCAAACCAAAACCCAATCCAAGTAGACCCAAAATTTTCATTCTGAGAAGAAGTCAATCATTTTTTCTTGCCCAACAAAGAGGATGAAAATCTTCTGTCCCCATTCCTTTCCTAATTCTATCCCCAACTAATCAGCATTTACTATATAATTATTTTTTTCAATTATATATACACAGGGTGAATTGTGATTGGTTGGGAACACACACGGGGACAGAGGATTGTTTGCCCAACAAAGATACTACGTTTTTTATTCTCCCAGTTTAAGACTTTCCATTTCATTAACAATCCCCAAAAGATTCTTCTACTTTTACCTACCTTCTTGCTTATTTTTTTTATTTTTAAAAAAACTAGACCATTTATAAGTATGGTCCAGTTTATTACAATTATTTATTATACGACCTCACCAGAGGAGGAGTAGTAGAAGTCCCGCTCGTTGAGCGGATGCCCCGTGAGGGGAGTAGTAGAAGTCCCGTTGAGCGGATGCGATGCCCCGTGAGGGGAGTAGTAGAAGTCCCGTTGAGCGGAGTGCCGTGAGGGAGTATAAGACACATGAGGAGCCGAAGAAATGATAATTAAATCGTTACAGCTGTGTGAGGTGGGTATCGAGCACTGGGCCTCTCGATCGCGAGGCGGTGGATGTTCACAGCTGAGCTACCATGCCTTCGATACCTACCTTCTTGCTTATGCTACTCACTGTTATGACGAGAGGAATATTGTTCAGAAAAGTCAAAAAAGGTGTGCTAAGGAAAAATCAAACTTGAGCTGCTGTGTTGAGGAGTTAAATGACACGTGGATCTGCCATCCGGGTCCGAAGCCTTTGGAGCTCCGGATAAGGAAATTATCTATAAATAGACTGACAATGGGATATTTTTAGTCATGCCAAGAATAGATATTTTGAAACTCTCTTCCCTCTCAAACTTTCCCCAATTCTTGCAAATGTCTTCTTCTTCTTATAAATTCTTTTCTAAATACCTCTTTTTTATCCTCAATCTTGTAATTCTGAGTTAGTACATGAATAAAATTATATTTGATTAAGTCACTACAAGAAAACATTTATTTAGCTACCGAAAATAGCGACCGAAAAATTAGTCACTAAATTAGCGACCTCATACCGACGGAAACGATACCAAAAAATGGTCCGTCGCTATTCCGTTTCTAAATAGTCGGCCATATCGGTCCCGTTGACCAACTCAAACCGAAACATAAACGGTCTCTATTCCGTCACTATATTTTTTATTACCGACCGAATACTTTTAGATTGTAACGACCGAATACCGACGGAATATATAACGGTGTATATTTATATACTTATAAATGAAATTGATAAAACGACGTCACTTAGATTATATTAACGACCAAATACCGACCTAATTTAACGACCGAATACCGACGGAATTTAATGTCGGTGTATATTTATATAGTTATAAATGAAATTGATTAAACGACGTCGTTTAGATTATTATAACGACCGAATACCGTCCGAAGTTAATGACTGACTATCGACGGAATGTAACGACCGAATTTTCAAAACGACGTCGTTTTGTTCGTTTTATCTCCAAATAACCAAAATTAAACACCCATTTCATCCCGTTATCTCCCACTAAGTGTCATCACTGCCGAAACCCCTTCCCATCGCGATTTCTGGCCACCGCCACATTGCCCATTGCCATTTCCAGCAACCATCATCGTCCCCATCGCCATCCCCCTTCAATCGAAGTGACATCGACACCAAGAACTTGTCAATCAAAGTGTTCTCTCAGCTCCAGGTTGCAGGGGCTGTTCCTCTCCCCCGCCGAAGCTGGTCGTCTCCATCTCCGGTCCACCACCACCACCGTCCCCGGCGCCATCCCAGGTATTAGATTCCTACACCATTACTTTGGAAGCTATTAGATGCCTATTGCTGTAATGTTTATTGAATTTTTTAATTTGTTGTGCAACCAATAGCCTGGATTTCTAAGCAGCAGACTAAGATTCCGGCCGTCGTCGCTTCTTTTTTCAGCTCTGATCACTTCTCAGGCGATCCTTCTCAGTGGCTTCAGGTCTGCACTGACCTAGAAAGTATCAGGTATGATTCTTCTTTCATATGTAGATGATATTGATTTGATTCATTTTGTATGAAAATGGAAGTTACATTCTTTTAATTGGATGTGTATTAATTGCCTTTTTATGCGAAATTGAGCAGATGAGTGATCAAAGAAAGGAACATTAGATTTGTAGTAGTGGTGGTGGTTACTCAAACGAACTCAAAAGGTGTGTTTTCGGTACTTTGAATAACTAGATCATGAAAAATCTTTATGCATTTCTGTGCGCTGCTTATAAATTTATTGGGAACATGCTGCTGGATTCGATGAAACTAGGTTAATTAATGTGATAACCAGTCGTACATGATATCCACATTTAATATAGTTATATTAAGATTTGTGCTATGATTTGTACCTTCTTGGGTACACGTGTTTGGCAACAAAGAAATAGGGGAATTTGCATTTGTTATCAAATTTTAACCCTCTACCTTTTTTATTGACGCCAATTTGGTTACTTTCTGATGGAAAATGCACGGAAAGGACAGTTGGACAAAACTGAACAAAATCAAACAAAATTTTCCAGATGGTTTGGTTCTGGGATAAAGTTTTTGCCTAATGTTTGTTTTCTATGACCCCTTTTTTGTGTTTCTATTTGCTAAGTATCATGTTCGATTCATTTTATTCCAGCATGTATAATTTTATTCCAACCAGTAGCCCTGCACTACTTTTTATGAATAATTTTTTTATATATAGGTGCACTCTATAAATATATTAGTCGGACCAATTGTTGCCTCGTATATGTGTGATCAACAAAAGTTATAGGAGGAAAACTTTCTTAATTAAAAAAATAATAAATAGTTAAAGTATAAATTTGAAAGTAAAAATACGTATGTCTCCGATTTTGCTCCTCTTAGAGATTTTGGCTTTACTTAATAATCATGTCTTGATGGCGTCGTGTTTCTGAATTACTTTTTTTTTCTTGTTCTAGTTCTTTATGTTGATTGTTCTTGTACATGGGGCAAATGTCGTCTTTGATATATCGATTCAAGTGGGTGGTTCCACATTTGCTAGCACATCTGAAACTTGTTTTTGCAATAATTGCATATACATTCAGCTTTATCTTCGGCATTATTCATTAGACTTTGATGGCATTTGCTTAGTATGTTATTTGATTGACCTTGATGGAATACCGACCAAACAAGGTAATATTTCTATTCTTTTATGTTTCCACACTTTATGACTTGGCGAATACCTATTCTAATGAAGTAGAAGCTTTGCCTTCAGAATATATTTCCCATTGAGTAGAATGAAAGGGTTTTTTCTTTTTTATTAAGGTATTAGCTTTATTTTGTTTGTTTATTCTTCATAAATTGAATAGCTTTTTTACGATCAATTTGTATTTGCTTCCCAATGTCAACAAGTCTACTACACACCTTATCCGGGTAGTAAGACAACATCTAGTGTTGAATGTGTCCTAACTTTTGACCTTGTGGATGAATTTTTGTTTATTGTGTCCTTTAAAAGTCGGTATTTGATTGTGCTTGTGAATACTTTCCATGTATTTCAGAGATGCCTCCAAAGAAAGATATCCGAGTAGCCTTACCATTTGGTTCACCAGCCACGTCTGCTCCGGCCTCCACCTCCCAGCCTGGTTCATCACCTGATTTGGTGGAGACATCGCGACTTGCTCTCGTGCCACTTACGACACCTCCATCACAGTCTGATGATGCACGGACATCTCGGGATGCGTTTGCGGTAGTACCCGCCACTGAGTCTACGCCGGTAGCAGGATCGGCGACTCACCCGATCTCTGTCCCCACGAGACGGCGTCGATTACAGGTGGAGTTGCGGCTACGGTGAGATACTCGTATTCTCCCTGCTGACCTACCATTGTACGTAAGTAACTAATTTATTTCCTTTAAGCTAATTATACTACTTGTCGTCATTATAGTAACTAATCAAATTTTTTCTTTGCTATTATAGTTTTAGGTTGGCATCCAGCTGTTCCGCCGCAATTACTTCAATTTTTCAAGATCTTTTCAAGGGGACATATAGCACCATCAAGGATGTTCCCTAGGAAGAAGAAAAATTGTGGTGGGACGAGTTCAAGGTAAGTAAATTAGAAAATAAGTTTGAATTTAGAAGTCTTCGAATTTAATTATCTAACATTCTTTCCAATTACAGAAAAAGTATCGCTGGACTCCTGAGCATGAGGCTGGCGTCAAGACAGGTTGGCGTACCATACTGACGAGGAGACTAAGCGGCATTATGAGCGACGCTCGGGAAAAAAATAAGAGGCCCACATGGGTTTCTGACACCAATTGGGCGCGACTTGAATAGTACTGGAAGACTCCGGAATTTAAAGCCAAGTCGGCACAGGCAGCAAAATACTGGAAAGAAGGGAGGGGTGGCAAAGGCCCGATGAAGCACATGGGCGGTTCGCTCAGCCACACTGAGCACCACATGAGACTGGTACTTAAATATATTAATTGACGTATTCTTATATTGTATGTGTTTTTTGTTCGTATTTAATGATTTTGTTTAACAGGAAAAGGAGGCCGGACATGCAGTTCCATTCTCGGCCAGTTACGATCATCTTCATCAACACCATCTCGGCCCAAAGAAAGGTGAATGGGTTGATGTGAAGATTCTAGAAAGTTGTCTGTAAGTATTTCATTACCGTTTCTCCTTTTTTGATATTAGTTATTTAATGTCATAACCTGACATTTTATTTGACAGCGAGTGTTCCATGAGGTTTATGACGACGCCGCAAGCAAAGCAACTCAAGCCGGACTGCCTCCTTCGGATTTGCCGACTCAGATTGAGTTGTCTGCTGATGCTGCAAGTGGGCTAAGAAAGGGACGTGTCCAAGGACTCGGTTCCTTTAGTGATTTGGTAAAGACAATGAAGCGAGGCAGCCAGACGGTGTCGCATTCATACATGGAACAAAAAATGAGCGAAATGGAAGCAAAGTTTAAGAAAGAGATTGCCGAGCAAAAAGGAGAATTCAAGATGAGGGAAAATAAGAGAAACAATGGTCTAGCTAGTATGTTACCTGAAATTTTAACAAATAGGGACCATGTTGTATTAAGTGCCTCTGAGATAGAGGCCAAATTGAGTAGTATCTTAGACGATGAGTTAGAATCAGACTATGACGATGACCCCTTAACTGTCGATGAAGTTTTGGGGAGTCAATAGAGTACTTAGTTAATTTTGTGTCATTTTGTAACTATTGTTATCTTTTAATGCTTTTTTTTAAGTTATGTTTTGTGATTATTTTGGAATTTACATTTTGGTTTATGTTTTCTGTTGAATGGAAGATAGCTGCTTGGTTGTGCAGGGGGTCTGTTATATAGTTACCCTATTCTGTTACTGGAAAATTGGTTTTATATAGACCGAATAGCGAGCGCATAGGGACCGTTTTAGGGTTTAGTGTTAGGGTTTAGCGACCGATTAGCGACAGATTCAGATCGACGGCGTCGTTTTGAAAATATGCGCTGTAATTTATCATTAGGGCGACCGAATAGCGACCGACACACGCGTATCCGTCGCTATTCGTCGCTAACAGGATAATTGGGACCGAATACCGACCGTCTTGATACCCCGGTCGTAATTCGGTCGGTATATTCTCCCGGATTTCGTTTTTTATAAAATAGCGAGGTTTTTAAGGATATATAAAAATATTTGCCTATTTTAGTAATATATACATATGTACACATTAACCTAAATAGTGAAACAATTAAAACTTATACTTATTCACAAAATACCTGTATAGACTGGAAGCAGAACAATTCAAGTAATACATTTACGTGAATCATTAAGTAATGTAACTAAAATTTTAATAAATGCTCATTAATGATCAAATAACTACTACAATAATAATATTAGTTCGTATTTGCATTCTGAGAGATGTCGGTTTTGGAAATTAAAATTATTTAACATCCTGGGCGATCGAATAGCGACCGAATACGCCAGGGCAGTCGCTAATGTTAAATGCCGAAACGATGTCGTCTTATGTAGTGCGCGGGATCATTATTTTCAAAACTGTACAAGTGTTCAGACATTCTTCTGGGCGACCGAATACTCCAAGGCAGTCGCTATTCGGTCGCTAATGTTAAATGCCGAAACAGCGTCGTCTAGACCAGTGCGCGGGATCATTATTTTCAAAACTGTACAAGTGTTCAGACATTCTTCTGGGCGACCGACTATGCCGTTGGTTGTCCGTCGGCCTATAGGACGGAAGTGTAAGCCCTAAGGGCGAACGAACTCTGTTTTTGATATTGGACAAACTTATGATGTTGTGTCTAATGATCTTAATCTTTGTGATAGAATATTGGAACTCTTGTAGGAAGCACTAAGTACTTCAATCAAGCCATGTTCAAGATTCAAAGTCATACTATTCAAGGCTCATCTATGAAGATAGAAGATTGAAGACTTAGTTTGGTTAGTTTAGCTTTGTCGTCATTAGTCGTAATCTTTAAAGCTCTAACCAAAGCTCTTATGAACATAAGCATCTCACTCTAGTCTTGCATACATGATTTCATAAACACGTTTTCAAAAGGCAAAAGTTTCAAATGTGTTCTTATCCAAAAAAGCCTTTGATTTCAAGTATAAGTCTTTTAGAAAAAGTTTTCCAAGTGTTCTTATGTGTTACCTTTTGGGAAAACCTTTTAGACTTCAAATGATTTGAAAACAAGTGTTTAATCAACTTCTCTGAAAGCCCAGAAAGTCGGACGACCGAGATTTTCTCGGATCAACCGAACAAAGTACTGAGAGTTGAGCTGTCTTGGTTCGGTCGACCGAGATGACCAAGGTCGGTCGACCGAGGTCCCAAGTAGGTCGACCGAGTTTTCCTTCGGTCCACCGAGGCCTGTGTTCGGTCAACCGAGGTGCACTGTTACTAGCCGTTATTTGACCGTTCCAGAGTCGTTTTTCAGCGAGATTTCAAATGGTATAAATACTCCAAAGCTTTAGAATGACTCTAATAATTAGAAAGGCTTGCATATCAAATATTCATTGATCTCTCATCAAGCCAAAACACTTTCAAAGCAAAATACTCTTCATCCTTATGATCTAAAGCATTCAAGAGTATTCTTTCAAAAGCAAGACAAAGAGTGGACTTCATATGTTCAAGAGCTAAATTGTTTGTGCTTCAAAGGTACTATATCTTTCACTTAGAAGAGTGAACAACCTTGTACTTAACCTTTCTTAATTCCCTTTCTTAGTGATAGGGTTATTATTGTAAGTCCTACTTTGTGTGGGCATCCTTTGGTTGTAAAGTCCTACTTTGTGTGGGCAATTGTAAAAGTCCTACTTTGTGTGGGCATCTTCTTAGTGAAGTTTGTTGAAATCCTTGGGTGCGGCTCAAGGTAGTGGATGTAGATTCTAAGTGAATCGAACCACTCTAAATCCTTTGTCTTGTTGATTGGGTTTTGTTTTAGCTTTCATTCATCTTGCTCAAGTTCTCACTTGCTTTGATTAGTATTCGAAAAAGTTAGCAAGATTAGTTAAAACCCAATTCACCCCCCCCCCTCTTGGGTTCCTTCAGGAAGTTCCACTTCCGTTCTCGATGGGCAGAAACTTTTCAAATGGCCAAAAGGCATGCTATTGGGCGACGTAATAGCGACCAAATTAATATCAGTCGCTAGTTGTAACGCCTAAATGACGTCGTTGTCTGCGTTTTATTTCTCTAAAAATATCTAAGACTCGAAGCCCTCCCCCTTTAATCATTCTGCCCAGCCGCGATTTCTACCTCCACTACCACCTCTTCCGGCAATTTCCCCCCAAACTCACCGCGAAACCCCTCCCTCCTCCCTTCACCACCCCCTCTGGTAACTCCAAGACGGCGCCGCCACCTCCGGCACCCACAAGACTTCCCCACCACCTCCGATTTCAGTTGGGTTTTAGGTGAGAATCTTATCTTTTCTATTTATTATAATGTTATTAATGTCAATATTCATGCTCTTATACCATTTATTCTCTAGCTTAATCACATGTGGTACAAGGGATCACAATAAAAGAGTGAGAGAAAAAATTGTTCACAAAAAATCAAATTTTAGGGCATTTTACCATTTATTAGGTTTAGGCATACCTTTTATTTTTTGGTTTTGGGTTGAAGGCAAGGTGTTTGATGATATGCCATGGTAAATACGAGAATCAAATTTTGCTGTAATTATTTCAAAGCTAAGAATTTGACTCTATTTCTTTGCATAATAAATGATGATATCAAAGTGGCAAAATTTTATAAGTTTACTAGGTTTTTACCTTTAGTTTAGGGTGTAAAATTTCATATTTATTCTCACATTGAATTTTTTTTTAATGCACACTAAGAAAATTGTCACATTTGATATCATCAAAATAAGGTAAAAAGCTAATATGCATTTAATTGTTAAGACTTGATATACACAGATATTGTGTTTGTAATGGACGACCGTAGTTGGATGTATATGGATTCGACAACGAATGGTGGACCTCGTCATAGTCAAGAATTTATAGCGGGATTGAAACGATTTGTGGATTTCATAGTTAGTTCGTCTACTAATGTACAAATTGATGGGATTAGGTGTCCTTGTGGGGTTTGTAGGAATAAGTATTTGCATATTCCCAATACTGTGAAGTATCATCTTGTTATGAACGGATTCGTGTCTAACTATTATAATTGGACATGTCATGGTGAGGCATTCATTCCCATGCCTCAAATCCCGTTTGTTCATGAAATGAATAATTATAAAAGTCATACGATACCGAAAAATTATTGAGATATGGTTATTGATGCTGCGGGACCAAGTTTTAATGAGCAGCAAAATAGGGACGTGGAAGAACCTCCCAATCCACAGGCACAAATGTTCTATGACATGTTGAAGGCTCTTGATAGCCCATTGTACAATGGTTGTACAAACCATTCACAGCTTTCAATGACTGCTAGGATGTTGAGAATTAAGTCCGAAGATAACTTATCTGAAACTACAATAGATAAATTTGCGCAGTTGATGAAAGAGGCGCTTCCTCCACAAAACAATGCTTTAGACGACCTTTACCAAATGAAGAAATTGGTTAAAGGCCTTGGATTACCGGTGCAAAAAATTGATGTTTGTGTTAACGGTTGTATGTTGCACTGGAAAGATGATGTTGAGAGTAGAGAATGCAAGTTTTGTTGCATGCTAGATACATTAAGAAAAAGAAATCAAAAAATACACGACAAAAAGAGATTGCTTGCAAAAAGATGTATTATTTTCCAATTACTCCGAGATTACAAAGATTGTATGCATCTGAGAAAACTGCAAGACACAAGACATGGCACTCTGACAGTGATAGGGAAGAGGGAATAATGAATCACCCACGGGATGGAGAAGCTTGGCAACATTTTGATAGAACACACACCGATTTTGCAGCGGAACCTCGGAATGTAAGGCTTGGGTTAAGTACAGATGGTTTTGCCCCTTTCGGCATGTCAGGGAAGCACTATTCTTCTTGTCCAGTTCTTCTAACACCTTATAATCTTCCCCCTTGGATGTGTATGAAGAACAATGTAATCTTCTTAACTATCATTGTGCCTGGACCCCAAAATCCAAAACACAAGATCGATGTGTACTTGCACCCTTTAATCGATGAATTGAATCAACTGTGGGGTGAAGGCACAAAAACTTATGATATCTCAAAAAAACAAAATTTTAAATTGAGGGCTTCATTACTTTGGACAATTAGTGATTTCCCAGCATATGGAATGTTGAGTGGATGGAGTACAGCTGGCATTCAAGCTTGTCCATATTGTACGGAGGAAACACAAGAGTTCCATTTGTAGTCTAGAGAGACTTATCCCTATAGCACTTATAGAAGTACTCCCGACAAATGTTTGGGGTCCTTTGGCTGAACTTAGTCTGTTCTATAGAGATTTGTGTTCCCCAAAGTTGAGCGTGGCGCATATGCAAGAATTGGAGGACACTATCGCTATTTTATTGTGCAAGTTAGAGAGAATATTCCTCCGGGATTTTTTGATGTAATGGAACACTTGCCGATTCACCTTCTGTACGAAGCCAATGTTGGTGGACCGGTACAGTTTAGGTGGATGTACCCATTGCGAGGTAACAACCAATGTCTTAAGGTATCTCAACTTCATTTTTTTTCATGTACGTATTTACAATGTGATTAACTACATATGCTTTAATTAGATACCTGCACCATCGGAAAAAGAACATAAAGAACAAGGCTAGAGTTGAGGAGTCAATTTGCAATGCATACTTGGTCGAAGAAGCTGCTACATTCTTTAGCTATTATTTCGAACCCCACGTGAAAACGAGAGTTACAACCATTGGGCGAAATGATGGTGAAGACGAGATTAGCGGACCAGATGTATTATCAATTTGCAACTTACCCGGAAGATCATTTGGAAAAAAAGAAAAGATTCTATTATCTGATAAAAATTATAAAACAGCCATGAATTATATCCTAATGAATTGTTAAGAGGTCGAACCATATATTCAGTAAGTAAACCTATCTATTGCTTCAATTTTTTTATATAATTAAAACTGGCCAAATAATAATATTGTCATTTAATTTGTTACTCAGGAAATTTGTCAGTGAAGTACATGACCAAACCCCGTAGATAACGGAGGATGAACTTCAAAGACGGGTTTATAATGATTTTTTCCAAATGGTTTGGAACTCATGTAAGTTGGTATTGTGTAGAAATGTATTTGTCTTAAGAATGCATAATTAAAGTAATTTAACTTTTGTTGTTCTCAACAGATACATAGCCTTCAGGAACATTCCGAAAGTTTGTTGAAAAATCTGTCTTGGGGCCCGTCAAGGAGAGTGATGTCATACACCGGTTACTTTGTTAACGGTTGTAGATTTCGCACAAAAGCCCACAGCGATGGAAAATGAACGACAAACAGCGGGGTATGGGTTAAAGGAGATTATTACGGTGAGTTGAAGAAAGTAATTGAGGTTCAACTTGCTGGACTACCTGACCAAACTATAATTCTTTTCAAATGCGACTGGTTTGATTCTACTCCAAATCGAGGTTTAAGAGTACATCCTCAATATAAACTTGTAGAAATCCATAGGAAAAGAACCTTCCAGGGTTACGATCCATTTGTATTTGCTTCCCAACGTCAACAAGTCTACTACACACCTTATCCGGGTAGTAAGACAACATCTAGGTTGATTGGTTGGTTGTATGTCGTTCCAAACCAAATCACGTCTATTTGACGTTCCTGGTGTTCCGGTAGCGTATCAGGACGAAGCACGCAAGGAGGAGACCAGTCGCATTGATCCAACTATTACTGAAGTTGGTCAACTTGCACACCGGTCAGGGGAAATTGAAGTTATACTTGTGGCCGGTACGAGCCGTGTTCATGACGATGATGATAATGATGAAATCATGTCGGGTGATGACAATTCTGAAGAAGATGATGAATTTATGTCGGATGATGATTTAGAATGAATAAGCTTTTCTCGCTTCTTGGAATTCCACATATTGCAGGTGAGTAATATTTGTTGGTTTTTTTTTGTACTTTATTACCATAAATTAATTGTCATATTGTATAACTTTTTAACATAATTCAAAGTAGTAATTTTATTGTCATAAAATAATTTGATTCTTGAATTTTTAGATTGCTACTCTTGCATTTCCAAGGATATACATATGAATGACATCAAGGAGTTTATGAGAAGTGAACACTTTGATTGTGAGTTTTGATAATTCAATGTGTGCACTTTGATTGTGAGTGTTGTAATGTAATGTGCACACTTTGATTGTGAATGTTGTAATTCAAAGTGTGCACTTTGATTGTGAGTGTTGTAATTCGAAGTTTGCACTTTGATTGTGAGTATTTAATGTAATGAGAAGTGTGCATTTTGATTGTGAGTATTGTAATGCAAAGTGTGGACTTGATTGTGAGTGTTGTAATCTAATGAGAAGTGGACACTTTGATTGTGAGTGTTGTAATGTAAATGAGAAGTGTAAACTTGTGGTTTTTAGTAAGATAATTGGCTATGTAATTTTATTTTTGGGTTTATTGATTATTTTTGCTATTTGGGATCTTATTAATGATACTGTTTCTGGTTTGCATTTTTGGGCGTATTGCTGTTTTTTTATAATAGGGATTTAATTAAATTTCAGATTTATTTTTTTAAATTTAAAACAATTTAGCGACGGAATAACAACCGCAAGAGTCAAAGTCAAAGTCAACAATGTTGATCATTCGGTTGGTACCTAGAGACGGAATATTTCGTCGCTAGACTACCGTCGGTATTCGGCCGTTAATCACTCAAAGTCAAAGGTCAACAATAGTGACCATTCGGTCGGTATTCGTCGTTAGACAGTCAAAGTCAAAGGTCAACAATATTCACCATTCGGTCGGTATTAGGTCGTTAATCAGCGATCAAATATTCCGTCGCTAGAATTTCCGTCGGTATTCGGTCGGTAAATAGTCAAAGTCGAAAGTCAACAATATTGACCATTCGGTCGGTATGCGGTCGTTAATCAGCGACGGAATATTCCGTCGCTAGACTTTCCGTCGGTATTCGGTTGGTAATTTGCTTAGCGACAAAAAATACACGACCACGTAATTCGGTCGTTAATCAGTCGCTAAACTCATTTAGCAACGGAAATGTCCGTCCCTGTTACACAGTTTTCTTGTAGTGAGTTGATATAACAAATTTGGTATCAGAGCAGTGTTTCTTCGGCAAATTCAATGGTGAATACTAGAAATCAGCATTCCGAAGCTTTGCTACCTACTCCTACAGTTTCAGAGATGATAATTCCTTTGGATCAACTTTTGCAAAGGTTAGTTTATATAGAAAGCTCAAATTCTAAAATTAATCATAGATTGGATGAGCTGCAAGCTGCTTTTGATAAAATTAGTCTAGAAATGACATCTGATAGAAAGGCAACTGATGATAAGATTAATCTGATCTTTGATCAAATATCTAAACTGAGTCCTTCTGATAAAAATAAGTCTGGAGAAGGTGAGCCTAGTAGGTTGAATCATAATTCACCAGTAGTCAGACCACTGAGGACTGATTATGGTTATGGAAGGGAGAACTTAGGGAATCAATTCCAGAACCTAGATTCGACTGTGGAGGTATGGAAATGGGGGGATTTCAAGCTTCATAAGCTTAAATTTCCCTAGTTTGATGGTAGTAAGCCTAGGGAATGGCTGATTAGGGCTGAACAATATTTCAAGTTACATAGGATTGATGATCCTTTTAAACTTGATATTGTTTTAGTTTACTTCAGAGGTGAGGCTTGTCTTTGGGGCCACAACTATGTTGCTGAGCATGGGGCTCAGAACTGGCATGCTTTCACCTTGGCACTCTATTCCAGGTTTGACACCAAATCAATCACTTGAATAGTTGGAGAGTTCTCTAAGTTAAGACAGACTTCTGATGTGCAAACTTATATGAGGAAGTTTGAGGAATTGAGGTCTATCTTTGTTACAACTAGAACAAGAGCCACTGCAGACTACTTTGTAGCCTTATTCTTGAGTGGACTCAAGGAGGAAATCAAAGGAGTAGCGCATATGCATAGGCCTTCCTCTCCGTTGGAAGCCTTCAGACTTGTTGTTGAACAAGAAGTGTACTTGAGTAGCACCACTAAGTACACTTCCAGATCTTACACTACCAATTACCCTCAGAAGTCTACTTCTGTGACCACAGCCAGTTCTACTAAACCTTCATCCACTGAGTCCTCATCTACAAAATTCTCTTATATTGAGTCTATCAAGTTCAAAAGGATAAGTAATGAAGAGATGCAGAGGAGGAGAGAGCTCCACCTGTGTTTTAAATGTGGTGAAAAGTACTCACCACAACATAAGTGCTCATTAGCTGAAGTAAACATGATATACTTGTGTGATCATGAGGTGGAGGAGGGAATATTGCAATATTTACAGTCTGCACAGAATGATGAGGAGTTTTTGATGGGAGAGGAGATTGCTGAACTTGCTCAAATCTCTGTAAATGCCTTGAAGGGGACAACTGGAGGTGGAATATTTAGAATTCCTGGTATTATAGTCAGGAATAAAAACATTTCAATCCCCGTGGATCCTGGAAGCACTCACAACTTCATTGATCATGATTTGGCAAAGCAGATAGGGTTGGTAATGGATCAAACTAGGCCTTTACTTATTGTGCTTGGCAATGGAGAAAAAATATGGCATGGAGACAGGTGCAAGGGTGTTAGATGGAAGATCAAAGGCATGGAGTTTTGCCAAGATTTACATGTACTAACACTAGGAGGAAGTGACATGATTTTAGGTGGTTATTGGCTTTAAAAACATAGTCCTATTATATTGGACTATAAGAATCAAGCAGTGAGGTTTGTGGTCAATGGGGAAGAGGTGGAGGTGAGAAATGGTAGAGAAACGGCTGAGCTAAAAGCCATTTCTGCTGAGTCTTTTCCTAAGTGTATGAAGGATGTTGCAGAAGTGTGGGTGGGGTACATGTCAGCAATACAAGGAGAAGTGGAGTTAGGACATTTAGCTGCTGTGCAAGGAGAGGCTATGGATGATTTGCACTATCCTGAATCTATACAAGCAATTTTAGATGGCTTTTCTAATGTGTTTGAAGTTCCTTAAGGATTTCCTCGTCAGAGGAATCATGAACATCAGATAGTCCTTGAGGAAGGAGCACAGCCAGTAAAACTTAGGTCCGATAGAGTGCCTCATTCACAGAAGTCAGAAATTGAGAGGCAAGTGAAGCTGATGTTGCAAGATGGCATCATTAAGCCTAGCAACAGTTCTTTTTCCTCTCCAATTATCTCGGTGAAGAAAAAAGACAATACATGGAGGTTTTGTGTGGATTATAGGGACCTTAACACCACTGGTTGCTGATTTGATAGATGAACTCCATGGTGCAAGATATTTTTTCCAAAATTGACCTCAGATATGGGTATTTCCATATCAGAATGAAGGAAGAGGATGTGCCAAAGACTGCCTTTAGCACTCATTTTGGTCATTTTGAATTCATGGTCATGCCATTTGGATTGACCAATGCACCTGCTATATTTCAGTCCTTAATGAACTTTATCTTTGGTCCATACCTTAGGAAGTTTGTTTTGGTCTTCTTTGATGACATACTGGTGTATAGTTCCAGTTTAGAAGACCATGAACAACATCTGAGGACAGTTCTGGATATACTTAGGGAAAATCAACTTTATGGGAAGATGAGCAAGTGTACATTTGCTCAATTTGAAGTTGAATACCTAGGTCACCTCATTTCTGGTGATGGGATGAAAGCTGATCCTCAGAAGATTCAAAGCATGTTGGACTGGCCTAGACCTAATAATGTGAAGCAACTAAGGGGCTTCTAGGTTTAACAGGTTATTATAGGAGATTTATTCAAGGGTATGGCATCATCAGCAAGCCAATGACTTCATTGCTAAATAAGAATAGCTTCAAGTGGAACACTTAAGCTGAGTCTGCCTTCTTGCGACTCAAAGAAACCCTTAGTCAGCCCCCAATTTTAGCATTGCCTGACTTCTCAAAAATGTTTGTGGTTGAAACTGATGCTAGTGATATTGGCATGGGGGCTGTGTTGATGCAAGAATGAAGGCCTTTGGCCTATTTTAGCAAGGCTTTAGGTCCAAGGAGTTTGGGATTATCAGCCTATGAAAAGGAATTGATGGCCCTTTCTATTGATATCCTTAAATGGAAGCATTATTTGGAGGGACATTCCTTAGTCACAAAGACTGATCATCAGAGTCTCAAACATTTGTTGGAACAAAGGATTTCCACAACAGCTCAGCAAAAGTGGATTGTCAAGCTGCTTGGCTTTGACTTTGAGATTCAATACAAGAAGGGCTCGACAAATAGGGCTGTTGATGCTTTATCAAGAATATATGAATGTAATGCAATTTCAGTGGTAGTGCCTGGCTGGTTGGAGGATGTTATGAGGAGTTATGAAGGTGATGAAGTGTCTCAGCATCTCATTGCCCAGTCACTTTTGGGACATCAGGTAAAGGATTATACTTTCAATGATGGTATAATCAGGTTTCAAGGAAAGATCTATTTTGGTTGCAGTGAGGAGAATAAGAAGCAGTTGATTGATGTTATGCATTCTTCATCAGTTGGTGGCCATTCTGGAGTCTTGGCCAGTTACCAAAGGCTCAAAAGGACTTTCTTCTGGCCTAATATGCAAGAGCATATTCAAAATAGGGTAAGGCAGTGTGAAGTATGCCAAAGGAATAAGCATGAAACCATTCCTTCTCCTGGCTTACTTCAACCCTTGGAGTTACCTGATAGACCTTTCACTCACTTGAGCGCGGATTTTATTGAGGGTCTTACTAAATCTGAAGGGAGATACTCAATACTTGTGGTGGTGGATAGGTTCTCAAAATTTGGGCATTTTATAGGACTTTCTCACCATTACACTGCTAAAAAAGTGGCAGAGGAATTCTTAGATAAAGTCTATAAAATGCATGGTTTGCCCTTGTGCATTGTCAGTGACAGAGATAAGGTTTTCACAAGCCATTTATGGAAGGAACCTTTTTCTATCATTGGAGTCAAACTCAATCTCAATTCAGCATACCATCGTCAGTCTGATGGTCAAACTGAAAGAGTTAACCAATGCCTTGAAATGTATTTGAGATGCTTCTCATTTCACAGGCCTAACAAGTGGTTTAACCACTTAGCTTTGGCAGCTTGGTGGTATATTACTAACTACCATACAACCATCAAAATGTCACCATTTGAGGCTTTATATGGTTTCAAACCACAAGGCATGGGTGAGACTATTGTCACAGAAGCAATTAGACATGGTGAGGTGTCTAGGCTTTTGGATGTAAGGCAAAGGCTTAATGCTTTGCTTAAAGAACAGTTGACTGTCGCAGTCAACAGGATGAAGCAATATGTTGATCATCACAGAACTGAAAGTGAGTTTTCTATTGGGGATATGGTGTTTGTGAAGCTTCAACCTTATAGACAACGGTCTGTTGCTCTAAGATAGAACCAGAAACTATCTCCTAAGTTTTTTGGACCTTATGAAATTCTCAAGAAGTTTGGCTCAGTAGCCTATGAACTTGCTCTTCCCGCTGGTTCCAAAATTCATCTAATTTTTCATGTGAGTCAGCTTAAGTTGCAGAAAGGAGATGGTGTGTTAGTTCAAAGAGATTTGCCTCAGATCAACAGTGAGGGACAGCTTATGGTTGAACCAGAAATTTTGTTAGACAGAAGATTGATCAAAAAAGGCAATAAAGGTATTGTTCCATGGATGATATCTTTGGTCTAATCTATCTAAAGAAGATGCTACATGGGAGTTGGCTGATGATTTCATTAAAAAAATGGCCAGACTTTAGTTGGATAGCTTGAGGAAAAGTTGATTTTCAAGGAGAGGGGAATGTTATGAAGAGAGGAATATTGTTCAGAAAAGTCCAAAAAGGTGTGCTAAGAAAGAATCCAACTTGAGCGGCTGTGTTGAGGAATTAAATGACACGCGAATATGCCATCCCTGTCAGAAGCCTTTGGAGCTCCGGATAAAGAAATTATCTATAAATAGACTGAGAATGGGATATTTTTAGTCATGCCAAGAATAGATATTTTGAAACTCTCTTTTCCCTCTCAAACTTTCCCCAATTCTTGTAACTGTCTTCTTCTTCTTATCAATTCTCTTCTAAAAACATCTTTTCTATCCTCAATCTTGTAATTCAGAGTTAGTTCATGAATAAAAGTATATTTGATTGAGTTGATATAACACTCACCTTGATAAGCCTGCCCTGGTATTCTTGGGTATTCACTAATTTATATCCAAGTTCTGCTCTACTGTTTGTTTTAACCTAAATGGTTTATATCAACGAAAAGTTTGCTTGATGTTTCTTTGGTCACTAAGCATGGATTTTGATTGCATCTTGAGGTTGAAGAACCAAATTTTTATTCAACAAGTTTGTTTTGGGTGGATAATAACTTTCAAAATTTTGATACAGGGTGGAAGTTCAGAGCGGTTGTACAAGTCAGTACATTCACAGGCAAGCGTTTTATCTTTATGTTTCATATGAATAAAGTTTAGTATAAGCTCGTTGTACAAAATGGTGTTTTTTTCTTTTTTCTGCTACTTCTCCTGGAAAAAAATTTCTTATTTCCTAATCCCTCTTCTTTGTGTGTTCAGATTTTTACATTGCCAAAAGATACCCTCCATCTATCTTGCGCATGACTGCAAGGGATTCACTGTAAGAATATGATCAATCATCAATGTCACTTGTTTGTTTTGGCGATGCATATTTAAGTCTATTGCTTAGCCAATAGCCATTTTTTCTTTCCAGATAAGTACCGTAGGAGAGGAGATGCAGTATAACCCTCGCTTGACCAAGGATGAGGTAGTTTATTTGGTTTCTTTTGTACTTAACGACCAAATATCTTTTGCTTGTTTTCTTTTATTCCTGTTTTTGGGGGGCCGGGATGGAAAACCAAGTATTCACTACTAGAAATATAGTTTGTTGCGACGAGACTTTTTGCGTCAGGCGTTTACCGTTACAAATAATTTGTCATTTGCGTCAAAAAGACATACCAACGCAAATAACTGTACGGCGTCGTTTCGTGATATGCATTTACGACCACTAATTACTATTTGTGTCAGCAAATTAATTCGCCGTGAAAAGGGAATTATATGCGATTAGCTTCAGTCAACGCAAGAAGTTTCGGCACAGATAATCAAAATTTGCGACGGTTTCGTTCGATGCAAAAGGTTTTGCCCCAAATAACCAAAAATTGTGATAGAATTCTCCCGTCACATATAAAGTTGATGCAAATGATCAAAATTGTATTATTAGTTTTGGTGGTGAATTTTCTCGCCGCATCCCGTAAAATAATTATTTAAAAAAAGAATATTTAATCTAAAGTAGTATGATATGGAGTTGGTGGGACTAGAACACAAACCCTCTCATTGGAAAAACAAATGTTATAACCAATACACCACAAGCACTTTTGTTTATCTTTGACTAAATATTGAGAACACAAAATAAGCCAGACGAGACTTGTATGTAGTATAAATAAAATATAAGGACTTACGTAAAACATTTCTTTTTCTTTTTAGCCCCTTTCTACATATTTCCCTAAATTCCCCAACACTAAAAATCCCACCCACACTAGATTGTTCCTGCTCCTTCTTCTTCAATACCCAGCCCCCATTTTTGTTAATCCCTACAAATTATAATCTATTTTCTTCAGAAACCTCGAACATGTTTAACGCTTTCTCCCTCACTAATGTCTTTTCCATCTCCAGCGACAGTCGCGACCGCTATTTGGTGTTGCTTCTCTGTCGCGATCCGGCCTTCTACCATATATCCGATTCGTATTTTTTTATGATTCTATCGACTGTTAAAATTTCTGTTAAATGTTTTGGGAATTAAACATTTTCCTTTTGTTAGTCCTCCTATCATTCTTTATTCTCTGGGTTTTTTTATTATTGTAATCTTTATCATTTTGAAATTGTGAATTAGGTATCTTTTCATTTTTTGACAATTTCTTTTGAAGTAATTAAAAAATTTCTTTCAATTCAAATTAAAGCAGAGTTAAAAAGGATACAACATTGACATCTCTGATTGTTAGAGTGGTTTTGTGATTGTTATTATTGTATTACTAGGAAGCATGTCAATAAATAGGTTAAGGCTCTGTTGTTAGAGTGGCTTTGAAACAAAATGGCTGCATATTTATTTGTGTTCATTTTTAAGAAACAATATGTATCTTTCTATGGATGAATGTTGCAGGTCATATGTGATTGTGAGGAATACTTTCGTTCAATATTAACATAACCCCCGTGACCTAGTTAGGACACATACCTTCATTAGCCTTTTTGGTTTGGGTATTATCCTCTTCCATTCTCGTTGTAAGTCCTTCATTTTTCATATTACTTTTGAGTTCTATATTGGATTTTTCTATCATTGGCGCCTTTTTAAGCCCAACTGGGCGGATACCCCCATGAAGGGGAGAGTAGCACCTCACAAGAGGAGGCCCTAGAAAAGGAGACAATTTACGGCATGCCCAATGTGCGGGGAGGGTATCGAGACCGTGTGCAGGACATTGCCCCACTGGGCTAAGGACCTTGTGATTATCATTTGCGCCTTTAATACTTGTATAACGGCTCTCTATCACCACTTTGCTGAATCAATCAGGACCCTCAATTCATTTGATCGTACGACTGACATTGTTATTAGATCAAGCGACTTGACAGTCTAAATTAGTTCGGCACGATGTTGGAAGCACCAAAACCAAAATGTTATAATCCTTGGAGGTTGAAAAATGAGTAGTTTGTATTTATGCAACATGTAAAGATATTTAATACTATAGCATACCTTTATTTTTATGCTGGGAAGATTGGAGGTAGAAGAAGATGGCAAAACATTTCCTCTCCTTTTCACTTGGTTTTGGTATGCTAAACTCCTACAGCTACTCACTGCAACACAAATTAAGCCATAAATTGTCTACTAAAACAGAGATTTTTGTTAAAATAAATGAATTATTATCATAGGAGGGATACAAGTGTCCAACTCGAAACCTTTAATTACGAGAGTAAATAGTGATAATGCTCTTATGAGTTTTCTGTTTCTTATTGTCTTCTTATCTCTGTTTTGAAGCTTATACTGGATCACTAAAAGGGATGGGGAAAAGATAGGCAGTGGGCTGGCTTTTATTGGGGTTGGTAAAAACCTTTGTCTATTATGGTGTCAGTTCTTTTTGTTGTATTTTATCTACAATGTGGGTCTAGGCAAGTTGGTAAATTTGGAATTCTTTAGTTGAATTTCCAACTTCTTATCTTTATAAAATGTAATGGATTAAGTGATTATTGAATTACAATAGTTTCTCTATTGCATGACCAGGTGGCTCAATTCTTGGATTGAGATTTGTGGATCTTCTGCTGGACTTGTTGTCTCTAACATAGTCATAAAAGGTGGACTTGAAACTGGTAACCAAAGGTAATTTCCTAAGGGTTTGTTTTTTCTTTGTCTCGTTCTCCTCTCAAGTATAAAATTAAATTTATTTACTTGTAACTTTGTTGTGTTCTGGTATATAGTCATATATTCAACTAATAAATACAACATCTGAGAATGAGCGATATAGTTGTCTCTTTAGCAGATTGAGTGCAAGATGCAGCGCTGACTTTACTATGAAGGAAGTGTATGCCTATTTAGTTTCTTGAATTTTGTGTTTTTGCATATTGTAATTTTGAATTCATAGGTCATACCAATATTAGACTTTTCGAGGGGCAAAAATGATTTTAATGTGTTAGAAATTTTCCATCTTTGATCATGAATTTGTTACTATTCCAGTGTCTTGGAACTTGTTGATGCTTCTATTCCATCACGACACATGGAACCATATCGCCAAACTATATTACAAGTTGAAGAGGTAAGTAAATCCTGCTAATCTAGTTATATACGTGAATTTCGTAAATATGGAATTTCAACAGTTACTTTAACGCTTCCTCTTCAATTGACATCATCCTTCCATTATTTGTTTATAATGCTCTATTACAACAATATTCATGAGAACATCTTATCTTTTTCCAATGTGATAATTTTGAACCTCCTGTTCTGAAATCATACGTAATATTTAACTTTTTCTGCAGGTTGATCATTTTTCTGGTCACGAGTAGTAGAAAGTGGACTAATATGAAGTTTTGATTGAGTGCAAATTGGAAGCATTTTGATTAATATGTTATTTTAGATACAACTATTGCTTTTTGTGTTTTGAAAAACCATATGGACAGGATTTACCAATAGAGTTTAACAAGTTTCCTATTTAATGGCTTCTTCAACTAATGATCACGACTTAATTTGTATAAATGGATACTAGGCATTTTGAATGGTTGTATTATATTGTTTTGGTATAATATTGTTTATAGGTATTAGTGTAATATTTTATTCATTGTTGTATGGTTTTTGCTGGATGATTGTATTAATTAATAATTTATAAAATAACTACCAAAAAACGTGGACAACAAAATTACTGGCGTTGGGCTTGCATTTTTGCAACGGATAAGATTTAATATTGATATCACTTATTGTGTCGATAAATATTATTTTCGACAAATTGTCCCATTGCAAATAAAATAAATATAATTTTATTATATCATTTACGACGGTAAAAAACTATTTTCGACAGATTTTGCCATTGTAAAAAATAATAAATAGAATTTTATTATAATACTTGCGACGAGGAAAAACTATTTTCGACAGTATCTGAGGTGTCGCATAACATTCTTTTGTGTTGTTTATGGCGTCGGAAATTATAAGCGACGCAAATACTAGTTGTTTTTGCTAAGTTTTCACGTCGGAAAAAAAGCGTCGCAATTAAAAAAAATTTGTTTCTGTAGGAGACATTCAAAACAATCATGCAAAGTAAGCATATTTTGTCTATATTCTTACTATTGTTAATTCTTATTTCCATAATGCAAATTCCATCTTTGGAGAACCTTGCAGATATAAATCCTATTATTTCTTCTAATGTTAGATCTGAACTTGTCATATCCAAAAATGATGGATGTAGCAGTACCGGCAAACATGGTTTGTGGATTGCAAGATGTGGAATCTAACTCTCAATAATGTTTCTTTGAAGTAGAATCCCATGCAGTCGCAGGGTTCATTATAGTCTATAGATATAGTGAAATCAGGAAAGATAAAAAGAGCTGAATATGCCACATTGTGGCGATCAGTGAATAAATTGAAGTACTGTCCCTACTCTCTAGAAGATCACTCTCTTCAGATTTTTACTGAACTTACCTGGCTCTAATATTCTCAATGGATTTTCCAGTGTGTCATTTTCTCTTTAGTGTCTCTTTGTCTATTCATGTTCCCGTTTACTATTTATTTCCTTAATTTATTTCTTTTGTCTTCTCTATCTGTCTTGTAGTACTTGTTTTTGTTTTTATTTTTATTTTTTGTTTGTTGTTCCGTGCTTCTTTTCTTGTATTTATTGCTCGTCTCTCTCTGGTATTTACTAAGGAAAACAAAAAATCCCAATATCCTTTACTCATTGAATCTTCTGATCAGAATATAAAGCAAGCAGGGTTTAACATTGTGGTTAAAATTCTCTCTGACAAAAGGCAGAATGTCAAAGCTTTTACAACTACCATGACCCAAGCTTGGGGGCAACCACAGGGAATAAAATTTTTCAGTCTTGACACAAATATCCTCCATTGCAATATCCCACTAGGAAAAGATCTGGAAGTGATACAGAAAAAATCGCCTTGGAATTTTAGGGGAGCACATTTGGTTATCAAGGATTGGCCGTCGGATTGCACCTTTGAAGAAATCAATTTCTCAGAGTCATCTTTTTGGATCCAAGTATATAATTTACCCCCAAATAGAATGAACTATACGAATGCGGTGAATATAGGCAATTTTGCAGGGACTTTCCGCAGATTCGATGTCGGGGAGTATGTCATAGGGAGAAGGAAATTTATGAGGATCAGAGTAGATATAGTGCTAGCAGAGCCCCTCAAAACTGGGTTTTTTTTGGAATGGATTGGATTGGAGAAAAAATTAATAAAATTTGTTTATGAAAGACTAGCAGATTTCTGCTATAATTGTGGGATTATAGGGCATTCAAAAATGGCTTGTACCAAGAGTAAAAGAACGGTGGAATCACCGGTTAATCTCGAGGCAGAATTCAACCTTTCTATGAGAAGTTTCGGTAGTGGTTTGGTAAGTGATCCTTCGGTACCAGGCCATGTTCATCGTCATTTGTTACCTCAGGGAGAGGCGAAGGAAACTGCGGTTGTACCGGAAGAGGAAAGGTCGGAGGACGATGGAGTCGCGCTTGTTCGGAACAAAGGTCTTCAATCAACCAGTGGTGGTGATTTGATTTTGATGGAAATTGACAAGTCAAAACCGCCGCTAACGGAGTCAGATTACGGTAACGACGATCTAAATGTTAAGATATTTTCATCTTCTGAACCACCCCCTCTAGTGGGCCCACAAGAGCCTATTACTCAGCCCAACTCTAGAACCTTAGATCAGCCATCTTCGAAATCCATAGAAGGTCCTATACTTTTTACCCTAACAACCCCTCTGCCCAGGCCCATTTCTCTTAATAAAAGCCCTTATCCTGTTTTACTGACCCAAAAAAAAACCCAAGTTACATGAACCTACAACCCAAGACTATTTCTCCAACAACAATACCCAAATCTTAGCACAAACTACTGAACCCGAACAACTCCAATCTGAACTTCATACACACCTGGATATCTCAAACCTGCTGTCTAATTTCCATATTTCCTACAACCCGTTAACCTCCCTCTTATCGCTGAAAGAAATTACTACTCCTGTGTCAGAATTTGTTCATCTGAATGAAGATGTTGGTGGATCCAGTGGTGAACATTCAATGTTGGAGTTTGAAAAGACAGTCGTTATTCGTCGCAGATTCATCAAGATTAAGCAAGATGCTAGGAAAGGATCGGTACAAAACTTTTTCAAGGAAAAACGGAAAGGTGGAGGATTCGGTTGGGATCACGATTGAAGAGTTGTCATCAGAGGATGAACGGGAGGGGGCCAGCGCAGGTAGTGTTCTTGCTAATCCTTCTCTTAGTTCTGTTATTGTCTCTGAATCAGCTGACCCTAGCTGTAAAAAAATGGCGGGCCCATTACTGGCCCTAAATTCCAAATGATTTTGCTGTCTTGGAACTGCCGGGGGTTGTCCCGCTCGTCGGCGTATAGAGTTCTTAGGGAGATGATTCATACTCATAAGCCTTTGTGCCTTTTTTATGTGAACTTAAATGTCAGTCCAAGAGTAAAATTTATCATATTCTTCAATCATTGGGGTTTCCCAACTATGCTATTGTGCCTTCTGTGGACTTTGTTGGTGGATTAGTGTTAGCTCGGCAGGCTAATTTAGTGCTTGATGTTTTGGTTGAGAGTGACTATCTGATTAATGCTTTGATTTCTTCCCACCCTCTTTCTAATCCTTGGCAAATTACTTGTGTTTATGGCCCTCCCCAATCTAGGAATAGAGGGAATTTCTGGAATGACCTCAAAGTCATTGGTGACTCTTTTCTGGGTCCTTGGTTAATTATTGGAAATTTTAACTCCATAGCCTCTCAAAAGGACAAAGTGAAGGGGTAGGGCTTTTGTCTCTGGCAGCAATGATCTGGGGAATTTCATGGATATTATATGATTGATTGATGCTGGCTATCAGGGTCTTCCATTCACTTGGAATAATAAAAGAAAGGGTAGAGCAAATATTAAGGAAAGATTGGATAGAGGTATTTTTAATTCTCAGTGGTGTGCTCTTTTCCCTAAAGCTAAGATTACTCACTTACCTGCTCTTAAATCTGATCATAATCCTTTGCTTTTAAATACTACTCCTGTGTATTCTCAAGGGCCTAGGCCATTCAGATATGAATCTGTTTGGACTAGAGATCCTATGTCTCAGCTTGTCATTGATGATGTGTGGAATAATTGTATTTTTGGCCCTGCACATCTTCACCTTTCTCTGAAAATTCATAAGACTACTTCTGCTCTTAAATTGTGGAACAAAAAATTGCTTTGGTAATAATCAGAAGTCTATAAAAAAAAACATTTCTGAGATTACTTTCCTTCAGTCACTTGATCAAAATGCCACTGTTATATCCATTTGAGAATGTTAAACAAGGTGATTTGGCTGAGATGCTGATAAGGGAGGAGAACTTGTGGAGAGATAAAGCTAAAGTCAAAGGTATGGAATTGGGTGATGCAAACTCAAATTTTTTTCATTTAAATACCTTGATTAAGAGAAGAATTAATAGAATAGACCACATTCAAAGAGATGATCTCTCTTGGGAAACTAGATTGGCACAAAATTGGTGACCTTTTTCAGCAATATTATGCCAATCTATTTTCTTCTTCTATACCTGTTTACCTTTCTAATCTTATTTCCTCTTGTGTTTCTGAGGCTGATAATGACTACACTGCTCTGTTCCATCTGAAGATGAGATAAAGAACACTGTTTTTGCTATGGATGATGGGAAAAGTCTTGGGCCAGATGGTATGTCTGTATCTTTCTTTAAGACTTACTGGTCTACTGTTAAGAGGGATTTTATTGCTTGTATCCAATATGTTTTTTGCCACTGGGGTTTTGAAAAGTCAGACAAATAATACTTTCATTGCTCTCATTCCAAAAAAAGACCATCCTACCAAGGTAGAGCAGTTTAGACCCATCTCACTTTGTAATGTGACCTATAAGGTGATTACAAAGATTCTTGCTACCAGGATCAAACCTCTCCTTGATAAGATTATATCTCCTGTGCAATCTGCCTTTGTCCCTAATAGAATTATTTCTGATAATTCTATCCTTAATCAGGAAGTGATGCATTATCTTAACAAAAAAAATAGGGAAGTTGGGATTTATGGCTCTCAAGATTGACATGGCTAAGGCATGTGATAGAGTGGAATGGGGGGTTCTTAAAATTATTTTACTAGGTCATGGTTTCTCTAATTCAGTTGTGGATCTGATTATGTCCTGTATTTCTTCACCTTCTTTTTCTGTGATCATTAATGGGTCTCCCTATGGTAAAATCATTCCTTCTAGAGGCTTAAGGCAAGGTGACCCCATTTCCCCTGCCGTATTTGTCATTTTTTTTTATATCCTTTCTAGGATGTCGAGTGTTGCTGAGCAGGATGGTCTTATTCATGGGGTTAAGATTTGCAGGACTAGTGTCCCCATTTCCCATCTCATGTATGCTGAAGATTTAGTCATCTTTTGCAGGGCAAATGACCAAGAGGCTGATAATGTGCTTAAGTGTCTTTCAAATTATTGTTCTTGGTCTGGTCATGAGGTAAATTCTGCTAAATCCTCCATTCATTTTAGCAATAATGTCCTTAATTCTGATAAGGATCTTATTTGTGCCAAATTGCATATGAATCCTTGTAATCATAAGACCAAACATTTCGGGCTTCCTTTTTGTAAACCTTCTTCAAAAAAATTAGCATTTTCTAATCTTATTGATAAGATTTCTGGTAAACTGAGTGGTTGGAAACTTAAATGTTTGAGTCAAGCAGGGAGGGGTGTGTTAATTAAATCTGTGTTGCAAGCCTTACCTGCTTATACTATGCAAACTATCTCCATTCCTGTTTCTATTTGTGATGTCATTGATAGGAAGATTAGGAAATTCTGGTGGGGTTTCAAGGATGATGATAGTAGGCATATTTATTTGAAAACTTGGGACTCTTTATGTCTCCCTAAAGAGCCTGGAGGGTTAGGTTTAAGAAATGTTTTTATATTAATCAAGCTTTCAATACTAAGCTTGCTTGGCTGACGTGTACCGATCAGGATAAGGTTTGGGTGAAACAGCTTAAAGCTAAGTACTTGGGTTCTGATGAGCTTTTCAATGCGACTTCTTTTAAGGGGCAGGCTTCTTGGGTGTGGCAGGCTGTTTGGAAGAGCAAATATGCTCTTAACAAAGGGTTGTGCTATCAGATTGGTAGTGAACCTTTAATTAGTATCTGAAATCAGCCTTGGATTCCTGGGGTGGTGGGATATAGAACTTCTCAGCTGAATAGGGATCCTGGGGATCCTTTTTGGGTTAAGGACCTTATGCATACACACACCACTGCTGGGAATGAACCTTACATTAGGAATATTTTTCTGAAGAAGAAGCTAGAGCAATTATACAAATTCAAATTCCATCTAGAATGGAACCATCTACCCATGGTCGGGCTCCCTCCAAGTCAGGGAAAATTCTCTATAAGGTCTTCTTACAGAGTCAACCAGCAATGGAGGTACACAAACAACTCTTCTGTTCCTAGAAGTCTTTGTAAAAGACTTTGGCATGCTAAATTACACCCTAGGCATAAACACTTGTTGTGGAGAATGTTGTCTAATATTATGCCTACCAAAGTCTGGTTAAAAAACATTGTAGAGTTAGATAGTAACCTATGTGTTATCTGTAACTCTCAGCAAGAGGACTTGGAACATATTTTTTTGAATTGTGATCTTGCTAAATTGCTATGGTGGAAGTCAAAGTGGAATATTACATTGGAAGCTTTCAAAGATTGGGATATTGAGAAATGGATTCATCTTGTCATCCAACATGATCTTTTTATTCCTTTGGAATTAGTTGACCTTAATCTATTTACTAATTTTGCTTTACTTATCATGGAAAATATTTGGATGGAAAGGAACAATATACATTTTAAAGGTAAGAAGGGTAACTGGGAGAGGATTAGTGATCATATAAATTCTCAATCTCCTTCTTATTGTAGAGCTGCTATGAACAGGGGTTGTAAGGTAAAGAGAGTTATTATCCCAAACTGCTGGGCCAGACCTCCTCCCAACTTGTATAAGATCAATTTTGATGCTGCTTTCTTCAATGGAGCATTCACTGCTGCAGCAATAATCAGAGATGCTAGGGGTGAGTTTAGATTGGCAGCCACTTGTTCAGGATATGTACAGGATGCCTTTACTGCTGAGGCAAAAGCTGCTTATCTAGCTATTACAGTAGCTGCAAAGTGCAACATGGAAAGGATTATAGTTGTAAGAGATGCAACGAATGTGATCTCCTCCTTGAGAGGCCAAAGGGATGCAGAGGAATGGCAAGCCAGAGTAACAACAAATCAGTGCAAACATAAGATGAGCTTGTTTAAACACTGCAACATTCAGCAAGTTTCAAGGAATAGCAATGGAGCTGCTCACAGTTGGGCAAAATGGGGGAAAACAAACCGTCGAAATGGGATTGTAAATCTTTCTGTATTGCCAAATGATGTATTTTGTGACCATGAATCTTCTGGTCTGGGAGTTGAACTTCTCCCAGCTTGTAATTCCTATTGAATTAATGATTAAGTTGTTCTTCATAAAAAAAAATAAAAAATTTGAAGTACTGTCAAAATTCCAAGTCAAGGAAAGTAAGTGGCCGTTGGCTTATCACTTTCAAACTTGGACCATAGTGTATATATGCAGGGTTTGTGGTTTGGCACTTGAATTCTTTCTCGTGTCAACAAATATATATATGACATGTTTTTTCCCATATTGTGAATTGTTTTTATCAGAATGACTATACTTTGGGAGAAACGGTGTTACATGACATTGTTTTTGGGCGGAGTGTTTTTTGGCATCAACGAATTCCTAGAATCCGTCTTTCCTGAAAGATGGATTTTAAGACTCTATCTTTGTTTGAATTGGCATATGGTTTTGAAATCAACCACATAAGATAAAGACGGATTCAGGGAATCCGTTTTCATATCCCATTTTTTAATTTTTTTTTATAAAGAATTTAGTAAAAGTCTCATGAGATGTATGTTTTTTGGGGTTGTTAGCGTATTTTTTTTTATTGTTATGCCTTGATAGGTTTTTAGGTTTTGTATGGTTAGTTAGGGCTAGTTTAAAGAAGATAAATTAAACCCATTGAAGATATAAAAACATAAACTCTTGTGCATTTTTTAGACGAAATAATACAATTTATTAATGCACTTAGAATAATGCATCAAATTGTTTAAGTCAATACAACTAAAAAAGTCACCGGGAGCTACTTTTCGGGGATATTGAATTATGTTAATTGGGCAAGTTTTACGATTGTGGTCAAACTCGTGGCACTGTCCACACGTTTGTGGCCTTTTTGAGAATTGTTTTCCATGTCCATTACTATTTTGAATCTCCTAGTTTGATTTCTGCCTGGTTTTGGATCTTTCATGTGTTATGGGTAGTGAACCAACTCAAATTGTACAGGCCTCCAATGACTAGGAGTGTTCATGGTTCGGGTTGGTTCGGTTTTACACATTTTTTAAACCAAATCGAAATATTCGGTTTGAAAATTTTGAAACCAATCTCAAACTGATGCATTCGGTTTGGTTTGGTTTAGTTTGGTTTTTCGGTTTTCGGGAGATACAAAATATATTTATTATAAAGTAAAAATAATTTTTTTAATATAATAACTTAGCTGCTAAAATATAAAAGAAATAAGACTACTATTTTCACAAGTTAAACACAATAAAAAAATAAAATAATGAAACATAAATTCTCGATTCTTAAATTTCAATATAAAGTAAAAGTAATACAATTTGTTTTATACAATTACCTAACTACTAAAAATATAAAGAAATATGTCTATTGTTTTTCATCAATTAAACACAACAAAAAAACAAATTAATGTAATATAAATTCTTGATACTGATTCTTGAAATTCAAACAAATTACTAAAAATTTATCCTATGAGGAAAAAAATAAAAAAAAGTACAAAAATACAAAAATTACTTCATTATTAGTTCCAAAGTAAAACAAAAACTTTAGATTAATCTAAACCACATACAACACATGGCTCTTCAATCTTTTTCTTTAGTACTTGAAGAGTTTACTTGTCATGGTATAAATAACAAGTTCAATATGTTTTATTACAAAAGCGTTCTTTAATATGTATATGGTTTGGTTCGGTTTGGTTTGGATTATAAAAAAAAATTAAACAAAATCGAAAGTTCAGTTTTAAATTAGTCCAAACCGAAACCAGTCTAATGCACCGCTCAAACCGAAAAATCAGTTTGGATCAGTTTCGTTTGGTCGGTTTCGTTTTTTCATGAATACCCCTACCAATAACTCTCATCCAGTACCGAAAGGAGGATGAACTCGTATGTCTTCATTTAGTTCTCCATTGAATACACCAATGGAAATATGACTACAAAAAAAACTACCTGTTAGGACGAACTTTTCGTGACGAAGTCATTTTTCGTTACGAAAGGTATACTTTTCGTAACGAAATTCGGAATCGTTACGAAAAGTTGACCTTTTGTAACGAAAAAAAAAATTTCGGCACTAAAAGTAGTAGTTTCATTACGAAGACCTTTCGTAACGAAAACACATTTTCGTCAAGATAGGTATAACTTTTCGTGACAAATACCTTTTTCGTTACGAAATGTCAACCTTTCGTAACGAAATAAAAGTTTGTCACGAAAAGTTTCGTCTTAAATTTTATTTTATTTTTTGGTAAGAAAATACATATATAAGTATGATATAATTTGGAATATAATTTTAATTTTTATATTTGTTTAGTCTTTATATTAAAAGTATTACTAAAAAATAGTATATATGCAACTAGAATAATTTTATTCTTATTTTTTTATAACAACTTAATACACAAATACATTGACGAAAATGTATTAATTTTAATTTAATTCATAAAAAAAAAAATCACAACACAGAGAGAAATTAAAATAACTAAAGGTTCAAAATACAAAACTTCATTATAAGAAATATAATAGGAACAAAAAGTAAAAAAAGACCAACGTAGCTCAGTGGGTAAGTGCATGACATACAAGTTGGAGGTCTTGAGTTCGATTCCCACTTCGATGAAAATGTGGATACTTTATTCAACATTATTGTAGGGGGGCTCGGCTCGGCTCGGCTCCATGGTTTTAAATTTTAAATTTTTTGTAAAACTTTTAGTAACGAACTTTGATACTTTTAGTAACAAATATTTCGTTACGAATTCCCACCTTTCCTAACGAAATTTTTTCGTTACTAAAAATAAAGATTCGTTAGGAAAGACCTTTAGCGACGGGGCTCTCAGGACGAACTTGGTGACGAAGGAATTTCGTTACTAAATGTCTTTAGTAACGAATTTTTTGACCTTTCCTAACGAATTTTTTTTTTACTAAAGGTCTTTTTTTTTGTAGTGTATACTTTGTTGCATCCTCACGTATGGATTTCACAAAATGAATTCTCGTGCTTTACGTTTATAGGCTTTCCATTAATCCCAAACATTTTTTAGAATGAGGTCAGATAATTCATTGAATCTTTCTTGCGAATATGAAAATAATGCACAAGTTTAGAGAATATCATTTCAACTAGTACTTTGAGTGGCAATGTTCTTGATTTTTTCAGAACGTTGTTTAGTGTTTCAGACAAATTGGTTGTCATACACCTGTAGTGTTTCCCCTGTCATAAGCCAGTTCCAATGCTCATTGTTGTATTGGCATAACCAATTGTATGTGTAATGTCCTTGTGTTTAATGATGTCCAATGACAATTCACATTTTATTTTCTTTTTTTGTATATTAGCTCGCCATAGAAGATCTTTAAGCTCCTTTTTTCTTGAATGTACTATGAAATTTTTATCGGAAATGTCAAAGACAGTACTTTTTAACCGCTAGAAATGGTTTCCATCCGTCCACATTTTGCACCGCATTGAGAAGGCTCTTATATCGATCAGCAATCAAAGCAATTTTAGTCATCCGTATGACATATTTTCGGAGGTTCTGCATAAACCAAGACCATGTCTGGGCAACCTCCGCTTCTACTAAGGCAAATGCTAGGGGCAGTATGCGATTGTTAGCATATTAAATTTTATCAGACTGAATTAGTCGAGTAACATATCTGAAAAAAATAATTTAACCTATAATAGTACTGTTCAATCTTCATTTTAAAAAAATCACCCCGAGCTCTTGTGTTTTTATGTAAGCCCTATGTGGACGTGGACTGATTTTGTGAGAGAAGAATATAATACTACCAGTCTACCATCCTGTTTCAAAATATTTTTTAGTTATCATTTTTTATAGAAAAAAAAAATATGATAGAATTTTAGAGCTAAAAAGAGCATCATAAGATGAAATAATAAAGAATAAAGAAAACTCTAGTCTAGAGTCTCTAGAATTAACGACAAGCAAAAGGCTATCAATAAAGCCCTTAGAAAAGTACAAGTCCATATCCAATTCAAAAAAGAAAAAAATATAGTAGAGCAAAAATATCTTGCTCAAAATCAGAAAAAAAAATATTAGAATCTTCTAGAAGCCCAACACTCTATATAAACCACCACCATCTTCCTCCACATCATCTCCGACTTGACCATTGTGTACAAAAAAAATAAGCCTACTTTAAAGCAAAGAAATTGAAAAGGGAAAATTCTTATATAAAAGGATATTGTGATTTAAAAATAATTATATCATAAATTTGTTTCTCTCCTCATGATATAGGGTAATTAATTATATCATAAATTTGTTTCTCTCCTCATGATGTAGGGTAGTGATGTGGTTTATTTTGAACCACTAAGTTCAATGAACCTGATCCATTGAAAAAAATATCCTCTATCTTTTATAAATATTATTATAAGATGTGAAAGTCCAAGGAACAAACAAAGAGTATAGATTAATCCTACATTATTGAATTATTTTGAAGGTATACGTAAAATCTTATCACTCAACTATAAAAGTTTATTTTTTATTGTTACACAAAATTTAAAATTGAAACATTTAATTTAAACGTTTCAATAAGACAAATGAAATATCCAAATTCGAATAGAGAAAAGATTTAATGAAAAATTAAATGAAACTTTTAAAAAGAGAAAAAAGAAAAACCGGGTGTATGAAAAAGTAATGAAAGTTTTAGTATTAAGACTTGGAGGCGTTGATTGGTGGAGTTGGAATGTTAGTAAATGACCAAACCTATCTCATCATATAATTACGTCACAACTTCAGTATTATGGCAAAAAAATTTCTGTCTCCATGTGTGTTTCCAACCAATCACAATTCATTATGTATATGTATAATTGGAAAAAATATTTATATAGTAAATTTTAATTGGTTGGGGACAGGATTGAGGACATGAATGGGGATAGAGGATTTTCACCCCAGTATTATACAATACTTATAATTAATAGTCTTTTTGTTTTTAATGAATCTTATAATTAATAGTCTAGTTATGATATTAACAGTGTTTTGTTTTATTAATACTTTGTTTAAATATCTTTGGATATTTTGTTTTAATATGGGAGCAATCCAAAAATATGAAGTAAATAATTGCATAGACAAATTAATATTATTAATCTTTGACTCGATAAAATAAAACATAAAACTCTTGAGTTTACATCACTGAGACACCATAAAATAAAGTATAATTTTTTATGCACTATATTTATCTATAGAGACTAGACTCTCTTTGTAAATCAAAGCATTCTCCTGATAATATGGTGAATAAATATCATATTCTTGAATTTCTTCAGTGTTGATATTAAGAGAGAATAACTGCCAATGATCGTATTTACAAAGTAGTCTATCATTTTTCCAAGCCAATATCGGAATATCAATGTGCCAGAAAGGTCCTATATGATAACGTTCAATCCAAGAATCTTGGACACCGTATTCCTTCATAATCCATATGTCAAAATATTGATCAACCGAAACATCAATAGAATATGAAGAATATGGGAATAATATTAAAGTGAGATATCCATCCAGGGATAAAAGAACACTCCTTGGATAATTATCCATCCCAAAACATTCGGGATCATTTATAATTGGGTCGGGGAATGAGATTTCCTTGCACACCTCTGTAGCCATATTGAAAGATATTATCCCCAACATCCCTGCACCGTTAAGCCAATGGAAGCATCCATTAAATAGAAGGTTAAAAGAGTAAGTATATCCAATTTCTAGTTGGAAAATATCATCCAAAAGCCTCCAGGTGTTGCTCCTTAGACTATATACTTGAAATTTGCACAAACCGACATTACCAATCCTAAAGTTTTCATGTTTGACAACCTTATAATCATCGGTGATTTGATCGTATCCAAATCCACAACCTTGTAAGCTATCTTCTCTTGATCCAGGAGGAGAGTCAAAAGGGGGGCATATGGGGAGTTTCTTAAATTGATGCAGTGCGGGATTAAACAAAGTAAATTTAGTATATTCTTCATCATTCGTACAAACGCAAATAATGCCATTGCAGGAGGCCACAAGCCTCATGTGACCGAAATAATCACTTGCGGAGGAAACATCTAAGTGAGGAGCAACAATAGAGTTAAGTGATATATCATCAGATGAATGGAATGAGAGTACGCATTTATTCTCTGCTCGAATTTTTTGATGGATCATTATTCGCTCATCATCATCCTTTGCCAACCTCAGATGCATATCCGTAAAACGACGACTATCGATCAAAATAAGCCAATTTTTACTAACGCACCTGAATCTGATCAGTGATTTTACGGGCAATCTTAGCAGGATATGTATGATTATATCTTCAGGTAGATACATCCACACCTCCATGGATTGATGGATTCTACAATTAATTAGGAGGGAAAGAGAATTAATTTGCAAAGCAATCTAAAATGAAGTGTATTAAAAATAAACATATTCCGAAATGTTAAAAGAAAAATTCAAAATTGAATTCTTTTATTAGAAGATAAAAAGTGGATTTAAACATTTATGAATTTTCTTGGCCACAATGAATCAAAGCTCATGTTTTTTCCTAAAATTAATGTTATACAATTTTAGATATTATTTATCAAAAAACCATACATGCATATTTTGAAATTCTTGAAGAAAATAACGAAATTTAAATCAATGAAAACTCAGGCGTACCGTGAATTTGATCAGTGACAGTTCCTGGTCGGAATATGATGGTTGATGGAACGTTTTATAGTAAGAAACTTTTGATATGAACTTGGTCCATTTGGGTCTTGTGGTTCAAAACTGACCACGTCGTCACAAAGTTGTCTCTTTCTTAAGTTTTGTGGTGATGTGGCCAATTACTGAACCGCACGGTCGAATGGACCTGGTCCCTATCAAAATTATCCATCCATCCAACAACCCGAATTATATGGAACAGGTTCATTGTACCTTGTGGTCTAAAATTGATTACATCACTAAAGATGAAGATATTTTTTCAATATAGTGATGTCGGTTCTAAACCATAAGATGCACATGAATCTGATACATATCAATTTTTTTCCAACAAGCATATGTATTTTAATTTTTTTTCCCGTGGCCTAGAGTGTCCACAACGCATGAAAAACAAATATTATTGATCACTAAAGACGTGGCGTGTAAAATTAAAAATAATTATGATATGGATCAAGTCTATTGGAGCTCGCAGTTCAGAACTTGCCACGTCATCTCAGAATAAGGAAAGAGATAACTTTGTGATGACGTGGTCAAGACTGATCCACAAGATCCACATGGACTGGTAAGTAGTGTCCTTTTCTACCCTTTACTAGCTTTATGAAATTATACATTGTATTGTGGTTTACATTTTTTACATAAATTTATTTTGGTTTCATTTATCACATAAATTTATTTTGGTATGTTGAAGGTCATGCTTGGTGCGATTATCAAGTGTTTACTTGCTATCCGTTATGTCACGAGTTCAAAACCTGAAAACAATATCTTTATGAAAAAAGCATAAAGGTAAGGTTGCGTATATCGGGACCTTCCCCAAACCCTGCTGATGCGGGAGTCTTGTGCACTGGGTACGGTATTTAACAAAGTGAGCTTCCATAGAAAAATGTAAAGTAATTTATTTTAGGAAAATTCTTATATATACCAGATATATGTGGCACTTATGATTCAGAACTGACCAAATTATTACTAAGTTGCCTCTTTCTTAATTCTATTTTGATGTGGCTAGTTCTAAACCACAAAGTATAATAAACTTGATTCATATCATAATTATCCATATAATTATCATCAATTCTCTCATTGGATAGACAGAAATAGCCCGGAAAATTGAACATGTGGGTTGTGCATGATTGAATTACGTTAGTATTTTACAGTTGACTTAAACGGAAGGCCAAAGCTTACATTATAAGTGAAAACTGAATGTTTATTATGCACCTGCAGAACATATTAAGTCGACAGATCACTTAATTCAACGGATCACTTAACTTAATTATTGAATACAAAAAAAAAATCATAGTTTTTAAATAGATTGAATAATTGAAAATTACTATAGTCAGTTATTTATTTATATTTAAAATAGCATTCACCGAATCAAGAGATTATACGATTTACTTAAAATTACATTTGCAGAATCAACTAATTATACAATTTACTTAAAACCACATCCGTCGAATAAAATTATTATATGATTGAGATAATTTTACACATGCACACAAAAGCATAGTCCGCTCTAAGTCCTTTATTGCTCCCTAACTGTTTTTAGTGCAAAACTAAAATTCCAAAAAATAAAGTAGTAATGAAGTTTTAAAAAAAAATACTTTTCTGATTACCGTATCCAAATATTTTTTTTTACCAGACTAATTTGATCAAAGTGAAAATTTAAAACTTTAATTACATAGTAAATATTTTTATAAATATGCAACAATTGGAGTTTCTAAAACTTATAATTTAAAGGAAATGACATTCTCCATTATGACACAGATCTTATCTGAATTCATAAATAAATATCTAATCAGTTTTTAACTTGTGTCGTAAATTTCATATATATCAAATGTCAACTCCTGCTAACGTTGGATTGCCTTCTTAAAACCAACATTAGGGCCATAGGATGCCTGGAATGGATTTAGTTGAGACTCAAGGAATTTGAGTTGGTGTTGTAGAAACGTTTGATGCTTCTTTTGTTTGCACAATGTTTGCCTTTCTTTAGACGAAATCATATCAAATTTCATGTAATTTCAGGTAGAACATGTTTTGTTTCGTATAGTAAGGAATAACAAATAAGTCATAAAAAATAATTTATTTTCATTGATGGAATTATTATTCTCTAAAATTCATTTGTTGTTCCGCACATGGGCGAAGACCGGGGGGGGGGGGGGGGGGGAGGGCCCCAATATTTTTAAAAATACTACTATTTATCGAAATTTTATATGTATTATGAAATTTTTTATCAGTTTTTCCCCCAAGAACTTTTTTTTGCCGTTTTTATCACTTGAGCTCTGTAGTTCTATATACTGTTGCAGTTTCACTCCAATACCAAATTTTTAGCTTCGTCCCTAGTTCCGCATGTATGAAAAATGCTATATCGTGCATCTAATTTTAAAATATTTTGTACGGATTACAATTTATTCTTTGATGAACAAGTTTTGTGATTTAGAATTTTTTGTTTGCGTTGAAATGTGAACGCATTACCAATACTATTAAGATTTAGGTGTTCATCAAAGTCGAGTTCATCATATTGTTGCCAAGGGTACTACTAGACCTTTGATTAATATATTTTTTTACCACACGTGTCACACTAGCATTTTTTTTTTTACCTTATATTATGCTTTTTCACACCATGTGTGACAAATATTTCATGTTTTTCACCATCAACGGTGTAGTGCCTAATATTCGCTCTTCATATGGCAAGTGTGAAGTACTTAATTATGGGACTGATAGTGTGAGACCATATCCATGATGGATTGGTATATAAGACATGTCTAAATATTTATGGTTATTTTGGTATATTATTTTTGGCATAACGAGTTTGATAGCTAAGTATGTGATAATAAGTGTTAGCAGAAGTATGTCTTTAAATTATTAAAAGATATATAAGATGAACATAAACATCTATGATTACCTCATGTATTCATTTTAATATAGCGAGTTCTCTCTCGAGCCAGCCGAGCTTGAGGCGTGACAGGTAGCATTCAACCAATAGTAAGAACAAGAAAAAAATCAACATGGTTTGCTTCTCAACAAAATATACCACAAAAAATTTCTTGAATAAATGTATATATCCTCCATTGAATGTTGTGAAGAACATATATAGGAGTTAAAACTACATGAAAATGAATAATGTGATCAGGGACAAAGGAATTTTGTTTTGGTTGAGGGCGAAAAAACTGCAACAGTATGTCGAATTACATATAAAAACTGTAAAAAAAATGTTGGGGGCAAATTTGATTAAATATTCTGAACTACATATAAAATTTACTATATCTAATACTCCCTTCATTCCTAAATACATGACTCTTTAGACAATTTTAGAAAATTAAGGAACTTGTCATTTTCACCGAAAGTTCCAATATTACCCATCTCTCACTTCTATAGCATAAAAAGAGAAAGTAAAAAATAGGGATGGCAGAGGCCACAAATACAAGAAATGTCGAGGGTATAATTGGAATAAATTGTTGACAACTAATAGAAGAGCCTTAAACGACAATTAATTTGGATATCTATAGATCTCTTAAACAACAATTAAATGGGAATGGAGGGAGTAGGATTTTTAAAAATCTCTGGGGCAACGGCCTCCACCCGCCTCTCCTTATCTTCGTCCATGTTTGTGATAGTAAAGAAATTTATAAACTAAGACAAATAAATTAAACAAAATAAATTAAAGATGTCATTTTTATGAAATAAAAATATATGTATGAATGGACTATGACACATCTAATCCTGTCTACTCCTTTTATGGAAAATAAATGATTCATTAGTTTAAGTCTCAACTAGGTTAATGATAGAATTTTCGAATATAAACTAGACACAATCTCTTGGCAAAAAGCTCCTAACTTTAGAGAATAAATTAGTCATATCTCTACGTGATTTTAAGATCTAAAGCTGCATAAAACTCTGTGGTCTTCCATATCTTTTGTTTCCGACTTGCTAGAAACCACACAAGGAAATCGAATATATATTTAGTTAACTTTACGTTATGTTGTTATTATCCTTAATACAATTAAATTTAGAACTTCTCAACCTCTAGAAAAAATTCAGATTCATGTAATAACTAATCAGAAAATCGGAAGAATTAAGAAAAAATAATAACAATTAACCATGTTGTCAAGATACATAAATTAATAGAAATCAAATATATACATAAAAGTTTCGACCTTCAAAAAAGGTCTTAGTCTCAAGAAAAAATAGCTACAAATAACCATAAACTAAAATAAAATTAAAGAAAGAAGTAGCATGATGACTAAATGCCTCCGCTTTATCTGTTCCTAGTGCTCTACAAGGTAATTATTCTGTGTTTAGAGGAATTATTTCCCATGTCTTTCAATACGGCTTAGCTATGGGGTTTAGCACCTGCAGAACGTCAATCCAACCAGTGGATAAATTCGCTTAAGATCCAACGGACAGAAAATGCGCGGATTGCAAACAAAAAAAATAAAAATCACGTCACACCAAATAATCATATCCAAAATTCCCAAATCACCTCCGGCTTCGTCTTCCTCCCCAGAATCTCCTTCACCTTTAATGGCGATATCACCTTCCCACAAAAATCAACTATTAAACTTCATCAATAACTATTAATCGGTAACCTCTGCACACATTCATCACAATTAATCAATCGCACACATTTTGAATCGTATAAATAGAAGAATGAACAATAATTTGGGTAAAAAGTTGCAAAGCCTAGAAAAGCTTAAAACGATCCATTAATGACGATTAACCCACATTCACCAAGAAAATCGAGATTGATTTTGTGAGATTTGATCAATCCCAAACGCGATTTGAGGATTTGATTTTTCTCCGAAATTATCTTTATATTTCCTTAATTTCATCTCAGATTGAGATTTCCCTTAATTTACTCCATCACAATCGTGATTTTTGTCCGGAATTATCGTTATATTTCCTTCCTTTCATCTCAGATTGAGATTTTTTTTTCAAATTCCTTAATTTTCTCAATCTCATATGGGGCTGAAAACTATGACACTGAAGAGAAATCTATACTACTCTCGGGTGGACGTAAATTGTCGATTACAACAGCTGATATACTCGATTTAATAGCTATTAATCACTATGGAAAATAGCTATTAACACCAGTTGATATATTAATTTAGAAATCTGTCTTTTACATACTTAATTGTTTGTAACAAAATTTAGTTATATATTATATTAGATAGAAGGGAATAGTCGTAAGTCATGTATGTAATAGTTATAACATATATACACAATAACTATAAGTTATGTACACAATAGCTATTATCTAAAATCGAAAGTAATTACAATTGTTGCAACTATAATCCAAAAATATTTATTAAAACTATAAACTGAAAAGAATGCCACTGCTAATTTTTTTTATTACATTAGACAATAAGCAATCAACTATGAAAACGTCTTCGAATAATATTGGACTTCGCCCTCTGAGTCTATTCGGATGGGGTATCTTATGGTAGAGAAATCCAGCTTCTTATAAAAAAAATTCATCCCCAGAATGATAATTATTTGATCACACACTAGGAAAATCTGTTCAAAACGTGAAATATCAGATATAAATCTGCTAAAACTCTTATAAATAGCTATTAGGCAAAAATATAATAGCTATGTTACACATACATAATATCAGTAACGATCTGACAGATATCCATAATAAACAAAATATACAAATCACAAAAAAATAACTATATGTCATGGAAGAAAATAATGATGTACTTCATCGTTATGTTCTATCCTAAATTACACTACAAAAAAAACTACCTGTTATGAAAACTTTTCGTGACGAAGTCATTTTTCGTTACGAAAGGTATACTTTTCGTAACGAAATTCGGAATCGTTACGAAAAGTTGACCTTTCGTAACGAAAAAAATATTCGTTACTAAAAGTAGTAGCTTCGTTACGAAAGGTCTACCTTTCCTAACGAAAACACATTTTCGTCACGATAGGTATAACTTTTCGTGACAAATACCTTTTTCGTTACGAAAGGTCAACCTTTCCTAACGAAACAAAAATTTGTCACGAAAAGTTTCGTCTTAAAATTTTTTTATTTTTTTTAAGAATATACATATATAAGTATGATATAATTTAGAATATAATTTTAATTTTTATATTAGTTTAGTCTTTATATTAAAAGTATTACTAAAAAATAGTATATATGCAACTAGAATAATTTTATTCTGATTTTTTATAACAACTTAATACACAAATACATTGACGAAAATGTATTAATTTTAATTTTATTCATAAAAAAAAATTCACCAAACAAAGAGAAATTAAAATAATTAAAGGTTCAAAATACAAAACTTCATTATAATAAATATAATAGGAACAATAAGTAACAAATGACCAACGTAGCTCAGTGGTTAAGTGCATGACATACAAGTTGGAGGTCTTGAGTTCGATTCCTACTTCTATGAAAATGTGGAGACTTTATTCAACATTATGGTAGAGGGGCTCCGGCTTGGCTCGGCTCCATGGCTTTAAATTTTAATTTTTTTGTAAAACTTTTAGTAACGAAATATTTCGTCACTAAAGGTCACCTTTCCTAACGAAACTCTTTTGTTACTAAAGACCTTTAGTAACGAGTATACTTAATCGTTAGGAAAGGCCTTTAGCGACGGGGCTCTCAAGACGAATTTGGTGACAAACAATTTTCGTTACGAATTTTTTGACCTTTCCTAACGAAAATATTCGTTACTAAAGGTCTTTTTTTTTGTAGTGTTATAAGGACAGTGTAATATAATCCAAAAACAATAGTTATTATACAACGATAACATTAACATCATCATTAAAGTTTGGATTTGAATCAAGACCACTGTGATTTGTCATGACAATCAATAGAATCAGAAACAGGAATTTATTGGCTATAAAGCAATTCGGTGAAGGAAATTCCATGAAAGGAATCAGAGAAAAAAACACATAAGAAAAAAGATAAGAAGAGGAATTAGGTTTTTTAATTTAACTTTTGGTAAGTAACAATTTTGCACATCTTCAATCTTCTATTCTAAGTTGGAACTGGTTTCCAATTCTTTTCCGTGTGACATCTTAATACATTGTCAAATATAATTCTTCTTTTTCTTCAATATCCAAAATGTTTTTTAACCTGTATCAAATATTAGAAAATTAGTGAATTAATTGTTAGTTTTGCAAATAAAATTCACAAGAACATTTTTAGGCTTATTGACTCATAAAGACTAATTTAATACATTTTTTCTCTCAATTAAATTGAATCCAAATAGGGAAAAAATTTAAAATAATGATAAAATATATACTTACCATTATCCTTGTACTAAAATTCAACAGTTTGTCTGCAAAGCCTTCTAAATAATATTTCTTTCCCATTTTCTCTTTTCATCTTCCTCTTTTGTATATGCAAGAACTGATATACATAGTTGACATCCAACACACCATTCAAATTGAAGAATGCAATTATTTTTCGAGAAACAGATAAGCAAAAAATGGATTGTTACAACAATCATGTTAATTAAAGAGATTTCTTTATTCCAACAACTTTATTTAATTGGAAATTTTTTTTATGGAACTTTAGTACCATCACAAGATCATATGTTTGGTTAATTATTAACATAAATGCAATATTAGTTTAAATTTCTATTTAGTTCTGAACAGAGTTACTTTCGAAGCAAATGAGAGTGACTTTCTCGTTACACTAAACAGTTTCTACTTATGCTTAACTTTTACGTTAAGCAGTGATTTTAGGTCAAGACTTAAAAAATAGGAGCTTTCGGCTTCCTCCATCTTCTTCTTCGCGGCTGCCATGGCCGCCGCATCCGTGCCTACACCATGGAAAGAAAAAAGCTTCGCGGAATTGTTGTTTGGTCCGCCGATTGCTTCGATCAGTCTTCCTACTACAAAATTGGAGGTTTTCAAATGGGAACCACATCTGATAATCCCGGCGGATGAAATTGATGTTTTGATACGGCCATGGCTTTTTGCTTTGGTTGGAAAATTTCACAAACTCGCCCCGAATCTTGAATCTTTGCGCAAATTCTTTCACAAAATTGGATTTAAAGGAAATTTTTGGATTGGGCGGATAGATGTACGCCATGTTTTGATTCGTTTTGATCTTGAAGAAGACTATTGCCGCCTATGGCGACAAGGATTATGGAATTTCTATGGCATTACAATGCGAGTCTTCAAATGTACTTATGATTTCAACGTTGATGAAGAACCGTCCATTGTTCCTATTTGGATAGGATTTGAAGGTTTACCGATTCACTTGTATAACAAGTCTAAACTCTTCTCTCTCGCGAGGGCAGTGGGGCAACCTCTAGCTTTGGATGCCCCCACCGCTGCCGCCTCACGTCCTGGAATTGCCAAAGTATGTGTGGAGGTTAATCTATTAAAGGTGTTACCAAAAGAATTCGTATTACCCATGAACACACTGGAAAGGGATTCTGGCAACCGATCGTTTATGACGATTTGCTAGAATACTGTTTGGGATGTAAACGTATTGGTCATCATATTCAGAATTGTAGCAAATTGCAACAAAACATGATTCCATTGACTAAACCGGTCCGGAAATTGCTACCTACACCGCAGCCCATTCCAAATCCGGTTCCGCCGCCGCCAGCAAAGCTACTTGTGAAGTCTACACACAAGGGTAAGCAAAAACAATTTGTAGAGCCAAAAACTCTAAAATCTGGAATAGTTGTCACATATCCTCTAAGTAATCAGTGGGTACCGGTCGGATCGTGGCTAGAACCGGGTCCTTTCGGAACCGCTGTACTTAGCGCATCACCTGTGCCATTGTTGAGGAAGGAGGCGGCTGTTTTGATTAATTCTCAGATTGTTGTTCATCCCACTACGGAAACGCACAATCCACCATCTCCAAATACAGGGGAGACGACTTCAGTGGCAATAGCAGAAGCCAGCAATACCGGGACAACGATGTCAACAGACATCGCAACAACTACGGTCTCTCCAATTTGGAGAACGGATATTGATCCTGTGGAATTGAGCCCTAGAGGCTCTGATGATATCACTGTTGGGTTTCGTAAATCACCGTTCCATATCCCACGTTCGTATCAATCGGCTGGAGGAATCCGGCCAACATCCCAAACGACGTCTGAAATTTTGGGAGAATTAAGAGCTTTTTCGTTGAACCATGACACGACCCGTGCAAGGACAATTCCAATTGACCCGACCCGTGCAAGGACAATTCCAACTGACTTGACCTGAAGTTAGAGTGGGAACCGAAATGGATGATGAAGCCCCGGAGTACCCCGGATGAACTAGAAATCTTACCTAAAGTTGAAGAGGGTAGTTTTTCAGTTCTACCCGGCTCAATGGAGGAACAAGCTATTACTCAGAGTACTGCGGATACCGCACCAGCCGACTCAGACATTATCCCTCCTCCAGCTCAAGCAGCTGCCGATGTGGCAGGTATTCTTCATGTTATTGCACTCTCCAATCTAACTGTGGATATCCCCCTTGTTAATAAAGGAAAGAAATGTAAACAGGTTCAACTTCCTTCGAGACGGTCTCCTAGACTTGCGGGATCGACTCCTCATACTATTTAATGCTTAGCGCATATTTTGCATCAACTCTATATTTTAATGAATTACATCATTTGGAATATTCGAGGAATTGCTAATGAAGGAAGTATTTCAAGCATTCGCCAGTTAAAAAGGGAACATAAACTTAATTTTGTTGTGTTGTTGGAGCAGATGGTTGCTTTGTCTGAACTTCCTATGTATGCTCGTCGTTTGGGATTTGACTATTGGTTTGGTAATTGTACTAGTAAAATCTGGGTTTTGTGGGATGATAGGGTGGATATTGTGGTTGTTAAGGACTTGGAGCAGGTCATTCACTGTCAGCTTAATATATTCTTGGCCTCGCCTATCTTTTGTTCTTTTGTGTATGCTAAATGCTCGTATGTCCAGCGAAGAGAATTGTGGACTGAATTACGTAACTTTTAACAAAATAACTGTCCATGATCGGTAGGTGGAGATTTTAATGTTGTTTTGCGAATAAACGAAAGTCAGGGGTCTATTCCGGCTTTACTACCTATGACTGAATTTGGTGAGACAATACATGATTGTGGGTTATTAGAAGTTCCTACTTCAGGAAGTCCTTACACTTGGTGCCAGGGAAGGGGTGTACGCCCTTTGCTCAGAAAGTTAGATCGTTTTCTGGTCTCTAATGCTTGGAATGCTACTTTTCAAAATACTACGGCCACACATTTTCCACGCACTATATCTGATCATTGTGCTATTTTAATTAATTTTTGTTTAACCACTGCTAGAGGTAGTTCTGCTTTCCGTTTTCAAGATATGCGGGTAAAACATCACACTTTTATGGAGGTTGTTTGAAATTCTTGGGCTACTGATATGTCTAGTTCAGGAATGATAATTTTGCAGGGTAAGCTTAAACGTTTGAAACAGGTTCTGGGGACCTGGAACAGGGAAATTTTTGGTAATATACATATCCATGTCAAGACAACCGAAAGGGAGGTGCTTCGGTTGGAGGGGCTGCATGATCTTGGACCTACTTCTCAATTGCAAGATTAACTTTTGCAGGCGAAGTTAAATCATACGAGAAATCTTGAGTTGGAAGAGATGTTCTGGCGCCAAAAGGCTCGACAGAAATGGCTAAAAGATGGAAATGCTAATACTAGTTATTTTCATTCTTATTGCAGGAACAAACAGCAGAGACTATTTCTTAATAAAATAAAGGCGTATGATGGAACTATTTTTACAAGTCAAGAGGACATTGGCTCGGCTGGTGTCAGCTTTTATGAGAATTTATTTGCGTTTGATGCAAGCCCACTAGTGCTGTCAAAGTGGCCCGAAGCCCGCGGACCGGCCCGCCCCGCCGTGGACCGAACCGGGTATGGACTTAGGAAATATTGATCCGCAAAAATGCGGGCTTTTTAGCCCGCGCCCGTTTAGACCGCGGCCCGCGTGGACCGGGTCCGCGGGCTTTTTCTTTTTAAAAAAAAATACATATTATATATAATATTTTTGGGAAAAGTATATATATTATATATAATATGATATATATTAGCATATTTCCTACTCGCTTGATGGTAAAAATAAAAGTATACATATTATATATAATATTTTTTGGAATAGTATATATATTATATATAATATGGTATATATTAACATATTTCCTACTCGCTTGATGGTAAAAATAAAAGTATACATATTATATATAATATTTTTTGGAATAGTATATATATTATATATAATATGGTATATATTAATATATTTCCTACTCGCTTGATGGTAACAAAAAATGTATACATATTATATATAATATTTTTTGGAATAGTATATATATTATATATAATATGGTATATATTAACATATTTCCTACTCGCTTGATGGTAATAAAAAAAGTATACATAATAAAATAAAAGTATACATGACCTTAATTATTTTATTATTAATGGGTAAATCTTTAATTTTTTTTAAAAAAAAAAAATTGAGTGGGCCCGCGGACCTTGCGCGGTGCTGGTATGGGCATATGTTTCATTGATCCGCAAAAATTAGGCCCGCCCCGCCCCTGCCTCATTTTGACTTGAGCCAGCACGGGCCGGCCCGCGGCCCATTTCACAGTACTAAAGCCCACGTCCTGACACTCAACTACTTGATTTACTTCCTAGGCAGGTTACTGATACGGATAATCATTGTTTGGATTCTTTGCCTACAGGTTTGGAGGTTAAAGAGGCTGTTTTTGACCTGAGCCCCTCTAGTGCTTCGGGCCCTGATGGATACATGGGGAGATTTTTTCAGAGTTGTTGGGCGGTTGTGTCAAACGATGTGATTCAGGCTGTGAAGGACTCCGCTATCACGAGCTATCGCGAGTTCATTTCTGGTCCTCATTCCGAAGTCGGATTGCCCGGAAACCTTAGGTGAGTTTCGTCCTATCTCTTTCTGCAATTTCTCTAGTAAAATCATCTCTAAAGTTATGGCCAATCGTCTGGCAAAATTACTTCCTAGGATTTTGAGCCGCAATCAATCTGGTTTTATTAAGGGAAGGGTGATATCTGACAATATTCTTTTAGCTATGGAATTGGCAAATTCATTAAATAAAAAGGTGAGAGGTGGTAACATGATCATTAAATTGGATATGATGAAGGCGTTTGACCGAGTATCTCATGATTTTCTTTTGTCTGTGCTTCATAAGTTTGGTTTCAGTCTACATTTCATTCATCGAATTCGGAACTTATTGACTAATAACTGGTTTTCAGTCCTTATTAATGGTTCTCCTTATGTTTTTTTCCGTTCTAGGCGCGGAGTAAAACAAGGAGATCCTTTGTCTCCTTTATTGTTTATTATGGCAGCAGATGTCTTCTCAAGGGGGTTGGATAGACTGATACATTTTGGGAGCATTGGACGGTATGTGGTTCCTCACTCATCTATTCTGATATCTATTTAGCTTACGCAGATGATGTAGTTGTCTTCTTGAATGGAGCTAAGCGTGGTTTGCAAGATTTGATAGGTTTCATCCGGATATACGATGATAGCTCAGGTCAACGTATTAATGACCAGAACTGTTCCTTTTATGTGGCTGATAGAGCTCTGCCAAGGCATTTGAAAATGATCACTCGGGTGACAGGTTTTACCCGAGAGAAGCTTCCCATGATTTATCTCGGCTGTCCTGTTTTTCTGGGCGACGAAAGGTAGTTTATTACTCTTCTATTGTTGATAAGATCACTCTCCGGCTGGCAGGATTGCAAAAGAAATTTCTTGATCTTGGCGGACGCCTCACGTTGGTTCGATATGTATTATTATCCATTCCTATGCACATTCTTGCGGTGTCTAGTCCACCAAAACAGGTACTGGCTAATATGGAAAGGTTATTTGCTAATTTCCTATGGGGTTCAACGGAATATGGGGAACGACGTCATTGGATGTCTTGGAAGCGACTTTGCCGTAGTACTTCGCAAAATGGTTTGGGATTTTCTACTTTAGAATCATATCATATTGCTTATTCTCATAAATTGTGGTGGCGGTTCAGGACTTCGGATTCTCTTTGGCGAGACTTTTTGTTCTGGAAATATTGTCAAACGGATCCTCATCCGACTTTAGTTTCGACTCGCCCTTTTGATTCCCCACATGGGCACCTTCCGTTATTATTTAACCGAGAAATTGAATGGAAGGGGAAACATTGATACTTCAAAAAAGTTTAGGGTCAAACACTTACGTTTTTTAGTTGAGGGTCAAAAAACCAAAATTCGAGATAGTTCAGGCGTGGGCACTTTCTACCCATCTTTTGCCTCTCAATTTCGTATAGTCCAAAGTACGTTTTGATCTTCTGGAATCGATTTCTCTTCTTCCTCCATCTGAAATGATTAATATAGAAAAATCTACATTATCATATTCGGGTGAAAATCGTCTGTGTATTTATTAATGTGCCCAACCAATAAGAATTCATCATGTGATTATTTTTTAAAATTATATATACACATGTTGAATTATGATTGGTTGGGGCACACGAATAACTACACAGACGGGTACAGACGATTATTTGCCATCATATTTCATATAAATAAAAGATTGGAATTTTGTACCATAAAAATTGTGTGGTCGGATTTCAGTAGAGACACTCAGTTCTTCATATAAAAGAAAAACAGATAATTTCTTGTGGTTTTGTAGTATTTGAAGATGGTGGATTTCAATTTCTTCAAACTATCTTTTTTGTTGAGTCTTTTTTCCCATGGAATGAACAATGGAATTTATCCAGCAAATCCCAGTAGCCATTTTGGTATATTTCCTCCTACCTGCAATCGCATTGAGTGCCCCAGCTATGATGTGATTCAAACGGGAAATGGCTTTGAAATTCGGCGTTATAATTCTGCAGAGTGGATGTCAACCTCCCCAATTGATGATATATCTTTTGTTGAGGCCACTAGAACTGGTTTCTTGAAGTAAGTTTCTTCTACAATTACTCTCTCGGTCCCAGTCCCAATTAACTGTTCACTTTGTATTGTGCACGAGAAGTAAGATTTAATCAAATTTATAGTAGAATATGGTAAGCCGTAGTATTGCAAATTCATCATTAATGAATCATTTTATATTTATTTAGGAAGTGAACAGCTAATTTGGAACATATTAAAAAGAAAACCTGTACATATAATTTGGAATAGTGGGAGTACTATTTTTTCCACAATTGTTTTTCACACGGTATATTTGAGGATCAGGAATAATTTACATGATTTGAGTTATGAGCTTAGTTTGCTGGAATGATTTGATGGATACTATTATTCAAGAAATAAACCTTAATTACTTAAATGGTATGTCTGAATTTGTTTTGGTAAGAAGAGCTGAATTTGTTTGGTTACATTCTATTCATGGAAGTGTTGGGAGTTGTGTAGTTTGAGCTAGATTGTGTAGATTGAAAGGGGTTGAATTGCTAGGTATTTGATTATCTACTGCATAAATGAAAGAGCATAAGCAGGAATTTTGTATTTTTCCAGCTATGGACTTTTGAAGATTACGTAATTTCGCGATGTCGTAATGATAATCTTTGCCCTTGAGTGGATGTTTGGTTTGCATAAAACCTCCATTCTTGAAAGGTAATCAGATTTAAATAAATGAATTAAAGTCAAAGAGTGTCATAGCCCAATGGGGCTAGCCTCTGCCAACGACCGTGAGGTCGTGGGTTCATGAGAGGTCTAAAAAAAAAAAATGATTTAAAGCATGGGATATCAAGGAAATTAAACAATGTGAAGCCTAGGAATAGGGGAATGTTTTCATTCGTTTGCTTTAGTTTTTGGGAAAGGAGGTGGTCGGTCTTATTGCAATATTTGGAGAAGTTGGTAACATTCCTTAGAAGATTAAAGTGATATAGGAGTTTTGTTGATTTGACCAAATCACTTTTTGGCTGATTAATAAACTTGTTTGAACTTTTTTCTGTATACGACTTGGGGAAAATAGAAATGTGCTCACTCCTATATGAACTTAAAGTCGTATCGCTTTGCTATACCAAAATGTATCGTAAACTGTTCCAGCCAAAACTTTGAGCCTACCTGTCTTGTGTACGTAATCTACATGCCTTCTCAGGGAATTCATGACTTACCTGGTTTTCCGGTAAAATTGTCCTCTCATCGTTCTGGCTCATTATGGTCGTAATTAGAGAGAGCGTACAAATTCCCGAAACCTAGATGAAAGCTTCAATTGTCTTAGAAAACTGTTGAAGGTGGAGCAGAGTACATCTAAACTTTACATACGTCATCGAGAATGAAGAAGTACATATTGTAAAATACTGCCCGGCTGTTGTTTGCCTCACCTTAAATTTTGAAAAAATTTATATTCAAGTTTGTAATAATTAATAGACAGTAAAAATTGTTCGCAACTTGGGGGAGAGAAAATGCCAGCCTTGTGAAATTTACATATAACAGTATAAAATGATTGACAGTAAAAATTTACCACCCTATCCTATCTCATATATTTTCATCGGAAATTGTAACGGGATGTAGCTATGAAGTAATCTTTGGTTTTGTAAAACCTATGAATTCTGCAGGCTGTTTGACTATATTCAGGGTAAGAATGAATATAATGAGCAAATAGAAATGACTGCTCCGGTGATCACTCAAGTTCAACCAAGTGATGGACCATTCTGTACATCAGCATTCGTCGTGAGCTTTTATATCCCGAAGAAGAACCAGGAAACCACCACCTGCTAAGGGCCTTCATTTCCAAAAATGGGGAACAACATATGTAGCCGTTAGGCAATTTGGTGGATTTGTGGCTGATATAGATGTTGGACAGGAAGCTTCATACTTGTACGAGAGTCTTGCTGGAACTGTTTGGTCCGGTGCCATTGACAAAAGCCATGCAGGAGAAAACGCAACTCTGTACACCGTTGCACAATACAATTCACCGTTTGAGTTTGAGAACAGAGTAAATGAGATATGGCTATCATTTGATCCAGACAAAGCTTCTCAGATTTGAGAATGTTGATCTGTAAGCAAATCATGAACGTTTACGCTTGACAACTGAAGAAAGGGTGAATTTTGCGCTTTAAGTTGTTATTTATCTATAAATTGCCAGAACTTTTCAATAAGGCTATGCTCAGATCTTGTTGTACCCCAAGAATACACAGTGTAAAGGATGATTGTACTGACTGAGTTCATTTTGGATCTTTGATAGGTACTTGTATTTGCACTACTAAATGAATAATTGCATTTGATTTTAGTTTTCTTTTGGGAAATTCTTCTGTCATGATATTAAAAGAAAAAATTTAAATAGTGCTATCATGGCCAGTGTTGTCAACAACGGCCTGTAGCGGTGGAACGCAGCGGAGTGGGCTATGGCTGCTTTGTGCAACTCAATAGCGTTGCAGATCACTGTAGCGGAAATTCAAAACCAAAAAATTGGGGTAAATTGGGGAATTCAAACTCAAAAAACCCTAATTAATCGTGACACCCAAAAAACTCTTGTATCTTTAAGAATTCTTCACCAAATAAATTCTTTCCTCTTAAAAAAAATCAAATAGCTCCGCTATCCCGCTATAGTGTTTTTGCAGGTCGGTCGCTCTGAGCCGCTATTCGGGAATAACAGCACGATCATGGCTTTAGTCCAATGGAGCTTTTGTCTAGAATTTATCACGTCATCACATGGTAGGGAGAATAAATACTCATCTCTCAAATTTTATCTTTGATGGTCAATTTTGGGTAACAGTTTGTGTCGACATAGACTGAGTTCATAACATAATTCTCCTAAAAAGTTTCCTCCTCATAGCAACCACCTGAAGAAGAATAAAGTCTTTGCCTAAAATGAAAGAAAAGGAGGACCTGCTTTAGAACTTCAATAGAACATGAATTTTCATTTCCTTGAGATTCTTAACAATACTGATTAATGTGCCCTGTGAAAATTAGCTAATGGGCCTCCTTATCCTCTCAAAACTAATTGGCAAGGAGAGGTGTTAACCCATGAACTTATAAGTTATTCGGATCTTCCTTAGACACTCGATGTGAGACTTTATATTTCAACATGCCCCATCTAAATGAAGTATTGAAAACAAAAAATGCGAGGCACGAAATGTACCTATCTAATTCTCCATAAAATGGAGTTCAAATTCCCAGAAATTATATATTATAATTTACAGAATATTGGGAAGGTAACGTTCTGAGGTAACTACCATATGTTACATCTTGTCTACAACAGGTATTTGTAATAGGTGTTCTGCTTCCATTTGCGGTCCTTAGGTTTCCACTGGAGGTATAGTTTGCAAAGCTCATACACCATTTATGGTCTGAAGGAGGCATATGCTCCACAAATTGGTGGTTTAATCTGCTTTCTTTTGGTCTTGACTGCTTCTGACTTCTTGATGGCCATTGTTTTGCAACGCTGCAAGCTTGTTGGGAGCTTGTTTTCTGCATACAAGTAGCCCTAGCCGGACAGGGGGATGACCTTCCAAAAGAAATATGCTATAATTTACCACAAGGTTAAGAGAATCTCTTGAAAAATACTTGGGCGAAGACATTTGACGTGCCCAATATGGCTTCAGACATACCAGTATTTTCATGATATGGTAATTGCAAGTAAGAACAAGTTCATGTCCAAGAAACAAAATAAAGGGGACAGTCAGGTAACATTCTAAAACTAACCAAGATGCCATAGTAGCTTAACGATAATACATTAAGATTTAATTCTTACCTCAGGTAAAACAATATATATGCACCTTCTGACATCATTTGGCTTGTCTCTACGGGCTGAACCTACAAAGAAAGAAAACTTTTGAATCTTGAGAGACCAATTTCATTAGAGCACTAGTTGACAGCCAAATCCTTTTAGACAAGCGACGCACTTTTCTAAATCGTGTAATGAATAACTAAAAATAGTCCTCTCACTTTGATGTACAAGGTGCTAAAATGCAAGACTGGCAGAATGGTTGTTGGAAGTCAGAAGGGTGATAATATCAAAGAACTGAGTGAAGTTCTTCCAATACTGGTAAATGGATGTGGAAAACAGCTGGAGTTTGATGGAAAGTGGAAGGAAAACAAATGCACAAGGACATCAGCACTGTTTGTGCTCAATGAAGCACTAGATTGACAGCTAGGAGCAAACAATCGGGCCGAGCGAGCGAAGCTTCGATGGACATAAGATCGCCCCACCAAGGGACAATTACAGAAAGATATCTTTTTCTAAGTGAATTGGGAGCATATAGTTTCACGAAATTACGACCAGAATAACTGGAAAAGTAAAAATAGTGCAACAGCTAGTAACATGGATATGAAGCCTTACCACAGTGTCATCGATCCGGAACCAATTTTAGGAGATGAATTTCTGCAACTGTTATCAAGCTGCTGGCACTAATGCTTGTGAACTTCCCTCCAGTGAATAATCTGACACCTTCCATAACTGCAAACATATTTAAATGACAATTTACGTTAATTTCGAAGCATGTTTCTTCAAGAAGCTTCAAACAGTTCCCGACCAAACAACACAAGATTTCCAAAACCCGTATTTTATACCTACAGGTAAAACTTACCAAGGGAAGTTTTTTTCTCTCTCTCCTTTTTTTTTTGGGCGGGAATCTCAGAAGTTAACATTGGCAAGCAATTGAAAAGGAAGAAAAATAGAGTAATTCAGTTTCACTTTTAAGTGCACTTTCAGGTTCGTTGCAAGGATAGAACGTCAGGGAAATAATATGTGGCTACAAGACAGGAACATCAAACCTATGTTACTCGGACTCTCCGTTTAGCCGTGCTGTACCGGTGTCGGCACGACACGACGTTGGTATGGGTATAGAATAAATATCTGACCAACTCTTGAAAGCTCATCACCTCCAACGTTGGGACAACCATTGCCGCCGTCGCTGTGAAATGGAAGGTACGACCATCGGAGATTGGAGTTTGGGCGGATTAAGGAGCTTGAACAAAATTCAAGCAATAATTGAAGGGTAGATGGAATAGAGGGGGGTATAGGAGTCGAACAAGCATGGAATTGGTTGGTGATTTGAATATGTTAAGGTTGCAAATTTGTAAGGAGGAGGAAGAGACCCGTACCCGAATCCGAGTAACATAGCATCAAACATGAAGTATTTTATCTGATACAAGTTGACTATTGACTATTCATTACTTGCCTAAATAAAAAGAGAAAGTTGACGAGAAACAAAAGCTGACATGAAGAGAGATTGAGTTTTTCAATTCTATCACTAAGTATACGGGATCTGTACATTAGAATCATTATCAATCATACCAGTACCAAATGGACTTGCACCGGGAACAGCGAGTACTAGCTGGAGCATAGCATCTTGCACACTAATGAGTTGCATTGTTTGGCAATGGAAAAACAGGGAAAACGCTGGCAGTAGCCATCGTTTCCACTCTGATTCCTTCTTCAACAGCCTGTTGAGAAAGTAAACCTATCCTCTCTTTATTTTTTGAAGTTCTCGCTCCATTTTCCTAATAAGATATATGCAACCAGGGGAAGCACAACAAAGACCAGAAACAGAGCCGGTATATCGGTTTCCTTTGGCTGAAGCATGTCCTCTGCAGAATATTCATGTCAATTTCCTTCTCAAATATCTTCCGAAAGGCTAATCCCTTCAACTGCATAAGCCCAATTGAATTATCATGAAGACCCGCTTGGTGAATATGGATAACTTACTTCATTATCTAAGCCACAAAAAGAGCTGTTGCACAAGACTGAATAGATGATATCTTCAAGTGAACAAATAAGAAGAAAAAAAATGAGCTATAAAAATCTTCCATTGACATCCTCAAAGTTCAAACGAAATAAATCAATCTTAGACAATACTACAGTTTTTCTTCCAGGGTAACAAAATTTTCATAGAGCATGCTTTTGTTTAGCAACCCACCCAACGGAAAAAAGGGAAACAGAAACCTGAACGCTACAAAACCAACAGAGAAGAAAATATGAATTAAGCAATCAAAGGCATTCTGGAGATAAAGCAAGGATAAGAGGGATGAAGTTTCTATTGACTTACCAAAGGTAAAATATACGACCTGCTTTCTTTGAACAACTTATCTCCTATTTCTAGTAAAGACTTGAAAAGAAGAATATGTTTAACATGTTTAGTGACAATGGTGGATCCAATTAATTTATGATTGATTAGAAGATTTAGTAAAAGTGGTTATTTTGACATGCTGAAATACATGTTATTTTTGGATTGTCCCAAGAAGTTCGTTTTCTCATCTGTACGCAATATATCTTTTACAGCTTCCTAGTTCCTATCGCCCTTTTCCGTTGCAGTATCCTAAACAACAGTTGTCATTCTCTTATCTGTTACTGCAAGCGACTTGCTATAGTTAAGCCTAAGATTAACTAATCCAATAACTCGAGAAATCACTGTATGCTTTGCTGGACTCCTTAGGGCATAGCTTGAAGATATATTTCCCAGTTTACTTAAAATACAACAAGATAGTATTATTGAGATCAAATTTAATCGAATAAACATAAAACCAGCTAAACAAATAATCATCAAAGCAAGCTGCATCCCTAAAAGCCTAATTAAGAATGAGATGTATAATAAACAAGAGAAATGTGTTCTTCCACACATTTTACATCTATTTCTCTAATACCCTAGTTCAAAATAAACTACCTTCCATCAATTTTATGGGAACCCAAGTATACTAAAACATTCCCCCCAAAGCATGGTAAACGTTTCAATCTTTGCAGAAGTTATACAAGAAAATCAAAACCCAGATGAAAACAAGCACCCACGCTCATGATTAAACACAAAAAATATATATAATTATTTTCTGCATAAATTAAAAATTTATATAAAAAATAAGTCAAGAAATAATGATTTGCTGGCTACTCCAAACTTACTTTTTTCTTCTTCCTCTTCTTCTTTTTTCCTTTTAAGAATCAAGAATCCAACCAGAGAATCTCAGCAACATTTGCTTCTGTTACTCTTTTCCCCTTGTTAATACCACCAAAAAGATTCTTTGATAACTCAGATGATAAGAAAACAGTTACTTCTCACTCAGTCACTCTAACAAACAATGGTTGGTTTCACTCTTGTAGTTTCACACTTCCGACCCTCGTTCAACTTTTAAGGCAAGATATACTCCCTTCAAAAATCAAAAGGGTGAATTCCAATTCCATCCTCATAAAAGAGGTCTTGTGTCAAATTAATCCCCAAAAATGAGATAGTGTCTAAAAACTCCTTCGAAAAGGGGTTGCTGTCTCAAAAAAGTCATGAGTCAACAATCTGTCAACAAATTAACAGTTTGGGGCTAACGGCGGAATTTTGGAAATTTTGGGGCCATATTGTAAAATCTGACATTGATTAAGGTAACTCTATAAATTTCTATTCCAAATCTCCAAAAGTAGGCGGCAAAATTCCCTTTATTTTCCTATGTTAGAAATATAATAGATATTTTCTACTATATGAAATGAAATGCACTATTCTTTGATCAACACGTTGCTAATGTGTTTACTTTACATAAAGATGAATTAAATGTGGTATAAAATGTTGATAAATATAGTTAATTTACATTTGCTAAAATGTGGAATTCAATCAAAATGCAGTTGCTAAATTTACAGAGCAAACATGAAAATGCAGTTTGAACATAGAAAATTTGCGACAAGCAAGCCAAAACTGTTACTAATTTACATACAAAATCTGTAATTTTGACACTTAAAACTGACCACGAGCAAGCTAAAGGATATTTTTATGCATCCAATCACTCTCAACAAAGCAAAAAAATTAGAAAATCTTTTAAAAAATCAACAGTTGTTCAATATTGATTATAACTGAATAAACAAGAAAGAATCCAACAGATAAAACATTTTCATTAACATTAAATTCCATCAAAACAACAACCCAATATAAATCTATCAAAACATAAAAAGGAATGACAACTTCATCCCAAAAGCAAAGGTATAATGTGCATGATAATACCATCCAACAAAAACTCTAAAAGAAGAGGCATTAAAGTATGTCACCATGCTTATTAAAATCCCAAAACAAAAAGCATACTAAACATTGTCAAATTTCCTTTCTTAGAGATGTCCTTTGATCTATCATTTGCTGCAGCAAATAAGTGTCCAAGAGTTGTGCATGGACCACCATTCCATGAGTAACTTGCAGCGTGAACTGAAGCTCCACTTATATGCAGAGACTCTTGACTATGTAAGGTCATATTCTGTGTAGGAGGAAATAAACCAACAGGTGGACCTGACAAATTTATCTGCATATGAATTTAAAATAAGATCAAATGTATTTAATTAAGATTAAATAAATATTTTTCAGATTTATGTTAGCCGTATTATTGCCATAGTACCTGCTTTCGAGATGGGGTAACTGATGCATTTGTGTTACAAGCATTATTGCCAACAAGTGGTCCCTAAAAGATAAAGTAACAAAAACTAATTATCCATAAAATTGAGTACAAGTAATATAATAAGTTGGAATAGAAATTACCTGACCCTCATATATGTTTGGTCCTCTAGAGCTGCTACTTTGATGCTGTTGAAGATGAAAACATGTTAATTAATCATTGGACCTGGGACATATATTTTTTGCAGAAGTAAATGAGCTACCTGGAATGTAGGTTGTGCTGTATTACTATTTACATTTCTTCTCTTGCACCCTCTCTTATTGTGCCCTAGTAGTCCACACTCGGTACACTTATTTTGAGTTCCAACCCTTTTTAGTTTACCTTTATCCAAATTCCCTTGTATTTCTGCAGCTTCTTTCCTTTTTACAACTCGGGGTCTGCCAGGCATCTTTGTGACTACAGGTGGGAGCAGCTCATTACAAGTTGTTTTAGGCCATATTTCACTGTCATATAGAGGACAAAGCAGATTGTTGTAGGTTTTCATGAATGTAGCTTTTGTAAAGCACTCATGAACAAACTGTTCCGGAGATATCCTCAAGTAATAGCATGCTGCAACAGCGTGACAACAAGGGATTCCTGATAAGTCCCAATTTCTGCAACTGCAAGTCCTTTTTTGAAGATCAACAACTCTACTTGAATTGTATAAGTCATAAACCTCAAATTTCCAACCCCCATCCCACTTAGGTGTGTAAGAAGTGGATTGAAACTTAATGCTTTCGAGCTTTTGCTGTACTGAGGGGCAAATGTTGCCTGTGTACTTCAACATAACCGTTTTTTGCTTGTGTACCCTTTCCATTAGATACTCCCTTATTTTCTCTTGCATTGTGAGCACTGGTAAACTTCTAGCCTCTAATATTTGTGGAATACCATTGAAACTCTCAGAAAGGTTATTGAGAAGGTGATCACATTGGCAATGTGTCTTGAAGAAAGCCCTTGACCAGTGTACTGGATTCCTTGAAATACACCATTCATAGGCAGCTGGCTCTAGTGTTTTCATTTTCTCCATAGTTTTCTCAAATTCACATTCTCTTGTTGCCTTCCCAGCTTCAAACATAGGACTTTTAAGGGCTAAACCCTTGTGTTTCAATCTGAAATTGTTATACAAATGCCTCAAGCAGTGTCGGTGTTCTACATTTGGCAGTAAATCATGTATTGCATTTGATAACCCTCTCTGCTTGTCACTCATAAATGTCCAGCCATAGTCATTCTTAATATCCAAATCATCTATAAGATTTTGCAGAAACCAACTCCAAGATTTATAAGTTTCCTTCTCAACCAGTGCATACGCAAAAGGATACAATTGTCCATTAGCATCACAACCAACCGCTGTTAGAAGAATCCCAGTAGGACCTTTAAGGAAGCACCCATCAAGACCAATAAACCTTCTACAACCCTCTAAGAACCCTTTTTTTTGAAGGTCCTGGACATATATACACCCTTTGAAAAACAGCAACATTCATTCCAGCAGGTTTAGCTTTAATTTTACAACTGCTCCCTGGATTGCTTCTAATAATTTCTGCACAATAACTCCATAACATTTTAAATTGCTCCCTCTCACACCCAAGGATCTCTTGAGCAGCTGTCTTTCTAAGTCTATAAAGCATGGACCTTGATTCTTCAACTTGTTTCTCTGTTTTGATGTCCTTAAATAGTGACTTGATAGGGTAGTTTGGATTTGACCTAATTCTATAGGCATAATGTTCCACCAACCATTTTTTTGTCACTAAAGGCACCTTTTGCACCCTACTGCAATTATGTGGAATAAGAGACTTTATCTGATAACTATGCTCATTATTCCTCTTAGATGCATATAGGTAGAATGGACAACCTTCCCCACATTTTGCTGCAACTCTTACCAAATCATTCTTGGTGAGTTTTATCTCCCTGCCCTCATTTTGTGCTGCATTAGCAAGAGTTATCTTCAATATTGTAGTGCTCTCAAAAAGCATACCTAACTTGAATTTTGGATTCTTCAAGTCTAGCTTAGCATTGAACGCTTCATATTTAGGATGAGCAAACAACTTTCTTTTGCATTTACCACCATAATTTTTCTCACTAATATTTCTAGCATCATCATATTCTCCATCCTCACTGTCACTTACAATACCATCAGGATCACCATCTACATCATCATTAAGTAGGTTAACCTCAGTATTTTGATCAGATTCTGCCACCCCTTTGTCGGTTACATCACTAGTTTCCATTCTACTACTGCCTTGTTGTGAAGTTCTTGTAGGATTATCTATATCCTCGACCTCAGATATACCCAAAATAGATTGTTTATGAAAAAGTGATTCAGAACCTCTCCTCACAATTTCAGCATCACCAACATTACTCATGCTCTCAAGATGTACTAAACCATGGACAATGTTATCATCAATAACATCAATAGTCAACATATCATTTACCTCGACCAAATGCTCATCATTTTCATCCTCAGTTTCATTACCTACATCATCATCTGTTTCAACTATTTCATAAACAACACCATCAATTTTACTAACATTAGAGTTATCATAACTTTTTACAGCCTTGTCATCTAAGTGATCAACATACACATCAACTGTTTTATTTTTTTTGTTCACCAATTTTTCAGTTCCCATGGCATCAATGTCATTCTCTAATAATTTCCATCCAACTTTAGGTATAAAAGAAAAGTAATTCCTTGGGCCACAGCAGCCTAGTTCCTTTGTCATCTCATTCAGCTCAATTAGAGACATTAAATCTCCCTCACATTCATCAATATGATTTATATTTCCACCTACATAACTCTTGTATTTTATCCCCAAAAATTTACCATTGTAATGCATCCGAATAGTGTATAATGGATTGTCATCTGTACAAGATTTGAATACATTATGTTATGTCACATTTAACAACATGGTAAAAAAAACTTAATTTTCGCTAAACGACATGAGTATTTGTGAAAATAATTAAAGAAGCCTAAACAACTCTACGAAATGGAATAAGCCTAATAGAACTCTAACAGTACCTCTTAAAACAACTGAAACAATGAAACCATAGGTAACCTCGCCAAACTACACTTCATGCAATTGTACAACACATAATATACACAAAAAATATTCTTCCCGTAAAAAAATATACACATAAACTATACACACAATATTTCATCAGTATAAAAATTATGCATAGTCAGGCAAAGATGTCCCATATAATGACAAAAAATATCACCTTTATTCAATAAAAAAAAAGACATCAATGGTGGATCACATAATAACAAAATATTACATAAATATATCGTTTAAATCCACTACAATTCACTTACAATTTGACAAATAAATATGGTTTTATAGAGAAGATGACGAATCTTGAAGCCAAATAAAAAAAATTACTCACCATCTTTTGAATCATTCTTCTTCCCCTGGGTTGATAGTTCCCTCACGCGCCATCCCATTTCTTGGAATCAATTTAATCAGGCAAAGCTCTCACGTTTGAGAAAGGATATGCTCTCTCAACTTGTTTATTATTTTTATTCTATTAAATAGAAAATACCTAATAACCTAGGGAAATAGAGGGAATTTTGCCGCCTATTTTTGGAGATTTGGAATAGAAATTTATAGATTTACCTTAATTAATGTCAGATTTTGCAATATGGCCCCAAAATTTCCAAAATTCCGCCGTTAGCCCCAAACTGTTAATTTGTTGACAGATTGTTGACACAAGACCTTTTTGAGACAGCAACCCCTTTTCGAAGGAGTTTTTAGACACTATCTCATTTTTGGGGATTAATTTGACACAAGACCTCTTTTCTGAGGATGGAATTGGAATTCACCCAAATCAAAATATAAGTTTTTTTTAAAATATTATTTTTATTATAAAAATAATAATTTTTATAAGAATTGTCGTTTATTTATGAATTTATCCCTAATTCATTTTCTCCCTTGGTAATTCTGGTCGAAATGTCTAATTCTCATTCAATTATTTGTTCTTTAAAGTATTAATTAGGGGTATTTTAGTCATTTTAATTTATATAAAAACTTCTAAAATAATTATATTTTGAAGGGAAATTGGTCTGTTTGGTCCTCAAACTATTTCTCAATTAATTAAGTAGTACTCATTATTTTTCTACTTCTGATTTAGTCCTAGATGTTATTTCGCGCTTCCTAACCGGTGTCAGCACCACCATCCACCGTGGTTTTCGGCCAAATCCCCCATTGTAGTATTTTTACTTCCTGAATGATCTCAGACGTATTTGCGAGCTTACAAGATGGTCCTAGCATCATCTTCTTAATCTTCTAAAATACATTGTCCCCCAAATCCGACAACAATGCCGCCCACCAATCATTTCTCTCCCAAATTCGACCAACAATGCCTCCCATGTGGAGCCTTCTGGACTGCTTTCCATCAAGGATTTGAGATATAATAATTGTTTTTGGTATGAAGATTCATGTGATCCAATTTTGGGTTGGCCAAAAGTGGTGGGTGGCTGCTTGGTGATCAAATTTAGGAGAGATATGGTATGTTGGTGGTCAGATTTGGGAGAGAAATGGTTAGTGGGCGGCGATGGATCTTGGAGGATGAAGAAGATGATAACAGGAGCATCTTGGAAGCTCGAAAATACTCCAGGGATCATCGAAAAAGTGTGTGTATATATATATTACACATAGAGGGATTTGGCCGGAAACCACCGTGGGTGGTGGTGCTTGGACAAAATAACATACAGGACAAAATAAGAAGTAAAAAAATAATGAGTGCCACTCGAGTATTTGAGAAATAGTGTAAGAATCAAACAGATCAATTTTCCTATTTTGAATCAAGGGTGGTGTATTTCAATGTGTGCACGGACCGTGGATACCGGTAGAGGGATATTCCGCAAAGGGAATTCCGTTGGTGGCAACAACGTATCCAAGAAACAACATCTTCCATTCAAGAATCGGATTCTTGAACCCGAAATTGTAAGTCTTTTCTTGCTGTTTTCGATTCGTTTACGTATGAGCGGATCCTTCAGGGGAGGACTCATGGGTGTTTGGAACGAGTTTCCGCCCATGAACTGTAACACCCCGCTCCGTAAGCACTTTTAAGTATATCAATTTTGAACTGGTAATTTTTATAAGAGATAAGGGTATAATAGTCATTTGATAGTCTAAAATTTAAAAAAAAAATATAAAAAATATTTGAGTTTCAAGAAACTTGGAGACTAAGAACAAAATGATAATTAAGTATTGTCCAAATTTTCTTTGGCAAACACGTTGCCTTTGAGTCATCAATTCTCTAAACATTTTGACGAATCTCATTTTGCCATCCTTTCCTTTATACAAGGCCTCAGTAGTCTTCTTTTTCTCCTCATTCTTGCTTCACGCTTGTACAGCATAAGGTAAGCTTTCTCTTTTATTTTAATTTATTATTTCTTGATCGATTTACTTTTATCCAATTTCTTGCTTTTGTTTCCTTTTAACACATATTCTTCAACTCCATAAATTCTCCATCAATTCCCTAGTAATTCTTCTTCTTGGTTCATTTACTTGTTCAAAACTGTGATTTGCAAATCCATTTCTACTAGTTCTCGGATCAGATTATCCTAGCAAGGACAAGCTGGGCATTTTTACTTCAATTCATTTCGTGCTCCTAGTTTGCATGGTCAATCAAATAATTTTTAGCTTCCTGGATTGAATTGAAATCTAAGGTAAGCTTTCCAGTTACAATTTATAATTTGATCCTAGATATTTATGGTGAATCTATTGGTTTGTTGGAAGACTTGGTTTAGTATTTAATTGTGGAGAATTATGTGATTTTAGGATTTGGATTATTTTGGTTCAGGCTGTTGGCATTTTTATCAGGTGAGTGGTCCTAACCCTTTTGAAAAATTATATATAAGTATTGTGTATTCATTTATTCATTGCACTCATGATCTTGATCCACTCATGACATGCACATGTTCATTTATTTGTCACCATGAAATATCTTTCTGAATTGGGGCTTTATTTTGAAATATTATCTTATTGCATTGGAAATGAGAAGTTTGAATAAATTTGATACATATTTGTCTTCTGAATATTGACATGGTATGATAAGACTATAAGTTTATTATATCGGGCCCAATTATTTAATCGAAAGGAGCTAAGTGCTACACCAGAGGGTGTGAGACACCTCTAGAGTCCTAACTTTGAACTTCTGTATTTGGGGGCCCGTATGAATTTGATCTGCTCTTATTGTCATGCCTATGTCAATTTCACCTCGACAGTCCCGGAAAATTGTTTAGAAAATCAGGCCCCTTATTATAATCAATATATATGTGGTTTTCTCATTGTGCGAACTATTTTATGAATATAAAGTACTTTGGAAGAAAAATGGTTTTAAAAGACATACGCACCACTGGCACGGCCCTCACTGAGCTTCGGATCACGTTTTTCAAATGTTTTCCCCTCCACAGGTATCTGAAGGTGGTGCAATGATTTGGGTATCAGAGTGCGCAGCGGAAGCTTGGGATTAGTAATCTGGATAAATGTATTTTAGTCGTGTATTTTATTGAATTTCATTGTAATCATGTGGATATATTATATATTTGGGAGATAGAATATTTGTTTAGAGCCTTGGCGGATGTAAAAGATAGAACCCAGTGCCGAGAGGCACGCGGCATTCCCAGCCCGAGAGGGCCGGGGCGTCACATGAACCCCTTCAGTGGTATCAGAGCTTTGCTCATACGATTCGGATTCGATATTGTTAATCACACCATAACACTATCAATTCTGATTTGGTATGTGTATGTGTGAAAACAGAAAAGATTGCATCTTTTGTTGAATATATGTGATGTTGGCATAAACTGTTTTTGGTTTATCATGTTTATACGGTTTTATGAGCTGCTGTTGTATAAACTGTTTTCGGTTTCATGATTCTGCATGAACTGCTTTAGCATGATTCGGTTTGAAATTTAATTCGATTAATTTGCATAAACTGTGAATCTGTAATTAATTATATTAATTCGGTAATATGCATAAACTGTTTATGATTATGAATCTGATTATATGCATAAACTGTTTATGAATCGGTTATCAATTCGGATAATTCGATTAACCAATGCGTAATCCGATTATGTAAGTTAGGCAATTGAGGGGTAAATCGGGACAGAAAAACTCATTCGTCGCGCAGATTCGTCGTTCCCCTGAATTAAGACTTTGTGTATGTTCTCGTTGTTAAATTTCATTGTGCTTTATGTGATTTTAGCATGGTGAATAGCATGGCCTACTATACCCCTTGTTTACATAATTTTGGTTGTAATTTTATAATACGGCCTGCGAGCCGTTTTTCAATGTTGTAAAATTGTAATCGCTTTCTTAGTTTAGCTTTATTGCTTTGCATTGAAGGCTGGGTATGCCCATGCAAATATGTAATAAGGCTGGAGGCTGCTGGATCGAAGACTTTATCCATGAGATGGATACTGACTTAGATTGACCCTTGGCTCCCACAAGGCTCGTGGGAGTAATCATAGGATTAGGCCATGCTATCTCACGTTTAATTTTTATGCTTTATATATTGCATGAGATGCTTGTATAATTCTATTACACATTTTTACTGTCTTATTCAAACCGAACGTTTTAATTAAGTCTTAAAAATGCCTACCATATCCTAAGCACTCCATGAGCTTGGATTATCATTATGTCTGCTTGCCAAAGCAACAGATAAGTGGTTATCTAGGTAAGAGGAGATGGGAAAGTAGTGATTTCCATATGCTTAGACGTGGTTCGACTTAACTAGGCTATCAAAATAGTTTTGGACCTAGGGCATAAAATGGGAAAAAGCCGGGACATATACATGTCATTCCCATTAGATGATTTTACTTTAATTGTGGGTGTTAAGCCAAAGCTTTCCTATAAATATTGTAAAATGTTTTCCCCCACTATTATCAAGTGTTGAAATTGTGGAAAATGTTTTTGCTCAAAACTAATAAACTTTACAAATAATTTAATGTAGATAATGGCAACCAACACTTCACACAATTCATTGCGATCCGTCATTGAGAAGGAAAACACTAAGCGAGACCAATTTCCTTGATTGGGCCCGCAACTTGAGGATTGTCCTTAAGCAGGAAAGAAAGCCGTACGTTCTTGATACGGACATTCCTGAACAGCCTGCAAACAACGCCCCTAAAGCTGAAAGAGATGCTTGGAAGAAGCATTTCGATGACTCTAACGATGTGACTTGTCTCATGTTAGTCACAATGAGCACTGACCTTCAAAAACAGTTTGAAGGAGTTGAGGCTTTCCAGATGATGGGCCAGCTCAAGGAAATGTTCCAAGAGAAAGCTCGTCATAAAAGATTCCTCACTACTAAGGCGTTGAATAGTTGCAAAATGGCCCCTGGCACCTCTGTAAGTGCCCATGTTCTAAAGATGAAGGGCTATTTTGACCAACTTGAGAAACTTGGGGCTCCCGTAGGTCATGACATGGCCACAGATATGATCTTGGGCTCACTCCCACCGGAGTATGACCAATTCATTATGAACTTCAACATGCATGACATGGAGAAGACCATACATGAAATACACGGGATGCTCAAGCAGGCTGAACTGAACATTAAGAAGACCCCTGAAGTCTTAATGGTTCAAAAAGGGAATTTCAAGAAGAAAGGAAAGGGAAAGCCCATGGCCAAGAGAGGCAAAGGCAAAGGCAATGACAAGCCCAAGCCCCAGCCCAAAGCCAAGGCACCAAAGGAGGGAGTTTGCTTCCATTGCAATGAACCAGGTCATTGGAAACGGAACTGCAAGCTCTATTTGGAAGAGAAGAAAAAGGGAAAGGCCAGTTTGACTGTCTCTCCAGGTATTTATGTTATTGAAATTAACATGTCTGCTCCTACTTCGTGGGTATTAGATACCGGTTGTGGATCTCACATTTGTGCAAATGTGCAGGGGTTCAAAAGGAGTAGATCACTGGCAAAAGGAGAAGTGGACCTGAGAGTAGCGAACGGAGCAAGAGTTGTTGCTGTAGCTACCGGGACATTTAATTTAGTTTTGCCAAGTGACCTTATTATAGAACTGAATAATTGTCTTTATGTTCCAACTTTGAGTAGGAATATTATTTCAGTTTCTTGTTTGGATATTGAAGGTTTTGAATTAAATATTATGAATAAAATTTGCACCATTCATAAAGATCGTATCTTTTATGGAGATGCCTCTTTGATGAATGGGCTTTATGTTCTTAACCTCGATGATTCTATTAAAAGGCCCATCTATAACATTAATACTAAGAGGTTTAAATCAAATGACTTAAATCAGACCTACTTTTGGCACTGTCGTTTGGGCCACATAAATGAGAAACGCATATCAAAGCTCCATTCAGATGGAATTTTGACATCATTTGACTTAGAGTCTTATGAGACTTGGGATTCTTGCTTGTTAGGCAAAATGACTAAAGCTCCATTTACTGGACAAAGTGAGAGAGCTTCCGATTTATTGGGCCTCATACATACAGATGTTTGTGGACCAATAAACACTAGTGCTAGAGGAGGGTTTCAGTACTTCATCACATTCACAGATGATTTCAGTAGATATGGCTACGTCTATCTAATGAAACATAAATCAGAATCTTTTGGAAGATTCAAAGAATTTCAAAATGAAGTACAAAATCAACTTGGTAAAAGTATTAAGATACTTCGATCAGATCGAGGTGGTGAATACCTTAACCAAGACTTTGACGAACATCTTAGGGGTTGTGGAATTGTTTCGCAATTAACTCCTCCTGGCACCCCACAATGGAATGGTGTATCAGAACGGAGGAATCGCACCTTACTAGATATGGTTCGATCTATGATGAGTCAAACAAGTCTTCCAATTTCCTTTTGGGGCTACGCCCAAGAAACTACTGCATTTATATTAAATAGAGTTCCTTCTAAAGCGGTTCAGAAAACTCCATATGAGATATGGACTGGGAAACGACCTAGTTTGTCATTTCTCAAAATTTGGGGATGCGAGGCGTATGTAAAACGTTTGTTATCTGATAAACTCGCCCCTAAATCTGACAAGTGTTTGTTTGTGGGATATCCTAATGAAACTAAAGGATATTACTTCTACCTTCCATCAGAGAACAAAGTGTTTGTTGCTCGTAATGGTTTATTCCTTGAAAGGGAATTTATTTCCAAAGAGGATAGTGGGAATAAGATCCATCTTGAGAAAATTCAAGATCCCCAAACAACATCTGAACCAACTTTTGAAGTTCAAGCAAGCTCACATGCTGATACTGAGCTTCAATCTTTGACACAAGGCCTAAGAAGGTCGAGTCGGGTACATCAACAGCCTGAGAGATATGGATTTCTCGTGACTGATGATCATCAGGTTGAACTGATTGATCAAGATGAACCCTCTACCTACAAAGAGGCAATTCGTAGTTCTGAGTCAGATAAGTGGCTAGAGGCTATGAAGTCTGAGATGCAATCCATGTACGACAACCAAGTATGGACTTTGGTTGACGCGAAAGGTGCAAGGTCATTGATAACAAATGGTGTTACAAAAAGAAGACCGACATGGATGGTAATGTACACACTTTTAAATCTCGACTAGTAGTTAAAGGTTATAGACAAGTTCATGGTATTGACTATGACGAAACCTTTTCCCCTGTCGTGATGATAAAGTGAATTAGGATTTTACTTGCCATAGCCGCATATTATGACTATGAGATATGGCAAATGGATGTTAAGACTGCGTTTCTTAATGGAAACCTTCTCGAGGATGTGTATATGACACAACCTGAGGGGTTTGTTGATCCAACAAATCCTAGCAAAGTGTGTAAGCTTCAAAGGTCCATTTATGGATTGAAGCAAGCATCTCGAAGCTGGAATCGTCGCTTTGATGAACGTATTAAAGAATTCGGTTTCATCAAAAACAAAGATGAGCCTTGTGTTTATAAGAAAGTAACTAATAATACAGTAGTGTTCTTTGTGCTTTATGTGGATGACATCTTACTGATTGGAAATGACATCCCCACATTACAAAGCGTAAAAGCTTGGTTGGGGAAGTGCTTTTCCATGAAAGACTTAGGCGAGGCTACATACATTTTGGGTATAAGAATCTATAGAGATAGATCTAACAAAATGATTGGCCAAAGCCGAGTGGATACATTGACAAGTGCATCGAAAGCAGTTCGATTTGCAAGACTCCAAAAAGGGATTCTTGCCCATGTCACATGGCATTAAACTCAGCAAAACTCAAGGACCTTCTACAAAGGAGGACCAAGAGCGCATGAGTAAGATCCCATATGCTTCAGCCATTGGGTCTATTATGTACGCCATGATATGCACTCGCCCAGATGTCTCATTTGCTTTAAGTATGACTAGCAGATATCAATCTGACCTTGGTGAGTCACATTGGATTGCAGTCAAGAGCATTCTTAAGTGCTTGAGAAGGACTAAAGATATGTTCTTAGTTTACGTGAGGTCGGGGAAGGAAGTCCGGTCGTAAATGGTTACACGGACGCAAGCTTCCATACCGACGTAGATGATTATAGATCGCAATCTGGTTTTTGTGTTTTGTTTGAATGGAGGTGCTTTGTGAGCTGGAAGAGCTCAAAGCAAGAAACCGTGGCCGACTCTACAAATGTGTCGAGTATCTAGTCTGCCTCAGGCGCGCTAAAGAAGTCTGCTTTGGATCGGGGAAGTTTGTTGATGAACTAGGTGTCGTCCCTATCATTGTGTACCCAGTGGACCTCTATTGTGATAGTACTGGTGCCATTTCACAAGCTAAGGAACCTAGATCTCACCAACGATCCAAACACATTCTAAGGCGTTTCCATCTTATTAGAGAGATCATCGACAGAGGAGAGGTTAGTATTTGCAAACTTCATACAGACGACAACATTGCAGATCCATTGACCAAGCCACTCCCACAGCCTAAACATGAGAGTCATACTAGGTCAATGGGATTGAGGATCATGTATGATTGGACCTAGGGTAAGTGGGAGATTGTTAGTAGTGCCCTAGGACCATTAGCATATGTTGTACGTTTTATATCTTTTTGAGCATTTCATATGAATAGTTAATTTTGCTTATGAACATCAAATGCGTGATTTGATAGTAAAACACATTTGCTTATGTAATTACTATTCTAGTTGTCCCTAGTTTTATGTAATCTATTTTACAATGAAATAAAACTAGTATGATGTTTGATTGATGATTACGTTTTACTAATCATGTGTAATGAGTACAAATCAAATCATAGATGCAATAAATAGGGATACATTGTATTGGACGTGATCTGTTAGAGAAGTAATACTTCATGGTCCTTAGTCATAAGTGGTTATCAGATACTATTTGTTGGAACAGTCTACCTGGAGATCGAGAATAAATACAATTAAGCTTAATAAGGGTGACGACTACCATGCCTTATGCTTAATTAGGATATCGCGTGACAAAGGGATTAAATAGTGTATTGATATTAGGTTCCGTTGTATATTCATTCACTTTGGGTAGTCATAATGTCCTGCTAGGGACCGCTTGTGATTTATGAACACATACTACTACTAAGTGTATTTTCATTGCCATTGTGAGATGAACCTACAGGGTCACACGCATAGACGAGCTAACGAGATTCATGTCCAGATTCAATAAATCTAGAATGTGTCTAGGTTCACTTTTCTTAGAATGATAAAGCGTTATTATTCGAATTAGAGATAAAGGGCATTTTCGGTATAGCTGGGATTACGTGGGAGTTATTATCCGATAAGGACTCCCACTACCAGCAGAAGACTAGGGGACGTGGGAGTTAAAGACTCCCACTGCCGAGAGGAGTTAAGGATGTGAGAGTTGGTTATGGGAACAAACTCTCATACTTTATATAATGATCTCTTGGCCGAAACCCTAGCCTATCAATTTTTCCAGCCTCAAAATCACCAACTCTCTGAAATCTGATTTCAGTTTTCGGTCTCTCTTTTCTCTCAAAAATTCCGAAACTCAGAAAGACGAAGAGCTAGCACTCGCTGCCCGTTTCGTCGCGTGGATACCGGTAGAGGGATATTCCGCAAAGGGAATTCCGTTGGAGGCAACAACGTATCCAAGAAACAACATATTCCATTCAAGAATCGGATTATTGAACCCGAAATTGTAAGTCTTTTCTTGCTGTTTTCGATTCGTTTACGTATGAGCGGATCCTTCAGGGGAGGACTCATGGGTGTTTGGAACGAGTTTCCGCCCATGAACCCCTTCAGTAAACGTATTGGTCATCATATTCAGAATTGTAGCAAATTGCAACAAATCATGATTCCATTGACTAAACCGGTCCAGAAATTGCTATCTACACCGCAGCCCATTCCAAATTCGGTTCAGCCGCCGCCAGCAAAGCTACCTGTGAAGCCTACACACAAGGGTAAGCAGAAACAATTTGCAGAGCCAAAAACTCTAAATTTTGGAATAGTTGTCACATATCCTCTAAGTAATCAGTGGGTAGTGGTCGGACCGCGGCGAGAACCGGGTCCTTCCGGAACCGCTGTACTTAGCGCATCACCTGTGCCTCTATTGAGGATGGAGGCGGCAGTTTTGATTAATTCTCAGATTGTTGTTCATCCCACTACGGAAACGCACAATCCATCATCTCCAAATACAGGGGAGACGACTTCAGTGGCAATAGAGGAAGCCAGCAATACCGGGACAACGATTTCAACAGACATCGCAGCAACTACGGTCTCTCCAATTTGGAGAACGGATATTGATCCTGTGGAATTGAGCCCTAGAGGCTCTGATGATATCACTGTTGGGTTTCGTAAATCACCGTTCCATATCCCACGTTCGTATCAATCTGCTGGAGGAATCCGGCCAACATCCCAAACGACGTCGGAAATTTTGGGAGAATTAAGAGCTTTTTCGTTGAACCATGACACGACCCGTGCAAGGACAATTCCAATTGACCCGACCCGTGCAAGGACAATTCCAACTGACTTGACCCATCCGGTTTTGATCCAGCCTAGATCAGAACTGGAATCGGCTGGTCCTCCTATAGGTTAACACCGCACAGGGGAATACCGGCCAGGAAACGGCTGACTCTTTGGTGATCAAACCAGCTATGGTAGTTTCGAATATACACTTAGTGGACAGAATGAATGTATTGGGAAGCCTGGGAGCGAGTTTGGATAATTTAGTCCCGGGTATAGAAGACTTGGCTCGAATACCTGAAGTTGAAGTGGGAATCGAAATGGATGATGAATCCCCGGAGTACCCGGATGAACTAGAAATCTTACCTGAAGCTGAAGAGGGTAGTTTTTTAGTTCTACCCGGATCAATGGAGGAACAAGCTATTACTCAGAGTAATACGGATACCGCACCAGCTGACTCAGACATTATCCCTCCTCCGGCTTAAGCAGCTGCCGAGGTGGCAGGTATTCTTCATGTTATTGCACTCTCCAATCTAACTGTGGATATCCCCCTTGTTAAAAAAAGGAAAGAAATGTAAACAGGTTCAACTTCCTTTGAGACGGTCTCTTAAACTAGCGGGATCGACTCCTCATACTATTTAATGCTTAGCGCATATTTTGCATCAACTCTATATTTTAATGAATTACATCATTTGGAATATCCGATGAATTGCTAATGAAGGCACTATTTCAAGCATTCGCCAGTTAAAAAGGGAACATAAACTTAATTTTGTTGTGTTGTTGGAGCAGATGGTTGCTTTGTCTGAACTTCCTATGTATGCTCGTCGTTTGGGATTTGACTATTGGTTTGGTAATTGTACTAGTAAAATATGGGTTTTTGGGATGATAGGGTGGAAATTGTGTTTGTTAAGGACTTGGAGCAGGTCATTCACTGTCAGCTTAATATATTCTCGGCCTCGCCTATCTTTTGTTCTTTTGTGTATGCTAAATGCTCGTATGTCCAGCGAAGAGAATTGTGGACTGAATTATATAACTTTCAACAAAATAACTGTCCATGGTCGGTAGGTGGAGATTTTAATGTTGTTTTGTGAATAAACGAAAGTCAGGGGTCTATTCCGGCTTTACTACCTATGACTGAATTTGGTGAGACAATACATGATTGTGGGTTATTAGAAGTTCCAACTTCAGGAAGTCCTTAGTATTGTGTTATTAGAAGTTCGATGCATAAAATTGATGAAATGTTGGTATATTTGCAAATTACGTGGTGCATCGTCTAAGTGTTGTGTATTGTGTTGGTGAATTATTGATTGTACTCGTTATTATTATTCTTAGATTGCTTATACTGTTATTCATATTTGATATTAATACTTGGGGTAATTGCTTATTTATTGGATAGCTTGTTGGTCGTTATTGGGCCGTCTTATTTTGTTGATGAGTCTTGTCGTCTATTTAGTTTGGTCGATCGAGTCGTCGCCCCTTTTTTTATATATTTTCTTGGATCAACGGATTAGCAGGATTCGTTCGACTTATAAACATGAAATGAGTAGATCACCGGAGATCTTGTGAATGTCACTCCGGTCAACATAGTACCATTTCTCCGGTCGAACGGACAAGTTGGACCAATTAAAACAGGCATATTACTTGTGTGAGGGAGTGTGCTTGTGTATGGAGTTAGTGGGGAGAGAGAAGTGGGGATGTGGAGTTAGTGGGTGATTCCACTAACACTACATGATGATGAAATGTTCATCATTCCAATATTCTCACGTTAGTGAAATCTCTCTCTTTTTCTCTCTACATCATACCAGCCGAAAACATACAAGCAAAATCTGATTTTTCTTCTTGATTTTACACACTTCCAAGAACACTTCAAAAGACAAGAAAAGACTTCTTTTTTTGGTTCTTATATTTCCGGATTTCCTTTGTTCCTATACTTTGTGGATTCCAAAAAAAGTATTTTCAAACTTCGGAGTCTTTGGACTAGAATCTGAGATGTGGAGTAACAACCTCAGAGGTTGTTGTGTAGATACTAGTAGAGACAGGAGTCTGAAGGCTGTTGTTGGTGTTTCTTAATAGAAGAATCAGGGCAACATCGATTAGATTGATATATAAATGTATACTTCCTATCACGGAGTTTTGATTCTTTCTTGTGTGTAAATCTTCTGAAGGAACGTAATCCCGCACTTTTTTATTCTGATGCATTTTGGAGATTACTAATTTTAACTTTCAATGGTATCAAAGCCTATCACGAGAACTCAATTACTTTGTTTATATGTTATCTTGTTTTTTCCTAGTCTGATAATGCATGTCATATGATGTCTTTACTTTTGTACAGCCTCTGGGAAGTTGTTTAAGTGTTTTTTGGCTGATTTACTATTTTTTAGCAAATATTCGGTCGACCAGTAAGAGGTTTGCGGTAGACCGAACATGTGTTAGAAAATAGGATTTTTCTAATGCCTAGATTTCTACCGACCTGTGAACAATCAAGGTCGATCGAGGCTAGTGTGTTTTCAGGCCGGTCGATTAGAAATGTTCTGGGTCGACCGATTTAGCCTATTTTTACACTGTTTTGGATGCTGCATATATCGCGGTTGATCGGGAGTATGGCCTGGGTCGGTCGGAGAGGGGCAGACTGTATGTATTTGTGCTCTTAGATGATTGTCGTGTTTGTTTGAGTATGGTACATAGTAATAACCTTAGACCCAATAGTTTTTATTATAATACGACTTGCATGTCGTGCTTTATCTATTCATTTGTTGTAATTTTACATATGATTTTATGTAACTCGAGAATTCTTTCAATTGTGTAAAAGTATAGAATATGATTTTATGTTTTTACATATGTAACAAGTGATGAAGAAAGGAACCATCCGATGGAGGAAACCACAAGGAGGCGGAAGACAATAGATAGGTTTAACTGTTTTTCACCTTTAGATTGACCTATGTTTTATTGTTTTTCACCTTTAGATTGACCTAGGTTTCATAGGTTTTATTACTATGTTACGATTTATTTACTGTTTTATGTATTTTGCATTAGATGTCTAATGCATGTTACAATATTTTTAGCATGTGATGCATATTTTCAAAGAGCATAATCAGATTATACATCGTTTGGTGAGACAATTTAAAAACCCTCAATTTTAAATATTAAGTTTATTGCCTTCCATGATTGGCCCTAGTCAAGGCTAAGATCGACAGTAGTGTGAACTTCCGAGTGGAATAAGCGCCCGTCTACCCTGGTGAGGCGTGAAGGATAAGTTAGTGACATCCAACAGTGCAATCATGGGTCATACTTAACCGGATTGCCAATGCCGAGCTTTGTAGCCAAAGCTGCCTCGGTATTGGGTCTATAGGCAAAGGGTTGAGATGTGCATTTATGTACTTAGGGTAATTGTTACCTACTTAACCAACAATTAGTCACATAATTAATGTGATTAGCAAGTGTTCCTTAACAAAACAACCATTTCTCGAGCTTTTTAGCCAAAGCTGCCTCGAGATTGGTGATGTTTGGATCTTGGTCCTACTAGAAAGTTTTGAACTTTCCGAATGAATACATGAGGGTTATTCATTTGAAAAAAATAGTGGCAGAATCATTAATTAAAGTCCTATAAATAATTTTAAAACACGACAACTAGAATTTTGCAAATTGTCCTCTATAGATATAATGGCAAATGAAATCGTTGCATCAAACTCTTTATCATTGCGATATGTCCTTGAAAAGGACAAACTTGAGGGAGGAAACTTCCTCGAATGGTACAGGAACTTGAGAATCGTTCTCAAGCACGAGAAAACGTTGTATGTTCTCGAGGCACAAATTCCTGATCCACCAGTTGCATGGGCTCTGACTACCACAAGAAATGCTTATCGTAAGCATTTAGATGACGCATTAGATGTGTCTAGTCTTATATTAATGAGCATGACCTTTGAGCTTCAGAAGCAATATGAGGAAATGTGAGTTTCGATACGATTAATCATCTAAGGAAACTCTTTCAGGGTCAAGCCCGCCATGAGAGATTCGACGTGTCGAAGTCTCTATTTGAATGCAAAATGGCAGAGGGAAACCCAGTTGGAACTCATGTTCTGAAGATGATAAGTTATATGGATAGCCTCAAAACAATGAGATTTCCTCTAGGCCAGGAGTTATCCACTAATTTAATTCTATAATCGTTGTTTGAATCATTCAGTCAGGTTGTATTGAACTACGACATGAATGAGATAGACAAACCTCTCCCAGAATTGTTGAACCTGTTGAGGACTAACGAGAAGGAAATAGGCAAGTCCAAAGCCATTTACATGGTAAACAACAACATGAGTAAGGGGTTTGGTAAGCCCAAAAGCATGCCTTCGGGCAAACCTAACATTTCTGAGAAAGCATTGAAACCTAAGGGCGTTGTCGCTAAGGATAGAAATTGTTTCTATTGTGGATAGAAATGACACTGGAAGAAAAACTGCTATAGTTTTCTTGCCGGTAAAAAGCTTAGAAAGGGAGCAAATGTTGCTTCTGGCTCCTGTATTTATGTTATTGAGATAAACTAGTCTACTACTACTTCCTCATGGGTATTAGATACCAGATGCGGTTCTCTCATTTGCATGAATGTGCAGGGACTACAAAGGAGTAGAGAGCTGGCAAAAGGCGATGTGGACCTATATGTTGGTAATGAAGCAATAGTTATTGCATTAGTTGTAGGAACAAATAGTCTTAGTTTTCCTTCTGTAACTGTTCTAGATTTAGACAAGATTCTTTATGTACCTACTTTAACAAAGAATATTATTTTGATCTCTTGCTTGGACAAGATTGGTTTTGATAATCGTATTAAAAACCAACGAATATCGTTATCGTTAAATGATATTTTTTAATGTAGTGCTACTTTGGTGAATGGTTTATACATGTTAGACCTAGAGTCACAAGTTTATAACATAAAAAAAGAGAGGATAAAGACTAAAGAATCTAATCTTATATACCTTTGACATTGTCGTTTATGCCATATAAACGAAAACTGCATTTCCAAACTCCATAATGATGGATTGTTGGAATAATTTGATTTTGAATCATATGATACATGCGAACCTTGTTTAATGGGAAAGATAACTACTTCTCATTTTATTAGAACTGGATAACGAGCAAAGGAATTGTTGGAACTAAGACATAGTGATGTATGTGGTCCATTCAATGTCCATGCAAGAGGTGATTATCTAGATTTCATTACTTTTACTAACGATTTTATTTTTTTTGGATACTTGTTTCTTTTGAAACATAAGTCCGAGGCCTTTGAAAAGTTCAAAGAGTAAAAGAATGAAGTAGAAAACCTGCTTGGCAAAGGTATAAAGATGCTTCGATCTGATCGAGGTGGGGAATACTTAAGTCGAGAATTCCGTGAATTCCTTTATGAGAAAACAAGTTGGAGCCACATGGAACTTAGTGAAATTTCGGAACTTGGAAAAGTTCCAAGCACAAGTGACTAGATGGAATTGGAACAAGCTACACAGGCAGTTGTGGAGCAAGTTTCGGAAACACAAGTATTGCGTAGGTCTAGTATACCTCATAGAATGCTTGAGAGATATGGATTTCTCATAACAGAACATAGTGATGTTATGTTAATGGATTCGGATATGCTTACAACCTACAATGAAGCAAATACTGGTTCAGATTATGTGAAATGACTTGGAGCCATGAGATCCGAAATAGAATCCATGTACACTAACGAAGTATGAACTTTAGTTGATCCGCCATAGGGGGTAACCCCAATAAGGTGTAAGTGGGTTTTCAAATTGAAAACTGACATGGAAGGGAACATCCAAACGTACAAGGGGTAACTTGTCGTGAAAGGTTTAAGAAAATTCATGGTATTGCCTATGATGAGACCTTTTCCCCTGTAGTTATGTTCAAGTCTATTCGGAGTTTGCTTGCAATTGATGCATACTATGACTATGAGACTTGGCAAATGAATGTCAAAACAGCTTTTCTTAACGGAAACCTTGACAAGGACGTGTATATGATACATCATGAAGGTTTTGTCAATCCAAATGCTGCAATAAAGTATACAAGCTAAACAGGTCCATTTATGGACTAAAGCAAGCTTCTAGAAAGTGGAATTGACGTTTTGACGAAGCCATACACGAGTTCGGTTTTATCAAGAATGTTGATGAACCATGAGTTTATAAGAAGTATTTTCCTATAGCACTTGGTACTGTTCTTTCAAGAGAATAGTGTGCTAAGACATTGGATGAGAAAGAACGCATGAGTGAGATTCCATATGCTTCGACAATTGGATTTATAATGTATGCCATGTTGTGTACATGCCTAGATCTCTCGTATGTTTTCAGTATAATGAACAGATACTAGTCTACATAATGTGAACATCACTGGATAGCCGTTAAGAACATCCTTACGTACTTGCGAAGGACTAATGACACATTTTCTATATATAGTGGGGAATACGGGCTCACCGTAAGTGGTTACACTGCTGCTACTTTCCAAACCAATAGAGACGACTTTAGATCGCAACCAGGATATGCGTCATGCCTAAACTACAACCAAAACCGAGTACATAGCTACATTAGATGTTTCTTAGGAGATTTTGATCTGAAAGTTCATTATTGAGCTTGGTGTGGTATACCTAGCATTTCGAATGTCGAATACGATTGATCTCCCATCGTGAATGTAGTCATATATCAAAGGAACCACTGTCTCACCAAAGGTCCAAACATATACTACGACGGTATCAACTGATCCGTGAGATCATTAATAGAGGAGATATGAATACTTGCTAAGTACACACGGACTATAACATCGCCGACCCACTGACGAAGCCGCTGACACAGCAGCAGCATGATCACCAAAAGTGTAGCATGGGCATTATATACCAAGAAAAATGGTCTTAGAGATAGTTCTTATGTACAATATACACTAAAAAAACAAGGTTGTTGTCTTTAGTGTAAGTGGGAGATTGTTGTTTTTTTTTGACGTGATGAAATATTAAGGCATCCATTCCATTATTATTGTTTTTTCAATACATCTGTGCTTTTGTATTAAAATATATAATAACGTCCTTAGATAGTTATGTAACTATTACATTTAACTATTCTAAAATGTCCCTACTCAATCATTATTGTGGAATTTTGAGGACAACAATAATGTGTGGAGACTAGTATGTGTTGTGATTGAATATGTGATATTAAGTCAAACACATGGGTGATACTGGATTTACCCGCTTATAAGAGCATTTCATGGATTGTTGTATAAATGTCAACAATGTTCTTATAATGATTTTGTGGTACATGAATCCTTCGACTTGTGATCACACAAGCTTTCCTACATGGAAAATGGTATACTTTGATTGTGTCAAGCACCGTCTGTAACTAAATGGGCTATAAAGGCAATTGTTGGGTGTATTTATGTATCATGTGTAGGATGAGGTGTGATAGACAGAGGATTTATCCCTCCTATACAACATGATTAATATTCTGGGCCCCCATGATTGAGTGAGACTAATTCATGGCCATGAACAAATGATTTAATATAAGATATTAATGTCACTCTCTAAGTCTACTCGAGAATCAAGAAACTGACTGATTGGACTCTACAAGTTTGACATACTCCGCGACTTGTGTTCACTCTAGATATCTAGGACAAAGGTATTAGTGCAAAAGATTATATTTGTGGTTACTTGAATCACCGGGACTATTTGTGAATTGGTAGAAATGATATGTTACTAGATACCTCTCATTATTGTTAACCATTGTTGTCACGGCCAACATAGTAAATACCTAAATGGTCGCACACTGTAATCACTTAGATTGAGCTTGTTGAAGTTTACATTTGATATAGGTGCTCAATTAGATTGGGCAAGCACAATTGGATTGAGCAAAAACAGACCTGGTTGGACCGAACCGGTCTACCAAAACGGTTTGTTACTCCGGTCGACCAAGTACCTTTTCTTCGGTCTACCGGGCCAGTTGGACCAAGTCAAAACTGGCATATTACTTGTGTGAGAGAGTGTTCTTGTGTATGGAGTTAGTGAGGAGAGAGAAGTGGGGATGTGGAGTTAGTGGGTGATTCCACTAACACCACATGATGATGAAACGTTCATCATTCCCATATTCTCAAGTTAGTGAAATATCTCTCCTTTTCTCTCTACATCATACTAGCCGAAAACATACAAGAAAAATATGACTTTTCTTCTTGATTTTACACACTTCCAAGAACACTTCAAAATCAATAATGCACGATTTGACATATCTACCTTAATGGCCATAACCCCCCTCTTTACCAGATTGTTTGTTCATATAATGCACGATTTCCTAGCTAACGATAGTATTATCAGTGATCAATCTATTAGGAACAAAAGTAGATTGAGCAGGAGAAATAATCCTATCTACAAAGGTTTAATCCTAGAAGCAATGATTTTGGATATAATTTTATAGATTACATTGCATAATAAAATAGGCCTAAACTGATCCACCTTAGTAGCACACTCTTTTTCAGGAATAAGAGAAATAAAAGTCCTATTACTTATTTGTTCCATGGTACCAGACCTAAAAAAATGTTGAATATAAGTGATGAGCTCCCCTTTAATTGTAGTCCAATATATCTTAAAAAACACATTGACATACCATCAGGGCCAGGACTTTCCCCCACAACCTCTCTAATTAGTTCCTCAGAAGGAATCTCACATAAACACTCATTTTCACTCTCAGTAACAGAAGGATCAATCAAATGCTCAAAGTCAGAGGGGACATTAGGGTGAGTTGTAGAAAAAAATTTGTTAAAATATTGCTCAAACTAGTAACCAATATTTTCCCACTTTGTTTCCCAGGATTGATCTTTCAACTGGATGTGATCAATTCGGTTCACACTCCTCCCAATAATAGTAGATAAATGAAAATACTTAGTGTTAGCATCACCATCTAAAATACCTTGAGCCTTTGCCTTATCTTGCCAGAGAATTTTCTCACTCTTCAATAGCTTCTCCAGTTCAACCTGTTTTGCACACTCAAATTTGAGATTAAGGACAGACTGGTCTAGACCTTGAAGAGTATTGATGTCATTTTTAGTATTTTGAATTGAAGTTTGAATATGACCAAAGGATTTTTTATTCCATATTTTCAAAGCTCTACTAGTACCATCAATTTTAATACACAGAAATAGGTGAGAAGGACCAGGAGGGGTGTCATTCCAAGCCTCCCTAACAATAACATGAGATATAGGGTCTACAGTCCACATGGTTTCAAACCTAAAAGGTCTAGAACCTAGTCTAAAGTTAGGGGTGGTATTCAATAGTAAAGGATTATGATAAGACAGTAAGGCTGTATGGTGGTTCACCATAGCCTTAGGAAACAAAGCTCTCCAATTAGCATTCATCGCCCCCTATAATGTCTTTCACTGATATTAGTCATACCCCCCCCTTGTTATTCCAAGTAAAAGGAGAACCCACATAACCTGCATCAATCATACCCATACCATCAAGTACATCAACCAACCCAATATCCCTATTCACCACTACAGGTCTTCCTCCCATTTTCTCAGCCTGAGATACTACAAAATTAAAGTCACCTATCACTACCCAGGCCCATCAAAGGCATCACTCACCTCCCTTAAACAGCCCTAAAATTATTGTTTCCACTGTTTTTTAGGAGGACCATAGACACAAGTAAATTGCCACACCACAGAATGGCGATAGGATTCAATCAGAGCATTAAGTAAAAATTTATTAGTAACCTATATATGTAACCTATCATTGTTCTTCTAACACAGAACTAACCCCCCTACTCTACCCTCAGAAGGCATAACAGCATAATTAAAGAACCCCAAAGCAGCACAAACATCTGAAATTCTAAGGGGGTCAGGGGATTTCAGCTCACCAAGAAACAAGCAATCAGGTTTATACTTACGAACCATGTCCCACAAGATTCTGGAAACTGAGGGGCGGGCAATCCCTCGGCAATTCCAAGAGATGACAATCATTGGGACCCTTAAGCCATCTTGTGGCCCGCATCATTTCCCCCAGATTTCCCCATATTTTGCCTTTGAGCACCTTCAGATTCAAACTTGGAACTTCCTTCTTCATTCTGTTTAAACTTCTCAGCTTACCTTATCATCTGCTCCTCTAAAAAGTTCTTTGATGGCCCTTTTCTAGCCTCCCTTTTTATCTTCTTGAAACTCCTTCAAACCAGGACTACCCTCTCTTCTTGCATCACCAGAGTTTCCATACCATCATCTTCTCCGTCTCTCATATTTTTCCTTTCTTTCTTCTCATTTTTCAAGATGGGCTCTTCCACCATGGGATTTAGCAAATTCCCTATATCCATGTTTATAGCTTTTGTCTAAGGTTCAAACACTTCCAAGATATGGCAATTTAGTAATGAATTTGAAATTTCAGGAAGAGAGAATATAGGTTTACAGGTATTGATCATATCTCTACAAGTTTGGGGATTATTGGGATATTGTGTTTCTTGAGGATAATTCGGTTTAGGTTTTTAAATTTGGGAATTTTCATTGTAACCGGGTCTCTTATTCTAGTTGGGGCCATTATTGATCCGGGTTGTTTTTGTGATTGAGGCCAAAGAATAACAAGATTGGGCCATCTTCTTTTGTTCAGGATCTAAAAAGGCTAAGCTATTAAGATTATTTCCAGTGGGATCAGTAAAGTGCGACATGGGTGGTTCTCTTACGTTTTGGGCTAGATTAGTCACTGGATTAATTGTTTCTATTATTTCTACACACTGGGCCTGAGAACTGAAATTTATTCCATTTTAAATAGATTGATTCAACTGGACTAGTTTTTGTACCCCTTTTTTTGCCCATCTCATTTGCCCCTCTTGGAGGCAAGTTGTCTCCACCTTCCTTGTTTCCAGGCCATGTCACCTCTGCCGAAAAAACATGAAATCTGACATGGTCACCACCCCTCAACAGACACCTATCAAGTCGTACAAGCGCCTCTTCATCTTCTTCTTCATCCTTCCCATCTTCTCCTGTAGGTATCCCCAGCACTCCACCACCCAAATTCCCCTCATCACTGTCACTACCTCTCCCCTTTATACCTTCATTCCTTCTCTCTTGGTTTCCATAATGCAGACATTTTATCCATATTTGCAACTCTTAGAGTTTCATCATATTTTATTGCCACATCATTTCCATTTACCTCATTCCGTTCTTATTTACAATTAACCTTCTGATGACCTGTTGTCCCACATTCAAAGCAGAACTCCACAAGTCTTTCATATTTAAATTTGACCCATCTTCCACCCTCTTCACCATTTTTTTTTCTTCATCTGGAACCCAACTTTCAGAGGTTCATTCACTTTGACATCTACCCTAATTCTCATAAACCTATTCCTAAAAGATTCCATTCCTTCATTCAAATCTGTTTCAAGAAACACACCCATATAATTCCCAATCATTTTAGCATTCTGGTATGGTAATTCATGTTATTCGGCGACAAATTATGGATTTGAACCCAAAAAGGGGATCTTTCAAATTTGATCTAACCAATGGTAACTTTAGACTCCCATACTTTAAGGATAATATGCGATCCTCTAAACGTCCAAGGACACATTCTCAAAACTCTCTCCAGATCCTTCTTATCCTTGAAAAGTACATTGGTAAATATTCTCTTCTAGCAACCTAATATGAACCTTCCTAAGAACATTCCATGCCTCCATCATTGTTGTAATAAAGGCCCCTGCATTCTGCCTTTTGTCAGATACAATCTTTGCTACAATAGTATTAACACACTCTAGGATATTATGCTCATTGTTGTTAGAAATCAGAGCTTCGGAATTAAAATCCATAGGAAACCACAAAAGACACTAGGAATGAATTAAAAACAAGACAAGAGACTGACACAAAGGAAAAACTTAAAAGCAAGAAAACACAGAGACCCAGACAAGACTCCAAACAACACCTAACACAATAAGAAAAACATGAGGACAAACAAAGAAAAGCCTAGACCAGCCAAACATAAGAAAACATAAACTAAGGAGAAGAAAGACAAAGGACAGGAGAAAAAAGCCAATAGAGTCTGCAAACACAAGGTACCGGAATAAAGTAGAAGGGGAAATAATTCTCTTAGAGAGAAAGGGGAGAATTTCCACTCTTTAGAGATAGATCAAAGTCAAGGTCATCATTTCAAAAATTGTTGCCAAGGGTACTACAAGACTTTTGATTTAGATGTTTTACAACACATGTCACACTAGCATATTTTTTGTTTTATGATTTGTTTTTCACACCATATGACCCATATTTCCTTGTTTTTTTCTTTCTTTCTTAACATTTGTAATCTTGAACAACTTTATATTATGGAAGGGAAATAGTAATATCTTTTTCCTAATTTATAAGAAGAAAACATAATTGTTTTTGTTAGCATTATCTTATGCGAAATTTGCAAGTGCATAAATATCAACAGGTAATAAAGTGATAAGTACATGATTGTCCCAACGAATATTGTTTATCTAACTGGAAAATTATTTTACTTATAATCTAACTTAACCAAAATAAATATGGATTAATTGAATAAAACTAATAATGAATAACAATTAAACTAAATTAAAGATGCTATTTTTATGAAATAAAAATATATGTAATGAATGGACCAAGACGCATCTAATCCAGACTACGAACTCCATAGTAATATATTTAGGCAACCCGACTACGAAGTCCATAGTAATATCTTCCCACTTCCACACGGGAATCTCAAGATGTTTAAGCAAGTCGCGGGTCTCTGATGTTCCGCCTTAACTTGTTGACAAACGAGGCACTTAGCCACAAACTCGGATATGTCCAGCTTCATGTCTTTCCACCAAAAGTTATTCTTCATCCCCTCATACATCTTCGATGCCCCAGGGTGCCTCGATAGTGTAGAAATGTGAGCCTCTTTAAATCTCTAATTTCAACCCCAAGTTTTAAGGTACACACAATCTGCCCTAAAACCGAAGACTACCATCTTTGTGTATCTGAAATTTTGATTCTGCCCCGACTCCACCAAGTCCCATTCCTAACTCAAATATTAATCCAACAATTGCACCTCCTTAATCCTCTCCAAAACAATTGGTTGAGCTACCAAGGCTGCCAAAGAGTTCCCGATAGACTCAACAGCTTCTATATCCAAGTTTTCAAATTCGCCAATTAACTCTTGTTGATCTGTTCTTAATGCTGCTAGCTGCCCCGAGATTTTCTTACTCAAGGCATCAACTACTCGATTAGCTTTACCAGGGTGGTAACTAATCGTGAGGTCGTAATCCTTCAACAACTCCTGGCAAAGCCTCTGCCTCATGTTAAGCTCCTTTTGGGTGAAAAGGTACTTAAGGCTCTAGTGGTCGGTGAAAACCTCACACGGTTCTCCATACAGATAATGCCTCCACAACTTCAAGGCAAATACGACCGCTGCGAACTCTAAGTCATGTGTAGGTAGTTCTTCTCATAAGGTTTAAGCTGCCTAGAAGCATATGCCATTACCTTTCCGTTCTACATCAACACACACCCTAACCCAATTCCCGAGGCATCACTATAGATGGCGAAACCCTCAGATTCCGATGTGAAAGTTAACACGTGTTGTAGTCAACTTCTCCCTCAATTTCTGAAAGTTATTCTCGCATTCCGTCCCCCATTCAAACTTAAGTCGATTTTGGGTCAAACGAGTCAAAGGACCGGCAATAAGATAGAAGTCTTGCACAAACTTCATTTAGTTACATGCTAACCACATGAAACTCCTCACTTCTCCCAGGGTCTTAGGCGTAGGTCAATCAACGATCGCCTCAATATTGCGCAGGTCAACTGATACTCTCTCCACTGAAACCACGTGCCCGAAAAATGAAATACTGCTCATCCAAAACTCCCGTTTGATGAACTTGGCGTATAACTTCTCCTTCCTCAGAATCCCCATTGTCAATCTCAAATGCTCCTCATAGGCTTCATCCGAATGTGAGTAAACCAAGATGTCGTTGATGAATACCACTACGCAATGTTGTCAAAATCGCGAGTTGGATCGTAAAATCGTACGATTTTACGATCCTAATGCCTAAACCCGAGCAGGATCGCTGTTAAAATCGCTGTGATGTTGGATCGTTCTGGATCGTCGATCCAGATCGTAAGATCGTAGGATCGGACGATCCAAAATGTTCTCTTTTTACAAATGGGTCGTGACCGGGTCGGGTCATGTCAAATCGGGTTATGTGATTTAAAAAAAAAAATGTTCTCATTCATTCTCCCCCAATTCCCGAATTGCTTCTCTCAAGAACTTCAACTCCCAGATCATTGCTTCTCCTCACTGAAAAGGTAGCTTCCACTTTTTTGCCAAGGCTGGGGTCCCAACTCCCAGCCATGAAGTGCTAGTTGGACTCTCTTTCCTCTCCCAAAAACCCAGTTTAGAGAACCATCGTCTTCTCCCAAATCGTCCTCCCAAACGGGTAATTTTTCGTTTATTGTTTTATTTTTAGTTATCATAAATTGCTTATTTTTCATGAAGTTTTGATTGGATTTTTGTGAGAATTGATAGTATTTTGAATTAGGGTTTGAATTAGTGTTTTGAATTTTTGTGAGAATTTATCTATGATTTTTGTTGGAATTTTTTTTTTTTTCATTTCTTTTGAGTAGGGGCTGTATTTTGTTTTCCCTCATCCCTTCTAACTGACACGCATTTGTACATCAACTTATTTTTTAATGGGGAGTTGGCATCCTGTGATTGCTTCACTTGGTTATTTCAAACAAGCTTTGACTGAAATGGAGACTCTTAAATGAAACAGCAATTCGAAGCACTCCTTGTTTTGTCGAGGAAAGTGAAACGACATTACATTTTGCACATTCCATCATTGTTTGTACATTTTTCAGCAGAGTCATTACTGGTGATCTTATCGGCTACCTTAGTGATATACCAGAAAATCTGATATAGTCTAACCATCAAATTCCTGAAACTCAATTATTTCATATAATGTTCCTCTCATGTTAAGCTTTCAACATGAAACTTCTAGTTGAATGTTTTGGCATTATCTTATTCTTTTAACTTGGTTGATTTCTCTTTTTCAGGCATTGTGTACAGCCGTTTCTTTTCTTGTGACAGTGCCTCTTGGTGAACTCTTCTTTTTCCACATAATTTTAATTAGAAAGAAAAAAATAAGATGTCGGGAGTGTCCGGATCGGGTAGTGGAAGTGCGGGCAATGATTCTAGCGTTGGAGTTGGAGGTGGTCAATCAAAGGTTGGAAGTGCGGGCAATGATTTTAGCGTTGGAGTCCGAAAAAAAGCAGTCGGGAATAGGAGTGATCCAGGTTGGAAGCATGGAAATATGGTTAATGAGAATCCGAGAACAATTAGATGCAAATATTGTCCAAATGTGGTAAGCGGGGTTTATATCGACTTAAACAACACTTGACATGTACTAAAAAGGATGTCGAGGCTTGCCCAAATGTTCCGGACGAAGTAAGGAAAGAGATGTGGGATATTATGTGTTATTTGCAAGAAAAATTGATCAAGAAGTCAAAACAATATGAGGAGGGAGCAATGTCTATTGAGGAACGTGGTTATGAAGAAGACGATTCAGTTTCAAGTAGAAAACGACAAGCAGATGAGATGAACTCTGGGGATCTTTTTAAGAGAAGAGGAGCTAGTCAATCTACAATTAATAGCATATTCAAGAAGAATATAAGGGAGGAAGCTTGTCAAGAAATTGCTCGTTTTCTTTTACAACAACGCGATATCATTCAATGTGGCCAAATCCGAGGAGTTCAACAAGATGTTTGAATTGGTCGCGAAGCATGGACCGGGGTTCAAGCCACCATCCTATCATGACATAAGGGTGAAGTACTTGAAGCAACAATTCGAATCCACCAAACTTGACATGGAGGCGCACAAATCTTATTGGAAGAAAATGGGTTACACGATAATGACGGATGGATGGACTGACAAGAGGAGGAGAACGATTATTAATTTTCTTGTGAATAGTCCTAAGGGAACGGTATTTTTGAAATCGATTGATGCATCAAACATATCTAAAACGTCCGAGAATGTACTTCATATGATGGATGAGATTGTCGAGGAGGTAGGAGAAGAAAATGTTGTTCAAATTGTGACGGACAATGCGGCAAACTACAAGGCAGCGGGAGAGAAGCTTATGGGGTTTCTTTATGAGGAAATGGGTCGAGCGAAAGAAAAGATCAAAGATATTTTTCATGGTGTCAAGAAAAGGTAAGAATCTGAAGTTAGATTTTTTAGACTATAAATTTTGAAAATGTTTCTGAAGTTACATAATTATTATATATTTGAAGATGCATAATGCTATAATTTGAAGTGCATTCTTGGAAGTATTATGTTTGAAGAACATGCTTGGAAGTATTATGTTTGAAGAACATGCTTGGAAGTATTATGTTTGAAGAAAATGCTGCATTGTTGATATCCATGCTGGTTTGAATGGGTGAATGTTGCATCTTATCTACTGACCATTGCCTTATAAAAGGCGACTGGATAGAGCTGAGCTTGAAGTGAGATGAATCATGAGGCTTCAATTTACCTGATTGTTTATATTATGGTATACTGTATTTTTTTGTTTGTGAATACATATAAATTTTGTATGGCTAGTTGACTGATAAAGTTTTTTGTTATTATAAATTGAAGGCCTATTTATTGGTTGAATGCTGAAAGAAATTCAATTGAGATTAGAAATGATATTATGTCATTGTTAATATCTTATTACTTTGGAAATTAATTTCATTTATTTTTCATCATCTAGTTATGAGCCTATATGGAAAATCATTGATGAGAGATGGCAAAGACAATTGCATCGACCGTTGCATGCCGCCGGGTACTACCTCAACCCTCGGTTACATTATAGCGATGCTTTCAAAACGGATTTGGAAGTTAAACGTGGATTGTATGAGTGTCTTGAAAGGATGGCGAAAAACGAGGAAAGTGTTAAGATTGATGCTCAACTTGAAATGTTCAAGAGTCAATCAGGTTTCTTTGGTAGTAGAATGGCAAAGAATGGAATGCAAACAAAGACTCCGGCACAATGGTGGGAGTCATACGGCGATGAATGTCCGGAGTTGCAAAAATTTGCAATCCGGGTGTTGAGTTTGATTTGTAGTTCTTCTGGGTGTGAACGGAATTTGAGCGCTTTTGAGATGGTAATTTTTTATTCACCCATATAGTTTTGTACCTTGTTGTATATGATTTAATTTATTTTAATTATTGTTTAGGTTCATACCAAGAGAAGGAACCGTTTGAAACAAGAGACCATGAATGATGTTGTGTATGTGATGGCTAATTCAAAGTTAGCCAAGAAGAAGAAAGAAAAGAAGACAATTGAGTATGATATTGACGATCTATTATCGGATGATGATTGGCTTGTGGATGAGCTTGGAGATTCAATTGCAGAGTTGGATGAAGATGACTTAGTCAATGCATCCAATGACATGGAGATTCCGAGCATTGATAATGAACTCGATGTAAGCGGAGGTGGAGATTACATGGAGGATTATGATGACATGTTGAATGGTTTACTAGATTAAGAAATTTGAAAGATACAAAATTGTTGTTATGAAACTTGTTAGATTGAAAGACTTTATGAATTGTTGGTTTGTTTTGAAGTTTATTACTTGTTAGTTTGTGTTTTAAATTTATCTTGAAATATTTTTTTACTAGTTTTGTCGGATCTTCCGATCCGTGTTACGATCCTCGTGTTTACGATTCTTGAGACTCCTTCCGTTCCGAGTCAAAATTACGATTTTGACAACCTTGGCACTACGAACTTATCTAGGCATTTCTGAAAGACTTGGTTCATCATATCCATGTATGTTATAGGTGCGTTAGTCATTCCAAACAATATAACAAGGAATTGATAGTGTTTGTAGCGTGTTGTAAATGCAGTCTTAGAGAACACCTATACCCCCTTCAATTGATCAAACAAGTCATTGATACAGGGTAGTGGGTATCGATTCGGGTATGTTATCCTATTCAACTCCCGGTAGTCGATACACATCCGCATACTACTGTCCTTCTTCTTCACGAACAAACTGAAGCGCCTCAAGGTGAAACACTTGGTCTTATCAACTTCTCATCGAGAAGCTCTTGGAGTTGAGTCTGCAACTCCTTCAACTCCATTGGCGCCATTCAATACGGGGCCTTAGAGATGGCTCTGCACCGGGTTGCAACAAGATTTCAAAATCGATCTCCCCGGCTGGTGGAATACCCGGTAAATCATCAAGAAACACATCCCCGAACTCCTTCACAACATGAACTGTTAGTAGTGCCCTAGGACCATTAGCATATGTTGTACGTTTTATATCTATTGAGCATGTATTTGAATAGTTAATTTGCTTTTGATTATCAAATGTATGATTTGATAGTAAAACTCATTAGCTTATGTAATTACTATTCTAGTTGTCCCTAGTTTTATGTAATGCTTATTTACACTGAAATAAAACTAGTATGATGTATGATTGATGATCATGTTTTAATGGTCATGTGTAATGAATACAAATCATATCATAGATGCAATATATAGGGATACATTGTATTGGACGTGATCCGTTAGAGAAGTAATACTTCATGGTCCTTAGTCATAAGTATTACTTCCTCAATACTATTTTAGAATCCTTAGACCTTATGTTTCCATTGATTCTAGCATGAATAGGAGCCACGTTTTGACTCAGTCGTACGTTGATTTTAATCGAGTAATCAATACGACTGATGATCGGATGTAGTGTCCTATCATGGCTTGAATGTGAGAGGCATTGTAAGGAATTTGTCCCTCTCTTATTAGAGAGAGAGATACATTGTATTGGACGTGATCCGTTAGAGAAGTAATACTTCATGGTCCTTAGTCATAAGTATTACTTCCTCAATACTATTTTAGAATCCTTAGACCTTATGTTTCCATTGATTCTAGCATGAATAGGAGCCACGTTTTGACTCAGTCGTACGTTGCTTTTAATCGAGTAATCAATACGACTGATGATCGGATGTAGTGTCCTATCATGGCTTGAATGTGAGAGGCATTGTAAGGAATTTGTCCCTCTCTTATTAGAGAGAGAGATATCCATGGGGCCCTCGATAGGGAAAGACTGTTTAAATGCATGGCCGTGCTCAAATGTATTTAATAAAGTGGTTATTAAATATTGTTTGTTGGAACAGTCTACCTAGAGATCGAGCATAAATATAATTAAGCTTAATAAGGGTGACGACTACCATGCCTTACGCTTAATTAAGATATCGCGAGACAAAGGGATTAAATAGTGGATTGATATTAGGTTCCGTTGTATATTCATTCACTTTGGGTAGTCACAATGTCCTGCTAGGGACCGCTTGTGATTTATGAACTCACACTACTACTAAGTGTGTTTTCATTTCCATTGTGATATGAACCTATCGGGTCACACGTATAGACGAGCTAACGAGCTTCATGTCCAGATTTAATGAATCTAGAATGTGTCTAAGTTCATTGTATCTGACATTCACTTTTCTGAGAATAATAAAGCGTTATTATTCAAATTAGAGATAAGGTGCATTTTCGGTATAGCTGGGATTACGTGGGAGTTATTATCCGATAAAGACTCTCACTACCAGCAGAAGTCTAGAGCATGTGGGAGTTATATACTCCCACTGCCAAAAGAGGTTGATAGGACATGGGAGTTTAAGACTCCCACTGCTGAGAGAAGTGGAGGACGAAACTTAGAAAGACGAAGAGCTAGCAATCACTGTTCGTTTCGTCGCGTGGATACCGGTAGAGGGACATTCCGCAAAGGGAAATCAATTGGTGGCAGCAACGTATCCAAGAAACAGCATCTTCCATTCAAGAATCAGATTCTTGAACCCAAAACGTAAGTCTCTTTCTTGAATTATTAGATTCGTTTTGTATGAGCGGATCCTTCGGGGGAGGACTCATGGGTGTTTGGAACGAGTTTCCGCCCATGAATCCCTTCATGAACGTCCTAAAGAGAACTTCCATATCCTCCTTCGTTAACGTCTCCCAGCCCATCCTTATGCACTTTTTCGCTTTCAGTGCCGAGATAATAGGCATACTCTGGCTACTCCTCTTTTCGAACCCCTAAAACTCAAACACATCTTGATCCTCAATCACAATCTGAATATTCCGGCCCCGACAGTCAACACATGCATGATTCTTGTACAACCAGTTCATTCTAAATATCACATCGAAGTCCACCATCTGAAGCTAAATGAGGTAAGCTTCTACTCCATTCGAATCGATTTCTACCCGGCACACTTTATCAAACAAGTTGGACTGTAAAATCTTCGCACTAGGCACCATAACTATATAGGTCTCCATAATACTAATAGGTGAGGTCTTAAGTATCAAAGCAAACCTACGAACAAAAAAGAGTGGGTTGTTCCGAAATCAAAGAGAACATAACCAAGTACGAAATTTATGAGTAGCATACATGTCACCACATCAAGAGCATCCCCTGCCCTGTTGAGTCAAGGAGAAGATCCTAGCAAAAGGCCTCAACCTGTTGTCTCCCGCATTCGGTACAGTCCCAGAAGTCTGTCCCGCAACTGGCAACGACATTGTACACTGGATGATTTGATGCCTAACCTTACCACATCTGAAGCAAGCCACATATACCCATCTACAATCCCCATAGGGGTTTCTACCACATCTCTCACATACCATCGCTGGCTAAGTAGCATTTAGTGCCTCGTGGGTCCCCCAATCCTAGTCTAATTAGCTATATTTCTTACCCCTGACCTAAAGGTATTGGTTGGTCCCCGAGGTGGGAGAGAACCTCTTCCAAGCCAAAGGTGTAGCAGAGTTAGAACGAGAACCTTCAGTTTGTGACGAAGTAGAGAAAGGCCACTTCCTGTCTGCATCGGTTGTTCGAAACTCCTCCACTACATCAAAACTCCTTTGGTGCGCGTCCATATAGGTAATAAGAGGGTACCCTGATAACCTCTACCTGATACGAGGCAACAACCCCCGTACCTCATTTTCCCATCCTAGACAATGGCAGAAGCATACTTACCCAAACAGTTGAAGTTATTGGCGTATGTTGAAATAGACATCCCCTAAATTTGCCTCAAGTCAATGAATTCATTCTGCTTCGTCATCTTAAAGGTATGTGGGAAGTACTGGTCTAGAAAAGCTTGATTTAACCTGTCTCAAGTGGTAGACCGAGCTTACCCATAGACCGGTCGCACACATTTCCACCACTCAGAAGCCTTAGGAGTTAGAAAAGGTATGACCGCCTCAACTTCCATGTCTTCCGGCATCCTCATGATGCTAAAATGCTATTCTATCTCCTCCAAACAAGTCTCCGCTTGGTCAGGACCAATACTATCATGGAAAGAGACCATGCACATCTTCTTCATGTGCTCACAGTACATCCCCGGATCTGATTCAACCCTCTGACCCCTCGGAGCTCTAACATGCTGAATATGTTGTTGTGGTTGTTGTTGCTTTTACTGATGGGTTGGGAGGATCTAGGCTAACATGGAAAATGAAGTTGTTAAGTCGGGAGTAGGGGTGGAAATGAGCTCAGCTCACATTAAATATGAGTTTAATATCCAACTTATACAAAATAAATCAAGAAATTTTATTAGCACAATGACATATAATAGAAGTTTATATCTTTCTACTAATTATACTATGTAAAGGCTCCAGTAAAAAAAGCTTAACAAGATATAAAATTAAACCAATGTAAACCAACGAAAGTCTAGCTACCAAACATTATAATCCTTATTAATAAATGTCAAAAGTCTTCTTAGATTACAAATTTGATTTTTTTGGCATGTTTTTCCTTCTGTAAAGATAAAAATATAGTATTGTCATAAAAATAGTATGTTGTAGATTAACAATTAATGATCATCATTAATAAATAAACTACAACTAGTAATATACTTTGAGTTTCTCTTAATGTCATAAGTGATTGGAGTCAATCTCCTTCACAACTCAATGCTTGAACTGATTTCGGGCAAAGAATCTCGATATGAATAAAAAACTCTTCCACTTTGAATGATGAGAATATTATAAGAGATTAAAAATCTCGCCGCCCTCACTACTCGTATATATATATATATATATATATATATATATATATATATATATATATATATATATATATATATTGAGCTAGCTCCCGAGCTAAATGATTCGAACTCTATCTAGCTCAAGTTCGACTCATATTTTAGATGAGCCAAAAATCTTGGCTCATGTATCGCTCATTTAGCTCATGAGCTGAGCTCATCGAATCGAATTGTGAGCTACTCATGAGCCAGCTCAACTCACTTCCACCCCTAGTCGGGAGCCTCCACTGCATTGGCTGGTGGAGGTAATTGTGGTATGTTATACTAAGGTGGAGCATTGTAAGGTGGTTGTGTCATGTTATATTGAGGTGGTGGAGGAGGGATATTATGTTGTTGTGGTGGTGGGTTGTTGTATTGCGGTGGTGGCACATTTGGTGGTTCTGGTGGTGGAGGTGTTGTAAACCCAGTGTTATCAGCCTGATTATGTTGTGAAACCTTTGGTTGTTGCTGATTCGAAGACCCAGTCACTTGACGTCTTCCACCCTTATACCCTCGTCGAGCAAAGGTCACAATTGGCAAATTTTAATATTCTTTGCTACCTTGGTTTGGGTCCATCTTACCCCAAAAGTTATTTAATAAATAAGGTAAGTGATAAGAAAAGAACACATTAAGCATTTAAGATAATTACAAGTAAGACATGATATTGAAGGGATTCATGGGCGGAAACTCGTTCCAAACACCCATGAGTCCTCCCCTGAAGGATCCGCTCATACAAAACGAATCGAAAATTACAAAGAAAAGAACTTACATTTGTTGGCTCAAGAATCCGATTCTTGAATGGAAGATTCTGTCTTTATGCTCTAGCAACGATCACCTCGAGTCTTCCATTGTGGAATTACTCCCTACCGGTATCCACGTGACGAAACGGGCATCGAGTGCTAGCTCTGAGTTTTTTCTGAGTTTCGGGAATTAGGGAGAAAGGGAGGCAGAAAACAGTTTTTCTAGATTTCTTAGTATTTCGGCTGAAATTGTCTAACCCTAGGGTTTCGGCCAAGAGAGGTTTTTATAGGGAGTGAGAGGTTGTTTCCAGAACAACTCCCACGTCTGCTCAACCTCTTATGGCAGTGGGAGTCTTTACTCCCACGTCCCCTAGACTTCTGCTGGTAGTAGGAGTCCTTATCGGATAATAACTCCCACGTAATCTTAGCTATACCAATAATGCCCCTTATCTCTAATTCGAATAATAACGCTTTATTATTCTCAGAAAAATGAATGTCAGATACAATGAACCTAGACACATTCTAGATTCATTGAATCTGGACATGAAGCTCGTTAGCTCGTCTATGCGTGTGACCCTGTAGGTTCATATCACAATGGCAATGAAAACACACTTAGTAGTAGTGTGAGTTCATAAATCACAAGCGGTCCCAAGCAGGACATTGTGACTACCCAAAGTGAATGAATTTACGGTGGAACCTAATATCAATCCACTATTTAATCCCTTTGTCTCGCGATATCCTAATTAAGCATAAGGCATGGTAGTCGTCACCCTTATTAAGCTTAATTGTATTTATGCTCGATCTCCAGGTAGACTGTTCCAACAAACAATATTTAATAACTACTTTATTAAATACATTTGAGCACGGCCATGCATTTGAACAGTCTTTCCCTATCGAGGGGCCCGTGAATATCTCTCTCTAATAAGAGTGGGACAAATTCCTTACAATGCCTCTCACATTCAAGCCATGATAGGCACTACATCCGATCATCAGTCGTATTGATTACTCGATTAAAAGCAACGTACGACTGATTCAAAACGTGGTTCCATTAGTGCTAGAATCAATGGAGACATAAGGTCTAAGGATTCTAAAATAGTATTGAGGAAGTAATACTTATGACTAAGGACCATGAAGTATGACTTCTCTAACGGATCACGTCCGATACGATATATCTCAATACATTGCATCTATGATATGATTTGTATTCATTACTGTTAGCCCTAAGGGCGATCGAACTCGGTTTTTGATAATGGACAAACACTTGATGTTTGTGCCTAATGTTTATATCTTTGTGATAGAATATCGGAACATAGATTGGAAGCTCTAAGTACTTCAATCAAGCCATGATCGAGATTCAAAGTCATATCATTCAAGGCTCATCTATCAAGATTGAAGATTGAAGACTTAGGTTTGGTTAGATTAGCTTTGTCGTCATTAGTCGTTTATATTTTAAAGCTCTAACCAAAGCTCTCATGAACATAAGCTCTACACTCAAGTCTTGCATGCACACAAACACGTTTTCAAAAGGCTTAGTTTTCGAAATGATTCTTAAATGTGTTCGTATCCAAAAAGCCTTTGATTTCATAGATAAGTCTTTTAGAAAAGTTTTCCAAGTGTTCTTACTTGTTACCTTTAAGGAAAACCTTTTAAACTTCAAAAGACTTAAAAAAGATTTCAAAACGTGTGAAAAATCAGCTTGGAAGTTCGGTCAACCGAGCTCAAAGTCGGATCAACCGACGAGAAACAGAGAGTTGACAAACCAAGCTTCGGTCGACCAAAAGCTAAGTTCGGTCGACCTAAGGGTCTGGTCGGTCGACCGACCTAGCTTCGGCTCAACCGAGGTGGCCTTTCGGTCATCCGAGGTTGTTTTTCGGTCAACCGAACTCTGCGAGTTCTAGCCGTTATATGACCGTTAAAGAGTCATTTTTCAGCCATATTTTGAAAATTATATATACTCTAAAGCTGAAAATGATTCCAAGGCTTGCATATACAATATAGATTGATTTCTTATCAAGTCTAAACACCTTCAAAGCAAAAACACTTCTTGATCTAAATCATTCAAAGGTGTTCTTTCAAAAAGCAAGACAAAGAGTGAACTTCATATGTTCAAGAGCTAAAATTGTTTGTGCTTCAAAGGTATATATTCTCACTTAGAAGAGTGATTTATCTTGTTCCTTAAACATTCAATTCCCTCTCTAAGTGATTGGGTAATTCTTGTAAAAGTCCTACTTTGTGTGGGCAAGTTCTTAGTGAGCTTTTGTATTGTGGTTGTTGTGTAAAACTCTTAGTGAGTTAGCCACATTTGTAAAAAGTCTTCTTAGTGAAGTTGTTGAAATCCTTGGGTGCGGCTCAAGGTAGTGGATGTAGATTCTAAGTGAATCGAACCACTCTAAATCCTTTGTCTTGTTGTTTGGGTTTTGCTTTAGCTTTTGTTCATCTTGCACAATCTAACACTTGCCTTGATTAGAATTCGAAATAGTTTGCAAGAGTAGTTAAAGTTTTATACCTTGACTTAGTTTGGCTTGATTCTAAAGTTTTAACTACTCTTGCAAACTATTTCGAATTCTAATCAAGGCAAGTGTTAGATTGTGCAAGATGAACAAAAGCTAAAGAAAAACCCAAACAACAAGACAAAGGATTTAGAGTGGTTCGATTCACTTAGAATCTACATCCACTACCTTGAGCCGCACCCAAGGATTTCAACAACTTCACTAAGAAGACTTTTTACAAATGTGGCTAACTCACTAAGAGTTTTACAAACACAACCACAATACCAAGAAACTCACTAAGAGCTTGCCCACACAAAGTAGGACTTTACAAATTGCCCACACAAAGTAGGACTTTTACAAGAATTACCCAATCACTTAGAGAGGGAATTGAATGTTTAAGGAACAAGATAAATCACTCTTCTAAGTGAGAATATATACCTTTGAAGCACAAACAATTTTAGCTCTTGAACATATGAAGTTCACTCTTTGTCTTGCTTTTTGAAAGAACACCTTTGAATGATTTAGATCAAGAAGTGTTTTTTCTTTGAAGGTGTTTAGACTTGATAAGAAATCAATCTATATTGTATATGCAAGCCTTAGAATCATTTTCAGCTTTAGAGTATATATACTTTTCAAAATATGGCTGAAAAACGACTCTTTAACGGTCATATAACGGCTAGAACTCGCAGAGTTCGGTTGACCGAAAAACAACCTCGGATGACCGAAAGGCCACCTCGGTTGAGCCGAAGCTAGGTCGGTCGACCCGATCAGGACTCTTAGGTCGACCGAACTTGGCTTTTGGTCGACCGAAGCTTGGTTTGTCAACTCTCTGTTTCTCGTCGGTTGATCCGACTTTGAGCTCGGTTGACCGAACTTCCAAGCTGATTTTTCACACGTTTTGAAATCTTTTTTAAGTCTTTTGAAGTCTAAAAGGTTTTCCTTAAAGGTAACAAGTAAGAACACTTGGAAAACTTTTCTAAAAGACTTATCTATGAAATCAAAAGGCTTTTTGGATACGAACACATTTAAGAATCATTTCGAAAACTAAGCCTTTTGAAAACGTGTTTGTGTGCATGCAAGACTTGAGTGTAGAGCTTATGTTCATGAGAGCTTTGGTTAGAGCTTTAAAATATAAACGACTAATGACGACAAAGCTAATCTAACCAAACCTAAGTCTTCAATCTTCAATCTTGATAGATGAGCCTTGAATGATATGACTTTGAATCTCGATCATGGCTTGATTGAAGTACTTAGAGCTTCCAATCTATGTTCCGATATTCTATCACAAAGATATAAACATTAGACACAAACATCAAGTGTTTGTCCATTATCAAAAACCGAGTTCGATCGCCCTTAGGGCTAACAATCTCCCCCTTTTTGATTATGGCAAACTTTGATGTAATTAGATAGGATATGGACAATTATAAGTACAAGGAAGCATGGCAAAAGAATATAAGAACAATTAAGTGTAAAGCTAAGTGCTTATAAGATAAACCAAGATAGAACGAGAAACATAAGCACTAGCATGTTAAGTTCTTTTGCCATATGCATTAGGGACTCTTTGAAGAGCCCTATTTCCCAACCAACCTCCTTTCCTCCTTCCTTCCATTAAATAGCATTCTTGTGTGTAATATACATACCTTAGTTTACACAAGAAGCTAACTTATCATTTTCATCAATGTCGATGTGAGTGCAAAGGATCCTATTACAAAGAACATGCTCACACAAACATTAGAACTATCAATGGTTTGTTATCATCAAAACAACATAGGATATTTTGCCCTTCGGGCTAACAATCTCCCCCTTTTTGATGATGACAAAACATTGATGCAAATGGGAATAATATGCAAAAATAAGATACCAAATATATGCATGAGAAAAGGATATTAAGGATCTAGACAAGTAGAAGTTTTCTCAAAACAATTCTACTCCCCCTATATTAAAGAATCCCTTATCTCTCCCATTTTGCAAGTTCTAAGCTTTCTCCTTTTGTAACTTACTTCTCTTGGCACATTTGCAACACTAAAAGCTCTCCCTCTATTTGTCAAAATCAAAAAGGGATATCAGAGCGCCAATAAGAAAAGTATTTTTACGAAAAGTAAAGATTCAAATTGGAGAAGCTTGATGAAATCTAATAATCCTCCCCATATAAAGAAAAACTTAAAAACCATGGAGACAACTTGATGGTCTTGTAGATTGATAAAATAAGAACCAAAAGATCAATCCTAAAGACCAAAAATAATTATGAAGAAGGATTACTTATGGATAGGCTTAGTTGATTTCTAATTAACAAGGAGTCCATAATGACACATAAAACCAAAAGATGGTCATGTATGGCTCAAAAAGAATATCAACCTAAGCTAAAAACAAAGGAGATAGGGAATAAAACCTTTAAGAACAATCTACCCGTTTATCAAACATACGATGTTAGCTATTTGAGATAAAACCAAGTATGAAACCAATTGACCAATTTGTAAAACAAGATACCAATTGTAAATGTAGCCAATTGTATAACACGTTTGAAAATATAGCTAACAAAGTACTAGTGGAAGTGATACCATGTATACATAAGATAAGCACATGTATCACAACCAAAAGAAATAGAGGAAGTGTAAAATAACACTTTGAGTGCCTTCCTCTAACAAGTTAATGGTTAGCTAAATGAGTATAACAACTCTTGAAGTAATACTAACCAAAAACTATAAAGAGATCACAATGGATAAGAAAATAAAGAATATGATCTCAAAGTTATTAAGGGAGAGTATATGTGATACCAATTGAAGACATAAACATTTATAACACATATATCTTCCAAAATAACTTACACAAGTTGGCTATAAGATATAAAAGATGAAAGGCAAGCCAACAAGTGATGTGATGATGTAAAATAAGACAATTTAGCATACATCACATATTATGAGGGAGCTATGAGTTGAAAACATTTGAAAAACTCCCTCTTAGGTTATGCCACTTCCAAACACACAAATAGACACAACCCATGGCATAATCAATGCCACAATCACAGTTTACATCCTAAGTCAAGCATCTAGACGATCAACCACATAAGATTAATGCTATAGACTTGAATATAAACACAACCCCTATATGCAAAGAAGATCAAGTAAAAACATAGCAAAGCATATAACAAACTCCCCCAAAGCATAAAACACTACATAATAGAGGGGAGGGGGTCTATTGAAAAGAGATTTCATCACAAGGATCAAATCATAAAGCTCTCTTATAACATGCTCAAAATAATTAAAACATATGAAGAGCAAACATGTTATAAAAGGAAAGAGATTGAGTTTAGCAATATCTCATTGAATTTGATGAATGCTTTTGCAGTTTGAGTTCCTTCAATGAGTTCCTTGAGCTTCTCAATCTTCTTTGCATGACAAGTGTAGAGTCATCAATGATGGGTGACTTTTCTTTTCTTGATGAACCCTCTACAATCTTGTAATCCTTAGCATTTGACTCTTTTCATGAAGTCTTAGCTCACTTGTGCCATTCCTTGTAGTTCATATCTTCTTCTTGAAGCTTAGAACGCTTTGTTACCTACAAGGAATTCTTGAGAACAAATATGGTACCTTTTTAAAGGTCCTTCATGATTAGCTCAATATCTCAAGTAACACATATATGCATAAGGATCATGCATATCAAAAACCAAAACAACTAGATGGATTCTTAAATGAATATGACATGATAAAACAAGAATCAATCAAGTTGCATATGCTACATCTCATAGATACCTTAGCTAAATAAACATGGACAATAAAGAACATGCTAAAGGTTATCTATATGAATATATCATTCAAGAATGTGAGATGCAATCATTTATAAGAGCAAGCATGTATATATATCAAAAACACTTAAACACATTAATTAAAGTGTTAAGAGAAGGTGATTTTGATACCTTTGCTTTCTTACCAAGTGATGAAGACATTGGATTGATACTTTGGCTCTTGTCATCACTTGATGCTTTGCTCTTTGTATCTAACCAACTTGGTTCTCCAATTGATCAACATTTGAGCTTTGAGAATCCAAGTGTTAAGGAGTGCTTTTGAATTTCTTCTTTTGGCACATCTCCTTTGACTTCTCCCCAATGCCACTTCTCTTTGAATCAAGTCCATTGAAGCTTTGTGGCATCCATCTAACTTATAAGAACCTATAAGATCAAGGGAGGAGTAGCTTTTGGTACCCATTTTTGTTTGGGTCCATGGGGGTTAGTTGAAATGAGTTTAACTTTCCAAATGGTTTTTACACCCCTTTCAATCTTCTTCTTAACATGGCATCTATCACAAGTGTGACCATGTTTTCCACAATATGTGCAATGAGTATGTGGCTTAGAAGAATTTTGAGCATGCACAAGATAACTACTTGGCCTATGTGACATTCTAGCATTTAAAACATGATTCTTAGGTTTAAGAGAAGTGCTAGCAATATCAACATGTTTAGAAATATAACCAAGACCATGTTTAGCATGTGAAGCAAATTGAATGCCAAGAATTTGATCAAGATTATTCTTACCCTTATTAAAGTTATCAACAAGAAGGGTAAGATCATTAACTTTGTTTTTCAAATGATCAAACTCAACAAGCTTGTTTTCTAAAGATGACAATTTATCACAAGCTTCTATGTATTGTAATGAAGATGTATTGCAAGTAGTAATAAGATCATCATTTTCACATTTCAAGCAATTAACATCATCACACAACTTCTTATTTTCATCAACCAACTTAGCACATTCAACAAGCAAGGATTCAATTTTAAGCTTCATATCTTTGTTTTGCTTGGCACATTTTTTCAATTGATCATACATATCAATTAAAAGCACATTAGGATCATCCTCCTCATCATCATAAGAATTTGAAGTAGAAGGAGAAGGATGTACCTGATTACCAAATGCCATGAAGCACAAGTTGGCGTTTTCATCATCACCGTCATCCCTTGAAGAGCTTAGTCCTTCATGAGTATCTTCAAGCGTTTTCCACATAGAGTGGGCGGATTTGCTTCCAAGGACACGGTTGTACTCCTCCGGACTTAAGGCACAACTAAGAATGTTCATAGCCTTAAAATTTCGAGTCATTTTCATGGACTCGTCTTCATTTAGCTCATTGTCCTTCTTTGGAGTTTGAACACCCTCCACCATCTTCATAGGTACATATGGACCTTCTTCAAATATATGCCATAAAGAATAATCTATGGAGCACACATATATCTTGAATCGGTCTTTCCAATCATCAAAATGATTTTCATCAAGAAGTGGTGGTCTATCGATGGAAGTCCCCTCTTGGTATGCTAAAGCGGAATAATCGGCCATTAATCTTTTCTTCAAGCTATTAAGCTAGAGATGAAGACGAGGCTCTGATACCAATTGTAAAACACAAGAGGGGGGTGAATTGGGTTTTAACTAATCTTGTAAACTTTTTCGATTCTTTGCAAAGCTATTGGAAGTTTGAGCAAGATGATTGAAAGCAAAGTAAAACCCAATAACAAGACAAAGGATTTAGAGTGGTTCGATTCATTTAGAATCTACATCCATTACCTTGAGCCGCACCCAAGGATTTGCAACAACTTCACTAAGAAGATTTTACACTTGTGGCTAACTCACTAAGAGTTTTACAAACTCTCTGTTTCTCGTCGGTTGATCCGACTTTGAGCTCGGTTGACCGAACTTCCAAGCTGATTTTTCACACGTTTTGAAATCTTTTTAAGTCTTTTGAAGTCTAAAAGGTTTTTCTTAAAGGTAACAAGTAAGAACACTTGGAAAACTTTTCTAAAAGACTTATCTATGAAATCAAAGGCTTTTTGGATACGAACACATTTAAGAATCATTTCGAAAACTAAGCCTTTTGAAAACGTGTTTGTGTGCATGCAAGACTTGAGTGTAGAGCTTATGTTCATGAGAGCTTTGGTTAGAGCTTTAAAATATAAACGACTAATGACGACAAAGCTAATCTAACCAAACCTAAGTCTTCAATCTTCAATCTTGATAGATGAGCCTTGAATGATATGACTTTGAATCTCGATCATGGCTTGATTGAAGTACTTAGAGCTTCCAATCTATGTTCCGATATTCTATCACAAAGATATAAACATTAGACACAAACATCGAGTGTTTGTCCATTATCAAAAACCGAGTTCGATCGCCCTTAGGGCTAACAATCTCCCCCTTTTTTATTATGGCAAACTTTGATGTAATTAGATAGGATATGGACAATTATAAGTACAAGGAAGAATGGCAAAAGAATATAAGAAAAATTAAGTGTAAAGCTAAGTGCTTATAAGATAAACCAAGATAGAACGAGAAACATAAGCACTAGCATGTTAAGTTCTTTTGCCATATGCATTAGGGACTCTTTGAAGAGCCCTATTTCCCAACCAACCTCCTTTCCTCCTTCCTTCCATTAAATAGCATTCTTGTGTGTAATATACATACCTTAGTTTACACAAGAAGCTAACTTATCATTTTCATCAATGTCGATGTGAGTGCAAAGGATCCTATTACAAAGAACATGCTCACACAAACATTAGAACTATCAATGGTTTGTTATCATCAAAACAACATAGGATATTTTGCCCTTCGGGCTAACAATTACACATGATTAGTAAAACCTAATCATCAATCAAACATCATACTAGTTTTATTTCATTGTAAAATATATTACATAAAACTAGGGACAACTAGAATAGTAATTACATATGCAAATGAGTTTTACTATCAAATCACGCATTTGATGTTCATAAGCAAAATTAACTATTCATATGAAATGCTCAAAAAGATATAAAACGTACAACATATGCTAATGGTTCTGGGGCACTACTAATAATCTCCCACTTGGCCTAGGTCCAATCATACATGATCCTCAATCCCATTGACCTAGTATGACTCTCATGTTTAGGCTGTGGGAGTGGCTTGGTCAATGGATCTGCAATGTTGTCGTCTGTATGAACTTTGCAAATACTAACGCCTCCTCTGTCGATGATCTCTCTAATCAGATGGAAACGCCTGAGAATATGTTTGGATCGTTGGTGAGATCTAAGTTCCTTAGCTTGTGAAATGGCACCAGTACTATCACAATAGAGGTCCAATGGGTTCACAATGCTAGGGACGACACCTAATTCATCAACAAACTTTCTGATCCAAATAGCTTCATTAGTTGCTTCAGAGGCAGCTAGATACCCAGCTTCTGTTGTAGAGTCAGCCACGGTTTCTTGCTTTGAGCTCTTCCAGCTCACAGCACCTCCATTCAAACAAAACACAAAACCAGATTGCGATCTATAATCATCTACGTCGGTCTGGAAGCTTGCGTCTGTGTAACCATTTAAAACCAGACTTCCTTCCTGACCTCCGTAAACTAAGAACATATCTTTAGTCCTTCTCAAGTACTTAAGAATGCTCCTGACTGCAGTCCAATGTGACTCTCAGGGTCAGATTGATATCTGCTAATCATACTTAAAGCAAATGAGACATTCGGGCGAGTGCATATCATGGCGTACATAATAGACCCAATGACTGAAGCATATGGGATCTTACTCATGCGCTCTTGGTCCTCCTTAGTGGAAGGTCCTTGAGTTCTGCTGAGTTTAATGCCATGTGACATGGGCAAGAATCCCGTTTTGGAGTCTTGCAAACTGAACCGTTTCAGTACTTTGTCAATGTATCCACTATGGCTTAGGCCAATCATTTTGCTAGATCTATCTCTATAGATTCTTATAGCCAAAATATATGTAGCCTCGCCTAAGTCTTTCATGGAAAAACACTTCCCCAACCAAGCTTTTACGCTTTGTAATGTGGGGATGTCATTTCCAATCAGTAAGATGTCGTCCACATAAAGCACAAGGAACACTACTGCATTATTAGTTACTTTCTTATAAACACAAGGCTCATCTTCGTTTTTTTATGAAACCGAATTCTTTAATACGTTCATCAAAGCGACGATTCTAGCTTCGAGCTGCTTGCTTCAATCCATAAATGGACCTTTGAAGCTTACACACTTTGTTAGGATTTGTTGGATCAACAAACCCCTCAGGTTGTGTCATATACACATCCTCGAGAAGGTTTTCATTAAGAAACGCAGTCTTAACATCCATTTGCCATATCTCATAGTCATAATATGTAGCTATGGCAAGTAAAATCCTAATAGATTTTATCATAACTACAGGAGAAAAGGTTTCGTCATAGTCAATACCATGAACTTGTCAATAACCTTTAACTACTAGTCGAGATTTAAAAGTGTGTACATTACCATCCATGTCGGTTTTCTTTTTGAAACACCATTTGTTATCAATGACCTTACACCCTTCGGGTGGGTCAACCAAAGTCCACACTTGGTTATCTTACATGGATTGCATCTCAGACTTCATAGCTTCTAGCCACTTATCTGACTCAGAACTACGAGTTGCCTCTTTGTATGTAGTGGGATCATCTTGAACAATCAGTTCAACCTGATGATCATCAGTTACGATAAATCCATATCTCTCAGGCTGTTGATGAACCCGACTCGACCTCCTTGGGCCTTGTGTCAAAGATTGAAGCTCAGTATCAGCACATGAGTTTGCTTGAACTTCCAATGTTGGTTCAGATGTTGTTTGGGGATCTTGAATTTCCTGAAGATGGATCTTACTCCCACTATCCTCTTTGGAAATAAATTCCCTTTCAAGGAATAAACCATTACGAGCAACAAACACTTTGTTCTCTGATGGAAGATAGAAGTAATATCCTTTAGTTTCTTTAGGATATCCCACAAACAAACACTTGTCATATTTAGGGGCGAGTTTATCAGATAACAAGCGTTTTACATACGCCTCGCATCCCCAAATTTTGAGAAATGACAGACTAGGTCGTTTCCCAGTCCATATCTCATATGGAGTTTTCTGAACCGCTTTAGAAGGAACTATATTCAATATTAATGCAGCAGTTTCTAGGGCGTAGCCCCAAAAGGAAATTGGAAGATTGGTCTGACTCATCATAGATCGAACCATATCTAATAAGGTGCGATTCCTCCGCCATTCCATTGTGGTGTGCCAGGAGGAGTTAATTGTAAAACAATTCCACAACCTCTAAGATGTTCGTCAAACTCTTGGTTAAGGTATTCGCCACCTCGATCTGATCGAAGTATCTTAATACTTTTACCAAGTTGATTTTGTACTTCATTTTGAAATTCTTTGAATCTTCCAAAAGATTCTGATTTATGTTTCATTAGATAGACGTAGCCATATCTACTGAAATCATCTGTGAATGTAATGAAGTACTGGAACCCTCCTCTAGCACTTGTGTTTATTAGTCCACAAACATCTGTATGTATGAGGCCCAACAAATCAGAAGCTCTCTCACTTTGTCCATCAAAAGGAGCTTTAGTCATTTTGCCTAATAAGCAAGAATCACAAGTCTCATAAGACTCTAAGTCAAATGATGTCAAAATTCTGTCTTTATGGAGTTTTGATATGCGTTTCTCATTTATGTGGCCCAAACGACAGTGCCAGAAGTAGGTTTGGTTTAAGTCATTGGATTTAAACCTCTTAGTATTAATGTTATAAATGGGCCTTTTAATGGATTCATCGAGGTTAAGAACATAAAGCCCATTCATCAAAGAGGCATCTCCATAGAAGATACGATCTTTATGAATGGTGCAAATTTTATTCATAATATTTAATTCAAAACCTTCAATATCCAAACAAGAAACTGAAATAATATTCCTACTCAAAGTTGGAACATACAGACAATTATTCCGTTCTATAATAAGGCCACTCGGCAAAACTAAATTAAATGTCCCGGTAGCTACAACAACAACTCTTGCTCCGTTCGCTACTCTCAGGTCCACTTCTCCTTTTGCCAGTGATCTACACCCCCCTGCACATTTACACAAATGTGAGATCCACAACCGGTATCTAATACCCCACGAAGTAGGAGCAGACATGTTAATTTCAATAACATAAATAACTGGAGAGACAGTCAAACTGGCCCTTCCCTTTTTCTTCTCTTCCAAATAGAGTTTGCAGTTCCGTTTCCAATGGCCTGGTTCGCCACAATGGAAGCAAACCCCTTCCTTTGGTGCTTTGGCTTTGGGCTTGGGCTTGTTGTTTCCTTTGCCTTTGCCCTTCTTGGCCATGGGCTTTCCCTTTCCTTTCTTCTTGAAATTCCCCTTTTGAACCATTAAGACTTCAGGGGTCTTCTTAATGTTCAGTTCAGCCTGCTTGAGCATCCCGTGTATTTCATGTATGGTCTTCTCCATGGCATGCATGTTGAAGTTCATAACGAATTGGTCATACTCCGGTGGGAGTGAGCCCAAGATCATATCTGTGGCCATGTCATGACCTACGGGAGCCCCAAGTTTTTCAAGTTGGTCAAAATAGCCCTTCATCTTAAGAACATGTGCACTTACAGAGGTGCCAGGGGGCCATTTTGCAACTATTCAACGCCTTAGTAGTGAGGAATCTTTCATGACGAGCTTGCTCTTGGAACATTTCCTTGAGCTGGCCCATCATCTGGAAAGCCTCAACTCCTTCAAACTGTTTTTGAAGGTCAGTGCTCATTGTGACTAACATGAGACAAGTCACATCGTTAGAGTCATCGAAATGCTTCTTCCAAGCATCTCGTTCAGCTCTAGGGGTGTTTTTTGCCGGCTGTTCAGGAATGTCCGTATCAAGAACGTATAGCTTTTTTTCCTGCTTAAGGACAATCCTTAAGTTGCGGGCCCAATCAAGGAAATTGGTCCCTCTTAGTTTTTCCTTCTCAAGGACGGACCGCAATGAATTGTGTGAAGTATTGGTTGCCATTATCTACATTAAATTATTTGCAAAGTTATTAGTTTTGAGCAAAAACCTTTTCCACAATTTCAAAACTCGATAAATAGTGGGGAAAAACATTTTACAATAGTTATAGGAAAGCTTTGGCTTAACACCCATAATTAAAGTAAAATCATCTAATGGGAATGACATCTATATGTCCCAGCTATTTCCCATTTTATGCCCTAGGCCCAAAACTATTTTGATGGCCTAGCTTAGTTGAACCATGTCTAAGCTTATGGAAATCACTATTTTCCCATCCCCTTTTGCTTAGATAATCACTTGTCTGTTGCTTTGGCAAGCAGACAAAATGATGATCCAGTCTCAATGAGTGCTTAGAGTATGGTAGGCATTTTAAGACATAGTTAAAACGTTCGGTTTGAATAAGACATTAAAATGCGTAATACAATTATACAAGCATCTCATGCAATATATAAAGCATAAAAATTAAACGTGAGATAGCATGGTCTAATCCTATGATGACTCCCACCAGCCTTGTGGGAGCCAAGGGTCAATCTAAGTCAGTATCCATCTCATGGATAAAGTCTTCGATCCAGCAGCCTCCAGCCTTGTTACATAGATGCATAGGCATACTGTGACGCCCCCCAATTCTACCCCTAGGTACAACTGGGGCTGAATAGGGCATCTACCTACCTCTCGGCAGTAACATAAAGTAACTTTTCTGTATAAAATACTTAAAAGACTAGACCGTTCATATATATAATATCCACATCTATTAACTGTACATCCTCAAAATATATTTAATAAAACTTGTTTAACAATATCAGTTGATACAAAACAGCTGAACTACCGAACATGATCAATACCTTTCTCATAGAATAGACAACATGCTCAATATTGCTCCTCAAAGTAAAAGGCAATATAAGTTTCAAATTCTAATCTCTAAATGGAAACATATTCTTATGGTCTAAGAAAAACATTCTTTCCTTAACTATGAACCAATAATCTTACCTTTAACTATAAGATTTCCCTTTTTATGTTCTTTCCAAAAACAATACAAAGAACAACAAAGAACAAGAACCATATTACATTTTCAACATCCTTTTTCCGAGAGTTCTTGGAGATTAAATAATAATTAGAATCCCTCAAGCTTTAGTTTACAAGTAGTAGAGAAATTATCACTTTGGCCTAAAACATTCTTGTTACTATCAATGTCACAACCTTTATTAAACCATCACATCTTCTCTGGTAAAAAGAATCAGAAAAGAAGAAGTACAACATATGGATTGAAGAGCAGTCCGGATCCTATAAAAAAATATTGATTTCCAAGAAACAACAGACAAATTCATGGCTAATGAATGATCCTTGGAGAAGCAGAGAGGGACAACCACCCTTAAGAACTTCCAAGCCATTCAACCTTCAATGCCAAACCAAGAAACCAGAAATGACCATTACTTAAATTCTCTAATATCCAATGCATTTCTACATAGTTTTCTAATTGCAACAGTTATGATTAAAACATGTAAAAATCAAAGAAACTCACTCCGATAAATTATTATTCATTGAAATAACCAAATCAACCTCTAAAGTTCCATCAATGATGGCAACCTTCCAACTCAACCAAATATTATACATTTTGCCCTTCCTGAACATGTCTCTTCCCGTATCACTGTAAGGCTGACCAAATAAGGAAGGCAGTATTATCCATTATCCATTTTACTTGAATTTAGAGTTCTTTTCTTGGGATGTATTAGAATTAAGAAAAGAAGGCAGCGTTTATATAACTTGTAGATTGGAATATTAACATCAAAAGTAATTGAATTGAAATGCAATGACAACCATTAAGCCTGCCCAAAACTACAATTCACATTCAGAAACAGAATACATTCATATACTAAAAGTCTTCTTTCCAAAAAAATGCTAATCAAAACAGAAGCATGAAAACAAGAAAAGAAAACAGAAAGAAGAAAAAAAGAAAAGTGTAAGCCCTAAGGGCGAACAAACTCAGTTTTTGATATTGGACAAACTTTTAATGTTATGTCTAATGATCTTAATATTTGTGATAGAATATCGGAACTCATTGTGGAAGCTCTAAGTACTTCAATCAAGCCATTGAAAGCCATTGATATCAAGATTCAAAGATATGCAAGGCTCATCTATCAAGATTGAAGATTGAAGACTTAGGTTTGGTTAGTTTAGCTTTGTCGTCTTTAGTCCTTATCTTAGAAAGCTCTAACCAAAGCTCTCATGAACATAAGCTCTACACTCAAGTCTTGCATGTTTTCATAAACACGTTTTCAAAAGGCTTAGTTTCAAAATGATCCTTACAAGTGTTCGTATTTCAAAAGCCTTTGTTTTCTAAGTCTAAGTCCTTTAAAATGGTTTTCCAAGTGTTCTTACTTGTACCTTTTTAGGAAAACCTTTTAGACTTCTAAAGACTTCAAAAGATTTCAAAAAGTGTGAAAAATAAGCTTAGAAGTTCGGATCAACCGAAGAGAAACTGAAAGGTCTGAAGTTTTGGTTCGGTCGACCATAGGGGAGGTCGGTCGACCGAGGGCCTTGGACGGTCGACCGAGGTGGGCTTCGGCTCATCCGAGGTTGAACTTCGGTCAACCGAACTCTGCGGTTTACTAGCCGTTATTTGACCGTTGGAGACACGATTTTCAGCCTATTTTGAAATGTATATATTCTCCAAAGCTAGAGAATCATTCCAAGACTTGCAAATACATTTTACATTGATTTCTTATCAAGTCTAAACACTCTCAAAGTAAATGCTCTTCATTTCCATGATCTAAATCATTCAAGAGCAATCTTTCAAAAGCAAGACAAAGAGTGGAATTCATATGTTCTAAAGAGCAACAATTCTTGTACTTCAAAGGTATTAATCTTTCACTTAGAAGAGTGAATATTCTTTGTATTAAACATTCATTTCTCCCTTTCTTTGTGATTGGGTAATTGTTGTAAAAGTCCTACTTAGTGTGGGCAAGCTCTTAGTGAGTTTCTTGGTATTGTGGTTGTGTTTGTAAAACTCTTAGTGAGTTAGCCACAAGTGTAAAATCTTCTTAGTGAAGTTGTTGCAAATCCTTGGGTGCGGCTCAAGGTAGTGGGTGTAGATTCTAAGTGAATCGAACCACTCTAAATCCTTTGTCTTGTTATTGGGTTTTACTTTGCTTTCAATCATCTTGCTTAAACTTACAATAGCATTGCAAAGAATTGAAAAAGTTGCCAAGATTAGTTAAAACCCAATTCACCCCCCCCCCTTGTGTTTTACAATTGGTATCAGAGCCTCGTCTTCATCTTTAGCTTAATCGCTTGAAGAAAAGATTAATGGCATGTTGTTCCGCTTTAGCTTACCAAGAGGGATCTTCCACAAATAGACCACCTCTCTTTAGCTGCCCCCTGTATGCCCAAGATCTTGAAAAACGCAATGATTCCATGTCAGCCATGGTCTTAAATGTAGACGAGGCCATTTCTTAATCAAGGGACGTCAGGCATTGGCGGGATATTGCACTTTGGCGACGGTCATTTCTTAATGGCATTTTGAAGCTTACATAGGGGAGGATGTAACCAATACAAAAGAAGAATTAATGTCTATTGTGTACGGATTATAACTAGTGTCCATGCTGGGGTGACAAATTTTGATATTCAGTCGAATTATGCCATTTTTGTGTCTTCTATTGAGCATATCGACATGTCGACTTGATGGACTGTTTCAGATGGCCCACCATTGGTTGGGGACAAGGAAATTATCACACATATAGAGAGAGGTTACACGAGAGTAGGTTGTTGTCGTTCGTGTGTCACAAAGAGAGAACAACATGAAAACAGTTATCTAAAAACCAAGACGATACGTTGCCCCTCTGCGTTTCTTGAACCAAGAATTGAGAGTCTATTTGGATTACCACAATGCGAAGCCCTAAGGAGCATGTTCAACGTAGCTTTTCCTCCAGAGCTTCAATATCAGCCATATAGTTGGTCTCTCTGTCCCCAATAAAAACATATCTAGCTGCAATAAACCTTCAATCGCCATGCCGCAACACAGAACCTGCACCTGCAATGCCTGGATTACCCCTATCAACATTGAGGACTACTCCCATTCGATAGAGATCACGTTTCCATGCCATTGTGCAACTTGTAATGGGCCGCCATATCTGACTATTATTTGGCCGTGGATGGGAATATTACGAGCCAGCAACACGCTATGAACATAGTTTGAATATTCCATCTGGAGGGAAGTGTTAGTAGTGCCCTAAGACCATTAGCATATGTTGTACGTTTTATATCTAGCATGTCATTGAATAGTTAATTTTGCTTCTGAACATCAAATGCGTGATTTGATAGTAAAACTCATTAGCTTATGTAATTACTATTCTAGTTGTCCCTAGTTTTATGTAAGGTCCTTTACAATGAAATACAACCAGTATGATGTTTGATTGAAGATTATGTTTTACTAATCATGTGTAATGAATACAAATCAAATCATATATGCAATATATTGGGATATATTGTATCGCACGTGATCCGTTAGAGAAGTAATACTTGATGGTCCTTAGTCATAAGTATTACTTCCTCAATACTATTTTGGAATCCTTAGACCTTATGTCTCCATTGATTCTAGCATGAATGGAACCACATTTTGACTCAATCGAACGTTACTTTTAATCGAGTAATCAATACGACTGATGATCGAATGTAGTATCATTTCATTGCTTGAACGTGAGAGGCATTGTAAGGAATTTGTCCCTCTCTTATTAGAGAGAGATATCCATAGGCCCATCGATAGGGAAGACTGTCTAAATGCATGGCCGTGCTCAAATTTATTTGATAAAGTGGTTATTAAATACTATTTGTTGGAACAGTCTACCTGGAGATCGAGCATAAACATAATTAAGCTTTATAAGGGTGACGACTCCCATGCCTTATGCTTAATTAGGATATCGTGAGACAAAGGTATTAAATAGTGGATTGATATTAGGTTCCACCGTAAATTAATTCACTTTGGGTAGTCTCAATATCCTGCTAGGGACCGCTTGTGATTTGTGAACACATACTGCTACTAAGTGTTTTTTCATTGCCATTGTGATATGAACCTACATGGTGTCACGCATAGACGAGTTAACGAGCTTCATGTCCAGTTTCAATGAATCTAAAATGTGTCTAGGTTCATTGTATCTGCCATTTATTTTTCTGAGAATAATAAAACGTTATTATTCGAATTAAAGATTAATGAGGGGCATTTTCGGTATTTGGTTATAGCTGGGATTACGTGGGAGTTATTATCCGATAAGGACTCCCACTGCCAGAAGAGGTGGACAGGACCTGGGAGTTGTTCTTGAAACAAAATCTCACATCCTATATAAACTTCTCTTGGCCGAAACCCTAGATATCAAGGCTAGAGCCGCAATAACCAAAAGACTCCCGAAATCAGATTTCTGGATATTCTGCCCTTCTCTTCTCTCTAGATTCCCGAACCTCGAAAACGAAGAGCTAGCACTCGTTGCTCGTTTCGTCGCCTGGATACCGGTAGGGAGAAATTGTGCAAGTGAAGGCTCTTTTGTGGCAGCAACACACATTTGGGAAAATAGAATCTTTAGCCTAAAACATAAGTCTTTTTCGAATTTTTTGATTCCTATGGTATGAGCGGATCCTTGAGGGGAGGACTCATGGGTGTTTAGAACAAATTTATGCCCATGAATCCATTCAGGAAGAACAAGATGCAAACTTCCATTCGAAGACAAAAAGGCACCTCGCCTTACAAAAAATCTAACAAAATACCCCGAAAACGATAACCCGTGCCAAGCCTGTTATCCCTGAGCTACCTAATCACCACCATTTGAGAAACTATTGCAAGTTTTGGAAGGAGTGCAAATCAATGGTTATGTCACAGCTAAGGCATGCATAATCCAAAGAGCCTTGGGCTTCCGACATTCCAAAAAACACATGCTTAAAAAAATCCGTAAAAATTCATCCCCACATTAATGAGCTACCCCGAGACATTGTCAAAATTACGTAGCAAACCCATAAGCTTGGTAAGACTCCGTTTATTTCTCTTTGTAAACAATATGATGTCATTAGCGAAAGGCAAGTGTGGGACTGACTTGAAAGAAGTGTGGAATGATTCAGTCATCTTGAAAGAACCTCCACGGAAATAACGAGAATGAGAGGGGAGAGAGGGCCACCTGGCTTTACTCCTCGCTCAACTTTAGATTATTCACGAAGATGACCATTGATTAGAATGGAAAACTAGTTGGAAGTCAAAAGGTTTTGTACCAGATTTATAAAATGTCGATGGAAGCCAAAGCGTGCCAAACCCGAGAGCACAAATGAGTGGGAAACCATGCCGAAAGTCTTCATCATGCCTAGATTTAAAAGTGCTTGGACTTGAGCATTTTGGAATGAGCACAATGAACGAGCATGCCATAGACTTTGGAAGGGGCACACGCACCAACAAATTTTGCATCGACCTCAGAACATCATGCCAGATAATCGCCCAACACACTTGGAAAAAACACCCCATGTATCCATTCGAGCTTGTTGCATTGTCCTTATCCATAGAGAAGACCACTTCCCTCACTTCTTCCATATATGATAGGGTAGAGATGGCCATGCTGTGGGCCTCGGTTATTAAAGGCGGTATAAGGTCCATCAGCTGCCTGTCACCCACCACGTTATCATCCCTATTAAAAAGGCTCTTAAAAAACTGATCTCCTTCAATGCCAATATCTTCTGGCGTTGTGAGACATCCCCTATTCTTACGCATCACTCTCGATATAACCATAGTTTTCCTTCAATTTGTGAAAAATGTATGGAAATATCGTGTATTTGCATTCCCATCCGCTAACCATCGTACTCTTGACTTTTGTCTAAAAAACATCTACTGCATAAATAAAGCATGTGAGTATGCCTCTGTAGCAGCAGATAAAGCCCGAGAGTTTTGTGCCATTGAATTGTGATAAAATTCCCCCTGGGCTGTTTGTAGCGCAACTTCGTTTTCCTAACACTATTTTTCACATTCCCAAATACAATAACATTCCAATATGACAAGTCCCCCTTCAACCTTTTGAATTTAAGCATGAGCTTGTTCAATCAATCTCCCTCAATTTTAGTCTCCCAACTTCTTGCAAAAACTTCTAAAAACCATGATGTTTAATTCACATCGGCTGAAATATGAATGACAAAAGGATTGATGGCACCGAGAGCTGTACATAAACATGGAGAGGACAATAATCCGGAATAGCCCTATGCAAATGTTCCACACTTGTGATCGAAAACAGCACATTCAACCTTGAGTTCACAACAACACGATCCAATCTTCGCAACAACGGCAAACCCGAACTCTTAATCCAAATAAATGGACTTCCCGAGTAAGGTACATCCATCAAACCTCATCGATTAAGTGTATCAAAAAATTTCGTGATAAGTAGAATTGGTGGTACGACGACCAGACTTTCAGATTGACTCCACACAACATTGAAATCACCCTCAACAACCACGGGACATCATACTAAGCAACAAAAGTCATCAACTCATCCCACAAAGCTCGCATGTGTGTAAGGGAATTCTGAATATACAAAGGACCATAATACTGACTCCCCCGAAAACTTAATCTACACATGCGGTAAAAATGTACAAGTAGTATCTGAGTTATGGACTACAAACTTCTTAGGAAAAATGTTGCTTTGACCAAAGAATAGTGTCTCCAAACTGTTGCTCGGTCCCTGATTCATCCGAACTTCTGAATTTTGGATTGGATTTTATATCCACATTGGATTGTCAAGTACAAACCTACTTCATCTTGTGAGAAACTATGGGAAATAATTTGTGTTTGTTTCATTTCACTGAATTCCTACTTTAAAATGTGTTTTATGTCTTTGCAAAACATTTAGGCATGTGCATGAGAACATTGGAAACTTAACTAAGTGGGAAAACAACTTTTGCACTGCATTCCGGACGACCTAGGCTTAGCCTCGGATGTGATCATCCTCCATTACGGACGTGCATGTGATCATCCTCCATTTTCAATATTTATCAAGTAAGGGGATAAGGTCAAAGTGGGAAACTGGACCTGCTCCCATACCGTTAATACAAGTGACATTAGCCAAATAATTTAAACTGACTAGCCCTGCTTTGTAGGGTTTCCAAAAAATAAGAAGGGTGTGAGACCAGAATCAATAAGTAAGGTCTATAACAGAGTTATTAACTACTTTTTTTGCAATATATCAAGGGTACTTGGTTTAGATAATCGCTTGCGCCTGTTACTTGTATAGTATGGAATATGATGGAACCATGTTTGGTGAGTACTTTCTTATATTTCATAGAATTAAATAGTTCATGAGAATAAAATATAAATTCTAAATATGAAATCTTGTGTTTGGTTCTGAAACTAAACACTTGTCTTAATACATCATGATTTCTCTATAGTAGTGGCTTCTAGTAAGGGTTGGGTGCGAGTATACTCTTACGATGGTGGATCTCAAGTAGGGAAGCTAGTAGAGGTAATGTCTAACATTATTCGAGGTCGAGGGCGGAGAAATTTAACCTTTAAAGTGTTTGATAAAAGTCCATTTTTTTAAAGATGGAAGCTCATGCTGGTAGAGTCAATGATACCTGCTTTGTGGAACTTAATAGTCTTCCATGCATAGTAACATGTGGTGAAGACAAGTTAGTGAAGGTTAGTTCATTGTCTTGTTTGTTGGTTTAACTAATTAAAGGGAGAATATCCCAAATAGATATCTTATTCATCTTGAGTTATTTTTTCCAGGTTTGGATAGCAAACACTAAAAATGCATTGTTGATCCATACCTTTTCTGGTAATGAAGCTCCTATTTCATCCATATGTGCAACACCAAAGGTGTGTACTATCTAACTCACTCACCCCATCTCCAACAATTTGATTTCAGTGCAAACCATATTTATGTCAACACCATGTTGACAAATCTCAGGAGTCAAATCATTTTATCATCATGGTCGAGATTAGTTATTCTCGGCAATCTAGTCAAACGACTGACTGCTAATATCTTTCATCAAGGAACTGATAAAAAGTAGTGTCAATACTAGAACTAGATTGCATTTGCTTATGAAATATAACTAATTTCATTATGATTTTTTTATTACAGAATCTTATTTTAGTTCTTGAGGGAATGAGCCTATTTGAACACCCCAACATTGATAAGGACCCAAATTGCATTAAAACTTTGAAGTTCCCTGATTATGTATGCACGACTATGGCTTGTACTCAAGAGAGTAAAAGATAACAAATCTATGTGCATTACCACCTATATTTTATTTGCTTTGTTGATTTGTCAAGACTCGAGAATGATCTTCAGAAGTGATAACTAAGTAGTAGAGTGGTAGATTGAGAAGAAGTTCATAAATTTTCCTTTTCATAGAATATATTTCTATCTAAGATCTAATTCATTTGAGTTGGTAGATTGAGATGAAGTTCATAAATTTTCCGGTAGATCTATCAAGAAAGGGGAAAATAATAAGATTAAGTTTGTAGAATTGTAGGAAATATTGAAATTTTGTGGAAGGACCAAGAAAGAGGGGGAAAATGATAAAATTAAGGGTATAGAAAGGTAGGAAAGACTAGAAATTTGTCGAACGGAAGAAAGTGAGGTACCTCAAACAAAAGGTCAAGTGCTCCAAGGCTGTATTTGGATTACACTCTTGCTCATTCCTCAATCTAAAAAATTCTTAGTTTGAGAGAATCATTTTCTTTCAAAATCTCATTTCATCTTTAAACACAGAAAACATTCTGGTTCTAAAATGGGTTTGACCCGAACGAGTATATTATTTTATGTAAACTGTCCAAGTCACCATCACGTGGCTATCACTCTATGTGCAAACTAAAAATAAAAAATAAGTTTTAACTAAATTATTGACACATCTGAGCCATAAGGAAATAATTTATGGTTTCTCTATTTTATTTGGCATGCTTTTTTAAAACAGTCAAGAATTTTTGTCATATTTCTGGCTTATTAAAAATTAAAAATCATGCATGTGCCAGTGAACTTGAGATGAGAAATTGGGATGAGAAAAAACTTTAACCCGGAGGTTGATATGCATATAATCTCAATATGAGATTTCTCTCTCAAAACTTATTTGAATTTCCAATAATTTTTAGTTAGAAAACTAAAATTATGAATCTAAAAGTATGTCCAAATACGCCTTTAGTAATTGGAATATACCTTTACTTTAAATAGACAAACATAAAAAAATAACATTTTATATGCACATGCACACCTATGACTTATGTTTCTTAGTCTTAAATTTTTTTGAAATAAATTTTTAAGTGCGTAGATTAATTTTTTAGCAACTCCGATTGGTTAATGCATTCATTGGAGTTTGCTTTGAAATTTTTGTAGGCGAAGTTAAAAAGACTGCGAACTGGAAGTTATGGAGGAATACTTTGTTATCGTTTCTTCGAGAGGTGAAATGAAGTCCAAACTTGACTGGAGAATCTAGTACAATCTACAGTTTCAAAAGAGGGAATTGATCATATGAATATGAAATTGGGGAGGGATCACTTTCATGTGACTTATGGACCACTGGTTTAGATTATTTAATTAATTTTCAGGGATTTTCATATAACAACATACATTCATTCTATTTCCAGATAAAACATTAACACCCCCATCTCCACCTTACCCCTCTAAACATTGTTCTATAGACGTCTAACGACTAGAGTTCCTTGTTGCCCCGTCACGTGAAGGCGATTGGTGAAGCAACATAACCGTGAACGACAAGTGGTCGTTCCCACTTTTATCAAACTCTGCAGGTTCCAGGGATGGCAGCGGCTGTACCTGCATATCGTGAAACAAGGTCCCGTCAAGACTTCTAATACTCAGGATGGAGACCGGCATGAATTTCATGCTTGCTGGATTAACTGGAAGCGGTGTGGGGACTTGATACGACTGATGATGATGATGATTCATGGTGGTGACCCTAGCCGTCACCGCTGCCGCCGACTGATACCTCGAACGGTAAAATAGCCAAATGCTTCTGGAGCTGGTGATTAGAGTTTTCGTAGTTATAAGAAAAAAATAATTATATAACGTTGTGCATGAATGTGCATAAAGACTTGATCCAAACCATGCATTATATGTATGTATTATTTACCTTTTCATAGAATATTTTTTCTATCTAAGATCTAGTTCATTTCAGTTAGTAGATTGAGATAAAGTTCATAAATTTTCCGGTAGATCTGTCATGAAAGGGTAAAATAATAAGATTAAGTTTGTAGAATTGTAGGAAGGACTGTAATTTTGTGGAAGGGTCAAGAAAGAGGGGAAATGATAAAATTAAGGATATAGAAAGGTAGGAAAGACTGGAAATTTGTCGAAGGGAAGAAAGTGAGGTACCTCAAACAAAAGGTCAAGTGTTTCAAAGCTGTATTTGGATTACACTCTTGATCATTCCTCAATCTATAAAATTCTTAGTTTGAGAGAATCATTTTATTTCAAAATCTCATTTCATCCTTAAACCAAAAAAACATTTGTGGGTCTAAAATGGGTTTGGCCCGAAGAGCATACTCTTTTTATCTAAACTGTCCAAGTCACCATCACGTTGCCACTACTCTTTGTGCAAACTAAAAATAAAAAATAACTTTTAACTAAATTATTGACATATCTGAGCCTTAAGAGAACAATTTATGGCTTTCTCTATTTAATTTGGCATGCTTTTTTAAAACAATCAAGTTTTTTTGTCAAATGTTCTGGCATATTAAAAATTAGAGTATATAGTTCATTTTGGACGATAACAATTCCTGTTTTTTGAAGATGGACACAAACATTTTTTGGGTACATTTTTGGACTTCAATTATATACGGGACGTTCGAATTGGAATTTTTCCATTTTTGGGCAAAAAATCGTCAGGTGAGGAGCACATGCTGATTTGAGTGGGTGTATTTATGACAAATCAAGTAATTTACCAAATAAGAAGCATTTAACCCGACCCTACTTCGAATTAAAGACCCGACCACCCAATACCAAATTTCATCCTCCCCTCTTCTTCTTGGTCTCCGGCCTTTACCACCACCACTTCTGACAACTTTCTTCTTCATCCATTTTTGTACTCTGCCAAAAGCTAAGTGATATCACACCATCTCTTACATCTGGTTTTCCACATGATTATTTTGGGCAAGAGATATTTGCAAGAAATGGGAGATAAATTGAACAATATAGATGCCTTCCTTTATCCAATTTTTGCACCAAACTTTCCATATTGTATGGTTGGTTTCCTTTTTGAGCTCAAAATGGAAGTGCCTGTTTGGGAAGAATATAAAAAAATAAATGCCACACTAATAATGTTTTTATTTTATTAACTTATTTCTTCTCCCGAAAAAAAGCCCTAAATTTTGGGTGAAATTGGGGGAAAAGAAGTTTTTAGGGTTCATCCCCTAAAAGATAGAACCCTATTGCAGATATTCAATTCCGATGGGGATTTTGATTCCATCATTGCATCTTGGACTATACCTACTAAAGCTCGAATTTGAACTAATATTTGCATAATTTTTTGAGGAGGAGAAGGTGGTTCCCAAGATGGAGGAGGAGGGAGGAGAAGAGGGAAGGAGAAGAAGGTGGTTCACGGGAAGGGAGAAGAGGGTGGTTCACGGGATGGAGGAAGAGGTGGTTCGAGTTAAAACAATATATTATTAGGGTGGGTCGGGTTAAAAAAATTGGGTGCGGATTTAGGGTATTTTGGTTTCTTCATTTCTTTGACAAATATACTCCCACTCAGATCGTCACGTGCTGCGCAATGCTATTTTTTGGGTGGAAAGGGGAAAAAAGTCCAATTACATCGTCCCGTAAATAGTTATGATCTACAAATATACCAAAAAAAAAGTTTGTGTCTATTATCCGAAAAGCATAAATTTTTATTGTCAAAAATGGGTTATATACTCTAAAAATTAAAAATCATGCTTGTGCGAGTGAACTTAAGATGAAAATTTGGGATAAGAAAACACTTTAACCCGGATGTTGATGTTCATATAATCTCAATATGGGATTTCTCTCTCAAAACTTATTTGAGTTTCAAATAATTTTTATTTAGAAAAGTAAAATTATGAATCTAAAAGTATGTCTAAATACACCTTTATTAATTGGATTATACCTTTACTTTAAATAGACAAACTGAAAAGAAAAAAAAAACATTTTATATGCACTAGCACACCTAAATCTTTTGTTTCTTAGTCTTTATTTTTTTTAGCGACTCCGATGGTTTAAGGCAATCATTGAAGTTTGCTTTGAAATATTTGTTGCCGAAGTTAAAAGATTGCGAACTGGAAGTTCTGGGGGAGTACTTAGTCATCGTTTCTTCGAGAGGTTAAATGAAGTCCAAACTTGACTGGAGAATCTAATACAATCTACAGTTTCAAAAAAGGGAATTGATCATATGAATATGAAATATGGGAGGTACCACTTTCATGTGACTTATGGACCACCAGTTTAGATTATGTAATTAATTTTCATAACAACAAACATTCATTCTATTGCCGGATAATAAATTAACATCCCCACACCCCACCCCTCTAAACAATGTTCTATAGACGTCTAACGACAAGACCCCGCTGCCCTTTCCTGTGAAGGTGATTGGTGAAGCAACAGAACCGTGAATGGCATGTGGTCGTACCCACTTTCATAAAACTATGCAGGTTCCAGCGATTCTTGTGGATTTCCGAGATCGAATGGGTGACGAGTCGTCGGCTGCACCTGCATAACATGAAACAAGGTCCCATCAAGACTTCCAATACTCGAGTTGTAGACCGGCATGAATTTCATGCTTACTGGATTAACGTTGTGCATGAATATGTATAAAGACTTGATGCAAACTGTGATACACAGGACCTTTCGATAGCATGTTTTATGTGTTTATATATTCTATGTGCTATATGTACTTTTTATTCTAATTATTCTTAGGGGCGTACTAGCTAGGATAATATGTTAGAGGACATAATTAACAAGATGAAGTTTTTGGTTAGTTTAAATTGGTTAATTTTGGAGGGAGGTTAATGTATGAAGGGGTGCCATTTAAGATAAAGTCAAGAAGAGGGATGCACCTAATGATTGGTTGCCTACTTTGGAGTTATAATCTTCCAGAAATCTGGAGTTTAGATAGCCTATAAATAGAGGAGGAAAGTAGAGAAGGAAAGGAAAGAATAAGAGAGAAAAAGAGAGAAAATAAGAGTGTTGGAAAATCTGGACAACAAGTAAGAATACTTTGACAGACATAGAAAATCATCTCGGATTCCTCCCATATTTTAACCATAGATACTAGACTCCCTAAACTAAATTCTGACCACAGGAATTATCCTTCTGAGTTCTGAATTCAGAGATATCATCATCGGAGTTGAAAGTCCTGGAAGATTAGGTAGGCTGTGGAAGAATGCACTTTTGAGATCACAAAAGGTGTCGGTTTTCAGCGATTCTTAGTGCGTTTCGATGAGGACTGATAGAGCTACGTTTGGAATCCAACGGAGTAGCATTCGGACTTCTGTATTTCTAGTTATAGGATTGGGAAGTTAGTACTTTGAATCTGGATTTTCTGCTTTTGGTGTATTTTGAGGTTTTGCTTTAAGATTGTTAAGGTAAGAACCCTTCGTCCTTGTTTTTCAGATCCTAAAAATGCATGAAGTATTATTTTATTAAAGATATGATATGTATGAAATTTTCACATGTTTTATTGCATAAGAATCTGGATGAAGAACCGAATGATGTTTGCATCGTTGCATGCTTATACTTGTTGATTCTTGCGCATGTTGTTGATTAAATTGCTGGATGCATTATATGAGAGTCAACATATGCATATTCTCAATTTAGAGCTCTTGTCTAATGATGACCCTAGAATTACTTGTTGCATGTCATTTTGGTACTGATCATGTCAAGTTTATATGTATTGGAAAGCTACGAGTGTGTCAAGTTCTGTTAAGTACTCGGAGTACAATTTCTGATATGTATGTGATCGATTTGGTTAAGTATTGTTATGACATGTTATTTGTATGATTTGGTATTGTGTCTAAATATTATAAAGAGTCTAAAAATAGTGTTTTGGGTTGGGATTTCAGATTGTAAGTTATGCAAGCTCTGAAGTATTATGTTATGTTTACAAGTATTTTGCAAAGGTTTTCAAGATGTTTCAGGTTAAGACAAGTCAAGATATATTTTCAAATGTTTTGGGAAACAGGGAATGTGTTGAAGTCTCTTTGGTCCTTCATCCCAAGGCCGTTCGGCTCTTACTAAGAAAGTGTGGCTTACCCTATTATATTCTTATGTTTTGTAGATGATGCTGATTAGGAGACTTGGGACGGGGAGCACGACAAGTAGAAATTAAAGAAGTAATGATCATGTAATAGTATAGTTGATGAACCTTTATTAAGTTGAATAACTTTAGTTATAAGTTTATGTAATCTACCTTTAAGTATTGATGACTTATAACAAAGTTAAAGTTTAAGATTATTCATTAAGTTTGGTCATTAAGAGTATGCATTATATATATATATATATATATATATATATATATATATATATATATATATATATATTATTTACCTTTTCGTAGAATATTTTTTCTTTCTAATATCTAATTCATTTGAGTTGGTAGATTGACAAGAAGTTCATAAATTTTCCGGTAGATCTATCGAGAAAGGGGAAAATAATAAGATTAAATTTGTAGAATTGTAGGAACGACTGAAATTTTGTGGAAGGTTCATGATAGAGGAAAATTATAAAATTAAGGTTATAGAAAGGTAGGAAAGACTAGAAATTTATGGAACGGAAGAAAGTGAGGAACCTAAAACAAAAGGTCAAGTGCTCCAAGGCTGTATCTGGATTATACTCTTGCTCATTCCTCAATCTAAAAAATTCTTAGTTTGAGAGAATCATTTTCTTTCAAAATCTCATTTCATCCTTAAACCAAGAAAACATTTCTAGGTCTAGAATTGGCGAACAAGCATACTCTTTTTATCTAAACTGTCCAAGTTACCATCATGTGGCCACTACTCTATGTGCAAACTAAAAATAAAAAATAATTTTTAACTAAACTATTGACACATATGAGCCTTAAGGGAATAATTTTTGGATTCTCTATTTGATTTGGCATGTTTTTTTAAAAAAATCAAGAATTTTTATCATATGTTCTGGCTTATTAAAAATTAAAAATCATGCATGTGCCAGTGAACTTGAGATGAAAATTTGGGATGAGAAAAAATTTAACCCGGATGTTGATATACATATAATCCCAATATGAGATTTCTCTCTCAAAACATATTTGAATTTCCAATAAATTTTATTTAGAAAAGTAAAATTATGAATCTAAAAGTATAGAAGTCCAAATACACCTTTATTAATTGGAATATACCTTTACTTTAAGTAGACAAACTGAAAAAGAAAAAACATTTTATATGCACTAGCACACCTATGACTTTTGTTTCTTGAGAAATCCCCTATTAGTAGCGTTTATCTATTTACGTATTTCTATTATTATCCTTATCTTTTTTTTAGGCTATTTATAGCCGCATCTTTTTACAGGCCGCTATAAATGTCCAATTAGTGAATCCGGTCACTTTTCAGGCTAAAAATGACATGTGACTTGCACATGCCACTGAGAGAAGGGCAAAAACGTCATTACACAGCCATCATCTATTTACGTATTTCTATTATTAGCCTTATCTTTTTTTTAGGCTATTTATAGCCGCATCTTTTTACGGGCCACTATAAATGTCCAATTGGTGAATCCGGCCAATTTTCAGGCAAAAAATGACATGTGATTTGCACATGCTCCCGGAGTGAAGGGAAAAATGTCATTTACCCATATGGCCTTCTTCCTTCTTTCTCTCATCTTCATCATAAACCCCTTCTCCTCATCCACCACCGCCCTCCACCATCCTCCACCACCGCCCTCCACAAACCCACTAAATTCATCTAATTGTTCAAGAATTTGTATAAAAAAAAATTGTGCATTGAAGAACAAGAAAACCAACCAGGAAAGAAAAAAAGACATAAACCCCCATTCCCGCAATTAAAATTTAATCAAACATCAAAACAATTCTCAAGAAAGAAAAAAAAAATCAACATCGAAAAGCTAATCCCCAAAACCGAAGGAGATGAGAGAGAGATAGACAATCTGCAGATTAATTCGAAAACCCTAGAAGAAGAAAATTAAATTAAAAAGAGATTTTTTTTTTTTTGGTTTCTGAGACAGTACAATTAAGTGGAAAGGCGGAGCCTCCTCTTATTCATACCTTGATTAACCATTACTACACCAAAGAGTACCGGCGTCGATTGAAGGGGGACGGGGACGGGGACGGTGGTGGCCAGAGATGGCAACGGGGAAGGGGTGGGTTTAGGGGGGATTGAATTCGCGGGTGGAGGGGGAGGGGGGAATTCGCAGAGGTGGGGGCTGGAATGTGGCTGGGGTGGATTGATGATGAATATGGGGTGCGGCTGTGTAATGACGTTTTTGCCCTCCTCTCAGTGGCATGTGCAAGTCACATGTCATTTTTTTGCCTGAAAAATCGCCGGATTCACTAATTGGACATTTATAGTGGCCCGTAAAAAGATGCGGCTATAAATAGTCTAAAAAAAAGATAAGGCTAATAATAGAAATACGTAAATAGATGATGGCTGTGTAATGACGTTTTTGCCCTTCACTCCGGGAGCATGTGCACGTCACATGTCATTTTTGGCTCGAAAAGTGGCCGGATTCACTAATTGGACATTTATAGCGGCCCGTAAAAAGATGCGGCTATAAATAGCCTAAAAAAAAGATAAGGCTAATAATAGAAATACGTAAATAGATAAACGCTACTAATAGGGGATTTCTCTTTGTTTCTTAGTCTTTAACTATTTTTTAAATAAATACTTAAGTGCGTAGATTAATTTTTTAGCGACTCTGATTATTTAATGCAATCGTTGGAGTTTGCTTTGAAATTTTTGTAGCCGGAGTTAAAAAGACTGCAAACTGGAAGTTATGGAGGAGTACTTTGTTATCGTTTCTTCGAGAGGTCAAATGAAGTCCAAACTTTTCTGGAATATCTATCGTTTCAGAAAAGGGAATTGGTCATATGAATATGAAATAGGGGAGGGACCACTTTCATGTGACCTTATGGACCACCGGTTTAGATTATTTAATTAATTTTCAAGGATTTTCATAACAACAAACATTCATTCTATTGCCAGATAATAAATTAACACCCTTATCACAACCCCCATCCCACACCCCCACGACAAGTGAAGCAACATAACCATGAACAGCAGGTGGTCGTACTCACTTTCATCTAACTCTGTAGGTTCCAGCGATGGCAGCGGCTGTCCGAGATCTAATGGGCGACGAGTCAGCGGTTGCAGCTGCATAACATGAAACAAGGTCCCGTCAGGACTTCCAATACTCCGATTGAGACCGGCATGCATTTCATGCTTGCTGGATTAATTGGGAGCGGTGTGGGGACTTGATACGACTGATGATGACGATTCATGGTGGTGACCCTAGCCGCCACCGGCGACTGATACCTTGAAAGGTAAGATAGCGGAATGCTTCTGCAGCTGTTGATTAGAGTTTTCGTAGTTATAAGAAAAAATTAATTATATAAGCTTGTGCATGAATGTGCATAAAGACTTTATGCAAACCATGCATTATATATATTATTTATCTTTTCATAGAATATTTTTCGATCTTAAATCTAATTCATTTCAGTTGGTATATTAAGATGAAGTTCATAAATTTTCCGGTAGATATTTCAAGAAAGGGGAAAATAAAAAGATTAAGTTTGTAGAATTGTAGCAAAGACTGAAATTTTGTGGAAGGATCAAGTAAGAGGGAAAATGATTAAATTAAGGATATGGAAAGGTAGAAAAGACTAGAAATTTGTCGGAGGGAAGAAAGCGAGGTACCTCAAACAAAAGGTCAAGTGTTCCAAGGCTGTATTGGGATTACACTCTTGCTCATTCCTCAATCTAAAAAAAATCTTAGTTTGAGAGAATCATTTTCTTTCAAAATCTCATTTCATCCTAAAGGAAATAAATGCAGTCGACTCCGATTGTTTAACGCAATAATTAAAGTTTTCTTTGAAAATTTTGTAGCCGAAGTAAAAGAGTCTGAGAACTTGAAGTTGTGGCGCAATACTTTGATATTGTTTCTTCGAGATGTCGAATGAAGTCCAAACTTGTCTGGAGAATCTAATACAATCTATAGTTTCAGAAAAGTGAATCAGTCATATGAATATGAAATAGGGGATGGACCACTTTCATGTGACTTATGCACCACCAATTTAGATTATTTAATTAATTTTCAGGATTTTCATAACAACAAACACTCATTCTATTTCCAGATAATAAATTAACACCCCCACCGCCACAACCCCACACATGTCAACAATGTTCTATAGATGTTTAACGACCAGAGCTCCCCAGTCCTGTGAAGGAGGTTGGTGAAGCAACAAAACTGTGAATGGCAGGTGGTCGTACCCACTTTTATAACACTTTGGAGGTTCCAACTATTTCAGCGGCTGTCCGAGATCGAATGGACGACGAGTTAGCGGCTGCACCTGCATAGCATGAAACAAGGTCCTGTCCAGACTTCCAATACCCGGGTTGGAGACCGGCATACATGCTTGTTGGATTAATTGGAAGCGGTGTGGGGACTTGATAGACTGATGATGATGATGTTTCATGGTGGTGACCCCAGCCGCCACCGCCGACTGATACCTCGAACAGTAAGATACCAGAATGCTACTGGAGCTGGTGATTAGAGTTTTCGTAGTTATTAGAAAAAATTAATTATATAACGTTGTGCATGAATGTGCATAAAGACTTGATGCAAACCACGCACTATATATATTATTTACCTTCTCATAGAACATTTTTCTATCTAAGATATAATTTTTTTCGAATAATATTATAAACAGCCCGAACTATATAAAATGGTTCCTGCTATTACAGCCACCAAAAAACCGGAAAAATAAGCCTATACAAATGACTAGTGTAGCAGCAGGTACGGCGATCATAGTCTATCTAGAGTACATAGCCCCTGTACCGCTGATGGATGACTAGTGAAACACTAAAAAACCTGCAACAAATGATTATCAAAAGAATAATTAGCAAGAGAGACTGCAACTTGATCTAATTTTATTTGGGTAGATAGATTGAGTTGAAGTTCATAAATTTTTCGGTAGATCTATCAAGAAAGGGGAAAATAATGAGATTAAGTGTGTAGAATTGTAGGAAAGACTGAAATTTTGTCGAGGGACAAAGAAAAAGGGAAAATATTAAAATTAAGGCTATAGAAAGGTAGGAAAGACCAACAATATGTCGAAGGGAAGAAAGTGCTCCAAGGCTGTATTTCGATTACACTCTTGCTCATTCCTCAATCTAAAAAATTCTTAGTTTGAGACAATCATTTTCTTTCAAAATCTAATTTCATCCTTAAACCAAGAAAACATTTCTATGTCTAAAATGGGTTTGAAATAAATTATTAACTGTGTAGATTAATTTTTTAGCGACTCCGATTGTTTAAGGAAATCATTGGAGTTTCCTTTGAATTTTTTTTAGCCGAAGTTAAAGAGACTGAGAACTGGAACTTATAGAGGAGTACTTAGTTATCGTTTCTTTGAGAGGTCGAATGAAGTCCAAACTTTACGCGAGAATCTAATAGAATCTGCTGTTTCAGAAAAGGGAATTGGTCATATGAATATGAAATAGGGGAGGGACCACTTTCACGTGACTTATGGACCACCGGTTTAGATAATTTAATTAAATTTCAGGAATTTCATAACAACAAACACTCATTCTATTGCCAGATTAACACCCCACCCCCACCCCCACAACCCCACACCTATAAACCTTGTTCTATAGATGTTTAACGACCAAAGCTCCCCTATCATGTGAAGGCGATTTTTGAAGCAACAGAACTGTGAACGGCAGGTGGTGATACCCACTTTCATCAAACTTTGGAGGTTCCATCAATTTCAGCGGCTGTCCGAGATCAAATGGGCGACGAGTTGGCGGCTGCACCAGCATAGCATGAAACAAGGTCTTGTCAAGACTTCCAATACCCGGGTTGGAGACCGGCATGAATTACATGCCTACTGGATTAACTGGAAGCGGTGTGGGGACTTGATACGACTGATGACGATGATGTTTCATGGTGGTGACCCCAACCGCCACCACCGACCGATACCTCGAACGGTAAAATTCTAGAATGCTTATAGAGCCGGGGATTAGAGTTTTCGTAGTTATTAGAAACAATTAATAATATAACGTTGTGTATGAATTGCACTTGTGTAGATAGATTGAGATGAAGTTCATAAATTTTCCAGTAGATCTATCAAGAAAGGGAAAATAATGAGATTAAGTTTTTAGAATTGTGGGAAAGACTGAAATTTTGTCGAAGGACAAAGAAAGAGGGAAAATGATAAAATTAAGGCAATAGAAAGGTAGGAAAGACCAACAATTTGTAGAAGGGAAGAGAGTGCTCCAAGACTGTATTTGGATTACACTTTTGCTCATTCCTCAATCTAAAAAAATCTTAGTTTGAGAGAATAATTTTCTTTCAAAATCTAATTTCATCCTTAAACCAAAAAAACATTTCTATGTCTAAAATGGGTTTGACCCGAACAATCACACTCTTTTCATCTAAACTGTCCAAGTTACCATCATGCGGCCACTACTCTATGTGCAAACTAAAAATAAAAAATAATTTTTAACTAAACTATTGACACATCTGAGCCTTAAAAGAATAATTTATCGTTTCTCTATTTGATTTGGCATGCTTTTTTAAAACAATCAAGAATTTTTATCATGTGTTCCGGCTTATTAAAAATTAAAAATCATGCATGTGCCGGTAAACTTGAGATGAAAAATTGGGATGAGAAAAAACTTTAACCCGGAGGTTGATATACATATAATCTCAATATGAGATTTCTTTCTCAAAACCTATTTCAATTTCAAATAATTTTTATTTAGAAAATTAAAAATTATGAACCTAAAAGTATGTCAACTTAAACATTTACTTTAAATAGGCAAACTGAATAAATAAATAAAATAAACATTTTATATGCACTAGCACAACTATGACTTTTGTTTCTTAGTCTTTATTTATTTGAAATAAATTATTAACTGTGTAGATTAATTTTTTAGCGACTCCGATTGTTTAAGGCAATCATTGGAGTTTCCTTTGAATTTTTTTAGCCGAAGTTAAAGAGACTGAAAACTGGAAGTTATAGAGGAGTACTTTGTTATCGTTTCTTTGAGAGGTCGAATAGAGTCTACAGTTTCAGAAAAGGGAATTGGTCATATGAATATGAAATAGGGGAGGGACCACTTTCACGTGACTTATGGACCACCGGTTTAAATAATTTAATTAAATTTCAGGAATTTCACAACAACAAACACTCATTCTATTGCCAGATTAACACCCCCACCCCGCCCCCACAACCCCACACCTGTAAACCATGCTCTATAGATGTTTAACGACCAAAGCTCCCCGATCATGTGAAGGCGATTTTTTGAAGCAACAGAACTGTGAACGGCAGGTGGTCATACCCACTTTCATCAAACTTTGGAGGTTCCAGCAATTTCAGCGGCTGTCCGAGATTGAATGGGCGACGAGTTGGCGGCTGCACCTGCATAGCATGAAACAGGGTCCTGTCCAGACTTCCAATGCCTAGGTTGGAGACCGGCATGAATTACATGCTTGCTGGATTAACTGGAAGCGGTGTAAGGACTTGATACGACTAATGACGATGATGTTTCATGGTGGTGACCCCAGCCGCCACCGCCGACTGATACCTCGAACGGTAAGATTCTGGAATGCTTATAGAGATGGTGATTAGAGTTTTCGTAGTTATTAGAAACAATTAATAATATAACGTTGTGTATGAATTGCATAAAGACTAGATGCAAACCATTCACTATATATATTATTTACGTTCTCATAGAATATTTTTCTATCTAAGATCTAATTCATTTGGGTAGATAGATTGAGATGAAGTTCATAAATTTTCCGGTAGATCTATCAAAAAAGGGAAAATAATGAGATTAAGTTTGTAGAATTGTTGGAAGGACTGAAATTTTGTCGAAGGACAAAGAAAGAGGGAAAATGATAAAATTAAGGCAATAGAAAGGTATGAAAGACCAACAATTTGTCGAAGGGAAGAAAGTGCTCCAAGGCTGTATTTGGATTACACTTTTGCTCTTTCCTCAATCTACAAAATTTTTAGTTTGAGAGAATCATTTTCTTTCAAAATCCAATTTCATCCTTAAACCAAGAAAACATTTCTAGGTCTAAAATGGGTTTGACCCGAACAATCGAACTCTTTTATCTAAACTGTCCAAGTTACCATCATGTGGCCACTACTCTATGTGCAAACTAAAAATAAAAAATATTTTTTAACTAAACTATTGACACATCTGAGCCTTAAGGGAATAATTTATCGTTTCACTATTTGATTTGGCATGCTTTTTTAAAACAATCAAGAATTTTTATCATGTGTTCCGGCTTATTAAAAATTAAAAATCATGCATGTGCCGGTGAACTTGAGATAAAAAATTGGGATGAGAAAAAACTTTAACCCGGAGGTTGATATACATATAATCTCAATATGAGATTTCTTTCTCAAAACCTATTTCAATTTCAAATAATTTTTATTTAGAAAAGTAAAAATTAAGAATCTAAAAGTATGTCCACTTAAACATTTACATAAAACAGACAAACTGATAAATAAATAAATAAAACATTTTATATGCACTAGCACACCTATGACTTTTGTTTCTTAGTCTTTAAATAAATTATTAACTGTGTAGATTAATTTTTTTGCGACTCCAATTGTTTAAGGCAATCATTGGAGTTACCTTTGAATTTTTTTACCCAAACTTAAAGAGACTGAGAACTGGACGTTATAGAGGAGTACTTTGTTATCGTTTATTTGAGAGGTCGAATGAAGTCCAAACTTGACGCGAGAATCCAATAGAATCTACAGTTTCAGAAAAGGGAATTGGTCATATGAATATGAAATAGGGGAGGGACCACTTTCATGTGACTTATGGACCACCGGTTTAGACACCCCACCCCCCACAATCCCACACCTGTAAACCATGTTCTATAGATGTTTAACGACCAAAGCTCCCCTATCATGTGAAGGCGATTTTTGAAGCAACAAAATTGGGAACAGCAGGTGGTCATACCCACTTTCATCAAACTTTGGAGGTTCCAGCAATTTCAGCGGCTGTCCGAGATCGAATGGGCGACGGGTTGGCGGCTGCTCCTGCATAGCATGAAACAAGGTCCTGTCCAGACTTCCAATACCCGGGTGTAGACCGACATGAATTAAATGCTTGCTGGATTAACTGGAAGCGGTGTGGGGACTTGATACGACTGATGACGATGATGTTTCATGGTGGTGACCCCAGCCGCCACCGCCGAATGATACCTCGAACGGTAAGATTCCGGAATGCTTATAGTGCTGGGGATTAGAGTTTTCGTAGTTATTAGAAACAATTAATTATATAACGTTGTGTATGAATTGCATAAAAACTTGATGCAAACCATTCACTATATATATTATTTACGTTCTCAAAGAATATTTTTCTATCTAAGATCTAATTCATTTGAGTAGATATATTAAGATGAAGTTCATAAATTTTCCGGTACATCAATCAAGAAAGGGGAAATTAATGAGTTTAAGTTTGTAGAATTGTTGGAAAGACTGTAATTTTGTCGAAGGACAAAGAAAGAGGGAAAATGATAAAATTAAGGCAATAGAAAGGTAGGAAAGACCAACAATTTGTCGAAGGGAAGAAAGTGCTCCAAGGCTGTATTTGGATTACACTTTTGCTCATTCCTCAATCTAAAAAAATTTTTAGTTTGAGAGAATCATTTTCTTTCAAAATCCAATTTCATCCGTAAACCAAGAAAACATTTCTAGGTCTAAAATGGGTTTGACCCGAACAATCAAACTCTTTTAACTAAATTGTCCAAGTTACCATCTTGTGGCCACAACTCTATGTGCAAACTAAAAATAAAAATAATTGCTTATCAAACAAAATGCTCTCTACTTCTTCTTCAATAGCAACGAACAACAACAGTACCCATCCTTCAGAAGAAGAAACAGATTTGGTACAAAGGAGTACCAAGAAACTGAAAAATAATAACAACGAGGAGCAAACTTTTTCTGAAGAAAAACTTTGTTCTTACAAGGATAAGCTCATGCAAGCTCACAATTTGTGCGCTAAAGATGTTCAACGTAATTTTCTCCTTGTTCACATGGATGAGGACTCTGATTCAGAATCAGAGATGGATGATATGCCTGCAGTTAAGTTGTCAAAGCAAGATAAATTGCGATGCAGAACACCTTGGATCAACTCATTAATAATCAAGCCTTATGGTAAGATTCTTGGATATGGTTTTTTGAACTTCAAACTTAGGAAACTTTGGAATCCCGTGGGTGAGCTAAAATTAATTGACTTGGGTAACAATTACTTCATCGCCAAATTTGGTATGGAGGAAGATTTCACTCGGGCAATTGCTGGCGGTCCTTGGTTCATAAACGGTCAATATATCACGACTCGACTGTGGCAACCTGAATTTAACCCCTACAAAGATGGCGGTAACATCACTGCGATTTGGGCAAGATTGCCTTCCCTGCCAATAGATTTTTATGATAGACATATACTCTCAAAGGTTGGAGACCAATTGGGAACATTATTAAAAATTGATGCGAAGACATCAAACGCTGAGAGAGGAAGGTATGCCAGATTATGTTTGCAAATTGATCTGAAAAAACCACTCATCCCTTTTGTCAGAATTGGTAAACACCATATTCAACAAGTTCAATATGAGGGTGTAGAAGTGTGCTTTTGATTGTGGAATTATAGGACATACTTGTCCTGTTATTGATGCCAAGATGAAGCATGATCCTATAATTGCACCGACAGTGACTGTTAATAAGGGGGATAGGGATGAGATTTTTACTACCAATGATGGGGAGTTACTGGTAATAAATGAAGAAATGGTGGACACCACCATGGCGGATTCTTCTAAGGCAGGAAAATCTATTCAAAATCATACACTGGGTCCTTGGAATATAGTTTCCCATAAATCCGGCCGGCGTAATTTTAGAAATATTAATGCAGTGACAGAGCCTCAAAGGAGGAATTACAAGGATCTGGATGCCGCCGGCACTTCAGCTCCGGCCGGTCAGCAGGTATGGAGATTGAAAAGCCTGCGGGAAGGGACGGGAGTTGGTGGAACCATCTCCACTGCAAATAGAATGATGGTTTGTCAAAAAGAGGGGCCCAAGTCAGCATTTAATGCGACTGACCGCTCCCCTCAACAGTGTAAAGTGAACCTTCTGACCAACCCTATTCTAGCGGAGCAGCTGGTTGTTGATGTGATGACACATAAATCGAGGTCGGCTGAAGGAGAGAAGACAGCTTTGGTAGCGTCAATCGGTCAAAAAGAAAAGAAAAAAATATCTACCCCCTCGCTTTCTTTTAATTACCCCTCCACAGTTGTTAAAAATCTCACTCAGAAAAATCCTTATCACAAAAATAATGCCACCACTCAGGAGAACTTACCAGTCGCGGGGATCGCCGGAGTCCTCTCCGGGCAGAAGAAATCGTCAAAGGGTAGGGAAGAGCATCGCACAGCAGAAACCCGTCCTTTCCAATTTGGGCTCCACATCAAACTTTAATTCCTCCACCACAAATGGGCCTTATGGACTGGAGATGGTTGGGCTCTCTCTAAATTCTATCTTCGGCCCACCATCCTCTGATCCATCCGCAAAACCCTCTGGCCCGGATGCCAGAGTCACACTTGGGCCAAATAAACTTGTGGGCCAACCCGGCAACATCAACCTTCACAGTGGACTTGGATTCGACCCAACTCATGGAATGGGTCATGAACAACTTACCCCATCTGCGCAGATTTGCGACCCCGAAACAGACCGCTCTATTTTCACTAAAAGCAAATCGTGCGAACTACCGGACGGAGGATGCTCAGGAACCGGTACCGATGACTCCGGAAGCGAGTCAAACATGGATGCCGAGTCATACCTGGAATCACCAAGAGGGTACGAGCGGAACAAGGAATCGCGAGGCCGGCCTAAATCCGGTTCCAAGAGGAAGGGAAAATCTAACAAACTCCTACCTCTTAAGCAACACACCTTTATGATTGGAAATTCCAAGTCTAAGGATATCACCGGTCTTAGTCCAGGTACCAAACGAATTCCACCAATTGAGAATAATCATAGACCGTCGGGTAACCTTGGAAGAATGGGATTACAAAATTCTTCTAATTCCAGAGTTATGGGAGAGTCATTCAGTGAGGCCATCAAGGCGGACAAGACTAAATGTGAACAGGGACCTGGGCCAGCAAGGGGTGGGGAACTTGGGTCGGACCTCATGGATTTCACCATCCCAAACTCACCTGCGGCACCAGGCCAGCCCAGCAAGGACCTCAACAGCCCAACTGCCAGATCCACATCATGCCAGGACACCAATCAGCCTCAGGTCGGCCCACTCTGCTTCACTGGGCCGCAATTACTGGAGGCGGGCTACCCAACATAGAGTTAGGAGGACCCATACAGGACACCCACAGAGGCCGAGCCCAAACCGGTTGAATATGAGCTATCCACGTTTGGACCACAATGTGGAGAGGACACCATCTACAAGGAACATGGGTCTTTCTCAGATGGATCACAGACTGGGGTGGGCTTCACCAGCGGCGAACGGGGGCCATTACCATCTGGGCCGAACAACTCAACTGGGCCATCACAACGGCTGGATTTCAGACGAGCCACCCAGTCCACCACCCCTTCCTCAATCTCAGTCCAACCATCAGGAGACAAATCCACTGGGCCTAAACAATTCTCTGGACCATCATTTGAGGATTCCTCAGGAAATGTGGAGCAGTCCGGAACAAGTGGTCCCGGATCTTCAATTGGAAATGAACAGAATCCGGCCTAGTCAGCCGGAAAGGTCGACCCAAAATCCTCAGATTAATATGTTAAAATTGCTAGTTTGGAATGTTAGAGGTGCGGGTCATCCGGACTTCCATAGTCACATGATGGAGTTAATTAATCTTCACCGTCCAACTGTTGTAGCATTATTGGAAACAAAAATAAGTGGGTCATGAGCTGAACAAATTTGTGCCCGGTGGGTTACCTTTCACTCATTCAGAACGTGCTGATCCAGAGGGTTTCAGGGGGGAGCTTGGATGCTATGGAATGATGCGGACATTTAGCTGTCACTTGTTGCAAAAAATTTATAGTCCATCCACATGGTTGCAAAGGTCCGCTCTAACCCTAATTTTTGGTTGCTTTCTGCCATTTATGCTAGTCCTGATTTTAGTACTAGACTTCTTTTTTGGGATCAATTACGTTGCTTATCTAAAAATCATGACTTGCCTTGGATGCTTATGGGTGATTTTAATGAGGTGCTTTACCAATCTGAAAAATTTGGTGGTCTTCCGCCGTCTCAAACCCGTGTCATTAATTTCAAAAGTATGTTAGATGACTGTAGCCTCCTGGACCTTGGTCATGAGGGCTCTCGCTTTACTTGGACCAACAAACAAGATAGTGGTCATCTTATTTTTCAAAGAAGTGATAGAGCTGTTGCTAACACCCTTTGGATGGACCTTTTTCAAGATGCAACGGTTTACAACCTTGTTCGCACCCGGTCGGACCATTCTCCCATCCTCATACAACTTGAACCTTATAATAACAACCCTGTGGTTAAGCCTTTCCGCTTTGAACCAATCTGGATCACACATCCTGACCTCAAGCTTATTGTTCAAGAAGCCTGGTTAGGAAGAGATGAGGATTTCTTGTTGGGGGCTATCAATTTCAAGAATTCGGTCTCAAATTGGAACTTAAACACTTTTGGTAATATTTTCAAAAAGAAAAAGAAAATCCTGTCCCGTATCAGAGGTACTCAAAAAGCCTTAGAAAACCGCCCCTCACCTTTCCTTCTTAACCTTGAACGTGATCTTTTATCAAACCTGGATTCTATTTATCGGGAAGAAAAACATCTTTGGGCGATCAAATCTAGGATGGACTGGCTTATGTGGGATGACTTGAATCTCAATTTCCTTAAAGCTATCACTATTCACCATCGGAAAGGAAATAAGATTCTGTCGTTAAAAGATCCTAGTGGTATTTGGGAATTTAACACCTCCAGAGTTAAGGTAATAATTTCCAACCACTTCATTGATCTCTACACCTCTGAGAGAACTTGTGTGAGTCTCATTCCAGATCAATTTCCCTTCACCTGGTCAGATGAAAATCGCTCTAAACTTCTTACGCTTGCTGAGGAGCCTTCAGAGATTGAAATCAAAAAAGCCTTATGGACTTTCAAGCCTCACAAAAGCCCGGGGCCAGATGGATTACACCCAATTTTTTTCCAACATTTCTGGGGAATACTGAAATCATCCATTAATAGTCTGGTTGTGGGTTTCTTCAAAGGTGATAGGCTCACTGAAGATATTAATGCAACTTTCCTTTGTCTTATCCCGAAAGTCAGTAATCTAGAATCAGTAGGTCAGCTTCGACCTATTAGCCTTTGTAATACCATTTATAAACTCATTTCTAAGATTCTGGTTACCCGAATTAGACCTTTCCTTTCCACTATTATCTCGCCCAATCAAGGTAGCTTCATCCCGGGTAGAAGATGTGCCGATAACGTTGTCATTGTCCAAGAGGCTATTTACAATATTAGAAAGACTACCTGCCAGCATGGTGCCATTGCTGTCAAGATAGATCTGGAAAAAGCTTTCGATCGTCTTGAATGGGACTTCATCAAAGATTCGTTAAGTTTTTTCAATTTCCCAGATAATTTCATCAAACTCATCATGCAAATGGTTTGCTCTTCCAAAATGGCTATTCTTATTAATGGTGAACCCACCGAGTGTTTTTTCCCTTCCAGAGGTATCAGGCAAGGCGACCCTTTGTCCCCCTACCTGTTTGTCATATGCATGGAATATCTTTCCATCAGTATTGAAAAGTCTGTTTCTCTTAAAAAATGGAAACCGGTCAGAGTTGGTAAACAGGGACCTTTCATCTCTCATTCCTTATTTGCTGATGACGTCATCCTCTTCAGTCAGGCTAATAATGGCTCTTTGCTAGAAATGAGAAGAGTGGTGGATGAATTCAGCCTTAGATCTGGCCAGAAGATTAATCTTAACAAATCTAAATTCACCACTTCTGCCAATATGTCGCCTGTCAGAATACAAGATATCCAATCCATTCTTCAGATTCAGCACACAACGAACTTGGGTAAATATCTTGGCTTCCCTTTATTCCAAACAAGGCCTAAAAACTCGGACTTTCAATTCATCATTGATAAAGTTAGGGCTAAACTTTCGGATTGGAAAGTTAATCTCCTGTCCATTGCTGGTAGAAAGGCAATCATTCAATCCTCCACGACGCAGATTTTATCCTACTATTCGCAATGCTTACCTCTGCCGATCTCCATCTGTGATAAAATCGACAAGGATAATAGAACCTTTCTTTGGGGAGGATCTTCGAAGAAAAACAAAATCCACCTAGTCAAATGGGACAGAGTTGCCAAACCAAAAAAACTAGGAGGTCTTGGTATTAGGAAAGCAAGTCATGTCAATAAGGTTGGTATGTCAAAAATGCTTTGGCGCCTCAACAAATCAACAGATACTTGGGCTACAATACTGAGAAAGAAATATATCAGGGATGATACTCGGACTGACATTCTTTTGAAGAACGGTCCAGGCTCCATCAATCTGAAGGCTCTTAAGACTGGAACTGCCTTATTTCAAAGTTCTACAGCTTGGACGCCAGGCAAAGGAGACATCATTAGAATTTGGTATGATGATTGGACGGGATTGGGCCCTCTCAGATATCTCATCTCGGGACCGTTAAATATTGATGAGGAGGATGCCAGGATAAAGAGCATTTTCGCTGATTACGGTAAATGGAATCTTGGGAAATTTTCTTTTCAATTACCGAACCACATTGGGGATTGCATTAGAGCTATTCCCCGTCCAGATGATCGGTCAATCCAGGATCGTAAAAAATGGAAAAATTCGCCAAATGGTGACTTTAACAGTCAAGCAACACATCTTCTAATCCATCAGAGCTCACTTGATGCTTTCTCCGCAGGGAAAGACTGGGATTGGATTTGGAAGATCGGGTGTAGCCAGCGTGTTAAGTTGTTTATCTGGTCTTGCTATCATGATAGGCTAGCAACTAGAGAACACTTACATAGGAAGAATATTGCTCCAAACCCAAACTGCTCCCATTGCAGTAACTGCCCCGAAACAATTGAACATACCCTGAGGGAATGTCCAATTGCGAAAAACCTTTGGCATAAACTTACACTGTACCAGGGCTTCCCGGGAGCACGGAATTATGGCTTTGACAAATGGTTTCATAATTGTGCAGTTAGCACAATCATTTCCCCTTTTAATGGCGTCCCCTGGGGTTGCGTCTTTTCATATGGTTGCTGGATACTTTGGACCCATAGAAATAAAAATCTATTTGAGCCAAACAGGTCAACTTCTGAGCCTCTCAAAGAAGTGATTTCCAAATCAACTAAATTCCATGCCCTAGGTGGAAGTGCAAGCAATGTCAAGACATCTACAACAATTCAAATCGCATGGACCAAACCCGCGGAAGGCTGGTTAAAACTTAATGTTGATGGTTCTTCCATTGGTAATCCGGGTCAGGGTGGCAGTGGAGGGCTTCTCAGAAATAGCAGAGGAGAGTGGATTAAGGGTTTATGCAAAAATCTTGGGATATGTACAAATAATGTAGCAGAATTATGGGCACTGAAGGATGGCCTTAGGCTAGCTATTGATATGAATACTCCAAAACTGGCTGTGGAAATGGATGCAAAAGTGGTGCTTGATCTACTTATTCATGCTGATACATCTACTCACCCTTTATCTGTTCTTATATCTGATTGCAGGGCTTTGATCCGTCAGGTGCCGGATTTTAGCATTTCTCACATTTACCGAGAGGCCAACTCCTGCGCAGATGGCCTTGCTAAAGCTGGAGGACTTGCTTCTTCCTCTGACATTGTGTTTTTCGACTCTCTACCCCCGTTTCTTAGCCAACTAGTGGCAGGGGATGCCCGTGGGGCTACTTTTGATAGGTCTATTTTTTGATACCTCTATCCATATTCACCCTTTTGTTAGGCTTATAATGGCAGGATATGGACATGAGGTTTTGCTAGATAGGCCTAATTGTAATAACTTTATTCCTTATCCTACGGGATAAGTCTTTTGTTTTTTTTTTAATATTTATATACGCATGCTTAATTACCAAAAAAAAAATAATAATAATAATTTTTAACTAAACTATTGACACATATGAGCCTTAAGGGAATAATTTATCGTTTCTCTATTTGATTTGGCATGCTTTTTTAAAAGCAATCAAGAATTTTTATCATGTGTTCCGGCTTATTAAAAATTAAAAATAATCCTTTTTTTTTAGCTACTAAACCAAATGCTTTATAAAATCTCATTATAAAGTTATAGGTTCAAGAAGAACAATCAACACCAAGAAACTGTTCAAGTGGACCTAGTTTTGATGTTCACAAGAACTTCAAACTCTTTATTCCAAATCTTTGTATTCTATTGCAGCTAAATAGAACAAAACTACAATTCATAAAATGAAAGATATATATATCAGTGCAATAGCAGGTGGCTAAGCACTTATATAATAAGAGTTGAAAGAGAGGGAGTTCGAATGGTATTCAAGGATTTGCCTGGTAACCCCATGGATTTTTTCTTGCCCAATTCTACTGGTGCTTGCACATATCATCAATGTTGTACTTCGCCTTCCATCCAAGCTCTTTGTGAGCTTTTTCTGTGGACGCGTACATAGCTGTGGCATCTCCCGCCCTTCTTGGACACATTTTGACTGGAATTTTTTTCCAGATGCTTTCTCGAAAGCAGCGACCATTTCAAGAACAAATGTACCACTACCAGTAACCAAGTTCTAAACATCACAACCTGAAAAATCAGGTTTCAAAATCTTCTGAAGTGCAGCAACATGACCGTCTGCCAGATCCATAACGTGGATATAATCACAGACCGCACTTCCATCAGGTGTGGGATAATCATGACCATAAACATTGAGCTCAGGCAATCTACCAACAGCAACCTGATGTATGTAAGGCATCAGATTGTTTGGGACACCCTTTGGATTTTCATCAAGCCTACCGCTTTGGTGAGCTCCAACGGGATTGAAGTATCTGAGAAATAATTTTCCACTCGTGATCCGCCCTTTCGATGTCTCGAGCAATTTCTTCAAGGAATTGCTTTGTCCGACCATATGGATTCATAGCTCTCATTTCATAATCCTCTGTGCAAGGCCTTTTATCCTGCTGACTATAAACAGCAGCAGATGAAGAGAAAACCAACTTCTTGCAGTTGTATTTTGTCATTGTCATGTATAATGTGATTGATCCAATCAGGTTGTTATTGAAATAACGGAAGGGATGAGCCATACTCTCTCCTACAGCTTTAAGCCCAGCAAAGTGCATCACCGCATCAAATTTGTTCTCAGAAAATAATTTCTCCAGATCTTCCTTCTTCCTAATATCACCCACATTGAAATGAAGATTTTTGGAAAGCTGATTTCCAACCAATTCTCTAACTCTATCAACAGCAGCTTCCACTGAATTATCCAAATTGTCAAGAATTGTAACCTTAAACCCTTCATTCAGAAGCACAACAACCGTATGTGTTCCCACAAATCCAACTCCTCCGGTCACCAAAACCTGGGATCATTTCTCCACAGGCATTGTTTCTTTACCCCACAAAAAAAAAAAAAAAAAAAAATCAAGAAAAATTAAATCTTTCCAAGAAATAATATGCTTTTGATATTAAAAATCATGCATGTGCCAGTGAACTTGAGATGAAAAATTGTGATGAGAAAAAACTTTAACCCGGAGGTTGATATACATATAATCTCAATATGAGATTTCTTTCTCAAAACCAATTTCAATTTCAAATAATTTTTATTTAAAAAAGTAATAAATTATGAATCTAAAAGTGTGACGCCCCCAATTCCACCCCTAGGTACAACTGGGGCTGAATAGGGCATCTACCTACCTCTCGACAGTAACATAAAGTACTTTTCTGTATAAAATGCTTAAAAGACTAGACCGTTCATAAATATAATATCCACATCTATAAACTATACATCCCCAAAATATATTTAATAAAACATGTTTAACAATATTAGTTGATACAAAACAGCGGAACTAACAAAATACATAATTTGCATTAATCCAAAACTAACGGCAAATCCAGAACCACTATGGATCAGAACGTGTACTCCAAGTTCGACAAAACAAATTTCATTCGAACTTTCTAGTGCACTCCATACCTGCATTTAAGATGCAGTTTGAAAGAAAACGTGTAAGCTAATGCTTAGTGAATTCCTCTGTGTGTGCAAGAGTGTATATGCAATGTAAAACTTCTAAGATAAAAAGTGCTCATGCAGTTTTGTAAATCATGTAGTTTTGTTTCATTTATGTATAAGAAATAATAGTAATTGATTCAGCTAATAGAAAACCAGATGATAAGAAAGCCAGGTACAAGTAAACCAGATACCAACCGAACACCAGATACGCGCGATTTGCAACCTTATCCATCAGAAATCCAGCGGGTGAATCACAGGGTAGGGTACCTACTAGACCTGTATTCACCTAGATCTGACCATCCCGAGTTAAACCTCCTAACCCAGAATTGGCCAACCTCAATTAGTACTGCAGAGGCATACACCAAAGGTCGTCAGCCCTTGCTTTCCCGACAATGGCGTAAGACATCCACAACCTTGGGGCCCACAAGAATAGTGTGTTTTAGAGTATTTCATAATAGCAACCAGATCCGTTAATTCCATTAGTAACATCTGGCCGGCTCAGGGTTTTATTTGTAATGATATTTCTCAATATTAAATCGACACCTGGCCTGGCCTATACAAAATGTATGCAACTTTATAAAAACATGCAAGAATGATCAATTTATGTATATGGCTATATGAAAGCAATTCTAAATTCAATACAGAAATATATTTGGAACTCACAGGCTCCTAAATGCCAATTTAAAAAGTTTAAGAGAAATAGGAACTCACAGGCTCCTAAATACCAATTTAAAAAGTTTAAGAAAAAGAGGAACTCACCTTACAAGGTTTAAAACTCCTAACGCCTTAAGAATTATCGGGATATTTCTGATCCGGCTCCTATCACAGAATAAAATCCACCAAACAAAATTACTTTGATGTCGACCAACGAGTATGTCAAGCATTTCACTAACATTCTATCTTACACACAATCTCACTTATGTACTCATACAATTAGTGAATTAAATTAACTAGTCAATTGAAGTACAAAATTCAATATATGATATTCCATCTCCAAAACCAAGTCTAAAATGCAAAAATCAGCATATATAAAGCTTGAATTAATAACTACATAATCCTAAACTATGAACCAATAATCTAACCTTTAGCTATAAGATTTCCCTTTTTATGTTCTTTCCAAACAATACATATAACAAGAACCATACTACATATTCAACATCCTTTTTCCGAGAGTTCTTGGAGATTAAATAATAATTAGAATCCTTTAAACATTAGTTTACAAGCATTTGAGAAATTATCACCTTGGCCTTAAACATTCTTGTTACTATCAATGTCACAACCTAACTCTTCCTTATACTTAAAGTGTCTTGTAAATCTTCTACTCAAAACTTCTTAGAACCCCCTTCCATAGACTAAATTCACAAAAAAAAGAACACCTACATTTTTACATTCAAGCAAGAATTCCAATTAAAGTGACAACACTTTTATCGAGCAAGCCTAGGATAAGCAAAAACATATACCCATTCCACAAAGCAGAGAACCTGGAAGCAGACTAGAAAAACCCAATAAAGGACATATAGACAAGGATGTGCAAACAAAACCACTCAACAACATCCATAAACACAATATCAAACAAAACTAAGGGATATCTTCATTCAACTACAAACTAAAACTTAACCTATAACAGGTCAGTATGTCTGCAAAAGCAACAACCCTGAATTTCACAAGTCAAGGACAACCCACTCTCAAGATTAAACTTGAAATATGAAGTTTGTGGGTACAACAAGGACAGGAGCATGCTTAAATCAGATAGATAAACAATACTTGCACAACGGTTATTCAACTGGTATAAAAAATTTGTCTTTGAATTCATTATTTATGGGAAGCTCTCGGACAAAAATAGGACAAGCACATTCAGCGTGCTACTTTGAGCAAGACATACATAAGCATGTGATGATGGGCTTGGAAAGGTAAGATAATGATTCTGGCTCTATTGAAATTTGACTGCACTAGTTATTTTGTGAAGCCCACCACAGGTTCTTGCAGGCGCAGATGTCATTCATGGATTACAGTTCTCACATTGTTTAGAAATTAATGAAGCTATAGCTAAGATATTGAAGGACTTGTTATTTAGTGGACCTGAGGCTCAGAGGCTGGAAGTACCACTCCTTAATCATAAGAATTAACAAGTTGTAGAATACTATTCACAAGAATGAAGCAGATGTCAGCAACTGCACAGAAAAGAAGCACTAAAAAGAAAAGAAAACAGAAACAAGAAAAAGAAGAAAAAAAAACAGAAGCAGGCAGAAAACAGAGGAATCCGAAAACAGAGATGAAGCCACCTTCACAATTTCCTAACCATCATTCAATCCTTTAACCATACAATTTACCCAATCAACTGGAAAAAAACAATTTAAACATGAATTTCAAATAATATTAGAACTCAATTAAAAGTAATACTCTTACTCACCAAAAATTAAAATCTAAAACTTTGAAGGTTATGTAAAAGTGAATTATTTGATTTTTGGAATGAGATTGATTGGAGAATTGAGAGAAAAAAAAAAAAAAAAGGAGGAAGAAGAATCCGAGAGAGAAAGAAGGCAGAAGAAGAGTTAGAAAAAAAGAAGAAAAAATTTGGAGAAGATGACGGCTTGTGTGTATATATTGAGTTATTCTCATTTGTTGAAGAAAAATCATTAAAATGTCGTGATGATTGATGTAGAATTATATCTTCACCGAAGTATTTCGTAGTATTTGGAGGAGCGGAAGTGATGTTGAGTTCCATTCATATGTTTTGAAACATTCAGAGGGTGAGGTTTTTAATAGTGTTGGGGAAGCAGGAGGTGGAACAAAACACTACAAATTTTTGTTACAAGTGTTATTATGACTCACCCATATAGTACTATTTCCTATTTCCATCCCTCAACTATTAAAGTTTATAATACAAGTCCTCATATTTCTTTATTTATTTATTTTTTCCAGCTACTATTATTATTATTATAAAAACTTAAATGTGGGTCTCACAAAAAGTATGTCCACTTAAACATTTACTTTAAATAGACAAATTGAATAAAAAAAAAAAAAAAAACATTTTATATGCACTAGCACACCTATGACTTTTGTTTCTTAGTCTTTATTTATTTGAAATAAATTATTAACTGTGCAAAATAATTTTTTAGCGACTCCGATTGTTTAAGGAAATCATTGGAGTTTCCTTTGAATTTTTTTAGCCGAAGTAAAAGAGATTGAGAACTGGAAGTTATAGAGGAGTACTTTGTTATCGTTTCTTTGAGACGTCGAATGAAGTCCAAACTTGACGCGAGAATCTAATAGAATCTACAGTTTCAGAAAAGGGAATTGTTCATATGAATATGAAATAGGGGAGGGACCACTTTCATGTGACTTATGGACCACTGGTTTAGATAATTTAATTAAATTTCAGGAATTTCATAACAACAAACACTCATTTTATTTCCAGATTAACACCCCCACCCCACAACCCCACACCAGTAAACCATGTTCTATAGATGTTTAACGACCAAAGCTCCCTTATTATGTGAAGGCGATTTTTGAAGCAACATAACTGTGAACGGCAGGTGGTCATACCCACTTTCATCAAACTTTGGAGGTTCCAGCAATTTCAGCGGCTGTTCGAGATCGAATGGGCGACGAGTTGGCGGATGCACCTGTATAGCATGAAACAAGGTCCTGTCCAGACTTCCAATACCCGGGTAGTAGACCGGCATGAATTAAATGCTTGCTGGATTAACTGGAAGCGGTGCGGGGACTTGATACGACTGATACCTCGAACGGTAAGATTCCGGAATGCTTATAGAGCTGGGGATTATAGTTTTCGTAGTTATTAGAAACAATTAATTATATAACGTTGTGTATGAATTGCATAAAGACTTGATGCAAACCATTCACTATATATATTATTTACGTTCTCAAAGAATATTTTTCTATCTAAGATCTAATTCATTTGAGTAGATATATAAAGATAAAGTTCATAAATTTTCCGGTATATCGATCAAGAAAGGGGAAAATAATGAGTTTAAGTTTGTAGAATTGTTGGAAAGACTGAAATTTTGTCGAAGGACAAAGAAAGAGGGAAAATGACAAAATTAAGGCAATAGAAAGGTAGGAAAGACCAACAATTTGTCGAAGGGAAGAAAGTGCTCCAAGGCTGTATTTGGATTGCACTTTTGCTTATTCCTCAATCTAAAAAAAATTTAGTTTAAGAGAATAATTTTCTTTCAAAATCCAATTTCATCCTTAAACCAAGAAAACATTTCTAGGTCTAAAATGGGTTTGACCCTAACAATCAAAATCTTTTATCTAAATATTTTATCTTTTCTGTGGCCGCAACTCTATGTGCAAACTAAAAATAAAAAATAATTTTTAACTAAACTATTGACACATCTGAGCCTTAAGGGAATAATTTATCGTTTCTCTATTTGATTTGGCATGCTTTTTTAAAACAATTGAGAATTTTTATCATGTGTTCCGGCTTATTAAAAATTAAAAATCATGCATGTGCCAGTGAACTTGAGATGAAAAATTGTGATGACAAAAAACTTTAACCCGAAGGATGATATACATATAATCTCAATATGAGATTTCTTTCTCAAAACCTATTTCAATTTCAAATAATTTTTATTTAGAAAAGTAATAAATTATGAATCTAAAAGTATGTCCACTTAAACATTTACTTTAAATAGACAAACTGAATAAATAAATAAAAAAAACATTTTATATGCACTAGCACACCTATGACTTTTGTTTCTTAGTCTTTATTTTTTTGAAATAAATAATTAACTGTGTAGATTAATTTATTAGTGACTCCGATTGTTTAAGGCAATCATTGGAGTTTCCTTTGAATTTTTTTTAGCCGAAAAGGGAATTGGTCATATGAATATGAAATAGGGGAGGGACCACATTCATGTGACTTATGGACCACCGGTTTAGATAATTTAATTAAATTTCAGGAATTTCATAACAACAAACACTCATTCAAGTGCCAGATAATAAATTAACACCCCCATCCCCACCCCCACAACCGCACACCTGTAAACAATGTTCTATAGATGTTTAACGACAAGAGCTCTCCTGTCCCGTGAATACGAATGGTGAAGCAACAGAATTGTGAGCGGCAGGTCGTCGTGCCCACTTTCATCAAACTTCAGAGGTTTCAGTAATTTCAGCGGCTGTACGAGATCGAATGGGCGACGAGTTGGCGGTTGCACCTGCATAGCATGAAACAAGGTCCTCTCCAGACTTCCAATACCTATGTTGGCTACCGGCACGGATTACATGCTTGTTGGATTAACTGGAAATGGTGTGGGGACTTTATACGACTGATGATGATGATGTTTCATGGTGGTGACGCCAGCCGCCACCGCCGACTAATACCTCGAACGGTAAGATACCGGAATGCTTCTGGAGCCGGGGATTAGAGTTTTCGTAGTTATTAGAAAAAAATTAATTATATAACGTTGTGCATGAATGTGCATAAAGACTTGATGCAAATCATGCACTATATATATTATTTACGTTCTCATAGAATATTTTTCTATCTAAGATCTAATTCATTTGAGTAGATAGATTGAGATGAAGTTCATAAATTTTCCGGTAGATCTATCAAGAAAGGGGGAAATAATGAGATTAAATTTGTAGAATTGTAGGAAAGACTGAAATGTTGTCGAAGGACAAAGAAAGGGGGAAAATGATAAAATTTAGGCTATAGAAAGGTAGGAAAGACCAACAATTTGTCGAAGGGAAGAAAGTGCTCCAATGCTGTATTTTGGATTACACTTTTGCTCATTCCTCAATCTAAAAAAATCATAGTTTGTGAGAATAATTTTCTTTGAAAATCCAAATTCATCCTTAAACCTAGAACTGTGACCCGGACAATCAAACTCTTTTATCTAAACTGTCCAAGTTACCATCTTGTGGCCACAACTCTATGTGCAAACTAAAAATAAAAAATAATTTTTAACTAAACTATTGACACATATGAGCCTTAAGGGAATAATTTATCGTTTCTTTATTTGATTTGGCATGCTTTTTTAAAACAATCAAGAATTTTTATCATGTGTTCCGGCTTATTAAAAATTACAATCATGCATGTGCCAGTGAACTTGAGATGAAAAAATTGGATGAGAAAAAACTTTAACCCGGAGGTTGATATACATATAATCTCAATATGAGATTTCTTTCTCAAAACCTATTTCAATTTCAAATACTTTTTATTTAGAAAAGTAAAAAATTTTGAATATAAAAGTATGTCCACTTAAACATTTACTTTAAATAGACAAACTGAATAAATAAATTAAAAAACACATTTTATATGCACTAGCACACCTATGACTTTTGTTTCTTAGTCTTTATTTTTTTGAAATAAATTATTAACTGTTTAGATTATTTTTTTAGCGACTCCGATTGTTTAAGGCAATCATTGGAGTTTCCTTAGAATTTTTTTTAGCCGAAGTTAAAGAGACGGAGAACTGGAAGTTATAGAGTACTTTGTTATCGTTTCTTTGAGAGGTTGACTGAAGTCCAAACTTGACGCGAGAGTCCTATAGAATCTATAGTTTCAGAAAAGGGAATTGGTCATATGAATATGAAATAGGGGAGGGACCACATTCATGTGACTTATGGACCACCGGTTTAGATAATTTAATTAAATTTCAGGAATTTCATAACAACAAACACTCATTCAATGGCCAGATAATAAATTAGCACCCCCATCCCCATCCCCCACAACCCCACGCCTGTAAACAATGTTCTATAGATGTTTAACGACAAGAGCTCTCCTGTCCCGTGAATACGAATGGTGAAGCAACAGAATTGTGAGCGGCAGGTGGTCGTACCCACTTTCATCAAACTTCGGAGGTTCCAACAATTTCAGCGGCTGTACGAGATCGAATGGGCGACGAGTTGGCGGTTGCACCTGCATAGCATGAAACAAGGTACTATCAAGACTTCCAATACCTAGGTTGGCTACCGGCATGGATTACATGCTTGCTGGATTAACTGGAAACGGTGTGGGGACTTGATACGACTGATGATGATGATGTTTCACGGTGGTGACCCCAGCCGCCACCGCCGACTGATACCTCGAACGGTAAGATACAGGAATGCTTCTGGAGCCGGGGATTAGAGTGTTCGTAGATATTAGAAAAAATTAAATATATAACGTTGTGCATGAATGTGCATAAAGACTTGATGCAAACCATGCACTATATATATATTATTTACGTTCTCATAGAATATTTTTCTATCTAAGATCTAATTCATTTGAGTAGATAGATTGAGATGAAGTTCATAAATTTTCCGGTAGATCTATCAAGAAAGGGGGAAATAATGAGATTAAATTTGTAGAATTGTAGGAAAGACTGAAATGTTGTCGAAGGACAAAGAAAGGGGGAAAATGATAAAATTTAGGCTATAGAAAGGTAGGAAAGACCAACAATTTGTCGAAGGGAAGAAAGTGCTCCAATGCTGTATTTGGATTACACTTTTGCTCATTCCTCAATCTAAAAAAAACTTAGTTTGTGAGAATAACTTTCTTTCAAAATCCAATTTCATCCTTAAACCTAGAACTATGACCCGGACAATCAAACTCTTTTATCTAAACTGTCCAAGTTACCATGTTGTGGCCACAACTCTATGTGCAAACTAAAAATAAAAAATAATTTTTAACTAAACTATTGACACATCTGAGCCTTAAGGGAATAATTTATCGTTTCTTTATTTGATTTGGCATGCTTTTTTAAAACAATCAAGAATTTTTATCATGTGTTCCGGCTTATTAAAAATTACAATCATGCATGTGCCAGTGAACTTGAGATGAAAAAATTGGATGAGAAAAAACTTTAACCCGGAGGTTGATATACGTATAATCTCAATATGAGATTTCTTTCTCAAAACCTATTTCAATTTCAAATAATTTTTATTTAGAAAAGTAGAAAATTATGAATCTAAAAGTATGTCCACTTAAACATTTACTTTAAATAGACAAACTGAATAAAAAAATTAAAAAAAACATTTTATTTGCACTAGCACACCTATGTCTTTTGTTGCTCTACGGGTGGACCCGGATGCAGGAACATCCGCAGCAACCTAATGTTCTTCTCCACTTACACTGCCTTTGGCCGAGACTACAGCATGTACTGACATAGGGGCAGCAGAAACTGATATACTAGACTCTACAGCTGGTACAAGGGAGACGCCAATGGCTGCGGCAGTAACAGGGGAGGTAGTTCCCATTGCCTCCTTAGCTCTGGAATTGCCACTTCCAGTGAAGAAAGGTACTCGACCACCTAAACAACCGTCTGGTACGTTACGCCGCTCTCCTAGACTAGCCCAAAAGGGTGCTTCACATACTCAATAGTCTTTGACTACAATTGCTCGCTTTTCATTATTTCTCAATGAATTGGATTTTATGGAATATTAGGGGTATTGCGAATGAAAGAACTATTGCTAACATTCGTAGTGTGAAATAGGAACATAACTTGCGATTATTGGTCCTACTTGAACCTATGGTTGAATTGGTTGATATACATATGTATGCCCGTAGGTTGGGTTATGATTGTTTTTTTGGGAATTGGACTAGTAAGATATGGCTGCTGTGGGATACCTCGTTCGATTTAGAGGTGATTGAGGACATGGTGTTAGTAGTGCCCTAGGACCATTAGCATATGTTGTACGTTTTATATCTATTGAGCATGTATTTGAATAGTTAATTTTGCTTTTGATTATCAAATGTGTGATTTGATAGTAAAACTCATTAGCTTATGTAATTACTATTCCAGTTGTCCCTAGCTTTATGTAATGCTTATTTACAATGAAATAAAACTAGTATGATGTATGATTGATGAACATGTTTTACTGGTCATGTGTAATGAATACAAATCATATCATAGATACAATATATAGGGATACATTGTATTGGACGTGATCCGTTAGAGAAGTAATACTTCATGGTCCTTAGTCATAAGTATTACTTCCTCAATACTATTTTAGAATCCTTAGACCTTATGTCTCCATTGATTCTAGCATGAATGGAGCCACATTTTGACTCAGTCGTACGTTGCTTTTAATCGAGTAATCAATACAACTGATGATCGGATGTAGTGTCCTATCATGGCTTGAATGTGAGAGGCATTGTAAGGAATTTGTCCCTCTCTTATTAGAGAGAAAGATATCCATGGGCCCCTCGATAGGGAAAGACTGTTTAAATGCATGGCCGTGCTCAAATGTATTTAATAAAGAGGTTATTAAATATTGTTTGTTGGAACAGTCAACCTAGAGATCGAGCATAAATATAATTAAGCTTAATAAAGGTGACGACTACCATGCCCTATGCTTAATTAGGATATCGCGAGACAAAGGGATTAAATAGTAGATTGATATTAGGTTCCGTTGTATATTCATTCACTTTGGGTAGTCACAATGTCCTGCTAGGGACCGCTTGTGATTTATGAACTCACACTACTACTAAGTGTGTTTTCATTGCCATTGTGATATGAACCTACAGGGTCACAAGCATAGACGAGCTAACGAGCTTCATGTCCAGATTCAATGAATCTAGAATGTGTCTAGGTTCATTGTATCTGACATTCACTTTTCTGAGAATATTAAAGCGTTATTATTCGAATTAGAGATAAGGGGCATTTTTGGTATAGCTGGGATTGCGTGGGATTTATTATCCGATAAAGACTCCCACTACCAGCAGAAGTCTAGAGCACGTGCGAGTTATAGACTCCCACTGCCAAAAGAGGTTGATAGGACGTTGGAGTTTAAGACTCCCACTGCTGAGAGAAGTGGAGGACGTGAGAGTTGGTTATGGGAACAAACTCTCACACCCTATATAATTATCTCTCAGCCGAAACCCTAGCCTCTCCTTGCTTCAGCCACAATTAACCAATATACACCCGAAATTAGATTTCGGATTCTACCTCTCCCTTTTCTCTCTAATTCCCGAAATTCAGAAAGACGAAGAGCTAGCAATCACTGTTTGTTTCGTCGCGTGGATACCGGTAGAGGGACATTCCGCAAAGGGAAATCAATTGGTGGCAGCAACGTATCCAAGAAACAGCATCTTCCATTCAAGAATCAAATTCTTGAACCCAAAACGTATGTCTCTTTCTTGAATTTTTCAATTCGTTTTGTTTGAGCGGATCCTTCAGGGGAGGACTCATGGATGTTTGGAACGAGTTTCCGCCCATGAATCCCTTCAGTGGTATCAGAGCCAGGCTCGTACGATTCGAATTCGATATTGTTAATCACAACATATCACGTATCAATTTCGATTTGATATGTGTATACGTGAAAAACAGAAAAGATTGTTTCTTTGATTATGATATATGTGATATATGCATAAACTGTTTTAGTGCGTTTAAAGATTGTTTCTTTGATCATGATATATGTGATATATTGCATAAACTGTTTATATTAAATCAGTTAATGCATAAACTGTTGTCGTATGTTATTAATTACATTAATACTGCATAAACTGTTTCTGTGAATTCGAGACTGCATAAACTGTTTCTGTGAATTCGAATCTGTATATACTGTTATGTGAATCTGTAATTAATTGGATTAATTCGGTTATTACGCATAAACTGATTGCATGTCTCCTGCCGTTAATTCGATTAACCAATGCATAATCCGATTATGTAAGTAAGGCAATTGAGGGGTAAACCGGGACAGAAAAACTCATTCGATGAGCTGATGTAGAATCAGATTTTTCTTCGCGCAGATTCGTCGTTCCGCTGACTTAAGACTTTGTGTATGTACTCGTTGTTAATTTCATTGTGCTTTATGTGATTTTAGCATGGTGAATAGCATGGCCTACTATACCCCTTGTTTTACATATTTTTGGGTGTAATTTTATAATACGGCCTGCGAGCCGTTTTTCAATGTTGTAAAAATGTAATCGCTTTCTTAGATTAATTTTACTACTTTACATTGAAGGCTGGGTATGCCCATGTAATTATGTAACAAGATTGGAGGACGCTGGATCGAAGCCTTTATCCATGAGATGGATATAGAGTTAGATTGACCCTTGGCTCCCACAAGGCTTGTGGGAGTCATCATAGGATTAGGCCATGCTATCTCACGTTTACTTTTATGCTTTATATATTGCATGAGATGCTTGTATAATTGTATTACGCATTTTAATGTCTTATTCAAACCGAACGTTTTAACTAAGTCTTAAAATGCCTACCATACTCTAAGCACTCATTGCGCTTGGATCATCATTTTGTCTACTTGCCAAAGCAATAGACAAGTGGTTATCTAAGCAAAAAGAGATGGGAAAATAGTGATTTCCATAAGCTTAGACATGGTTCAACTTAGCTAGGCCATCAAAATAGTTTTGGGCCTAGGGCATAAAATGGGAAATAGCCGGGACATAAAGATGTCATTCCCATTAGATGATTTTACTTTAATTATGGGTGTTAAGCCAAAGCTTTCCTATAACAACTCTAAAATTTTTTTCCCACTATTTATCAAGTGTTGAAATTGTGGAAAAGGTTTTTGCTCAAATCTAATAACTTTGCAAATAATTTAATGTAGATAATGGCAACCAACACTTCACACAATTCATTGCGATCTGTCCTTGAGAAGGAAAAACTAAGCGGGACCAATTTCCTTGATTGGCCCGCAACTTGAGGATTGTCCTTAAGCAGGAAAGAAAGCTATACGTTCTTGATACGGACATTCCTGAACAGCCTGCAAACAATGCCCCTAGAGCTGAAAGAGATGCTTGGAAGAAGCATTTCGATGACTCTAACGATGTGACTTGTCTCATGTTAGTCACAATGAACACTGACCTTCAAAAACAAGTTTGAATGAGTTGAGGCTTTCAGATGATGGGCCAGCTCAAGGAAATGTTCCAAGAGCAAGCTCGTCATGAAAGATTCCTCACTACTAAGGCGTTGAATAGTTGCAAAATGGCCCCCTGGCACCTCTGCAACTGCACATGTTCTTAAGATGAAGGGCTATTTTGACCAACTTGAGAAGCTTGGGGCTACCGTAGGTCATGACATGGCCACAGATATGATCTTGGGCTCACTCCCACCGGAGTATGACCAATTTGTTATGAACTTCAATATGCATGCCATGGAGAAGACCATACACGAATTACATGGGATGCTCAAGCAGGCTGAACTGATAATTAAGAAGACCCCTGAAGTCTCAATGGTTCAAAAGGGGAATTTCAAGAAGAAAGGAAAGGGAAAGCCCATGGCCAAGAAAGGCAAAGGCAAAGGCAATGACAAGCCCAAGCCCAAAGCCAAGGCACCAAAGGAAGGGGTTTGCTTCCATTGTGGCGAACCAGGCCATTGGAAACGTAACTGCAAACTCTATTTGGAAGAGAAGAAAAAGGGAAAGGCCAGTTTGACTGTCTCTCCATGTATTTATGTTATTGAAATTAACATGTCTGCTCCTACATCGTGGGTATTAGATACCGGTTGTGGATCTCACATTTGTGCAAATGTGCAGTGGTTCAAAAGGAGTAGATCACTGGAAAAAGGAGAAGTGGACCTGAGAGTAGCGAACGGAGCAAGAGTTGTTGCTGTAGCTACCGGGACATTTAATTTAGTTTTGCCAAGTGGCCTTATTATAGAACTGAATAATTGTCTGTATGTTCCAACTTTGAGTAGGAATATTATTTCAGTTTCTTGTTTGGATATTGAAGGTTTTGAATTAAATATTATGAATAAAATTTGCTCCATTCATAAAGATCGTATCTTTTATGGAGATGCCTCTTTGATGAATGGGCTTTATGTTCTTAACCTCAATGAATCCATTAAAAGGCCCATCTATAACATTAATACTAAGAGGTTTAAATCCAATGACTTAAACCAAACCTACTTTTGGCACTGTCGTTTGTGCCACATAAATGAGAAACGCATATCAAAACTCCATAAAGATGGAATTTTGACTTCATTTGACTTAGAGTCTTATGAGACTTGTGATTCTTGCTTGTTAGGCAAAATGACTAAAGCTCCCTTTACTGGACAAAGTGAGAGAGCTTCTGATTTTTTGGGCCTCATACATACAGATGTTTGTGGACCAATAAACACAAGTGCTAGAGGAGGGTTCCAGTACTTCATTACATTCACAGATGATTTCAGTAGATATGGCTACGTCTATCTAATGAAACATAAATCAGAATCTTTTGCAAGATTCAAAGAATTTCAAAATGAAGTACAAAATCAACTTGGTAAAAGTATTAAGATACTTTGATCAGATCGAGGTGGCGAATACCTTAACCAAGAGTTTGATGAACATCTCACAGGTTGTGGAATTGTTTCACAATTAACTCCTCCTGGCACACCACAATGGAATGGCGTGTCAGAACGGAGGAATCGCACCTTATTAGATATGGTTCGATCTATGAAAAGTCAGACCAATCTTCCAATTTCCTTTTGGGCTATGCCGTAGAAACTGCTGCATTTATATTGAATAGAGTTCCTTCTAAAGCGGTTCAGAAAACTCCATATGAGATATGGACTGGGAAACGACCTAGTTTGTCATTTCTCAAAATTTTGGGATGCGAGGCGTATGTAAAATGCTTGTTATCTGATAAACTCACCCCTAAATCTGACAAGTGTTTGTTTGTGGGATATCATAAAGAAACCAAAGGATATTACTTCTATCTTCCATCAGAGAACAAAGTGTTTGTTGCTCGTAATGGTTTATTCCTCGAAAGGGAATTTATTTCCAAAGAGGATAGTGGGAGTAAGATCCATCTTGAGGAAATTCATGATCCTCAAACAACATCTGAATCAACTTTGGAAGTTCAAGCAAGCTCACGTGATGATACTGAGCTTCAATCTTTGACACAAAGCCCAAGGAGGTCGAGTCGGTACATCAACAGCCTGAGAGATATAGATTTCTCGTGACTGATGATCATCAGGTTGAACTGATAGATCAAGATGAACCCACTACCTACAAATAGGCAATTCGTAGTTCAGAGTCAGATAAGTGGCTAGAAGCTATGAAGTCTGAGATGCAATCCATGTACGATAACCAAGTGTGGACTTTGGTTGACCCACCCGAAGGGTGTAAGGTCATTGATAACAAATGGTGTTTCAAAAAGAAAACCGACATGGATGGTAATGTACACACTTTTAAATCTCTACTAGTAGTTAAAGGTTATAGACAAGTTCATGGTATTGACTATGACGAAACCTTTTATCCTGTCGTTATGATAAAGTCAATTAGGATTTTACTTGCCATAGCCGCATATTATGACTATGAGATATGGCAAATGGATGTTAAGACTGCGTTTCTTAATGGAAATCTTCTCGAGGATGTGTATATGACACAACCTGAGGGGTTTGTTGATCCATCAAATCTTAGCAAAGTGTGTAAGCTTCAAAGGTCCATTTATGGATTGAAGCAAGCATCTCGAAGCTGGAATCGTCGCTTTGATGAACGTATTAAAGAATTCGGTTTCATAAAAAACGAAGACGAGCCTTGTGTTTACAAGAAAGTAACTAATAATGCAGTAGTATTCCTTGTGCTTTATGTGGATGACATCTTACTGATTGGAAATGACATCCCTACATTACAAAGCGTAAAAGCTTGGTTGGGGAAGTGATTTTCCATGAAAGACTTAGGCAAGGCTACATACATTTTGGGTATAAGAATCTATAGAGATAGATCTAACAAAAATGATCGGGCCCTAAGCCGGAGTGGATACATTGACAAGGTACTGAAACGGTTCAGTTTGCAAGACTCCAAAAAGGGATTCTTACCCATGTCACATGTCATTAAACTCAGCAGAACTCAAGAACCTTCCACAAAGGAGGACCAAGAGCGTATGAGTAAGATCCCGTATGCTTCAGCCATTGCGTCTATTATGTACGCCATGATATGCGCTCGCCCGGATGTCTCATTTGCTTTAAGTATGACTAGCAGATATCAATCTGACCCAGGAGAGTCACATTGGACTGCAGTCAAGAGCATTCTTAAGTACTTGAGAAGGACTAAAGACATGTTCTTAGTTTACGGAGGTCAGGAAGGAAGTCTGGTTGTAAATGGTTACACAGACGCAAGCTTCCAGACCGACGTAGATGATTATAGATCACAATCTGGCTTTGTGTTTTGTTTGAATAGAGGTGCTTGTGAGTGGAAGAGCTCAAAGCTAGAAACCGTGGCCGACTCTACAAATGTAGTCTGAGTATCTAGCTGCCTCCCGAAGTAGCTAAAGAAGCGGTTTGGATCAGGAAGTTTGTTGATGAATTAGGTGTTGTCCCTAGCATTGTGAACCCAGTGGACCTCTATTGTGATAGTACTGGTGCCATTACACAAGCTAAGGAACTTAGATCTCACCAACGATCCAAACACATTCTCAGGCGTTTCCATCCGATTAGAGATATCATTGACAGAGGAGACGTTAGTATTTGCAAAGTTCATACAGACGACAACATTGCAGATCCATTGACCAAGCCACTCCCACAGCCTAAACATGAGAGCCATACTAGGTCAATGGGATGGAGGATCATGTATGATTGGACCTAAGGCAAGTGGGAGATTGTTAGCAGTGCCCTAGGACCATTAGCACATGTTGTACGTGTTATATCTATTGAGCATGTATTTGAATAGTTAATTTTGCTTTTGATTATCAAATGTGTGATTTTATAGTAAAACTCATTAGCTTATGTAATTACTATTCTAGTTGTCCCTAGTTTTATGTAATGCTTATTTACAATGAAATAAAACTAGTATGATATATGATTGATGATCATGTTTTACTGGTCATGTGTAATGAATACAAATCATATCATAGATACAATATATAGGGATACATTGTATTGGACGTGATCCGTTAGAGAAGTAATACTTTATGGTCCTTAGTCATACTTATTACTTCCTCAATACTATTTTAGAATCCTTAGACCTTATGTCTCCATTGATTATAGCATGAATGGAGCCACGTTTTGACTCAGTCGTACGTTGCTTTTAATCGAGTAATCAATACGACTGATGATCGGATGTAGTGTCCTATCATGGCTTGAATGTGAGAGGCATTGTAAAGAATTTGTCCCTTTCTTATTAGAGATAGAGATATAGTGTCCTATCATGGCTTGAATGGGACCCTCGATAAGGAAAGACTGCTTAAATGCACGGCCATGCTCAAATGTATTTAATAAAGTGGTTATTAAATATTGTTTGTTGGAACAGTCTACCTAGAGATCGAGCATAAATATAATTAAGCTTAATAAGGGTGACGACTACCATGCCTTATGCTTAATTAGGATATCGCGAGACAAAGGGATTAAATAGTGGATTGATATTAGGTTCCGTTGTATATTCATTCACTTTGGGTAGTCACAATGTCCTGCTAGGGACCGTTTGTGATTTATGAACTCACACTACTACTAAGTGTGTTTTCATTGCCATTGTGATATGAACCTACAGGGTCACAAGCATAGACGAGCTAACGAGCTTCATGTCCAGATTTAATGAATCTAGAATGTGTCTAGGTTCATTGTATCTGACATTCACTTTTCTGAGAATAATAAAGTGTTATTATTCGAATTAGAGATAGGGGCATTTTCAGTATAGCTGGGATTACGTGGGAGTTATTATCCGATAAAGACTCCCACTACCAGCAGAAGTCTAGAGAACGTGAGAGTTATAGACTCCCACTGCCAAAAGAGGTTGATAGGACGTGGGAGTTTAAGACTCCCACTGCTGAGAGAAGTGGAGGACGTGAGAGTTGGTTATGGGAACAAACTCTCACACCCTATATAATTATCTCTCAGCCGAAACCCTAGCCTCTCCTTGCTTCAGCCACAATTAACCAATATACACCCGAAATTAGATTTCAGATTCTGCCTCTCCCTTTTCTCTCTAATTCCCGAAACTCAGAAAGAGGAAGAGCTAGCAATCACTGTTCGTTTCGTCGCATGGATACCGGTAGAGGGACAATCCGCAAAGGGAAATCAATTGGTGGCAGCAACGTATCCAAGAACAGCATCTTCCATTCAAGAATCAGATTCTTGAACACAAAACGTAAGTCTCTTTCTTGAATTTTTCGATTCGTTTTGTTTGAGCGGATCCTTCAGGGGAGGACTCATGGGTGTTTGGAACGAGTTTCCGCCCATGAATCCCTTCACATGGAACATATGGTTCATGTTAAGTTAAATGTTTTCACCGGGGTCCATGTTTTTTGTTCATTTGTATATGCAAAATGTTCTTATGTGCAGCGCCGACTTCTATGGAATGATCTCCGTTTTTTCAACTGCAACTCACGGCATCTTGGCTAGTGGGAGGTGATTTCAATGTGGTCCTTCGGCCATTAGAAAGTCAAGGTTCTGTACCAGATATGCTCTCTATAAGTGAATTTGCAGAAACAGTGAATGATTGTGGACTTATAGAACTACCAACTTCAGGGAGCCCATATACATGGAGTCGGGGAGGGCTCCGACCTCTCCATCAATGATTAGACAGAATACTAGTGAATACAAGCTGGAATCTACATTTTTAACAGTCAGGGGTATCTCATCTACCCCGCACCATTTCTGACCACTGTGCTCTTCTTATTAATTTTAGATGCACGGATCGCGTTCATCATCAGCGTTTCTCTTTCAAGATATGTGGGTGCGACATGATTCCTTCAAAGAGGTAGTTTGATCATCCTGGGACGAGGATATTCATGATTCTGGTCTGAATAAACTACAAAAAAAATTGGTGAGACTTAAAAAGGTGCTGCGGATATGGAATAAAGAAGTTTTTGTGGATATTCACAGTAACCTTAAGAAGGCTTTGGAGGAATTGGCTGCCCAGGAGCAAGATTATGATTTGGATCCAAATGACATTACACATTCGGCGTTGATGGAGGCGAAGAAAAACCATCAAACTTGCCTAGACCATGAGGAAGATTTCTGGCGTCAAAAATCCCGCCTAAAGTGGGCCAAAGAAGGAGATGCTAATACCCGTTATTTTCACTCTTATTGCAGAAATATACAAAAGAAGATGCAAATTGCACAAATTGAGTCGCCAAATGGTGACACACTCTCGGATCAAAAGGACATTGGGGAGGCGGGTGCTATTTTTTTCGAGGATCTTCTTAGCCGAGACCCTCTTCAGAAAAATGATGAAAGAGTACTCGGTTATATTCCCTCATTGGTCACACCTGAAATGAATTCAAGATTGGATTCCCTACCTACGAAGAAGGAGGTAAAGGATGCAGTCTTTGACTTAAGCCCTACCAGTGCTCCGGGTCCGGATGGTTATTCTGGTAAATTCTATCAAGCTTGTTGGGAAATTGTGGGTATGGGTGTAGTTCAAACTGTGCAGGATTTTTGGGCAGGGCTTCCTTTACCTAAGGCAATGGAAAGTGCTCTATTAGTCCTAATACCAAAGGTGGAGGCTCCTACAAACTTTTCTCAATTCCGGCCAATAGCATTATGCACTTTCTCCAGTAAAATTATCTCTAAAGTTTTCTCGCATCGCCTTGCTGGTATTCTCCCGCTCTTAATCAGTCCTAATCAATCAGGGTTTGTAGGTGGTCATGTGATTACAGATAATATTTTGCTTGCTATGAAGCTGGTGGAATCTCTAAATAAAAAAGTGTGGGGTGGAAACATGATTATTAAGTTAGACATGATGAAAGCTTTTGATCGTGTTTCACATTCCTTTTTAGTGGCGGTATTGGATAAATTTGAATTTAGTGCGCATTTCATCCATCTTAGCTGTAATTTATTGGAGCACAATTGGTTTTCGATTTTGGTAAATGGTAGTCCTTTTGGGTTTTTCCGTTCTGGAAGGGGAGTGAAGCAAGGAGATCCCCTGTCCCCTCTATTATTTGTGTTGGCGGCTGAGGCATTTTGCCGAGGTCTTAATCATTTGGTGGGAACCCGTGCTGTAGACCCTTATTCGGTTCCTCGTTCTTCGCTCCTTGTCTCGCATCTAGCTTATGCTGATGACACTATCATCTTTATCAATGGAGGGAAGCGGAGTCTGGAGAACCTAATGGTTTTTATAAGACAATATGAAAATTCTTCTGGGCAAAAGATAAATTCGGCTAACAGTTCCTTTTACGTTTCAGACAGGACTCAACAAAGGCAAAAACACATGATCTATCAGGTAACCGGCTTTATCCAAGGAACTTTTCCTTTCACTTATTTGGGTTGTCCTTTGTTTCAGGGCAGATCAAAGGTTGCATACTTCACACCGTTGGTTGAAAGTATTGCTTCGAGAATAGCTGGTTGGCAACAAAAATTGCTCAGTTTTGGAGGTAGTTTGATCCTAGTGAAGTATGTATTGCTTTCCATGACTTGATACTTCCTGGCTAGCGCGAATCCCCCGAAGCGAGTTCTTGATGATATAGAACGACTTTTTGCTAATTTCCTTTGGGGACATTCTGAGCATGGACATAAAAGACATTGGGCTTCTTGGCGGAGATTGTGTTGCAATACCTCCGAAAATGGTCTTGGGCTATCAACTATGAGACATCTACAGACTGCATTCTCCATGAAGCTTTGGTGGCGGTTTCGTAATTCGGACTCCATATGGAGGGATTTCCTTATGGATCGATATTGCAGTGAAAGGAAACATCCAACCATTGCTACAACCTCTCATTCGGATTCATCTGTTTGGCGGACACCACTCACGACCTGTCCCCTCGCCGAGCAGCAGATGGCCGTTCTTGTCCGCAAGGGATCACTCTCCTTTTGGAATGAAAATTTCACTTTGCGCGGTCCACTGATTGCTTGTCCAGCTGCTGAACTCTTGGCCCCTATTTTCCATTACTTGTCCTCGGCTGGATGGACAGCCTGCATTCCGGGTCTATCCACAGCACAAAAATTGCAGCTTCCACCATAGTCCTCACCGAAGGCTCAGATAGACGAATATGGCAACTAGAATCTCATGGAAAATTTTCAATCAATTCGGCTGTCACTCTACTCCGGCCACTTGCTTCTCCAACTGCATCTCGAAGAATGCTTTGGACCTCGGACATCCCCATGTCCCTTCGGCTCTTTCTTTGGAGATTTCTCAATGGTTTCTTTGGTTTTGACGAAACAAGGCAGCGTTGGGGAGTATCCTTGGCCTCTCAATGCTATTGTGGCTCAGGTACTGATAGTTTTGATCATATTTTCCTTCATTGTACTTGTGCAAATTTTTTGTGGCAGTCGGTCTGTGGCAAACTGGGCTTTCAATGGTCTTCATTTCAGTCATTATCACCAATCTCCCTGTTGAAACAATTATGGTGGAGAAGGAGAGGTACACAGTTAGATCTTTTTACTATTTTGCTTTGGATGTGTTTATTGGATACTATGGAAAGCTCGTTGCAAGTTTGTTTATGAGGGGTTCAAATCTAATGGTAGAGGCTTGCTTAGGGAATATGAATACTACACACGACCAATTCTCAGGGCTCGGGATCTACTCCAACATTATATGACCGGCTACTCTCCCTCGCGGCTGGCTCATCCATCAGTCACCCCGGTCAAATGGTTGAGAGATGATAGATCATTGCTTTCCATTATCCTCAATGTTGATGGCGCCTCCCGTGGTAATACAGGTCTATCAGGGGCAGGTGGCATATTGAGGCACAGTAATGGTACGTTTATAGCAGTTTTCTGTCGTTTTCTTGGGGAACATATGACAAAAACCATGGCACAGATGGAGGCTATGGTCACCGGAATACAACTTGCACATCAAATGGGATATGAATCATGTATGGTGCAGACAGACTCGCAGATCCTAAGTCACTCTTTGAATTATCGTCATATTCACAACTGGCGACTTGATGTCACTTTCCAACATCTTCTGCGGCTCTCCCAAAGATGCCAAATTATTCATGCCTTTCGGGAAGCTAATCAAGCGGCTGATAGTCTAGCAAACGCTGACTGCGATACTCAGGACTCTCGGTATTTTTATGACTTCAACTCTCTCCCACGGCTCACAAGGGGTAATTGTCATTTGGACTCACAAGGTACACCTTAGCTCCGGATCAAAAGGTAGTATTATTAGATAGTTTTTTTTTTCTTTGGAATCATTGTATACAGCCAGGCAAACACTGGTTTTTTAGAGAATTTATTGCTTTGCCTTTTAGATTAGCCATTAATTGTTTCATCCTTGAGCATATATATAAATGCTCAAGGTTGCATTTTTGCATCTTCTAATGTATTTGAGAGGTTTGTTTTATGTCCCCCTCCCATCAATTGATTTGCCGATTTGGCTTTATTAATAAACGGGGGTCCGCCCCACCACGCTGGTGGCTTTATTAAAAAAAAATTAATAAATAAATAAATAAATAAAACATTTTATATGCACTAGCACACCTATGACTTTTATTTCTTAGTCTTTATTTTTTTGAAATAATTTCTTAACTGTGTAGATTAATTTTTTAGCCACTCTGATTGTTTAAGGCAATCATTGGAGTTTGCTTTAAATTTTTTTGAGCCGAAGTTGAAGAGACTGAGAACTGGAAGTTATGGAGGAGTACTTTGTTATCATTTTTTGTGAGGTCGAATGAAGTCCAAACTTGACGGGAGAATCTAATACAATCTACAGTTTCAGAAAAGGGAATTGGTCATATTTTTAAAAAAAACTAGACCATTTATAAGTATGGTCCAGTTTATTACAATTATATATTATTAGACCTCTCCAGAGGAGGTCGACCTCACCAGAGGAGGAGTAGTAGAAGCCCATTGAGCAGGTGCCCCGTGTGGGGAGTAGTAGAAGCCCGTTGAGCAGGTGCCCCATGAGGGGAGTAGTAGATGTCACGTTGAGCGGGTGTCGTAGAAGTCCCGTTGAGCGGGTATCGTAGTAGCCCGTTGAGCGGGTGCCCCGTGAGGGGAGTATAAGACCCACACAAGGGAACCCAAAGAAATTGATCATATAAATATGAAATAGGGGAGGGACCACTTTCATGTGACTTATGGACCACCGGTTTTTATTTCTAAAATAATTTTAAGGATTTTCTTAACAACAAACACTCATTCTATTTCCAGATAATAAATTAACACCCCATCCCCACAACCCCACACCTGTAAACAATGTTCTATAGATGTTTAACGACCTGAACTCCTCTGTCCTGTGAAGGCGATTGGTGAACCAACAGAACTGTGGACGGCAGGTCGTCGTACCAACTTTCATCAAACTTTGGAGGTTCCAGCGATTTCAGCGGCTATCCGAGATCGAATGGGCGACGAGTTGACGGCTGGACCTGAATAGCATGAACCAAGGTCCTGTCCAGACTTCCAATACCCGGGTTGGAGACCGACATGAATTACATGCTTGCTGGATTAACTGGAAGCGGTGTGGGGACTTGATACGACTGATGATGATGATGTTTCATGGTGGTGACCCCAGTCGCCACCGCCGACTGATACCTCGAACGGCAAGAAACCGGAATGCTTCAGGAGCTAGGGATTAGAGTTTTCGTAGTTATTAGAAAAAATTAATTATATAACGTTGTGCATGAATGCACATAACTCCGCCAGTGAGTGTTGAGGACTTTTGTCTTTGACACTTACTGCCGGTCCCAAGCCCGGATAAAGGAGGAGGGTTGCGGTAGGTCTCGTGACAACCAGCGTAAAACTCAGTCACATCCCATGACATGAACCAAAATAAGAATTTCGTTGGGGCGTTCCCTACTCAGCGACGCGCTACACTTCCTAGGCCCGGTGTGGTGATAAATGTGGAAGGGTTGCTAGGTCGTTGCCCGGAAGCAACGCGCCATGTCGGGGCCCGGATATGGTGTCAAATAGGCAAGGGTGTTCTAAGTCGGCACAGGTACAAGTAAAACGATTAGTGCACAATGGAAGGATTCGTTTGGCTTCTTGGAATATTGGATCGTTATCTAGAAGGTCAACCGAATTAGTAGAGGTTATGGTAAGAAGAAAGATCAACATTTTGTGCCTCCAAGAAACTAAGTGGGTTGGCCAGAAGGCAAAAGTCATAGAGCCTTGGGGATACAAGCTTTGGTATTCAGGTAAAGATAAGTATAGGAACGGTGTTGGAATAATTGTGGCTCGTGATTTCGTCAATGACGTGGTTGAAGTTCGTAGGAAAAGTGACCGAATTATGAGTGTTAAGATAATGATGGGTGGCGAGGTGGTTACCATTATTAGTGCATATGCGCCTCAAGTAGGGTTGTGTGATTCTGTGAAGAAACAGTTTTGGGAGGACTTAGATGAGGTGGTCCAAAATATACCGTCAGGCGAAAAACTTTTCATTGGAGGAGACTTGAATGGACATGTGGGTTCTAGTCGCGACGGTTTTGAGAGTGTCCATGGAGGTCAAGGTTTCGGAGATAGAAATGAGGCTGGTAGGGAAATTTTGGACTTTTCCTTAGCTTACGATTTGTTTGTAGCGAATACCTGGTTCAAGAAAAGAGATTCTCATTTGGTGACTTTTAGAAGTGGAGTAAATGCTAGTCAGATAGACTTTTTCCTAGTGAAGAACATGTTTCGTAGTAGTTGTACTAATTGTAAGGTTATCCCTGGCGAGAGTGTGGCTACACAACATAGGTTATTAGTTCTTGATTTTCGTTTCGGTAAACAGGTTAGAATGCATAAATTTAGGTCAGCTCCAAAAATAAAGTGGTGGAAGTTACAAGGAGAAAATCAGAAAATCTTCGTTGATAGAGTTATTCAGGAAGAGGACTGGTCGTCTGAAATAGACCCGAATTTTATGTGGGAAAAAATGGCGCAAGGCATTTTAAAGGTGGCTAGGGAAGTGCTTGGTGAATCTAGCGGAAATGTGCTATTCGGTAAGGATACATCGTGGTGGAATGGAGAGGTAAAAGAAGCTATAAAGAAGAAAAGAGAGTGTTATAAGACTTTGGGGAAGTATAGAAGTGATGACAATTTTACGAAGTATAAGACGGCGTGTAGAGAAGCTAAGGCAGCCGTTAGAGAAGCGAGATCAAAAGTTTATAAGGATTTGTATAATAAATTGGACACTAAGGATGGTGAGAAAGGTATATATAGACTTGCTCGTTTAAGAGAGAAAAAGACAAGAGATATTGGTATGGTGAGGTGTGTTAAGGATGATAGTGAGAGAGTTTTGGTTAAGGATGAGGAAATCAAGGCGAGGTGGATGACGTATTTTGATAGGTTATTTAATGGGAATCAAGTACAGAATATTGGAGACCTTTCTTTCCCGATTGGAGAGGTGAACCATGATTTCATACGTAGAATTCAAAGGAAAGAAGTGCAAGAGGCCCTTAAAAGGATGAAACCAAAGAAGGCAGTAGGACCTGATAGTATACCGATTGAGGTTTGGAAGTGTTTAAGAGAAATAGGTGTTGAGTGGTTGACTAACCTTTTTAATAAAATACTTAGAGTTGAGAAGATGCCAATAGAGTGGAGGAAAAGTACTTTGGTGCCATTATATAAGAATAAAGGAGATGTTCAAGATTGTTCAAATTATCGTGGTATTAAGCTTATGAGTCATACTATGAAGTTGTGGGAAAGGGTAATTGAGCATAGATTGAGAAAAATTGTGAGCATTTCAGAGAACCAATTCGGTTTTATGCCCGGACGATCAACTATGGAAGCAATACATCTAATAAGGCAGTTGATTGAGCGTTATAGAGAGAGAAAGAAGGACCTGCATATGGTGTTCATAGATTTGGAAAAAGCTTACGATAAGGTTCCCCGAGAGGTAATTTGGTGGGCGATGACTAAGAAAGGTATATCTCGGAAGTATATTGATCTTATTAAGGATATGTATGAGGGAGTCAGCACCAGTGTCAGAGTTTGCGGCGGGATAAGTGAAGAGTTTCCTATTACAATTGGGGTGCATCAAGGTTCAGCACTTAGTCCTTTTCTGTTTACAATGGTTATGGATGAACTGACCCAGTGTATACAAGATCCAGTACCGTGGTGCATGCTGTTTGCTGATGATATAGTTTTGATAGATGAGACAAGAGCGGGTGTTAATGCCAAGTTGGATGTATGGAGACAAACCTTAGAATCTAAAGGTTTTAGGATTAGTAGAAGTAAAACAGAGTATATGGAGTGTAAGTTTAGCACTAGCAGAACGACAGAGCAAATTGTAGTAACTTTGGGTGACAAAAATATCTCAGAGAGTGAGTATTTTCGATACCTTGGTTCTATTATTCAAAAGGACGGAGAGCTTGATGGAGATGTAGCACATCGAGTTAAAGCTGGTTGGTTGAAATGGAAGAGTGCGACGGGTGTTTTGTGTGATCGTAATGTACCGCTGAGATTGAAGGGAAAGTTTTACAGAACCGCTGTTAGACCGGCATTATTATATGGTACAGAATGTTGGGCAACTAAGGGGTGTCATATTCAGAAATGCATGTAGCGGAGATGCGTATGTTAAGATGGATGTGTGGGCATACGAGAATGGATAGAGTGAGGAATGAGACTATTCAGAAGAAGGTTGGTGTAGCACCTATTGAAGATAAGATGAGGGAGAACCGTTTGCGTTGGTTTGGGCACATTAGACGAAGGCCAAGTGATGCTCCGGTTAGGAGAATTGAAGGATTATGTAATGTAGATGGCGTTAGAGGTAGAGGGAGACCGAGGAAGACTTGGATGGAGGTGATAAAAGGGGATATGAATCTGCTAGAACTAGATGAGAGTTGTGTTTGGGATCGAAAGAAATGGAGAGATTGCATCCATGTGGATGACCTTACGTGATTCTTACTTTGGTTCATGTAGCCGACCCCAATCTGTTGGGATTAAGGCTTGGTTGTTGTTGTTGTTGTTGTTGTTGTTGTTGTTGTGCATGAATGCACATAAAGACTTGATGCAAACCATGCACTACATATATTATTTACGTTCTCATAGAATATTTTTCTTTCTAAGATCTAATTCATTTGAGTAGATAGATTGAGATGAAGTTCTTAAATTTTCCGGTAGATCTATCAAGAAAGGGGAAAATAATGAGATTAAGTTTGTAGAATTGTAGGAAAGACTGAAATTTTGTCGAAGGACAAAGAAAGAGGGAAAAATGATAAAATTAAGGCATGTGTTCTAGCTTATTAAATATTAAAAATCATGCACGTGCTAGTGAACTTGAGATGAAAAAGCTGGGATGAGAAAAAAACTTTAACCCTGGGAGGTTGATATACAAATAATCTCAATATGAGATTTCTTTCTCAAAACCTACTTGAATAATTTTTTATTTAGAAAAGTAAAAATTATGAATCTAAAAGTATGTCCAAATAAACCTTTATTAATTGGACAAACCTGAAAAACATTTTCTATGCACTAGCACACCTGTGACTTTTTTTTCTTAGTCTTTATTTTTTTGAAATAATTTCTTAACTGTCTAGATTAATTTTTTAGCCACTCTGATTGTTTAAGGCAATCATTGGAGTTTGCTTTGAATTTTTTTTAGCCAAAGTTGAAGAGACTGAGAATTGGAAGTCATGGAGGAGTACTTGGTTATCATTTCTTTGTGAGGTTGAATGATGTCCAAACTTGACGGGAGAATCTAATACAATGTACAGTTTCAGAAAAGGGAATTGGTCATAAGAATATGAAATAGGGGAGGGACCACTTTCATGTGACTTATGGACCACCGGTTTAGATTATTTAATTAATTTTCAGGATTTTCATAATTACAAACACTCATTCTTTTGCCGGATAATAAATTAACACCCCAGTGCACTGTAAACAATGTTCTATAGTTGTTTAACGACCACAGCTCCCTTGTTATGTGAAGGCGATTGGTGAACCAACAGAAGCGTGAACGGTAGGTCGTCGTACCAACTTTCATCAAACTTTGGAGGTTCCAGCGATTTCAGCGGCTATCCAGAGATCGAATGGGCGACGAGTTGACGGCTGGACCTGAATAGCATGAACGAGGTCCCTGTCCAGGACTTCCAATACCCGGGTTGGAGACAGACATGAATTACATGCTTGCTGGATTAACCGGAAGCGGTGTGGGGACTTGATACGACCGATGATGATGATGTTTCATGGTGGTGACCCCGGTCGCCACCGCCGACTGATACCTCGAGCGACAAGATACCGAATGCTTCGGAGCTGGGGATTAGAGTTTTCGTAGTTATTAGAAAAAAATTAATTATATAACGTTGTGCATGAATGTGCATAAAGACTTGATGCATACCATGCACTATATATATTATTTACGTTCTCATAGAATATTTTTTCTTTCTAAGATCTAATTCATTTGCGTAGATAGATTGAGATGAAGTTAATATATTTTCCGGTAGATATATCAAGAAAAGGGAAAATAATGAGATTAAGTTTGTAGAATTGTAGGAAAGACTGAAATTTTGTCGAAGGACAAAGAAAGAGGGAAAATGATAAAATTAAGGCATGTGTTCGGCTCATTAAAAATTAAAAAGCATGCATGTGCCAGTGAACGTGTGATGAAAAATTGGGGACGAGAAAAAAACTTTAACCCGGAGGTTGATATACATATAATCTCAATATGAGATTTCTTTCTCAAAACCTACTTGAATTTCAAATAATTTTTATTTAGAAAAGTAAAAATTATGAATCTAAAAAGTATGTCCAAATAAACCTTTATTAATTGGATTATACCTTTACTTTAAATAGACAAACTGAAAAAAATTAAAAAAAATAAAACATTTTATTTGCAGTAGCACACCCTGTGACTTTGTTTCTTAGTCTTTATTTTTTTTGAAATAATTTCTTAATCGTGTAGATTAATTTTTTAGCCACTCCGATTGTTTAAGGCAATCATTGGAGTTTGCTTTGAATTTTTTTTGGCCGAAGTTGAAGAGACTGAGAACGGGAAGTTATGGAGGAGTACTTTGTTATCGTTTCTTTGTGTGGTCGAATGAAGTCCAAACTTGACGGGAGAATCTAATACAATCTACGGTTTTAGAAAAGGGGAATTGGTCATATGAATATGAAATATGGGAGGTACCACTTTCATGCGACATATGGTCCACCGATTTAGATTATTTAATTACTTTTCAGGATTTTCATAACAACAAATACTCATTCTATGGCCTGATAATAAATTAACACCCACACAAGCCCACAACCCCACGCTTGTAAAACAATGTTCTATAGATGTTTAACGACCAGAGCTTTCCTATCCTATGAAGGCGATTGGTGAACCAACAGAACTGTGAACGGCAGGTGGTCGTACCCACTTTCATCAAACTTTGGAGGTTTCCGAGATCGAATGGGCGACGAGTTTGCGGCTGCACTGCATAGCATGAACCAAGGTCCCTGTCCGGACTTCCAATACCCTGGTTGGAGACAGGCATGAATTACATGCTTGCTGGATTAAGCTGAGGCGGTGTGGGGGTCTTGATACGACCGATGATGATGATGTTTTCATGGTGTTGACCCGGCCGCCACCGCCGACTGATACCTCGAGCGGCAAGAAACCGGAATGCTTCGGGAGCTAGGGATTAGAGTTTTCGTAGTTATTAGAAAAAATTAATTATATAACGTTGTGCATGAATGCACATAAAGACTTGATGCAAACCATGCACTACATATATTATTTACGTTCTCATAGAATATTTTTCTTTCTAAGATCTAATTCATTTGAGTAGATAGATTGAGATGAAGTTCTTAAATTTTCCGGTAGATCTATCAAGAAAGGGGAAAATAATGAGATTAAGTTTGTAGAATTGTAGGAAAGAGCTGAAATTTTGTCGAAGGACAAAGAAAGAGGGAAAATGATAAAATTAAGGCATGTGTTCTAGCTTATTAAATATTAAAAAATCATGCATGTGCTAGTGAACTTGAGATGAAAAACTAGGGATGAGAAAAAAACTTTAACCCGGAGGTTGATATACAAATAATCTCAATATGAGATTTCTTTCTCAAAACCTACTTGAATAATTTTTATTTAGAAAAGTAAAAATTATGAATCTAAAAGTATGTCCAAATAAACCTTTATTAATTGGATGATACCTTTACTTTAAATAGACAAACTGAAAACATTTTCTTTGCACTAGCACACCCTGTGACTTTTTTTTCTTAGTCTTTATTTTTTTTGAAATAATTTCTTAAAGCTGTCTAGATTAATTTTTTTAGCCACTCGATTGTTTAAGGCAATCATTGGAGTTTGCTTTGAATTTTTTTTAGCCGAAGTTGAAGAGACCGAGAATTGGAAGTCATGGAGGAGTACTTGGTTATCATTTCTTTGTGAGGTTGAATGATGTCCAAACTTGACGGGGAGAATCTAATACAATGTACAGTTTCAGAAAAGGGAATTGGTCATAAGAATATGAAATAGGGGAGGACCACTTTCATGTGACTTATGGACCACCGGTTTAGATTATTTAATTAATTTTCAGGGATTTTCATAATTACAAACACTCATTCTTTTGCCGGATAATAAATTAACACCCCGAGCCCTGTAAACAATGTTCTATAGTTGTTTAACGACCACAGACTCCCTTGTTATGTGAAGGCGATTGGTGAACCAACAGAAGCTGTGAACGGTAGGTCGTCGTACCAACTTTCATCAAACTTTGGAGGTTCCAGCGATTTCAGTGGCTATCCGAGATCGAATGGGCGACGAGTTGACGGCTGGACTGAATAGCATGAACCAAGGTCCTGTCCCGGACTTCCAATACCCGGGTTGGAGACCGACATGAATTACATGCTTGCTGGATTAAGCTGAAGCGGTGTGGGGACTTGATACGACTGATGATGATGATGTTTCATGGTGGTGACCCCCGGTCGCCACCGCCGATCGATACCTCGAACGGCAAGAAACCGGAATGCTTCGGGAGCTAGGGATTAGAGTTTTCGTAGTTATTAGAAAAAATTAATTATATAACGTTGTGCATGAATGCACATAACTCCGCCAGTGAGTGTTGAGGACTTTTGTCTTTGACACTTACTGCCGGTCCCAAGCCCGGATAAAGGAGGAGGGTTGCGGTAGGTCTCGTGACAACCAGCGTAAAACTTCGGTCACATCCCATGACATGAACCAAAATAAGAATTTCGTTGGGGCGTTCCCTACTCGGCGACGCGCTACACTTCCTAGACCCGGTGTGGTGATAAATGTGCAAGGGTTGCTAGAGTCGTTGCCCGGAAGCAACGCGCCATGTCGGGGGCCCGGATATGGTGTCAAATAGGCAAGGGTGTTCTAAGTCGGCACGAGTACAAGTAAAAGCGATTAGTGCACAATGGAAGGATTCGTTTGGCTTCTTGGAATATTGGATCGTTATCTAGAAGGTCAACCGAATTAGTAGAGGTTATGGTAAGAAGAAAGATCAACATTTTGTGCCTCCAAGAAACTAAGTGGGTTGGCGGGAAGGCAAAAGTCATAGAGCCTTGGGGGATACAAGCTTTGGTATTCGAGTAAAGATAAGTATAGGAACGGTGTTGGAATAATTGTGGCTCGTGATTTCGTCAATGACGTGGTTGAAGTTCGTAGGAAAAGTGACCGAATTATGAGTGTTAAGATAATGATGGGTGGCGAGGTGGTTACCATTATTAGTGCATATGCGCCTCAAGTAGGGTTGTGTGATTCTCGTGAAGAAACGAGTTTTGGGAGGACTTAGATGAGGTGGTCCAAAATATACCGTCGAAAGCGAAAAACTTTTCATTGGAGGAGACTTGAATGGACATGTGGGTTCTAGTCGCGACGGTTTTGAGAGTGTCCATGGAGGTCAAGGTTTCGGAGATAGAAATGAGGCTGGTAGGGAAATTTTGGACTTTTCCTTAGCTTACGATTTGTTTGTAGCGAATACCTGGTTCAAGAAAAGAGATTCTCATTTGGTGACTTTTAGAAGTGGAGTAAATGCTAGTCGGATAGACTTTTTCCCTAGTGAAGAACATGTTTCGTAGTAGTTGTACTAATTGTAAGGTTATCCCTGGCGAGAGTGTGGCTACACAACATAGGTTATTAGTTCTTGATTTTCGTTTCGGTAAACAGGTTAGAATGCATAAATTTAGGTCAGCTCCAAAAATAAAGTGGTGGAAGTTACAAGGAGAAAATCAGAAAATCTTCGTTGATAGAGTTATTCAGGAAGAGGACTGGTCGTCTGAAATAGACCCGAATTTTATGTGGGAAAAAATGGCGCAAGGCATTTTAAAGGTGGCTAGGGAAGTGCTTGGTGAATCTAGCGGAAATGTGCTATTCGGTAAGGATACATCGTGGTGGAATGGAGAGGTAAAAGAAGCTATAAAGAAGAAAAGAGAGTGTTATAAGACTTTGGGGAAGTATAGAAGTGATGACAATTTTACGAAGTATAAGACGGCGTGTAGAGAAGCTAAGGCAGCTGTTAGAGAAGCGAGATCAAAAGTTTATAAGGATTTGTATAATAAATTGGACACTAAGGATGGTGAGAAAGGTATATATAGACTTGCTCGTTTAAGAGAAAAAAGACAAGAGATATTGGTATGGTGAGGTGTGTTAAGGATGATAGTGAGAGAGTTTTGGTTAAGGATGAGGAAATCAAGGCGAGGTGGATGACGTATTTTGATAGGTTATTTAATGGGAATCAAGTACAGAATATTGGAGACCTTTCTTTCCCGATTGGAGAGGTGAACCATGATTTCATACGTAGAATTCAAAGGAAAGAAGTGCAAGAGGCCCTTAAAAGGATGAAACCAAAGAAGGCAGTAGGACCTGATAGTATACCGATTGAGGTTTGGAAGTGTTTAAGAGAAATAGGTGTTGAGTGGTTGACTAACCTTTTTAATAAAATACTTAGAGTTGAGAAGATGCCAATAGAGTGGAGGAAAAGTACTTTGGTGCCATTATATAAGAATAAAGGAGATGTTCAAGATTGTTCAAATTATCGTGGTATTAAGCTTATGAGTCATACTATGAAGTTGTGGGAAAGGGTAATTGAGCATAGATTGAGAAAAATTGTGAGCATTTCAGAGAACCAATTCGGTTTTATGCCCGGACGATCAACTATGGAAGCAATACATCTAATAAGGCAGTTGATTGAGCGTTATAGAGAGAGAAAGAAGGACCTGCATATGGTGTTCATAGATTTGGAAAAAGCTTACGATAAGGTTCCCCGAGAGGTAATTTGGTGGGCGATGACTAAGAAAGGTATATCTCGGAAGTATATTGATCTTATTAAGGATATGTATGAGGGAGTCAGCACCAGTGTCAGAGTTTGCGGCGGGATAAGTGAAGAGTTTCCTATTACAATTGGGGTGCATCAAGGTTCAACACTTAGTCCTTTCTCATTTACAATGGTTATGGATGAACTGACCCAGTGTATACAAGATCCAGTACCGTGGTGCATGCTTTGTTTGCTGATGATATAGTTTTGATAGATGAGACAAGAGCGGGTGTTAATGCCAAGTTGGATGTATGGAGACAAACCTTAGAATCTAAAGGTTTTAGGATTAGTAGAAGTAAAAAGCAGTATATGGAGTGTAAGTTTAGCACTAGCGTAACCCATGCGAGCAAATTGTAGTAACTTTGGGTGACAAAAATATCTCAGAGAGTGAGTATTTTCGATACCTTGGTTCTATTATTCAAAAGGACGGAGAGCTTGATGGAGATGTAGCACATCGAGTTAAAGCTGGTTGGTTGAAATGGAAGAGTGCGACGGGTGTTTTGTGTGATCGTAATGTACCGCTGAGATTGAAGGGAAAGTTTTACAGAACCGCTGTTAGACCGGCATTATTATATGGTACAGAATGTTGGGCAACTAAGGGGTGTCATATTCAGAAAATGCATGTAGCGGAGATGCGTATGTTAAGATGGATGTGTGGGCATACGAGAATGGATAGAGTGAGGAATGAGACTATTCAGAAGAAGGTTGGTGTAGCACCTATTGAAGATAAGATGAGGGAGAACCGTTTGCGTTGGTTTGGGCACATTAGACGAAGGCCAAGTGATGCTCCGGTTAGGAGAATTGAAGGATTATGTAATGTAGATGGCGTTAGAGGTAGAGGGAGACCGAGGAAGACTTGGATGGAGGTGATAAAAGGGGATATGAATCTGCTAGAACTAGATGAGAGTTGTGTTTGGGATCGAAAGAAATGGAGAGATTGCATCCATGTGGATGACCTTACGTGATTCTTACTTTGGTTCATGTAGCCGACCCCAATCTGTTGGGATTAAGGCTTGGTTGTTGTTGTTGTTGTTGTTGTTGTTGTTGTTGTGCATGAATGCACATAAAGACTTGATGCAAAACATGCACTACATATATTATTTACGTTCTCATAGAATATTTTTCTTTCTAAGATCTAATTCATTTGAGTAGATAGATTGAGATGAAGTTCTTAAATTTTCCGGTAGATCTATCAAGAAAGGGGAAAATAATGAGATTAAGTTTGTAGAATTGTAGGAAAGACTGAAATTTTGTCGAAGGACAAAGAAAGAGGGAAAATGATAAAATTAAGGCATGTGTTCTAGCTTATTAAATATTAAAAATCATGCACGTGCTAGTGAACTTGAGATGAAAAACTGGGATGAGAAAAAACTTTAACCCGGAGGTTGATATACAAATAATCTCAATATGAGATTTCTTTCTCAAAACCTACTTGAATAATTTTTATTTAGAAAAGTAAAAATTATGAATCTAAAAAGTATGTCCAAATAAACCTTTATTAATTGGATGATACCTTTACTTTAAATAGACAAACAAAACATTTTCTATGCACTAGCACACCTGTGACTTTTTTTTCTTAGTCTTTATTTTTTTGAAATAATTTCTTAACTGTCTAGATTAATTTTTTTAGCCACTCTGATTGTTTAAGGCAATCATTGGAGTTTGCTTTGAATTTTTTTAGCCGAAAGTTGAAGAGACTGAGAATTGGAAGTCATGGAGGAGTACTTGGTTATCATTTCTTTGTGAGGTTGAATGATGTCCAAACTTGACGGGAGAATCTAATACAATGTACAGTTTCAGAAAAGGGGAATTGGTCATAAGAATATGAAATAGGGGAGGGACCACTTTCATGTGACTTATGGACCACCGGTTTAGATTATTTAATTAATTTTCAGGATTTTCATAATTACAAACACTCATTCTTTTGCCGGATAATAAATTAACACCCCGAGCACTGTAAACAATGTTCTATAGTTGTTTAACGACCACAGCTCCCTTGTTATGTGAAGGCGATTGGTGAACCAACAGAACCGTGAACGGTAGGTCGTCGTACCAACTTTCATCAAACTTTGGAGGTTCCAGCGATTTCAGCGGCTATCCGAGATCGAATGGGCGACGAGTTGGCTGCTGGACTCGAATAGCATGAACCAAGGTCCCTGTCCCGGACTTCCAATACCCGGGTTGGAGACCGAGCATGAATTACATGCTTGCTGGATTAACTGGAAGCGGTGTGGGGACTTGATACGACCGATGATGATGATGTTTCATGGTGGTGACCCCTGGTCGCCACCGCCGACTGATACCTCGAACGACAAGATACCGAATGCTTCGGAGTCGGGGATTAGAGTTTTCGTAGTTATTAGAAAAAAATTAATTATATAACGTTGTGCATGAATGTGCATAAAGACTTGATGCATACCATGCACTATATATATTATTTACGTTCTCATAGAATATTTTTCTTTCTAAGATCTAATTCATTTGCGTAGATAGATTGAGATGAAGTTAATATATTTTCCGGTAGATATATCAAGAAAAGGGAAAATAATGAGATTAAGTTTGTAGAATTGTAGGAAAGACTGAAATTTTGTCGAAGGACAAAGAAAGAGGGAAAATGATAAAATTAAGGCATGTGTTCTGGCTCATTAAAAATTAAAAAGCATGCATGTGCCAGTGAACGTGTGATGAAAAAATTGGGACGAGAAAAAAACTTTAACCCGGAGGTTGATATACATATAATCTCAATATGAGATTTCTTTCTCAAAACCTACTTGAATTTCAAATAATTTTTATTTAGAAAAGTAAAAATTATGAATCTAAAAGTATGTCCAAATAAACCTTTATTAATTGGATTATACCTTTACTTTAAATAGACAAACTGAAAAAATTAAAAAAAATAAAACATTTTATTTGCAGTAGCACACCTGTGACTTTGTTTCTTAGTCTTTATTTTTTTGAAATAATTTCTTAACTGTGTAGATTAATTTTTTAGCCACTCCGATTGTTTAAGGCAATCATTGGAGTTTGCTTTGAATTTTTTTTGGCCGAAGTTGAAGAGACTGAGAACGGGAAGTTATGGAGGAGTACTTTGTTATCGTTTCTTTGTGTGGTCGAATGAAGTCCAAACTTGACGGGAGAATCTAATACAATCTACAGTTTCAGAAAAGGGAATTGGTCATATGAATATGAAATATGGGAGGTACCACTTTCATGCGACATATGGTCCACCGATTTAGATTATTTAATTACTTTTCAGGATTTTCATAACAACAAATACTCATTCTATGGCCTGATAATAAATTAACACCCACACAAGCCCACAACCCCACGCTTGTAAAACAATGTTCTATAGATGTTTAACGACCAGAGCTTTCCTATCCTATGAAGGCGATTGGTGAACCAACAGAACTGTGAACGGCAGGTGGTCGTACCCACTTTCATCAAACTTTGGAGGTTTCCGAGATCGAATGGGCGACGAGTTTGCGGCTGCACCTGCATAGCATGAACCAAGGTCCTGTCCAGACTTCCAATACCCTGGTTGGAGACAGGCATGAATTACATGCTTGCTGGATTAACTGGAAGCGGTGTGGGGTCTTGATACGACTGATGATGATGATGTTTTCATGGTGTTGACCCCAGCCGCCACCGCCGACTGATACCTCGAACGGCAAGAAACCGGAATGCTTCGGGAGCTAGGGATTAGAGTTTTCGTAGTTATTAGAAAAAATTAATTATATAACGTTGTGCATGAATGCACATAAAGACTTGATGCAAACCATGCACTACATATATTATTTACGTTCTCATAGAATATTTTTCTTTCTAAGATCTAATTCATTTGAGTAGATAGATTGAGATGAAGTTCTTAAATTTTCCGGTAGATCTATCAAGAAAGGGGAAAATAATGAGATTAAGTTTGTAGAATTGTAGGAAAGACTGAAATTTTGTCGAAGGACAAAGAAAGAGGGAAAATGATAAAATTAAGGCATGTGTTCTAGCTTATTAAATATTAAAAATCATGCATGTGCTAGTGAACTTGAGATGAAAAACTAGGATGAGAAAAAACTTTAACCCGGAGGTTGATATACAAATAATCTCAATATGAGATTTCTTTCTCAAAACCTACTTGAATAATTTTTATTTAGAAAAGTAAAAATTATGAATCTAAAAGTATGTCCAAATAAACCTTTATTAATTGGATGATACCTTTACTTTAAATAGACAAACTGAAAAAAAAACATTTTCTATGCACTAGCACACCTGTGACTTTTTTTTCTTAGTCTTTATTTTTTTGAAATAATTTCTTAACTGTCTAGATTAATTTTTTAGCCACTCTGATTGTTTAAGGCAATCATTGGAGTTTGCTTTGAATTTTTTTTAGCCGAAGTTGAAGAGACTGAGAATTGGAAGTCATGGAGGAGTACTTGGTTATCATTTCTTTGTGAGGTTGAATGATGTCCAAACTTGACGGGAGAATCTAATACAATGTACAGTTTCAGAAAAGGGAATTGGTCATAAGAATATGAAATAGGGGAGGGACCACTTTCATGTGACTTATGGACCACCGGTTTAGATTATTTAATTAATTTTCAGGATTTTCATAATTACAAACACTCATTCTTTTGCCGAGATAATAAATTAACACCCCAGGCCCTGTAAACAATGTTCTATAGTTGTTTAACGACCACAGCTCCCTTGTTATGTGAAGGCGATTGGTGAACCAACAGAACTGTGAACGGTAGGTCGTCGTACCAACTTTCATCAAACTTTGGAGGTTCCAGCGATTTCAGCGGCTATCCGAGATCGAATGGGCGACGAGTTGACGGCTGGACCTGAATAGCATGAACCAAGGTCCTGTCCAGGACTTCCAATACACTGGGTTGGAGACAGGCATGAATTACATGCTTGCTGGATTAACTGGAAGCGGTGTGGGGACTTGATACGACCGATGATGATGATGTTTCATGGTGGTGACCCTCAGTCGCCACCGCCGACTGATACCTCGAACGACAAGATACCGGAATGCTTCGGGAGCTAGGGGATTAGAGTTTTCGTAGTTATTAGAAAAAATTAATTATATAACGTTGTGCATGAATGTGCATAAAGACTTGATGCATACCATGCACTATATATATTATTTACGTTCTCATAGAATATTTTTCTTTCTAAGATCTAATTCATTTGCGTAGATAGATTGAGATGAAGTTAATATATTTTCCGGTAGATATATCAAGAAAAGGGAAAATAATGAGATTAAGTTTGTAGAATTGTAGGAAAGACTGAAATTTTGTCGAAGGACAAAGAAAGAGGGAAAATGATAAAATTAAGGCATGTGTTCTGGCTCATTAAAAATTAAAAAGCATGCATGTGCCAGTGAACGTGTGATGAAAAATTGGGACGAGAAAAAACTTTAACCCGGAGGTTGATATACATATAATCTCAATATGAGATTTCTTTCTCAAAACCTACTTGAATTTCAAATAATTTTTATTTAGAAAAGTAAAAATTATGAATCTAAAAGTATGTCCAAATAAACCTTTATTAATTGGATTATACCTTTACTTTAAATAGACAAACTGAAAAAATTAAAAAAAATAAAACATTTTATTTGCAGTAGCACACCTGTGACTTTGTTTCTTAGTCTTTATTTTTTTGAAATAATTTCTTAACTGTGTAGATTAATTTTTTAGCCACTCCGATTGTTTAAGGCAATCATTGGAGTTTGCTTTGAATTTTTTTTGGCCGAAGTTGAAGAGACTGAGAACGGGAAGTTATGGAGGAGTACTTTGTTATCGTTTCTTTGTGTGGTCGAATGAAGTCCAAACTTGACGGGAGAATCTAATACAATCTACAGTTTCAGAAAAGGGAATTGGTCATATGAATATGAAATATGGGAGGTACCACTTTCATGCGACATATGGTCCACCGATTTAGATTATTTAATTACTTTTCAGGATTTTCATAACAACAAATACTCATTCTATGGCCTGATAATAAATTAACACCCACACAAGCCCACAACCCCACGCTTGTAAAACAATGTTCTATAGATGTTTAACGACCAGAGCTTTCCTATCCTATGAAGGCGATTGGTGAACCAACAGAACTGTGAACGGCAGGTGGTCGTACCCACTTTCATCAAACTTTGGAGGTTTCCGAGATCGAATGGGCGACGAGTTTGCGGCTGCACCTGCATAGCATGAACCAAGGTCCTGTCCAGACTTCCAATACCCTGGTTGGAGACAGGCATGAATTACATGCTTGCTGGATTAACTGGAAGCGGTGTGGGGTCTTGATACGACTGATGATGATGATGTTTCATGGTGTTGACCCCAGCCGCCACCGCCGACTGATACCTCGAACGGCAAGAAACCGGAATGCTTCGGGAGCTAGGGATTAGAGTTTTCGTAGTTATTAGAAAAAATTAATTATATAACGTTGTGCATGAATGCACATAAAGACTTGATGCAAACCATGCACTACATATATTATTTACGTTCTCATAGAATATTTTTCTTTCTAAGATCTAATTCATTTGAGTAGATAGATTGAGATGAAGTTCTTAAATTTTCCGGTAGATCTATCAAGAAAGGGGAAAATAATGAGATTAAGTTTGTAGAATTGTAGGAAAGACTGAAATTTTGTCGAAGGACAAAGAAAGAGGGAAAATGATAAAATTAAGGCATGTGTTCTAGCTTATTAAATATTAAAAATCATGCATGTGCTAGTGAACTTGAGATGAAAAACTAGGATGAGAAAAAACTTTAACCCGGAGGTTGATATACAAATAATCTCAATATGAGATTTCTTTCTCAAAACCTACTTGAATAATTTTTATTTAGAAAAGTAAAAATTATGAATCTAAAAGTATGTCCAAATAAACCTTTATTAATTGGATGATACCTTTACTTTAAATAGACAAACTGACATTTTCTTTGCACTAGCACACCTGTGACTTTTTTTTCTTAGTCTTTATTTTTTTGAAATAATTTCTTAACTGTCTAGATTAATTTTTTAGCCACTCTGATTGTTTAAGGCAATCATTGGAGTTTGCTTTGAATTTTTTTTAGCCGAAGTTGAAGAGACTGAGAATTGGAAGTCATGGAGGAGTACTTGGTTATCATTTCTTTGTGAGGTTGAATGATGTCCAAACTTGACGGGAGAATCTAATACAATGTACAGTTTCAGAAAAGGGAATTGGTCATAAGAATATGAAATAGGGGAGGGACCACTTTCATGTGACTTATGGACCACCGGTTTAGATTATTTAATTAATTTTCAGGATTTTCATAATTACAAACACTCATTCTTTTGCCAGATAATAAATTAACACCCCAGGCCTGTAAACAATGTTCTATAGTTGTTTAACGACCACAGCTCCCTTGTTATGTGAAGGCGATTGGTGAACCAACAGAACTGTGAACGGTAGGTCGTCGTACCAACTTTCATCAAACTTTGGAGGTTCCAGCGATTTCAGCGGCTATCCGAGATCGAATGGGCGACGAGTTGACGGCTGGACCTGAATAGCATGAACCAAGGTCCTGTCCAGACTTCCAATACACTGGTTGGAGACAGGCATGAATTACATGCTTGCTGGATTAACTGGAAGCGGTGTGGGGTCTTGATACGACTGATGATGATGATGTTTCATGGTGTTGACCCCAGCCGCCACCGCCGACTGATACCTCGAACGACAAGAAACCGGAATGCTTCGGGAGCTAGGGATTAGAGTTTTCGTAGTTATTAGAAAAAATTAATTATATAACGTTGTGCATGAATGCACATAAAGACTTGATGCAAACCATGCACTACATATATTATTTACGTTCTCATAGAATATTTTTCTTTCTAAGATCTAATTCATTTGAGTAGATAGATTGAGATGAAGTTCTTAAATTTTCCGGTAGATCTATCAAGAAAGGGGAAAATAATGAGATTAAGTTTGTAGAATTGTAGGAAAGACTGAAATTTTGTCGAAGGACAAAGAAAGAGGGAAAATGATAAAATTAAGGCATGTGTTCTAGCTTATTAAATATTAAAAATCATGCATGTGCTAGTGAACTTGAGATGAAAAACTGGGATGAGAAAAAACTTTAACCCGGAGGTTGATATACAAATAATCTCAATATGAGATTTCTTTCTCAAAACCTACTTGAATAATTTTTATTTAGAAAAGTAAAAATTATGAATCTAAAAGTATGTCCAAATAAACCTTTATTAATTGGATGATACCTTTACTTTAAATAGACAAACTGAAAAAAAAACATTTTCTTTGCACTAGCACACCTGTGACTTTTTTTTCTTAGTCTTTATTTTTTTGAAATAATTTCTTAACTGTCTAGATTAATTTTTTAGCCACTCTGATTGTTTAAGGCAATCATTGGAGTTTGCTTTGAATTTTTTTTAGCCGAAGTTGAAGAGACTGAGAATTGGAAGTCATGGAGGAGTACTTGGTTATCATTTCTTTGTGAGGTTGAATGATGTCCAAACTTGACGGGAGAATCTAATACAATGTACAGTTTCAGAAAAGGGAATTGGTCATAAGAATATGAAATAGGGGAGGGACCACTTTCATGTGACTTATGGACCACCGGTTTAGATTATTTAATTAATTTTCAGGATTTTCATAATTACAAACACTCATTCTTTTGCCAGATAATAAATTAACACCCCAGGCCTGTAAACAATGTTCTATAGTTGTTTAACGACCACAGCTCCCTTGTTATGTGAAGGCGATTGGTGAACCAACAGAACTGTGAACGGTAGGTCGTCGTACCAACTTTCATCAAACTTTGGAGGTTCCAGCGATTTCAGCGGCTATCCGAGATCGAATGGGCGACGAGTTGACGGCTGGACCTGAATAGCATGAACCAAGGTCCTGTCCAGACTTCCAATACCCGGGTTGGAGACCGACATGAATTACATGCTTGCTGGATTAACTGGAAGCGGTGTGGGGACTTGATACGACTGATGATGATGATGTTTCATGGTGGTGACCCCAGTCGCCACCGCCGACTGATACCTCGAACGACAAGATACCGGAATGCTTCTGGAGCTGGGGATTAGAGTTTTCGTAGTTATTAGAAAAAATTAATTATATAACGTTGTGCATGAATGTGCATAAAGACTTGATGCATACCATGCACTATATATATTATTTACGTTCTCATAGAATATTTTTCTTTCTAAGATCTAATTCATTTGCGTAGATAGATTGAGATGAAGTTAATATATTTTCCGGTAGATATATCAAGAAAAGGGAAAATAATGAGATTAAGTTTGTAGAATTGTAGGAAAGACTGAAATTTTGTCGAAGGACAAAGAAAGAGGGAAAATGATAAAATTAAGGCATGTGTTCTGGCTCATTAAAAATTAAAAAGCATGCATGTGCCAGTGAACGTGTGATGCAAAATTGGGATGAGAAAAAACTTTAACCCGGAGGTTGATATACATATAATCTCAATATGAGATTTCTTTCTCAAAACCTACTTGAATTTCAAATAATTTTTATTTAGAAAAGTTAAAATTATGAATCTAAAAGTATGTCCAAATAAACCTTTATTAATTGGATTATACCTTTACTTTAAATATACCAACGGAAAAAATTAAAAAAATTAAACATTTTATATGCACTAGCACACCTATGACTTTTGTTTCTTAGTCTTTATTTTTTTGAAATAATTTCTTAACTGTGTAGATTAATTTTGTAGCCACTCCGATTGTTTAAGGAAATCATTGGAGGTTGCTTTGAATTTTTTTTGGCCCGAAGTTGAAGAGATTGAGAACTGGAAGTGATGGAGGAGTACTTGGTTATCTTGCTTTGTGAGGTCGAATGAAGTCCAAACTTGACAGGAGAATCTAATACAATCTACAGTTTCAGAAAAGAGAATTGGTCCTATGAATATGAAATAGGGGAGGGACCACTTTCATGTGACTTATGGACCACCGGTTTAGATTATTTAATTAATTTTCAGGATTTTCATAACAACAACCACTCATTCTATTGATAGATAATAAATTAACGCCCCACCCCCACAACCCCACACCAGTAAACAATGTTCTATAGATGTTTAACGACCAGAGCTCCCATGTCCTGTGAAGGCGATTGGTGAACCAACAGAAAATGTGAATGGCAGGTGGTCGTACACACTTTCATCAAACTTTGGAGGTTCCAGCGATTTCAGTGGCTGTCCGAGATCGAATGGGCGACGAGTTGGCGCCTGCACCTGCATAGCAGGAAACAAGGTCCTGTCCAGACTTCCAATACCCGAGTTGGAGACCGGCATGAATTACGTGCTTGCTGGATTAACTGGAAGCGGTGTGGGGACTTGATACGACTGGTGATGATGATGTTTCATGGTGGTGACCCCAGCCGCCACCGCCGACTGATACCTCGAGCGGCAAGATACCGGAATGCTTCTGGAGCTGGGGATTAGAGTTTTCGTAATTATTAGAAAAAATTAATTATGTAAAGTTGTGCATGAATGTGCATAAAGACTTGATGCAAACCATGCACTATATATATTATTTACGTTCTCATAGAATATTTTTCTATCTAAGATCTATTTCATTTGAGTAGATAGATTGAGATGAAGTTCATAAATTTTCGGTAGATCTATCAAGAAATGGGAAAATAATGAGATTAAGTTTGTAGAATTGTAAGAAAGACTGAAATTTTGTCAAAGGACAAAGAAAGAGGGAAAATGATAAAATTAAGGCATGTGTTCTGGCTCATTAAAAATTAAAAATCATGCATGTGCCAGTAAAAGTATTCCAAATAAACCTTTATTAATTGGATTATACCTTTACTTTAAATAGACAAACTGAAAAAATTAAAAAAAATAAAACATTTTATATGCACTAGCACACCTATGACTTTGTTTCTTAGTCATTATTTTTTTGAAATAATTTCTTAACTGTGTAGATTAATTTTATAGCCACTCCGATTGTTTAAGGCAATCATTGGAGTTTGCTTTGAATTTTTTTTAGCCGATATTGAAGAGACTGAGAACTGGAAGTTATGGAGGAGTACTTGGTTATCGTTTCTTTTTGAGGTCGAATGAAGTCAAAACTTGACGGGAGAATCTAATACAATCTGGAGTTTCAAAAAAGGGAATTGGTCATACGAATATGAAATAGGGGAGGGACCACTTTCATGTGACTTATGGACCACCGATTTAGATTATTTAATTAATTTTCAGGATTTTCATAACAACAAACACTCATTCTATTGCCGGATAATAAATTAACACCCCCACCCCCGCAACCCCACACCTGTAAACAATGTTCTATAGATGTTTAACGATCAGAGCTCCCCTGTCCTATGAAGGCGATTGGTGAACCAACAGAACTGTGAACGGCAGGTGGTCATACCCACTTTCAACAAACTTTGGAGGTTCCAGCGATTTCAGCGGCTGTCCGAGATCGAATGGGCGACGAGTTGGCGGCTGCACCTGCATAGCATGAAACAAGGTCCTATCCAGACTTCCAATACCCGGGTTGGAGACCGGCATAAATCACATGCTTGCTGGATTAACTGGAAGCGGTGTGGGGACTTAATACGACTGATGTTTCATGGTGGTGACCCCAGCCGCCACCGCCGACTGATACCTCGAACGGCAAGTGTAAAACACAAGAGGGGGGGGGGGAGATGAATTGGGTTTTAACTAATCTTGTAAACTTTTTCTAAGCTTTGCAATGCAAGTGCAAGTTTGAGCAAGATGATTAAAAGCAAAATGAAACCCAATAACAAGACAAAGGATTTAGAGTGGTTCGATTCACTTAGAATCTACATCCACTACCTTGAGCCGCACACAAGGATTTCAACAACTTCACTAAGAAGAATGTTTACACTTGTGGACAACTCACTAAGAGTTTTACACAACAACGACAATACAAAACTCACTAAGAGCTTGCCCACACTAAGTAGGACTTTTACAACAATTACCCAATCACTAAGAAAGGGAAATAAGAATGTTTAATACAAAGATTGTTCACTCTTCTAAGTGAAAGATATTACCTTTGAAGTACAACAATGATAAGCTCTTTGAACATAAGTAGCACACACTTTGTCTTGCTTTTGAAAGAACACTCTTCAATGATTTAGATCATAAGGATGAAGTGTATTTGCTTTGAGAGTGTTTAGACTTGATAATAAATCAATGTAAATGTTATGTCCAAGTCTTAGAATGATTCTCTAGCTTTGGAGTATATATACATTTGAAAATCTGCTGAAAAACGACTCTTTAACGGTCATATAACGACTAGAAATCGCCGAGTTCGGTTGACCGAAGCACACTTCGGTTGAGCCTTTCACAGGGTCGGTCGACCGACCCATGCCTTAGGTCGACCGAACTCTTCCTTTGGTTGACCGAAGCTCATCATCAAAACTCTCTGTTTGTGCTCGGTTGATCCGAGGTAAACTCGGATGATCCGACCTCTGAGCTGATTTTTCACACGTTTTGAAATCTTTTGAAGTCTTTAGAAGTCTAACAGGTTTTCCCAAAAGGTAACAAGTAAGAACACTTGGAAAACCATTTTAAAGGACTTAGACTTAGAAAACAAAGGCTTTGAAGATACGAACACATTTAAGAATCCTTTTGAAAACTAAGCCTTTTGAAAACGTGTTTATGATGCATGCAAGACTAGAGTGTAGAGCTTATGTTCATGAGAGCTTTGGTTAGAGCTTTATAAGATAACGACTTATGACGACAAAGCTAAACTAACCAAACCTAAGTCTTCAATCTTCAATCTTGATAAATGAGCCTTGCATAACTTTGAATCTTGATACCAATGGCTTGATTGAAGTACTTAGAGCTTCCATAATGAGTTCCGATATTCTATCACAAAGATTAAGATCATTAGACACAACATCAAATGTTTGTCCAATATCAAAAACTGAGTTTGTTCGCCCTTAGGGCTTACAATCTCCCCCTTTTTGATTATGACAAACTTTTATGTAATAAGATAGAATATGGACAAAATTAAGAACAAGGAAGCATGGCAAAAAGTTAAAGATCAATTAAGAGCAATGACTAGTGCTTTAAAAGATAAAACCAATGAAGATATAAGCACTTAGTCATGATAACTTCTTTTTGCCATATAATCTAGGGACTCTTAGAAGAGCCCTATTTCCCAACCAACCTCCTTTCCTCCTTCCTCCATTTAATATGTTTTGAGACATAAGATATGTAAAAAGCTCCCCCTCAAAACATGCCGGAAAGGATAAAAAACATGATTAATACACCAAGATTAATACATCATTTTAGCAAGATTAATACACTATTTTCTCCCCCTTTGGCATAATCAAAAAGACTTCAAACTCCAAAGATATAAGGGTGTACTTGCAAAAACATAAACAGTTCATAGCACAAGCAAAGTTAATACACCAATTTTCTGAAGAATGATCTTTTTGAATAAGCTTGGTTGATTTCAAAATACAAAGAGTCCATAATGACACATAAATATAAGGATGGTTATATATGGCTCAAAAAGAATATCAACCTAAGCTAAAAACAAAGGAGATAAGGAATATAACCTTTAAGCACAATCTCCCCGTTTATAAAACATACGATGTTAGCTATTTGAGATAAAACCAAGTTTGATACCAATTGACCAATTGTAAAACATGATACCAATTGTAAATATAGCCAATTGTAACACACGTTTGAAAATATAGCTAACAAAGTACTATTGGAAGTGATACCATGAATTCATAAGTTAAGCACATGTATCACAACCAAAAGAAGTAGAGGAAGTGTAAGATAGCACTTGGAGTACCTTCCTCTAACAAGTTAATGGTTAGCTAAATGAGTGTAACAACTCTTAAAGTGATACTAACCAAAAACCATAATGAGATCACAATGGATAAGAAAATGAAGAATATGATCTCAAAGTTATCAAGGGAGAGTATATGTGATACCAATTAAAGACATAAACATTTATAACACATATAACTTCCAAAATAACTTACACAAGTTGGCTATAAGAGTTAAAAGATGAAAAGCAAGCCAACAAGTGATGTGATGATGTAAAATAAGACAATTGAGCATACATCACATATAGAGTTTACATCCTAAGTCAAGCATCTAGACGATCAACCACATAAGATTAATGCTATAGACTTGAATATAAACACACCAACACCCCTATATGCAATAAAGATCAAGTAAAAACTAAATATAGCATATACAAACTCCCCCAAAGCATAAGACACTAACTAAAAGAGGGGAGGGGGTTGTTAAAAGGAGATTTCATCACAAAGATCAAATCATTAAGCTCTCTAATAACATGCTCAAAAACAATCAAAACATATGAAGAGCAAAACATGTTATAAAATCTCCAAGGTGCCCATTTCAAGAACAATTGAACATTGTATGAAAAGTAAGATCAATAATTGTTCAAGGAAATGAAAGAGATTGAGTTTAGTAATATCTCATTGAATTTGATGAATGCTTTTGCACTTTGAGTTCCTTCAATGAGTTCTTTGAGCTTCTCAATCTTCTTTATCATACTCATCTTTAGCTTTATCACCAAAGTGATATTTCCATTGCAAAGAGTTTTGACACCTTTCATGAGCACTTCTTCTTCTCCGGTTATGTGATAAAATAACACACATTGAAACATCATAGAGCCGGAGCTTCCCTTTAACTTAAAAAGAACCTATAAGAGCAAGGGAAGAGTAACTTTTGGTACCCACTTTTGTTTGGGTCCATGGGGGTTAGTTAAAATACGCTTAACTCTCCAAATGGTTTTAACTCCCCTTTCAATCTTCTTCTTCACAAAGCATCTAACACTTGTGTGACCAAATTTACCACAATATGTGCAACAAGTAGATGGCTTAGCAAATTTATGAATATGCTCATGATATTTATTTTGCTTATGTGAAGTGCTAGCATGCACAAATTGATTTCTAGGTGTCTTAGAAGAGCTAGCAATAGCAACATGATTAGCAATATAACCTAATCCATGTTTAACATTTGAAGCACGTTGCACACAAAGAAGTTGATCAAGATTTTTTTGTTCCTTTGGAGAACTTATCAACAAGAGAGGTGAGATCAACAACTTTGGTTTTTAAGCCATCAAACTCAACAAGTTTGCATTCAAGAGAAGACAATTTATCATAGGCTTCTAGATACTTTAATGAGGAAGTGTTGCATGTAGCAATAAGCTTTTCATTTTCGATTTTCAAGCAATCAACCTCATCACAAAGCTTTTTGTTATCAACAAGCAAAGATTCAATTTTAAGCTTCATAGCTTTGTTTTGCTTTGCACAATTTTTCAATTGATCATACATATCACATAAGAGTTCATTAGGATCATCCTCATCATCATCATCATTATCATTATAAGAATTTGAAGGAGAGGGAGAAAGATGTACCTCATTACCAAAAGCCATGAAGCAAACATTTGCATTTTCATCTTCTTCTTCATCACCACTCCCTTCTTGATCCCATGTGCTTAGCATGCCCTTGAAATTCTTTGGTTTAAAGAATTTTTTCTTTTTGTTTTCCTTGAGCTCTTTTTCTTTGGTGACGGGGCACTCTCCTATGAGATGTTGGTCACTTCCACATTCATAGTATCTCATCCCATGAGGATTTTGTTTTCTTCTATTTTGGAAGAATTTTCTTCCTTTCCCGGAAAACATTTTCTTCATGCGTTTTATCACCAAATCCATGGTCTCATCATCAAAGTTGATGTCTTCTTCATCACTTGAATCATTGGATTCATCAAGATCAAGAATAGCCTTTAAAGCACCACTCATTTTTGCCTTTTCAAGATGCTCATCCTTTTTGTGTGTGAGCTCATAAGTGAGAAGAGAACCGATGAGGTCCTCCGTGGGATAAGTCTTCAAGTTCTTTGCTTCTTCAATAACAAGAGCTTTTCCTTCCCAACTTTTAGGAAGTGAGTTGAGAATCTTCCTATTCATTTCACCCATAGTGTATTCCTTTCCATAAGATCTCAACCCATTGACAACATTTGTGAACCTAGTGTTCATCTCATTTATAGTTTCATTTGTCTTCATAGAGAAAAGCTCATATTCCCTCACAAGCATGTTGAGCTTTGATTCTTTGACTTGATTAGTCCCCTCATGGGTGACTTCTAATGATTTCCACATCTTGTGAGCGGATTTGCTTCCACGTACCCGATTGTACTCATCTGGATTAAGAGCACAACTAATGATGTTCATAGCTCGATAATTGAGAGTCATTTTCTTGGACTCATCTTGATTAAACTCATTGTCCAATTTTGGAACTTGAACACCATCTACCTCTTTCATAGGAACATGAGGACCTTCTTCAAAAATCTTCCATAAAGAGTAGTCTATAGAGCACACATAGATTTTGAAACGGTCTTTCCAAGCATTGAAATTATTTCCATCAAAGAGAGGTGGTCTATTTGTGTAAGATCCCTCTTGGTAGGCTAAAGCGGAATAACCGGCCATTAATCTTTTCTTCAAGCTATTAAGCTAACGATGAAGACGAGGCTCTGATACCAATTGTAAAACACAAGAGGGGGGGGGGGTGAATTGGGTTTTAACTAATCTTGTAAACTTTTTCTAAGCTTTGCAATGCAAGTGCAAGTTTGAGCAAGATGATTAAAAGCAAAATGAAACCCAATAACAAGACAAAGGATTTAGAGTGGTTCGATTCACTTAGAATCTACATCCACTACCTTGAGCCGCACCCAAGGATTTCAACAACTTCACTAAGAAGAATGTTTACACTTGTGGACAACTCACTAAGAGTTTTACACAACAACCACAATACAAAACTCACTAAGAGCTTGCCCACACTAAGTAGGACTTTTACAACAATTACCCAATCACTAAGAAAGGGAAATAAGAATGTTTAATACAAAGATTGTTCACTCTTCTAAGTGAAAGATATTACCTTTGAAGTACAACAATGATAAGCTCTTTGAACATAAGTAGCACACACTTTGTCTTGCTTTTGAAAGAACACTCTTCAATGATTTTGATCATAAGGATGAAGTGTATTTGCTTTGGGAGTGTTTAGACTTGATAAGAAATCAATGTAAATGTTATGTCCAAGTCTTAGAATGATTCTCTAGCTTTGGAGTATATATACATTTGAAAATCTGCTGAAAAATGACTCTTTAATGGTCATATAATGGCTAGAAATTGCAGAGTTCGGTTGACCGAAGCACACTTCGGTTGAGCCTTTCACAGGGTCGGTCGACTGACCCATGCCTTAGGTCGACCGAACTCTTCCTTTGGTCGACCGAAGCTCAATATCAAAACTCTCTGTTTGTGCTCGGTTGATCCGAGGTAAACTAGGATGATCCGACCTCTGAGCTGATTTTTCACACGTTTTGAAATCTTTTGAAGTCTTTAGAAGTCTAAAAGGTTTTCCCAAAAGGTAACAAGTAAGAACACTTGGAAAACCATTTTAAAGGACTTAGACTTAGAAAACAAAGGCTTTGAAGATACGAACACATTTAAGAATCCTTTTGAAAACTAAGCCTTTTGAAAACGTGTTTATGATGCATGCAAGACTAGAGTGTAGAGCTTATGTTCATGAGAACTTTGGTTAGAGCTTTATAAGATAACGACTTATGACGACAAAGCTAAACTAACCAAACCTAAGTTTTCAATCTTCAATCTTGATAAATGTGAAGGGATTTATGGGCGGAAACTCGTTCCAAACACCCATGGATCCTCCCCTGAAGGTTCCGCTCATACGTAAACGAATCGAAAAATAGCGGAAACAGCAAGAAAAAACTTACGTTTTGGATTCAAGAAGCTACTTCTTTAATGGAGGATGACGTTTCTTGGATCGGATGCTGCTACCGATTGATCTCCCTTTGCGAAAAGTCCCTCTACCGGTATCCACGCGACGATACGGGCTGTGATTGCTAGCTCTTCGTCTTTTCTGATTTTCGGGAATTAGAGAGAAAAGGGAGAGGCTGAAACTGAAATCTAATTTCAGAGACTTGGTAATATTTCGGCTGAGAAATCATTCCCTAGGGTTTCGGCCAAGAGATCATTATATAGGGTTTGAGAGTTTGTTCCCATAACCAACTCTCACATCCTGAACTCCTCTCGGCAGTGGGAGTCTCAGAATCCCACGTTCCCTAGACTTTCGCTGGTAGTGGAAGTCCTTATCTGATAATAACTCCCACGTAATCCCTGCTATAGGTAAAATACCGAAATTGCCCCTATCTCTAATTCGAATAATAAACACTTTATTATTTTCATAAAAGTGAATGTCAGATACAATGAACCTAGAGACATTCTAGATTCATTGAATCTGGACATGTAGCTCGTTAGCTCGTCTATGCGTGTGACCATGTAGGTTCATATCACAATGGCAATGAAAACACACTTAGTAGTAGTGTGAGTTCATAAATCACAAGCGGTCCCTAGCAGAACATTGTGACTACCCAAAGTGAATGAATATACAACGGAACCTAATATCAATCTATTATTTAATCCCTTTGTCTCGCGATATCCTGATTAAGCATAAGGCATGGTGGTCGTCACCCTTATTAAGCTTAATTGTATTTATGCTCGATCTCCAGGTAGACTGTTTCGACAAATAGCATTTGATAACCACTATATCAAATACATTTGAGCACGGCCATGCATTTAAATAGTCTTTCCCTATCGAGGGGCCCATGGATATCTCTCTCTAATAATAGAGAGGGACAAATTCCTTACAATGTCTCTCACATTCAAGCTATGATAGGACACTACATCCGATCATCGATCGTATTGATTACTCGTTACAAGTAACGTCCGACTCGAGTCAAAACGTGGCTCCATTCATACTAGAATCAATGAAGACATAAGGTCTAAGGATTCTAAAATAGTATTGAGGAAGTAATACTTATGACTTAAGACCATGAAGTATTACTTCTCTGACGGATCACGTCCAATACAATGTATCCCTATATATTGCATCTATGATGTGATTTGTATCCATTACACGTGATCAGTAAAACAAGATCATCAATCAACAATCATACTAGTTTTATTTCATAGTAATTAAGCATTACATAAAACTAGGGACTTCTAGAATAGTAATTACATAAGCTAATGAGTTTTACTATCAAATCACGCATTTGATAATCAAAAGCAAAATTAACTATTCAATTACATGCTCAAAAGATAATAAAACGCACAACATGTGCTAATGGTCCTAGGGCACTACTAACAATCTCCCACTTGCCCTAGTTCCAATCATACATGATCCTCAATCCCATTGACCTAGTATGACTCTCATGTTTAGGCTGTGGGAGTGGCTTGGTCAATGGATCTACAATGTTGTCGTCTGTATGAACTTTGCAAATACTAACGTCTCATCTGTCGATGATCTCTCTAATCGGATGGAAACGCTTTCGAGAATGTGTTTGGATCGTTGGTGAGATCTAGGTTCCTTAGCTTGTGAAATGGCACCAGTACTATCACAACAGTAGGTACACTCGGGTTCACAATGCTAGGGACAACACCTAATTCATCAACAAACTTCCCGATCCAAACAGCCTTCTTTAGTCGCTCTGCAGGCGACTAGATACTAAGCTTCGCAGAGTCGGCCACGGTTTCTTGCTTGAGCTCTTCCACCACAAAGACCTCCATTCAAACAAAACACAAAACCAGATTGCGATCTATAATCGTCTCACGCCGGTCCCGGGAAGCTTGCGCTCGTGTAACCATTTACTACTGGACTCCCTTCCCCGACCTCCGTAAACTAAGAACATATCTTTAGTCCTTCTCAAGTACTTAAGAATGCTCTTGACTCGCAGTCCAATGTGACTCTCCGTGGTTAGATTGATATTTGCTAGTCATACTTAAAGCAAATGAGACATCCTAGGCGAGTGCATATCATGGCGTACATAATAGACCCAATGGCCGAAGCATACGGGATCTTACTCATGCGCTCTTGGTCCTCCCTTGTGGAAGGTCCTTGAGTTCTCGCTGAGTTTAATGCCATGTGACATGGGCAAGAATCCCTTTTTGGAGTCATGCAACCGAACCGCTTCAGCACCTTGTCAATGTATCCACTCGCTCAGAGCCAATCATTTTGTTAGATCTATCTCTATAGATTCTAATACCCAAAATGTATGTAGCCTCGCCTAAGTCTTTCATGGAAAAGCACTTCCCCAACCAAGCTTTTACGCTTTGTAATGTGGGGATGTCATTTCCAATCAGCAAGATGTCGTCCCACATAAAGCACAAGGAACACTACTGCATTATTAGTTACTTTCTTATAAACACAAGGCTCGCCTTCGCTTTTTTATGAAACCGAATTCTTTAATACGCTCATCAAAGCGACGATTCCAGCTTTCGAGATGCTTGCTTCAATCCATAAATGGACCTTTGAAGCTTACACACTTTGCTAGGATTTGTTGGATCAACAAACCCCTCGAAAGTTGTGTCATATACACATCCTCGAGAAGGTTTCCGTTAAGAAACGTAGTCTTAACATCCATTTGCCATATCTCATAGTCATAATATGCGCTATGGCAAGTAAAATCCCTAATTGACTTTATCATCACGACAGGGGAAAAGGTTTCGTCATAGTCAATACCATGAACTTGTCTATAACCTTTAACTACTAGTCGCGATTTAAAAGTGTGTACATTACCATCCATGCTCGGTCTTCTTTTTATAACACCATTTGTTATCAATGACCTTGCACCTCTTCGAAAGCGGGTCAACCAAAGTCCATACTTGGTTGTCGCACATGGATTGCGATCTCGACTTCATAGCTTCTAGCCACTTATCCGACTCGTAACTATGAATTGCCTCTTTGTAGGTAGAGGGTTCATCTTGATCAATCAGCTTTGACTCGATGATCATCGACCACGAGAAATCCATATCTCTCAGTGCCGTTGATGTACCCGACTCGACCTCCTCGGGGCCCTTGTGTCAAAGATTGAAGCTCAGACGACGCACGTGAGCTTGCTTGAACTTCTATAGTTGGTTCGGATGTTGTTTGGGGATCTTGAATTTCCTCAAGATGGATCTTACTCCCACTATCCTCTTTGGAAATAAATTCCCTTTTCAAGGAATAAACCATTACGAGCAACAAACACTTTGTTCTCTCGATGGAAGATAGAAGTAATATCCTTTAGTTTCTTTAGGATATCCCACAAACAAACACTTGTCGATTTAGGGGCGAGTTTATCGATAACAAGCGCTTTTACATACGCCTCGCATCCCCAAATTTTGAGAAAGGAAAAACTAGGTCGCTTTCCCTACCCATATCTCATATGGAGTTTTCTCAACCGCTTTTGAAGGAACTCTATTTAATATAAATGCAAAGTAGCTTTCTAGTGGCGTAGCCCCAAAAGGACATTGGAAGACTTGTTTGACTCATCATAGATCGAACCATATCTAATAAGGTGCGATTCCTCCGTTTCGACACGCCATTCCATTGTGGTGTGCCATGAGGAGTTAATTGTGAAACAATTCCACAACCACTAAGATGTTCGACAAACTCTTGGTTAAGGTATTCGCCACCCTCGATCCGATCGAAGTATCTTAATACTTTTACCAAGTTGATTTTGTACTTCATTTTGAAATTCTTTGAATCTTCCAAAAAATTCAGATTTATGTTTCATTAGATAGACGTAGCCATATCTACCGAAATCATCTCGTGAATGTGATGAAGTATCGAAACCCTCCTCTAGCACTAGTGTTTATCGTCCACAAACATCTCGTATGTATGAGGCCCAACAAATCTGAAGCTCTCTCACTTTGTCCAAGAAATGGAGCTTTAGTCATTTTGCCCAACAAGCAAGATTCACACGTCTCATAAGACTCTAAGTCAAATGATGTTAAAATTCCATCTCGTATGGAGTTTTGATAAGCTGCTCGCTTTATGTGGCCCAAACGACAAGTGCTAAAAGTAGGTTTGGTTTAAGTCATTTGATTTAAACCTTTTAGTATTAATGTTATAGATGGGCCTTTTAATGGAATCATCGAGGTTAAGAATATAAAGCCCATTCATCAAAGAGGCATGTCCATAAAAGATACGATCTTTATGAATGGTGCAAATCTTATTCAAAATATTAATTTCAAAACCTTCAATATCCAAACAAGAAAACTGAAATAATATTCCTACTCAAAGTTGGAACATACAAACAATTATCTAGTTCTATGATAAGGCCACTTGGCAAAAACTAAATTAAATGTCCCCCGTAGCTACAAAGAACAACTCTTGCTCCGTTGGCTACTCGAGGTCCACTTCTCCTTTTGCGCTGATCTACTCTTTTTGAACCCCCGCACATTTGCACAAATGTGAGATCCACAACCGGTATCTAATACCCATGAAGTAGGAGCAGACATGTTAATTTCTATAACATAAATACCGGAGAGACAATCAAACTGGCCTTTCCCTTTTTCTTCTCTTCCAAATAGAGTTTGCAGTTCCGTTTCCAATGGCCTGGTTCGCCACAATGGAAGCAAACTCCCTCTTTTGGTGCCTTGGCTTTGGGCTGGGGCTGGGGCTTGGGCTTGTCATTGCCTTTGCCTTTGCCTCTCTTAGCCATGGGCTTTCCCTTGCCTTTCTTCTTGAAATTCCCTTTTTGAACCATTAAGACTGCAGGGGTCTTCTTAGTGTTCAGTTCAGCCTGCTTGAGCATCCCGTGTATTTCATGTATGGTCTTCTCCATGGCATGCATGTTGAAGTTCATAACGAATTGGTCATACTCCGGTGGGAGTGAGCCCAAGATCATATCTGTGGACATGTCATGACCTACGGGAGCCCAAGTTTCTCAAGTTGGTCAAAATAGCCCTTCATCTTAAGAACGTGTGCACTCACAGAGGTTCCAGGGGCCATTTTGCAACTATTTAACGCCTTAGTTGTGAGGAATCTTTCATGACGAGCTTGCTCTTGGAACATTTCCTTGAGCTGGCCTATCATCTGGAAAGCCTCAACTCCTTCAAACTGTTTTTGAAGGTCAGGGCTCATTGTGACTAACATGAGACAAGTCACATCATTAGAGTCATCGAAATGCTTCTTCCAAGTATCTCTTTCAACTATAGGGACGTTATTTGCAGGCTGTTCAGGAATGTCCGTATCAAGAACGTATAGCTTTCTTTCCGGCTTAAGGACAATCCTTAAGTTGCGGGCCCAATCAAGCAAATTTGTCCCGCTCAGTTTTTCCTTCTCAAGGACGGATCGCAGTGAATTGTGTGATGAATTGGTTTCCATTTATCTACATTAAGTTAATTGCAAAGTTATTAGTTTTTGAGCAAAAACATTTTCCACAATTTCAACACTTGATAATAGTGGGGAAAAACATTTTACAATAGTTATAGGAAAGCTTTGGCTTAACACCCACAATTAAAGTAAAATCATCTAATGGGATTGACATCTATATGTCCCGGCTATTTCCCATTTTATGCCCTAGGCCCAAAACTGTTTTGATAGCCTAGTTAAGTCTGACCATGTCTAAGCATTATGGAAATCACTATTTTCCCATCTCCCTTTACTTATGTAACCACTTTATCTGTTGCTTTGGCAAGCAGAAAAATGATGATCCAAGCTTATGGAGTGCTTAGGTTATGGTAGGCACTTTAAGACTTAATTAAAACCATTTGATGTGACGTTCAAAATTAAATCCATCCAGACATAAAATAAACATCACACGCAGGATATGGAGCAAAAATGTAAATGTGATATAGCATGGCCTATTCCTATAATGACTCCCACGAGCCTTGTGGGAGTCAAGGGTCAATCTAGGTCAAAATCCATCTCATGGATAATGTCTTCGATCCAGCACCTCCAGCCTTGTTACATATTTGCATGGGCATACCCAGCCTTCAATGTAAAGCAGTAAAGCTAATCTAATAAAGCGATTACAATTTTACAACATTGAAAAACGACTCGCAGGTCGTATTATAAAATTACAACCGAAATATGTAAAACAAGGGGTATAGTAGGCCATGCTATTCACCATGCTAATATCACATAAAACATGACATAAATAATTCGCGGATATAAATACAAGTTTATATGTGTTGCCACTACGCAGAGCTGGCGGCGGTCCCGATTCTACATCAGCTCATCGAATGAGTTTTTCTGTCCCGATTTACCCCTCAATTGCCTAACATACATAATCGGATTATGCATTGGTTAATCGAATTAACCGAATTGATAACCGATTCATAAACAGTTTATGCATATAATCAGATTCATAAACAGATTCATAATCATAGCAGTTTATGCATATTACCGAATTAATCTAAATAATTACATATTTACAGTTTATGCAAATTAATCGAATTAAATTTCAAACCGAATCATGCTAAGGCAGTTCATGCATAATCATGAAGCTGAAAACAGTTTATACAACAGCAGTTCATAAAACCGTATAAACATGATAAACCGAGAAGCAATTTATGCATATATCACATATATTCATCAAAAGATAAAATCTTTAAATGCAGTTAAACAGTTTATGCATTTAACATGATCAAAGAAACGATCTTTTTTGTTTTCAAACATACACATACCAAATCGGAATTGATAGTGTTATTGTCTGATAAACAATATCGAATTCGAGTCGTATGAGCAAGGCCCTGATACCACTGAAGGGATTCATGGGCGGAAACTCGTTCCAAACACCCATGGATCCTACCCTGAAGGATCCGCTCATACGTAAACGAATCGAAAAACAGCGGAAACAGCAAGAAAAAACTTACGTTTTGGATTCAAGAAGCTACTTCTTGAATGGAGGATGACGTTTCTTGGATCGGATGCTGCTACCGATTGATCTCCCTTTGCGGAAAGTCCCTCTACGGGTATCCACGCGACGATACGGGCAGCGATTGCTAGCTCTTCGTCTTTTCTGATTTTCGGGAATTAGAGAGAAAAGGGAGAGGCTAAAATTGAAATCTAATTTCAGAGACTTGGTAATATTTCGGCTGAGAAATCATTCCCTAGGGTTTCGGCCAAGAGATCATTATATAGGGTGTGAGAGTTTGTTCCCATAACCAACTCTCACATCCTGAACTCCTCTCGGCAGTGGGAGTCTCAGAATCCCACGTTCCCTAGACTTTCGCTGGTAGTGGGAGCCCTTATCGGATAATAACTCCCACGTAATCCCAGCTATAGGTAAAATGCCGAAATTGCCCCTATCTCTAATTCGAATAATAAACACTTTATTATTTTCAGAAAAGTGAATGTCAGATACAATGAACCTAGACACATTCTAGATTCATTGAATCTGGACATGAAGCTCGTTAGCTCGTCTATGCGTGTGACCCTGTAGGTTCATATCACAATGGCAATGAAAACACACTTAGTAGTAGTGTGAGTTCATAAATCACAAGCGGTCCCTAGCAGGACATTGTGACTACCCAAAGTGAATGAATATACAACGGAACCTAATATCAATCTACTATTTAATCCCTTTGTCTCGCGATATCCTAATTAAGCATAAGGCATGGTGGTCGTCACCCTTATTAAGCTTAATTGTATTTATGCTCGATCTCCGTGTAGATCTGCTTTGACAAATAGCATTTGATAACCACTTTATCAAATACATTTCGAACACGACCATGCATTTAAATAGTCTTTCCCTATCGAGGGGCCCCATGGATATCTCTCTCTAATAATAGAGAGGGACAAATTCCTTACAATGTCTCTCACATTCAAGCTATGATAGGACACTACATCCGATCATCGATCGTATTGATTACTCATACAAGTAACGTCCGACTCGAGTCAAAACGTGGCTCCATTCATATTAGAATCAATGAAGACATAAGGTCTAAGGATTCTAAAATAGTATTGAGGAAGTAATACTTATGACTTAAGACCATGAAGTATTACTTCTCCGACGGATCACGTCCCAATACAATGTATCCCTATATATTGCATCTATGATGTGATTTGTATCCATTACACATGATCTGTAAAACAAGATCATCAATCAACAATCATGCTAGTTTTATTTCATAGTAATTAAGCATTACATAAAACTAGGGACTTCTAGAATAGTAATTACATAAGCTAATGAGTTTTACTATCAAATCACGCATTTGATAATCAAAAGCAAAATTAACTATTCAATTACATGCTCAAAAGATAATAAAACGCACAACATGTGCTAATGGTCCTAGGGCACTACTAACAAAATGAGCCTTGCATAACTTTGAATCTTGATACCAATGGCTTGATTGAAGTACTTAGAGCTTCCATAATGAGTTCCGATATTCTATCACAAAGATTAAGATCATTAGACACAACATCAAAAGTTTGTCCAATATCAAAAACTGAGTTTGTTCGCCCTTAGGGCTTACAGCAAGATATCGGAATGCTTATGGAGCTGGGGATTAGAGTTTTTCGTAGTTATTAGAAAAAATTAATTATATAACGTTGTGCATGAATGTGCATAAAGATTTGATGCAAACCATGCACTATATATATTATTTACGTTCTCATAGAATATTTTTCTATCAAAGATCTAATTCATTTGAGTAGATAGATTGAGATGAAGTTCATAAATTTTCCGGTAGATCTATCAAGAAAGGGGAAAATTTTCCTGAGACGCCCCCAATTCCACCCCTAGGTACAACTGGGGCTGACTAGGGCATCTACCTACCTCTCGGCAGTAACATAAAGTAACATTTCTGTATAAAATGCTAAAAGACTAGACCGTATATAAATATAACATCCACATCTATAAACTATACATCCTCAAAATATATTTATTACAACCTGTTTAACAGTATTAGTTGATACAATACAGCGGAACTACCAAAATACATAATTTACATTAATTTACATTAATACAAAACAAACGGCAAATCTAGAACCACTAGGAATCAGAACATGTACTCCAAGTTCGACAAAACAAATTTCATTCAAGCTCTCTAATGCACTCCATACCTGCATTTAAGATGCAGTTTGAAAGAAAACGTTTAAGCTAATGCTTAGTGAATTCCTGTGTGGGTGCAACAATGTATATGCAACTGTTAAAAATTCTAATATACAAAATGCTCATGCAGATTTGTAAATCATGTAGTTTTTTCTTTTATGTATACTGTAAAACACAAGAGGGGGGGGGGTGAATTGGGTTTTAGTCACTCTTGCAAACTTTTTCGAATCTAATCAAGGCAAGTGTAAGTTTGAGCAAGATGAACAAATGCAAAGCAAAAACCAATCACAAGACAAAGGATTTATAGTGGTTCGACTCACTCAGAATCTACATCCACTACTTTGAGCCGCACCAAAGGATTTTCAACAACTTCACTAAGAAGACTTTTTACACTTGTGGCTAACTCACAAAGAGTTTTACAACACAACCACAATACAAAAACTCACTAAGAGTTACTTGCCCACACTAAGTAGGACTTTTACAAGAATTACCCTATCACTAAGAAAGGGAATTAAGATGGATAAAAAGAAAGGTTATCCACTCTTCTAAGTGAGAAATATATACCTTTGAAGTACAAGGATGATAAGCTCTTAGAACATAAGATGCACACTCTTTGTCTTGCTTTGGAGAATACACTCTTGAATGATTTAGATCATAGAAATGAAGTGCTTTTACTTTGAGAGTGTTTCGACTTGATAAGAAATCAATGTAAATTGTATGTGCAAGTCCAAGAATCATTCTCAGCTTTAGAGTATATATACATTTCAAAAATATGCTGAAAAACGACTCTGCAACGGTCATATAACGGCTAGAAATCGCAGAGGTCGGTTGACCGAACACAGGACCTCGGATGACCGAAGCTCACTTCGGTTGAGCCTAACCCAAGGTCGGTCGACCGACTTGACCCTTAGGTCGACCGAACTAAGCCTTGGTTGACCGAGGCCACCAGAACCATCTCTCTGTTTCTGCTCGGTTGATCCGAGGCAAGCTCGGATGATCCGACCTTCTGAGCTTTGAGAGATGTTGATTTTTCACACGTTTTGAAATCTATTGAAGTCTAAAAGTTTTTCTCAATATGTAACAAGTAAGAGCAGTTTAGAAAACCGTTTTAAAAGACTTATACTTTGAAATCAAAGGCTTTTGAGATATGAACACATATGAGAATCATTTTGAAACTTAGCCTTTTGAAAACATGTTTATGAGCATGCAAGACATGAGTGTTGTGTACTTATGTTCATTAGAGCATTGGTTAGAGATTATAGGATAAAGACCATTAAAGACAAAGCTATTCTAACCAAACCTAAGTCTTCAATCTTCAATCTTGATAGATGAGCCTTGAATAATATGACTTTGAATCTTGATCATGGCTTGATTGAAGTATTTAGAGCTTCCATTATAAGTTCTGATATTCTATCATAAAGATATAAAACATTAGACACAACATCAAGTGTTTGTCCATTATCAAAAACCGAGTTCGTTCGCCCTTAGGGCTTACAATCTCCCCCTTTTTGATTATGACAAACTTTGATGTAATTAGATAGAATATGGACATAAATAAGAACAAGGAAGAATGTCAAAAGGATATAAGAACAAATAAGAGTAAAGACTAATGCTTAGAAGATAAAGCAAGTAAAAACGAAAGCCAAAAGCATTAGTAAGATAGCTTCTTTTGCCAAATCATTAGGGACTCTTTGAAGAGCCCTAAAACCCAACCAACCTCCTTTCCTCCTTCCTTCCATCTAATGTTTTGAGACATAAGATATATAATAAGCTCCCCCTCAAAACATGCCAGGGTAAAAATGAGTTAGAGATAAAATAACACTAAGCAAGTTTACACCATTTTTCTCTAAGCATGATTACACCATTCACTAAGCAAGATTACACCATTTTTCTCCCCCTTTGGAATAATAAAAAAGACTCCAATTACCAAAGAGTTGCAAAAACATAAATAGTTCAAAAGTATAAGCATAAGGTGTACTTGCGAAGCTAAGACAAAGGAGATAAAGAATAAAACTTTAAAGTACAATCTCCCCGTTTATCAAACATACCATGTTAGCTATTTAATTTAAAAACAAGTTGAAAATATAGCTAACAACTTTTGGATGGGATACCATAAAAACATATGTATTGCAACCAAAAGATTTAGAGGAAGTGTAAGATGACAAATTGAGAACATTCCTCTAATAAGTTAATGGTTAGCTAAATGAGTATAACAACTCTTGAAGCAAGACTAACCAAAAACTCTAATGAGATCACAAAAGATATGAAAGTAAAGATTATGATCTCATGGTTATTAAGGAAGAGTATATGTGATACCAAATGTAAGAAATAACCATTTGTAAAAAAAATAAACATTTATAACACATATAACTTCCAAAATAACTTACACAAGTTGGCTATAAGAGATAAAAGATGAAAAGCAAGCCAACAAGTGATGTGATGATGTAAAATATGAACAATTTAGCATACATCACATATTTTGAGGGAGGTATTTGTTGAAAATATTTGAAAAACTCCCCCTTAGGTTGTGCCACTTCCAAACACTCAAATAGACACAACCCATGGCATAATCAATGCCACAAACACAGTTTACATCCTAAGTCAAGCAACTAGACGATCAACCACATAAGATTAATGCTATAGACTTGAATATAAACACAAACCCCTATATGCAATGAAGATCAAGTAAAAACTGAGCATAGTGTAAAACACAAGAGGGGGGGTGAATTGGGTTTTAACTAATCTTGTAAACTTTTTAAGAATCTTTGCGAAGCTATTGGAAGTTTGAGCAAGATGAATAATAGCAATGCAAAACCCAATCAACAAGACAAAGGATTTAGAGTGGTTCGATTCACTTAGAATTTACATCCACTACCTTGAGCCGCACCCAAGGATTTCAAACAACTTCACTAAGAAGAATGTTTACAAATGTGGCTAACTCACTAAGAGTTTTACAACACAACCACACTACAAAAGCTCACTAAGAACTTGCCCACACAAAGTAGGACTTTACAATTTGCCCACACAAAGTAGGACTTTTACAACAATTACCCAATCACTTAGAAAGGGAGTAGAATGTTTAAAGAACAAGATTGATCACTCTTATAAGTGAGAAATATACCTTTGAAGCACAAACAATTTTAGCTCTTGGACATATGAAGTTCACTCTTTGTCTTGCTTTTGAAAGATTGCTCTTGAATGATTTATATCATAGAAATGAAGAGCATTTACTTTGTGAGTGTTTTGGCTTGATGAGAAATCAATGAATATTTGATATGCAAGCCTTGGAGTCATTCTCTAGCTTTGGAGTATTTATACATTTCAAAATAGGCTAAAAAACGACTCTTTAACGGTAAAAAAACGCTAGTTTTTCGCAGAGTTCGGTTGACCGAAATCACACCTCGGATGACCCTTCGGATGATAGTTCGGATGAGGGTTCGGATGAGGGTTCGGATGACCCTTCGGATGAGGGTTCGGATGACCAACACAGCCTAGGTCGACCGAAGCCACTTTTTACACCTCTCAGTTTCTCTTCGGTTGATCCGAGCTTGAGCTCGGTTGACCGAACTTCTAAGCTTACTTTTCACACGTTTTGAAATCTTTTGAAGTCTTTAGAAGTCTAAAAGGTTTTCCTAAAAGGTAACAAGTAAGAACACTTGGAAAACCATTTTAAAGGACTTAGACTTTGAAAACAAAGGCTTTTGAGATATGAACACATTTAAGAATCCTTTTGAAAACTAAGCCTTTTGAAAACGTGTTTGTGTGCAAGCAAGACTAGAGTGATGTGTACTTATGTTCATGAGAGCTTTGGTTAGAGCTATATAAGATAAAGACTTATAGAGACAAAGCTAATCTAACCAAACCTAAGTCTTCAATCTTCAATCTTGATAGATGAGCCTTGAATGATATGACTTTGAATCTTGATCATGGCTTGATTGAAGTACTTAGAGCTTCCAATATATGTTCCGATATTCTATCACAAAGATATAAACATTAGACACAACATCAAGTGTTTGTCCATTATCAAAAACCGAGTTCGATCGCCCTTAGGGCTAACAATCTCCCCCTTTTTTATTATGGCAAACTTTGATGTAATTAGATAGGATATGGACAATTTAAGTACAAGGAAGCATGGCAGAAGAATATAAGAACAATTAAGTGTAAAGCTAAGTGCTTATAAGATAAACCAAGATAGAACGAGAAACATAAGCACTAGCATGTTAAGTTCTTATGCCATATACATTAGGGACTCTTTGAAGAGCCCTATTTCCCAACCAACCTCCTTGCCTCCTTCCTTCCATAATATAGCATTCTTGTGTGTAATATACATACCTTAGTTTACACAAGAAGCTAACTTACCATTTTCATCAATGTTGATGTGAGTGCTAAGGATCCTATTATAAAGAACAAGCTCACTCAAACATTAGAACTATCAATGGTTTGTTATCATCAAAACAACATAGAATATTTTGCCCTTTGGGCTAACAATCTCCCCCTTTTTGATGATGACAAAACATTGATGCAAATGGGAATAATATGCAAAAATAAGATACCAAATGTATGCATGAGATAAGGATATTAAGGATCCAAACAAGTAGAAGTTTTCTCAAAAAAAATTCTACTCCCCCTATATTAAAGAATCCCTTATCTCTCCCATTTTGCAAGTTCTAAGCTTTCTCCTTTTGTAAATAACTTCTCTTGGCACATTTGCAACACTAAAAACTCTCCCTCTTTTTGTCAAAATCAAAAAGGGATATCAGAGCGCCAATAAGAAAATCATTTTAACGAAAAGTAAAGATTAATTTTGGAGAAGCTTGATGAAATTTTAATAATCCTCCCCATATAAAGAAAAACTAAAAAACCATGGAGACAACTTGATGGTCTTGTAGATTGATAAAATAAGAACCAAATGATCAATCCTAAAGACCAAAAATAATTCTGAAGAAGGATTACTTATGAATAAGCTTGGTTGATTTCTAAAAACAAGGAATCCATAATGACACATAAAACCAAAAGATGGTCATGTATGGCTCAAAAAGAATATCAACCTAAGCTAAAAACAAAGGAGATAGGGAATACAACTTTAAAGAACAATCTCCCCGTTTTTCAAACATACGATGTTAGCTATTTGAGATAAAACCAAGTTTGATACCAATTGTAAATATAGCCAATTGTAAAACACGTTTGAAAATATAGCTAACAAAGTACAAGTGGAAGTGATACCATGAATACATAAGATAAGCACATGTATCACAACCAAAAGAAGTAGAGGAAGTGTAAGATAACACTTGGAGTACATTCCTCTAACTAGTTAATGGTTAGCTAAATGAGTGTAGGAACTCTTAAAGTGATACTAACCAAAAAACTATAATGAGATCACAATGGATAAGAAAAAGAAAAGTATGATCTCAAAGTTATTAAGGGAGAATATATGTGATACCAATTGAAGACATAAACATCTATAACACATATAACTTCCAAAATAACTTACACAAGTTGGCTAAGAGATAAAAGATGAAAGACAAGCCAACAAGTAATGTGATGATGTAAAATATGAACAATTGAGCATACATCACATATTTTGAGGGAGGTATTTTAAAAAACATTTGAAAAACTCCCCCTTAGGTTATGGCACTTCCAAACACACAAATAGGCACAACCTATGGCATAATCAATGCCACAATCACAGTTTATATCCTAAGTCAAGCATCTAGACGATCAACCAAATAAGATTAATGCTATAGACTTGAATATAAACACAAACCCCTATATGCAATGAAGATCAAGTAAAGACATAGCAAAGCATATAACAAACTTCCCCAAAGCATAAAACACTACATAATAGAGGGGAGGGGGTATAAGTTGAACACAAAAGAATGATCACCTACAAGGGATGAGTTAAGCCTTTTACCTCAATGCTCATAGAGCTTGGACTTCTTACCATTTTGGTTGATCTTCTTTATCAACAAGTCCATAGAGGCCTTTTGTGTGATCATTATCTTTTGAAGCTCATTGAGAGGTTGACATGTGATTGCTCCATTTCTTGGATGTTCATAATTGATTGATGAGATGGATGCAATCTCCTCTTCTTTTTATGACAAGTGTAGAGTCATCAATGATGAGTGACTATTCATTTCTTGATGAACCCTCTACAATCTTGTAATCCTTAGCATTTGACTCTTTTCTTGGAGTCTTAGTTCACTTGTGCCATTCCTTGTAGTTCATATCTTCTTTTTGAAGTTTAGAACTCTTTGTTACCTACAAGGAATTCTTGAGAACAAATATGGTACCTTTTCAAGGGTCCTTCATGATTAGCTCACAATCTCAAGTGACACATATATGCATAAGGATCATGCAAATCAAAAACCAAAACAACTAGATGGATTCTTAATAGAATAAGACATGACAAAACAAGAATCAATCAAGTTGCATATGCTACATCTCATAGATACCTTAGCTAAACACAACATGGACAATAAAGAACATGCTAAAGGTTATCTATATGAATATAACATTCAAGAATGTGAGATGCAATCATATATAAGAGCAAGCATGTATATATATCAAAAACACTTAAACACATTAATTAAAGTGTTAAGAGAAGGTGATTTTGATACCTTTGCTTTCTTACCAAGTGATGAAGACATTGTATTGACACTTTGGCTCTTGTCATCACTTGATGCTTTGCTCTTTGTATCTAAGCAACTTGGTTCTCCATTTGATTAAACATATGAGCTTTGAGAATCCAAGTGTTAAGGAGTGCTTTTGAATTTCTTCCTTTAGCACATCTCCTTTAACTAGCCCTTCTTCTTCTCCGGTTATGTGACAAGATCATACTCATTGAAACAACATAGAACCGGAGCTTCCCTTAAACTAATGAGAACCTATAAACCCAAGGGAAGAGTGACTTTTGGTACCCATTTTTGTTTGGGTCCATGGGGGTTAGTTAAAATACGCTTAACTCTCCAAGTGGTTTTAACACCCCTTTCTATCTTCTTCTTCACAAAGCATCTAACACTTGTGTGACCAAATTTACCACAATAAGTGCAACAAGTGGATGGCTTAGCAAATTTATGAAAATGCTCATGATATTTATTTTGCTTATGTGAAGTGCTAGCATGCACAAATTGATTTCTAGGTGCCTTAGAAGAGCTAGCAATATCAACATGATTAGCAATATAACCTAATCCATGTTTAACATTTGAAGCACGTTGCACACTAAGAATTTGATCAAGATTTTTCTTACCCTTATTAAAGTTATCAACAAGAAGGGTAAGGTTATTCACTTTGTTTTTTCAAAAGATCAAATTCAACAAGCTTGTTTTCTAAAGATGACAAATTATTACAAGCTTTCTAAGTATTGTAATGAAGATGTATTGCAAGTAGTAATAAGATCATCATTTTCACATTTCAAGCAATTAACATCATCACACAACTTTTTATTTTCAACAACCAACTTAGCTCTTTCATCAAGCAAAGATTCAATTTTAAGCTTCATAGCTTTGTTTTGCTTTGCACAATTTTTCAATTGATCATACATATCAATTAAAAGCACATTAGGATCATCCTCCTCATCATCATAGGAATTTGAAGTAGAAGGAGAAGGATGTACCTCATTACCAAATGCCATGAAGCATAAGTTGGCGTTTTCATCATCACCGTCATCACTTGAAGAGCTTAATCCTTCATAAGTATCTTCAAGCTTTTTCCACATAGAGTGGGCGGATTTGCTTCCAAGGACACGGTTGTACTCCTCCGGACTTAAGGCACAACTAAGAATGTTCATAGCCTTAAAATTTCTAGTCATTTTCATGGACTCGTCTTCATTGAGCTCATTGTCCATCTTTGGAGTTTGAACACCCTCCACTACTTTCATCGGTACATATGGACCTTCTTCAAATATATGCCATAACGAATAATCTATGGAGCATACATATATCTTGAATCGGTCTTTCCAATCTTCAAAATTATTTTCAACAAGAAGTGGTGGTCTATCGATGGAAGATCCCTCTTGGTATGCTAAAGCGGAATATTCGGCCATAATCTTTTCTTCAAGTGGTTAGACTAAAGTTGAAGACGAGGCTCTGATACCAATTGTAAAACACAAGAGGGGGGGGTGAATTGGGTTTTAACTAATCTTGTAAACTTTTTAAGAATCTTTGCAAAGCTATTGGAAGTTTGAGCAAGATGAATAATAGCAATGCAAAACCCAATCAACAAGACAAAGGATTTAGAGTGGTTCGATTCACTTAGAATCTACATCCACTACCTTGAGCCGCACCCAAGGATTTCAAACAACTTCACTAAGAAGAATGTTTACAAATGTGGCTAACTCACTAAGAGTTTTACAACACAACCACACTACAAAAGCTCACTAAGAACTTGCCCACACAAAGTAGGACTTTACAATTTGCCCACACAAAGTAGGACTTTTACAACAATTACCCAATCACTTAGAAAGGGAGTAGAATGTTTAAAGAACAAGATTGATCACTCTTATAAGTGAGAAATATACCTTTGAAGCACAAACAATTTTAGCTCTTGAACATATGAAGTTCACTCTTTGTCTTGCTTTTGAAAGATTGCTCTTGAATGATTTATATCATAGAAATGAAGAGCATTTACTTTGTGAGTGTTTTACCTTGGAGTCATTCTCTAGCTTTGGAGTATTTATACATTTCAAAATAGGCTGAAAAACGACTCTTTAACGGTAAAAAAATGGCTAGTTTTTCGCAGAGTTCGGTTGACCGAAATCACACCTCGGATGACCCTTCGGATGATAGTTCGGATGAGGGTTCGGATGAGGGTTCGGATGACCCTTCGGATGAGGGTTCGGATGACCAACACAGCCTAGGTCGACCGAAGCCACTTTTTACACCTCTCAGTTTCTCTTCGGTTGATCCGAGCTTGAGCTCGGTTGACCGAACTTCTAAGCTTACTTTTCACACGTTTTGAAATCTTTTGAAGTCTAAAAGGTTTTCCTAAAAGGTAACAAGTAAGAACACTTGGAAAACCATTTTAAAGGACTTAGACTTTGAAAACAAAGGCTTTTGAGATATGAACACATTTAAGAATCCTTTTGAAAACTAAGCCTTTTGAAAACGTGTTTGTGTGCAAGCAAGACTAGAGTGATGTGTACTTATGTTCATGAGAGCTTTGGTTAGAGCTATATAAGATAAAGACTTATAGAGACAAAGCTAATCTAACCAAACCTAAGTCTTCAATCTTCAATCTTGATAGATGAGCCTTGAATGATATGACTTTGAATCTTGATCATGGCTTGATTGAAGTACTTAGAGCTTCCAATATATGTTCCGATATTCTATCACAAAGATATAAACATTAGACACAACATCAAGTGTTTGTCCATTATCAAAAACCGAGTTCGATCGCCCTTAGGGCTAACACATAGCATTTACAAACTCCCCCAAAGCATAAGACACTAAATAATAGAGGGGAGGGGTTTTTAAAATGAGATAACATCACAAGGATCAAGTCATTAAGCTCTCTAATAATCATGCTAAAAAAAATCAAAACATATGAAGAGCAAACATGTCATAAAAACTTCAAGGTGCCCATTTCAAACAACAATTGATACATGAAAAGGAAAGTAAGATCAACAATGAAATGAATTGAAATGAGATACAAGGAAATGAAAGAGATTGAGTTTAGTAATTTCTCATTGAATTTGATGAATGCTTTTGCACTTTGAGTTCCTTCAATGAGTTCCAAGTGATGAAGATATTGGATTGACACTTTGGCTCTTGTCATCACTTGATGCTTTGCTCTTTGTGTTTAAGCAACTTGGTTCTCCAATTGGTTAACATTTGATCTTTGAGAATCCAAGTGTTAAGGAGTGCTTTTGAATTTCTTCTTTTGACACATCTCCTTTAACTTACAAGAACCTATAAGAGCAAAGGAAGAGTAAATTTTGGTACCCACTTTTGTTTGGGTCCATGGGGGTTAGTCAAAATACGCTTAACTCTCCAAATGGTTTTTACTCCTTTTTAAATTTTTCTCTTCACATAACATCTAGCACTAGTGTGACCAAATTTACCACAATATGTGCAACAAGTAGATGGCTTAGCAAATTTGTGAATATGCTCATGATAACTATTTTGCTTATGTGAAGTACTAGCATGCACAAAGTGTTTTCTAGGTAACTTGGAAGAGCTAGCAATATCAATGTGAGTTGAATGTATATAGCCTAATCCATGTTTAACATGTGAAGCACGTTGCATACCAAGAATTTGATCAAGATTTTTCTTACCCTTATAAAAGTTTTCAACAAGAAGGGTAAGGTCATTAACTTTGTTCTTCAATTGATCAAACTCAACAAGTTTGTTTTCAAGGGATGACAATTGAACACATGCTTCTTTGTATTGTAATGAAGATGCTTTACAAGTAGTAATGAGACTCTCATTTTCGGATTTCAAGCAATTAACATCATCACACAACTTTTTATTTTCATCAAGCAACTTAGATCTTTCATCAAGCAAAGATTCAATTTTAAGCTTCATATCTTTGTTTTGCTTTGCACATTTTTTCAATTGATCATACATATCAATTAAAAGCTCATTAGGATCATCCTCATCACCATCATCATTATCATTATAAGAATTTGAAGTGGAGGGAGAAAGATGTACCTCATTACCAAAAGCCATGAAGCAAACATTTGCATTTTCATCTTCTTCTTCATCACCACTCCCTTCTTGATCCCGTGTGCGCAATGCCCTTGGCATTCTTTGGTTTAAGGAATTTTTTCTTTTTGTCTTCCTTGATGGCGGGGCACTCTCTTATGAGATGTTGATCGCTTCCACATTCATAGCATCTCATCCCATGAGGATTTTGTTTTCTTCTATTTTGGAAGAGTTTTCTTCCTTTCCCGGAAAACATTTTCTTCATGCGCTTTACCACCAAATCCATGGTCTCATCATCAAAGTTGATGTCTTCTTCATCACTTGAATCATTGGATTCATCAAGATCAAGAATAGCCTTTAAAGCAATACTCATCTTTGCCTTTTCAAGATGTTCATCCTTTTTGTGTGTGAGCTCATAAGTGAGAAGAGAACCGATGAGCTCCTCCGTGGGATAAGTTTTCAAGTTCTTTGCTTCTTCAATGACTAGAGCTTTGCCTTCCCAACTTTTAGGAAGTGAGTTGAGAATCTTCATATTCATTTCACCCATAGAGTATTCCTTTCCATAAGATCTCAACCCATTGACAACATTTGTGAACCTAGTGTTCATCTCATTTATAGTTTCATTTGGCTTCATAGAGAAAAGCTCATATTCCCTCACAAGCATGTTGAGCTTTGATTCTTTGACTTGATTAGTCCCCTCATGGGTGACTTCTAAGGTTTTCCACATCTTGTGAGCGGATTTGCTTCCACGTACCCGATTGTATTCATCCGGATTAAGAGCACAACTAATGATGTTCATAGCTCGATAATTGAGAGTCATTTTCTTGGACTCATCTTCATTAAACTCATTGTCCAATTTTGGAACTTGAACACCATCCACCTCTTTCATAGGTACATATGGACCTTTTTCAAAAATCTGCCATAAGGAGTAGTCTATAGAGCACACATAGATTTTGAAACGGTCTTTCCAAGCATTAAAATTGTTTCCATCAAAGAGAGTTGGTCTAATAGTGGAAGATCCCTCTTGGTAGGCTAAAGCGGAATTTCCGGCCATAATCTTTGCTTCAAGCGGTTAAGCAAAAGATGAAGACGAGGCTCTGATACCAATTGTAAAACACAGGAGGGGGGGGTGAATTGGGTTTTAGTCACTCTTGCAAACTTTTTCGAATCTAACCAAGGCAAGTGTAAGTTTGAGCAAGATGAACAAATGCAAAGCAAAAACCAATCACAAGACAAAGGATTTATAGTGGTTCGACTCACTCAGAATCTACATCCACTACCTTGAGCCGCACCCAAGAATTTTCAACAACTTCACTAAGAAGACTTTTTACACTTGTGGCTAACTCACAAAGAGTTTTACAACACAACCACAATACAAAAACTCACTAAGAGTTACTTGCCCACACTAAGTAGGACTTTTACAAGAATTACCCTATCACTAAGAAAGGGAATTAAGATGGATAAAAAGAAAGGTTATCCACTCTTCTAAGTGAGAAATATATACCTTTGAAGTACAAGGATGATAAGCTCTTAGAACATAAGATGCACACTCTTTGTCTTGCTTTGGAGAATACACTCTTGAATGATTTAGATCATGGAAATGAAGTGCTTTTACTTTGAGAGTGTTTAGACTTGATAAGAAATCAATGTAAATTGTAGGTGCAAGTCCTAGAATCATTCTCAGCTTTAGAGTATATATATATATATATTTCAAAAATATGCTGAAAAATGACTCTGCAACGGTCATATAAAGGCTAGAAATCGCAGAGGTCGGTTGACCGAACACAGGACCTCGGATGACCGAAGCTCACTTCGGTTGAGCCTAACCCAAGGTCGGTCGACCGACTTGACCCTTAGGTCGACCGAACTAAGCCTTGGTTGACCGAGGCCACCAGAACCATCTCTCTGTTTCTGCTCGGTTGATTCGAGGCAAGCTCGGATGATCCGACCTTCTGAGCTTTGAGAGATGTTGATTTTTCACACGTTTTGAAATCTATTGAAGTCTAAAAGTTTTTCTCAATATGTAACAAGTAAGAGCATTTAGAAAACCGTTTTAAAAGACTTATACTTTGAAATCAAAGGCTTTTGAGATATGAACACATATGAGAATCATTTTGAAACTTAGCCTTTTGAAAACATGTTTATGAGCATGCAAGACATGAGTGTTGTGTACTTATGTTCATTAGAGCATTGGTTAGAGATTATAGGATAAAGACCATTAAAGACAAAGCTATTCTAACCAAACCTAAGTCTTCAATCTTCAATCTTGATAGATGAGCCTTGAATAATATGACTTTGAATCTTGATCATGGCTTGATTGAAGTACTTAGAGCTTCCATTATAAGTTCCGATATTCTATCACAAAGATATAAAACATTAGACACAACATCAAGTGTTTGTCCATTATCAAAAACCGAGTTCGTTCGCCCTTAGGGCTTACAATACGACATAACAGTAATTGATTCAGCTAATATAAAACCAGATGTTAAGAAGTCCAGGTACAATAAAACCAGATACCAACCGAACACCAAATACGCGCGATTTGCTACCTTATCCACCAGAAATCCAGCGGGTGAATCACAGGGTAGGGAACCTACTAGACCTATATTCGCCTAGATCTGACCATCTCGTGTTAAACCTCCTAACCCGGAATTGGCCAACCTCAATTAGTACTGCAGAGCTATACGCCAAAGGTCGTCAGCCCTTGCTTTCCCGACAATGGCGTAAGACATCTACAGCCTTGGGGCCCACAAGAATAGTGTTATTTTAGATTATTTCAAAATAGCAACAATATCCGTTAATACCATTAGTAACATCTGGCCGGCTCGGGGTTTTATTTGTAATGATAATTCTCAATATTAAATCGACACCCGGCCTGGGCCAATAAAGAATGTATGCAACTTTATAAACATGCAAGAATGATCAATGTCTGTATATGGCTATACGAAAGCAATTCCAAATTCAATACAGAAATATATTTGGTACTCACAGGTTCCTAAATTCCAATTCAAACAGTTTAAGAAAAACTTGGAACTCACAGGCTCCTAAATACCAATTTAAAAAGGTTTAAGAAAAAGAGGAACTCACCTTACAAGGTTTAACACTCCTAACCCTTAAGAATTATCGGGATATTCTGCTCCGGCTCCTATCACAGAATAAAATCCACTAAACAAAATTACTTTGATGTCGACCAACGAATATGTCAAGCATTTCACTAACATTCTCTCTTACACACAATCTCACTTATATACTTATACAATTAGTGAATCAAATTAGCTAGTCAATTGACGTACAAATTTCAATATATGATATACCATCTCTATATGTTAACATGATCAATATTGCTCCTCAAAGTAAAAGGCAATGTAAGTTTCAAATTCTAATCTCTAAATGGAAACATATTCTTATGGTCTAAAAAAATATTCTTTCCTTTCAATCTATTCATTAATTTAGAAAATTCCAATCATGAACCAATAAACTAACCTTTAGCTATAAGATTTTTTCCCTTTTTATGTTCTTTCCAAAACAATACATAGAACAAGAACCATACTACATATTTAACATCCTTTTTCCGAGAGTTCTTGAAGATTAAATAACAATTAAAATCCTTTAAACCTTAGGTTACAAGCATTTGAGAAATTATCACCTTGGCCTTAAACATTCTTGTTACTATCAATGCCACGACCTAACTCTTCCTTATACTTAAAGTGTCTTGTAAATCTTCTACTCAAAACTTCTTAGAATCCCCTTCTATAGACTAAATTCTCAAAAACAAAGAACACCTACATTTACATTCAAGCAAGAATTCCAATTAAAGTGACAATACTTTTATCGAGCAAGCCTAGGATAAGCAAAAACATATACCCATTCACAAACTTACATTCAAAAATAGAAATACATCCATATTAGCCATTCTTCTTTTAAAAATATGCTCATCAAAGAGCAGCAGCAGTTAAAACTGAAAACCGAGAAAATAGGGACTCATATTACTAGAACTATTGTCCCAAAACTAGTAAAAGACTCAGAAAATAAGAAGTACAACATATAGATTGAAGAGCAGTCCGGATCAAATATTGATTTCCAAGAAACAACAGGGAAATTCATGGCTAATGAATAATCACTGGAGAAGCAGAGAGGGACAGCCACCCTTAAGAAATTCCAAGACCTTCAACCCTCAATGACAAACCAAGAAACCAGAAATACATTCCTTTTTAACATTCTTCTTTCCAAAAAAATGCAAATCAAAACGAAGCATGAAACAAGAAAAGAAAACGAAACTAGAAAAGAAAAGCAAGAAAACAAACGAAAACGAAACAAGAAGAAGAAAAGCAGAACACGGAAAGCAGAAAAGCGAAAAAAAAATCAACAAACGAGAAAATGCAGACACAAGCAAAACAGAGAACGAAATAATCGGAAAATAGAAAAAGCAGAAAAACAACAATTTAAATACGAATTTCAAATAATATTAGAAAACTCAAATAAAATTAATAACTCTTACCAAGAATTAAAGTTTAGAACTTTGAAGATTATATAAAAGTGGAGTATTTGATTTTGTGAATGAAATTGATTGGAGAATTGAGAGAAAAAAAAATGAAGGATGAAGAAGAATTCGAGAGAGAGCAGAAGAAAAAATTACGAGAAAAAGAAAAAAAAATATTGAAGAAGACTGACGGGTTGAAGGGGTAAGAAGCGGGAGGTGTAGAAAACACCCCAAATTTTGTACAAGTGTTCATATGACTCACCCCCAAATGTACTATTTACTATTTCTATCCCTCAACTATTAAAATTTACAATACAAGTCCTCATCTTTATTTATTTTATTTCTTTCTTTCTACTAATATTATTATTATTATAAAAGCTTAAATGTGGGTCTCACAATTATCCTCCCCTAAAAGAAATTTCTTCCTCGAAATTAATTGTTAATACCTTGTTGTAATTCAGGGTACTTTTGTTGGATGTACTCTTCAGTTTCCCAAGTAGCTTCTTCAATTCCTTGGTGCTTCCATAGGACTTTAACCATCGGTATCCTTTTATTTCTCAACTCCTTTACACTCCGTTCTAAAATCTTTATCGGATTTTCTTCATAAGTCAAGTTCTGGCGTAAGTGTAAAGATTCCTCATTAAGAACATGATCAGGTGCTGGATGATATTTCTTGAGTTGAGAAACATGGAACACGTCATGCAATCCACCAAGTTCCACTGGTAATTCTAACTGGTAGGCCACCTTTCCAACTTTCCGAATTATCCTAAAGGGTCCAATAAATCTTGGACTGAGTTTTCCCCGTCGATTATGTTTAAACTTTCCTCTATGAGGCGTTAACTTTAAAAATACAACATCGCCTTCCTCAAATTCAAGATCCCATCTGCGATTATCAGCATAACCTTTATGACGACTTTGTGCTGCAAGTAACCGTTCTCGAATAAGCTTAACCTTACCATTCATTTCCTCCATTTCAGGCAAAATATTTTCTTCTCTCATAGTTTGTCGTTCACCAACTTCTCCCCAGTACAATGGTGTCCTGCATTTTCGTCCATATAATGCCTCATAGGGTGGCATTCCGATTGAAGACTGATAACTATTATTATATGCGAATTCCGCAAATGCCACATTATCTACCCATTTATTTCCAAATTCCAATACACAAGCTCGCAACATATCTTCTAATATCTGAATGGTTCGATCAGATTGCCCATCAGTCTGCATATGAGCTGCAGTACTAAAACTCAACGAAGTACCAAGAGCCTCTTGAAACTTGGGCCAAAACCGTGATGTGAATCTAGCATCTCTTTCCGAAACAATGGTCAAAGGTACACTATGTAATCGCACAATCTCCTCGATATAAAGTTGAGCCAATTTATCTAATGAGTAGGTCATACTCACCGGAATGAAATGTGCTGACTTAGTTAATCTGTCAACGACAACCCAAATTGCATCCTTATTACCTTTAGATCGAGGTAGTACGCACATTCCCACTTCTATTCTGGAATCGGTAATGGCTGCAGTAATCCACCTGGTTTCTGATGTTCAGCTTTTACTCGTTGACATGTGAGACATTTGCATATATACTAAGCAATATCTCTCTTCATTCCATTCCACCAGTAAGTTTTCTTAAGGTCTTGATATGTTTTGTTTCCTCCAGGATGGATTGTATATCGACTTCGATAAGCCTCGTCCAGTATAATTTTTCTCAATTTCTCATCATCAAGAATGCATATTCGGTCACGAAAAAATATAATTCCATCACTTTCTCGCAAGTAGAATCCATGCATCCCTTCATTTAATATATTTTCTTTGAATTGCTAAAATTGTTTTTCATTCATTTGGGCTTCTCTTATACATTCCTGCAGATCAGGTGTAACCGTAACATTCGTAACCATAAGCCTTCCTTCTTTTACTGTTACATCTGCTCCAACCAACTCCTCTACTGGCTTTACCTCCAAATTTCTCAATTCAGCCATTCGTACATTTCGACTCAATGCATCAGCAACCACATTTGCCTTACCTGGATGATAATTTATAGGGCAGTTATATTCTTCAAGAAATTCCATCCATCTCCTTTGTCGCATATTAAGATCTTTCTGAGTAAACAAATATTTCAGACTCTTGTGGTCGGTGAAAATTTCAAATGTAGCACCATACAGATAGTGTCTCCATTTCTTTAAAGCAAACACAATAGCAGCCAGTTCAAGATCATGGGTAGGGTAATTCTGCTCATGTGTTTTTAATTTCCTCGAAACATAAGCTACTACTCTCCTGTCTTGCATCAAAACACCACCTAAACCTTCTTTAGATGTGTCTGTGTAGATCTGATAACTTTGTTCGGGGTGTGGAAGTATCAGAATAGGTGCGGAAGTCAACCTTCGCTTAAGTTCCTGGAAACTTTGCTCGCACTTATCATTCCACTGAAAATCCACTCTCTTTTGGGTCAATCGAGTCAAAGGTCCGTCAATCTTAGAAAAATCTTGTATGAATCGCCGATAATATCCTGCCAATCCAAGAAAACTTCTTATCTCGGTTGGATTCTGCGGCCTTTTCCAATGAGTCACCGCCTCAACTTTAGAAGGATCAACTGATAATCCACCCTCAACAATTTATAGGGAAGCTTAACAAGTATGCAATTTAAATATTGAATGAAATGAGGTGCAACAAATGAGTGCGAAGAACCGGGGTCTATTAATACTCGTGCCACTTGTGAAAATATAGTTAGCGTACCTTCCACTACGTTTGCATCGTCTATCATATTTTCTCCATCCAAGGCAAACACACGTGCCTTCACTTGTGGCCTTCCTGCTTTCTTTTCAGGTGCTGCTCGGGCTCCACCAGGTCTTGTATTAGCATTTCCAGAGTTTGGATTATTTTGAAAACGATTCCTCGAATTTGGGCATTGAATAGTGGTATGCTCGGAGCTTCCACATATTAGGCACAAATTCAACCTTCTGCGACATGTATCATATCTGTGCCCCTCTTTTCCACAATAATTACAAGATTGACTATTCGACCGTTGTGGTAACGGAGCATATTTACCTCTCTTTTGGCCTCCAACTTGGTTTGAAGATGGGCCATTATTCCCCCGTTTCGGATATCGGCTAGTTGTTGCTTGAAATTGTCTTTGTGTAGATATCACCTTATCACTTATCTCAGTTCGTGTAGCTGACTCAACAACTGCTCCAAAATTCATAGGGGGTAGTGGCGCCAAAGCTCTTTGAAGCTCAGGTCGGAGTCCTTTAGTGAATTGCCAAGTCTTAGTCTCGTCTGTGTTGATAAGACGTAGACAATACTTTGATAACCGATTAAACTTAGCGACATATTGATTCACCGTCATCATTCCTTGACAAAGGTTTTGGAATTCATCTTCGCGTTGCTCTCTAATCCATCTTGGTATGAATTCCATCTTAAATTCCTCTTGAAAGTCAAACCAGCTCCAGACTTTATTATCACGTTCCCGAGCTTCCATGCATTCTTAACCACCAATCTTTTGCAGCTCCCCGGAGGCGAAAAGCTGCAAATGTTACTTTTCGTTCATCAGTATATCTCAAAGTCTGATAGATATCTTCCAGGCATTCAAGGAAAAGTTCAGCCTTACCTTCCTGTTCAGCTTCACCATAAAACTCAGGAGGTCGAAAGTTTAAGAAGTGTTCCAACGCCTCGTCTTCCTCTTGTACCCTTGTTCTACCTGTTTGACGATGTTGCAAAGTCATTTCAAGTAAATCAGTCATTCTATTTATAGCTCTAGCCATCATGTTTTCGTCACCCTGATGAGGAACAGATTCATGCATTGTTTCCTGTGACTGTGGTTCTTCAGGGTTATTTGTACGAGACCCTGCTTCACTAGCTGGCTTTCGGGGACGACCCCTCCTAGTTTTAGGAGACATCTATACATTTCAAGAAAATTATAAATTACAGCATATGTCATGTTATTCCCAAAATTAAGTAAAGAATAAATATATCATGTCAACAGTTCATATTATCAATAGCAACTAGAACAGTTCATATGATCAATAGCAACTAGAACAGTTCATATTATCAATAGCAACTAGAACAGTTAACAAGAGAAATATGTTTATAATACAATCCACGCTAATTTACATTTATATACATGAATTACATATTGTTTACAAAACAAGAAAAATAACTAAATAAAATCACACTTATTACCAATAAACACTATATACATACGCTAGGATGATTCTTATATACACATTCATCCTTTATTCGAATCCTAAACTAAAACACTAACCGTTCGAATATCTCACAAACAGCTTGACATACTTATATTAAGGGGCAGGTCCAGCAGATCTTGAAGAGGAGTCAGCCCACCTTCGAGCACTTCTCTTTAACTCATCCCTTTTCGCCATAGCCTCTACACAAAGAAATTCCATTTCCATGTCCCAAGCCCGATGCCAATACGCATCATGGCGTGCCTTTTGGTCTCTATTTTCTATAGCATTTTTCAGCTCTGCTACTTCTCTCTTACTGGCGTCCAACTTCTCTACCAACTCCTCATTATAGTAATGATAATATCGATTATCAAGTTCGAGCTGTTCCTTAGTATCTTGAAGTCGGTCTATCCAAAAGTTGGCGCGATCACAATTTCCACATTGAACGGGAATAGAGGCTCTAACGGGGCTAGGAGTGGGAGATTTTGGATCTTCCAACTCCACATACTCATTATCTGTAGTAGTTGCAACAGCTGGAAGTGCCAAAACGACTGGTTTTTGACTAGCCTCTTTGGGAGGTGATAATGGTGGGTTTCTATCAGAAGATGACTCTATGAGTTCATTATTATTCACGGACCTCATTCGCCGAGGAAGAACGGATGAACTTTTGGATACAATCTCTTTTCCCTTTTTACTCGTCATCCTACAACATAACAAGTCAAATCGTTAGTTACATATGAACAAAAGAATACGATAAATAATAGTTATTCATAAAAGTCACCAAACATTCCACATATTTCCAATTCTTAACTCTCAGCGAAGAATAATATCATCGGTTCTTAAACTTAGGCTCTGATACCATCTGTGACGCCCCCAATTCCACCCCTAGGTACAACTGGGGCTGAATAGGGCATCTACCTACCTCTCGGCAGTAACATAAAGTAATATTCCTGTATAAAATGCTAAAAGACTAGACCGTATATAAATATAATATCCACATCTATAAACTATACATCCTCAAAATATATTTATTACAACCTGTTTAACAGTATTAGTTGATACAATACAGCGGAACTACCAAAATACATAATTTACATTAATCCAAAACGAACGGCAAATCTCGAACCAACAGGAATCAGAACATGTACTCCAAGTTCGACAAAACAAATTTCATTCAAGCTCTCTAATGCACTCCATACCTGCATTTAAGATGCAGTTTGAAAGAAAACGTGTAAGCTAATGCTTAGTGAATTCCTGTGTGGGTGCAACAGTGTATATGCAACTGTTAAAAATTCTAATATACAAAATGCTCATGCAGATTTGTAAATCATGTAGTTTTGGTTCTTTTATGTATACGACATAATAGTAATTGATTCAGCTAATATAAAACCAGATGTTAAGAAGTCCAGGTACAATAAAATCAGATACCAACCGAACACCAAATACGCGCGAATTGCTACCCTATCCACCAGAAATCCAGCGGGTGAATCACAGGGTAGGGTACCTACTAGACCTGTATTCACCTAGATCTGACCATCCCGAGTTAAACCTCCTAACCCAGAATTGGCCAATCTCAATTAGTACTGCAGAGCTATACGCCAAAAGTCGTCAGCCCTTGCTTTCCCGACAATGGTGTAAGACATCTACAGCCTTGGGGCCCACAAGAATAGTGTGATTTTAGATTATTTCCGAATAGCAACAATATCCGTTAATTCCATTAGTAACATCTGGCCGACTCGGGGTTTTATTTGTAATGATAATTCTCAATATTAAATCGACAGCCGGCCTGGGCCTATACAGAATGTATGCAACTTTATAAACATGCAAGAATGATCAATGTCTGTATATGGCTATACGAAAGCAATTCTAAATTCAGTACAGAAATATATTTGGAACTCACAGGTTCCTAAATTCCAATTCAAACAGTTTAAGAGAAATTTGGAACTCACAGGCTCCTAAATGCCAATTCAAACAGTTTAAGAAAAACTTGGAACTCACAGGCTCCTAAATACCAATTTAAAAAGGTTTAAGAAAAAGAGGAACTCACCTTACAAGGTTTAACACTCCTAACCCTTAAGAATTATCGGGATATTCTGCTCCGGCTCCTATCACAGAATAAAATCCACTAAACAAAATTACTTTGATGTCGACCAACGAATATGTCAAGCATTTCACTAACATTCTCTCTTACACACAATCTCACTTATATACTTATACAATTAGTGAATCAAATTAGCTAGTCAATTGACGTACAAATTTCAATATATGATATACCATCTCTATATGTTAACATGATCAATATTGCTCCTCAAAGTAAAAGGCAATGTAAGTTTCAAATTCTAATCTCTAAATGGAAACATATTCTTATGGTCTAAAAAAATATTCTTTCCTTTCAATCTATTCATTAATTTAGAAAATTCCAATCATGAACCAATAAACTAACCTTTAGCTATAAGATTTTTTCCCTTTTTATGTTCTTTCCAAAACAATACATAGAACAAGAACCATACTACATATTTAACATCCTTTTTCCGAGAGTTCTTGAAGATTAAATAACAATTAAAATCCTTTAAACCTTAGGTTACAAGCATTTGAGAAATTATCACCTTGGCCTTAAACATTCTTGTTACTATCAATGCCACGACCTAACTCTTCCTTATACTTAAACTGTCTTGTAAATCTTCTACTCAAAACTTCTTAGAATCCCCTTCCATAGACTAAATTCTCAAAAACAAAGAACACCTACATTTACATTCAATCAAGAATTCCAATTCAAGTGACAATACTTTTATCGAGCAAGCCTAGGATAAGCAAAAACATATACCCATTCACAAACTTACATTAAAAAATAGAAATACATCCATATTAACCATTCTTCTTTTAAAAATATGCTCATCAAAGAGCAGCAGCAATTAAAACTGAAAATAGAGAAAACAGGGACTCATATTACTAGAACTATTGCCCCAAAACTAGTAAAAGACTCAGAAAATAAGAAGTACAACATATAGATTGAAGAGCAGTCCGGATCAAATATTGATTTCCAAGAAACAACAGGTAAATTCATGGCTAATGAATAATCATTGGAGAAGCAGAGAGGGACAACCACCCTTAAGAAATTACAAGACCTTCAACCCTCAATGACAAACCAAGAAACCAGAAATACATTCCTTTTTAACATTCTTCTTTCCAAAAAATGCAAATCAAAACAGAAGCATGAAACAAGAAAAGAAAACAGAAACTAGAAAAGAAAAGCAAGAAAACAAACAGAAAACAGAAACAAGAAGAAGAAAACAGAACACGGAAACAGAAAACAGAAAAAAATCAACAAACAGAAAACAGACACAAGCAAAACAGAGAACAGAAATAATCAGAAAATAGAAAACAGAAAACAACAATTTAAATACGAATTTCAAATAATATTAGAAAACTCAAATAAAATTAATAACTCTTACCAAGAATTAAAGTTTAGAACTTTGAAGATTATATAAAAGTGGAGTATTTGATTTTGTGAATGAAATTGATTGGAGAATTGAGAGAAAAAAAATGAAGGATGAAGAAGAATTCCGAGAGAGAGCAGAAGAAAAATTACAGAAAAGAAAAAAAAATATTGAAGAAGACGACGGGTTGAAGGGGTAAGAAGCAGGAGGTGTAGAAAACACCCCAAATTTTGTACAAGTGTTCATATGACTCACCCCCAAATGTACTATTTCCTATTTCTATCCCTCAACTATTAAAATTTACAATACAAGTCCTCATCTTTATTTATTTTATTTATTTCTTTCTACTAATATTATTATTATTATAAAAGATTAAATGTGGGTCTCACAATTATCCTCCCCTAAAAGAAATTTCTTCCTCGAAATTAATTGTTAATACCTTGTTGTAATTCAGGGTACTTTTGTTGGATGTACTCTTCAGTTTTCCAAGTAGCTTCTTCAATTCCATGGTGCTTCCATAGGACTTTAACCATCGGTATCCTTTAATTTCTCAACTCCTTTACACTCCGTTCTAAAATCTTTATCGGATTCTCTTCATAAGTCAAGTTCTGGCGTAAGTGTAAAGATTCCTCATTAAGAACATGATCAGGTGCTGGATGATATTTCTTGAGTTGAGAAACATGGAACAAGTCATGCAATCCACCAAGTTCCACTGGTAATTCTAACTGGTTAGGCAATCATTGGAGTTTGCTTTGAATTTTTTTTAGCCGAAGTTGAAGAGACTGATAATTGGAAGTTATGGAGGAGTACTTGGTTATCGTTTCTTTGTGAGGACGAATGAAGTCCAAACTTGACGGGAGAATCTAATACAATCTATAGTTTCAGAAAAGGGAAATGGTCATACGAATATGAAATAGGGGAGGGACCACTTTCATGTGACTTATGGACCACCGTTTTAGATTATTTAATTAATTTTCAGGATTTTCATATCAACAAACACTCATTCTATTGCCGGATAATAAATTAACACCCCCCACAACCCCACGCCTGTAAACAATGTTCTATAGATGTTTAACGACCATAGCTCCCTTGTCCTATGAAGGCGATTGGTGAACCAACAGAACTGTGAACGGCAGGAGGTCGTACCCACTTTCATCAAACTTTGGAGGTTCCAATGATTTCAGCGACTGTCCGAGATCGAATGGGCAACGAGTTAGCGGCTGGACCTAAATAGCATGAAACAAGGTCCTGTCCAGACTTCCAATACCAGGATTGGAGACCGGCACGAATTATATGCTTGCTGGATTAACTGGAAGCGGTGTGGGGACTTGATATGACTGATGATGATGATGTTTCATGGTGGTGACCCCAGCCGCCACCGCCGACTGATACCTCGAACGGCAAGATACCAGAATGCTTATGGAGCTGGGGATTAGAGTTTTCGTAGTTATTTGAAAAAATTTAATTATATAACGTTGTGCATGAATATGCATAAAGACTTGATGCAAACCATGCACTATATATATTATTTACGTTCTCATAGAATATTTTTCTATCCAAGATCTAATTCATTTGAATAGATAGATTGAGATGAAGTTCATAAATTTTCTGGTAGATCTATCAAGAAAGGGGAAAATAATGACATTAAGTTTGTAGAATTGTAGGAAAGACTGAATTTTGTCGAAGGACAAAGAAAGAGGAAAAATGATAAAATTAAGGCATGTGTTCTGGCTTATTAAAAATTAAAAATCATGCATGTGCCAGTGAACTTGAGATGTAAAATTGGGATGAGAAAAAACTTTAACCCGGAGGTGGATATACATATAATCTCAATATGAGATTTCTTTCTCAAACCCTACTTGAATTTCAAATAATTTTTTTTTCTAGAAAAGTAAAAATTATGGATCTAAAAGTATGTCCAAATAAACCTTTATTAATTGGATTATACCCTTACTTTAAACAGACAAGAAAAAATTAAAAAATTAAAACATTTTATATGCACTAGCACACTTATGACTTTGTTTCTTAGTCTTTATTTTTTGGAAATAATTTCTTAACTATGTAGATTAATTTTTTTGCCACTCCGATTGTTTAAGGCAATCATTGGAGTTTGCTTTGAATTTTTTTTAGCCGAAGTTGAAGAGACTGAGAACTGGAAGTTATGGAGGAGTACTTGGTTATCGTTTCTTTGTGAAGTCGAATGATGTCCAAACTTGACGGGAGATCTAATACAATCTACAGTTTCAGAAAAGGGAATTGGTCATATGAATATGAAATAGGGGAGGGACCACATTCATGTGACTTATGGACCACCAATTCAGATTATTTAATTAATTTTCAGTATTTTCATAATAACAAACACTCATTCTATTGCCGGATAATAAATTAATCCCCTCAACCCCACGCCTGTAAACAATGTTCTATAGATGTTTAACGACCAGAGTTCCCCTGTCCTGTGAAGGCAATTGGTGAATCAACAGAACTGTGAATGGCAGGTGGTCGTACCTACTTTCATAAAACTTTGGAGGTTCCAGCGATTTCAGCTACGGTCCGTTAATGGTCGACGAGTTGGTGGCTGCACCTGCATAGCATGAAACAAGGTCCTGTCCAGACTTCCAGTACCCGGTTTGGAGACCGGCATGAATTACATGCTTGCTGGATTAACTGGAAGTGGTGTGGGGACTTGATACGACTGATGACTATAATGTTTCAAGGTGGTGACCCCAGCCGCTACCGCCGACTGATACCTCTAACGGCAAGATACCGGAATGCTTCTGGAGCTGGGGATTAGAGTTTTCGCAGTTATTAGAAAAAATTAATTATATAACGTTGTGCATGAATTGCATAAAGACTTGATGCATACCATGCACTATATACATTAATTAGGTTCTCATAGAATATTTTTGTATCTAAGATCTAATTCATTTGAGTAGATAGATTGAGATGAAGTTCATCAATTTTCCGGTAGATCTATCAAGAAAGGGGAAAATAATGAGATTAAGTTTGTAGAACTGTAGGAAAGACTGAAATTTTGTCGAAGGACAAAGAAAGAGGGAAAATGATAAAATTAAGGCATTTGTTCTGGCTTGTTAAAAATTAAAAATCATGCATGTGCCAGTGAACTTGAGATGAAAAATTGGGATGAGAAAAAACTTTAACCCGGAGGTTGATATACATATAATCTCAATATGAGATTTCTTTCACAAAACCTACTTGAATTTCAAATAATTTTTATTTAGAAAAGTTAAAATTATGAATCTAAAAGTATGTCCAAATAAACGTTTATTAATGGGATTATACCTTTACTTTAAACAGACAAACTGAAAAAATAAAAAAATAAAAACATTTTATATGCACTAGCACACCTATGACTTTGTTTCTTAGTCATTATTTTTTGGAAATAATTTCTTAACAGTGTAGATTAATTTTTTAGCCACTCCGACTGTTTAAGGCAATCATTGGAGTTTGCTTTGAAAATTTTGTAGCCGAAGTTGAAGAGACTGAGAACTGGAAGTTCTGGAGGAGTACTTGGTTATAGTTTCTTTGTGAGGTCGAATGAAGTCCAAAGTTGACGGGAGAATCTAGTACAATCTACACTTTCAGAAAAGTCCACTTTCACGTGACTTATGGACCCCCATTTTAGATTTTTTAATTCATTTTCAGGATTTTCATAACAACAAACACTCATTCTATTGCCGAATACAAAATTAACACCCCACCCCCACAACCCCACACCTGTAAACATTGTTCTGTAGATGTTTAACGACCAGAGCTCCCCTGTCCTGTGAAGGCGATTGGTGAACCAACAGAATTGTGAACGACAGATGGTCGTACCCGTTTTCATCAAACTTTGGAGGATCCAGCGATTTCAGCAGCTGTCCGAGATTGAATGGGCGACGAGTTGGCGGCTGTACCTGCATAGCATGAAACAAGGTCCTGTCCAGACTTCCAATAGCCGGGTTGGAGACCGGCTTGAATTACAAGCTAGCTGGATTAACTGGAAGCTGTGTGGGGACTTGATACGACTGATGATTATGATGTTTCATGGTAGTGACCCCAGCCGCCACCGCCGACTGATACCTCGAACGGCAAGATACCGGAATGCTTCTGGAGCTGGGGATTAGAGTTTTCGTAGTTATTAAAAAAATTAATTATATAACGTTGTGCACGAATATGCATAAAGACTTGTTGCAAACCATGCACTATATATATTATTTAAGTTCTCATAGAATATTTTTCTATCTAAGATCTAATTCATTTGAGTAGATAGATTGAGATGAAGTTCATATATTTTGCGGTAGATCTATCAAGAAAGGGGAAAATAATGAGATTAAGTTTGTAGAATTGTCGGAAAGACTTAAATTTTGTCGAAGGACAAAGAAAGAGGGAAAATGATAAAATTAAGGCATGTGTTCTGGCTTATTAAAAATTAAAAATCATGCATGTGCCAGTGAACTTGAGATGAAAAATTGGGATGAGAAAAACCTTTAACCCGGAGGTTGATATACATGTAATCTCAATATGAATTTCTTTCTCAAAACATACTTGAATTTCAAATAATTTTTTTAGAAAAGTAAAAATTATGAATCTATAAGTATGTCCAAATAAGACTTTATTAATTAGATTATACCTTTACTTTAAATAGACAAACTGAAAAAATTAAAAAAATAAAACATTGTTTACGCACTAGCACACCTATGACTTTTGTTTCTTAGTCTTTATTTTTTTTTGAAATATTTTCTTAACTGTGTAGATTAATTTTTTAGCCACTCCGATTGTTTAAGGCAATCATTGGAGTTTGCTTTGAATTTTTTTTAGCCGAAGTTGAAGAGACTGAGAACTGGAAGTTATGGAGGAGTACTTTGTTATCGTTTCTTTGTGAGGTCGAATGAAGTACAAACTTGACGGGAGAATCTAATACAATCTCAAACGTTTCCAGATAAAGCGGCTATTTTCTAAAATAAAATAGTTTTTCTCAAATGTTTTTGCAAAAGATAAAGAAAATGTTTTCTGAAAGAAAATGATTTTGGAAAAGTAAAAGTGTTTCTAAATAAAGAAAGTTTCTCCGTGTCTTCAAAATAAAATGTTTGCGAAATAAAATGAGTTTCAAAATCACTATCACACACCTCACTGGGCTATTTATAGCTCACCCTTTCTCTGTTTTCTGTTTTAGTTCTTGCAGGATTGAAGTGATAGAACAAGAACATTCTGAGGTGTAGAGTTGGACCAAAAGACAAAAAATTGAGTCAACGCTAGACATAAACCCATATTAGAAGATTTTGGTATCAGAGTGCGCAGCGGAAGATTGGGATTAGAAATCCGTACATTGGGATTCAGTCAAAGACCGAAGTCAACTTAGAAATAATAGAATAGTTTAGAAATAAATTTATCCACTTGTAATTTATATTGTAAAAGATAGAACCCAGTGCCGAGAGGCACGCGGCGTACCCGACCCGAGAGGGACGGGGCGTCACAGTTGGTATCAGAGCATAAGATTCTGGAGTGGGTAGTGTGTCCACTAGGTTTGAAGCTGGCGTGAACATCTTTGATATATTTAAGGTTACAATTGGTGTCAAAGCCTAAGTTTCAACAATACCTTAAGGTTATCTCAGGAAATATCCTAGGTTTCGACAACACCTTAAGGATCCCTTAAGAAAATTCTCTAAGCCTAGGGAATTAATTTAAGACTTCTTTCATTATGGACTAAGATAAGTTAGTTATTCCGTAGAAGGTACATTTTCTCTTATAAACGGTCTAGAATATTTTTGACTTTCTTAGGACATTGCTTGTCATAAAAATGTCTTCTAGAAGTTTAAATGACCTATTTTTAGGGTGATAACCAAATGTTGTCACATAGATTAACTTGAAAGAATAGAAATATCCGATCATTACAAAGATTTATATAATGATGATATAAAAAGAATGGAGAATAATAACTTAGAAATACTTTTATGGTAGTGTTTTCTCACTTAATTTCTGGAATCAAACTTTCTTATTTATGGTCCTCTTAACATTTTTATCTCACCATAGAAGTTCTTGTCAATTTGAATTAGATTGTCAAAGCAGGTCCGAAACACCCGACTCCATCCGCACCCCAAATGGAAACTGTACCGGAAGTAACTCTGTCTCAAGCTCTGAGCCGAATTAGCGATTTGTTAGAGGGAAATATTGGAAGACAGGATGAAAATAATTCCAACCATCATGATAAAGCTCTAGAGAAATTCCTGAAATTCCGACCTCCTGAATATTTTGGGGCACCTGAGCAAGAAGAAAAGGCTGAACTGTTTTTAGAACGGTTAAATGACATCTACGACACTCTACTTTACTCGGATGAACGAAAGGTTTCTTTTGCTGCCTTTCGTTTACGTGGACCGGCTAAGGATTGGTGGAAACACATTTCCGAATCTCATTTAGCCGAACAAAAAGAATGGACTTGGGAAGATTTTCAAGAGGAATTCAGAAATGAATATATACCTCTCTGGATAAGAGAACAAAGAGAGGATGAATTTCAATCTCTACAACAAGGAACTATGACTGTAGCCCAATACGTAGCAAAATTCAACCGGCTTTCTAAATATTGTCATCGACTGATTGATACGGAGGCAAACAAGACCAGACAATTTGTGAAAGGATTACGTCTGGAACTCAAGAAAGCCTTAGCACCATTTACTGCTTTGACCTTTGCCAAAACGGTGGAAGCGGCTTCCCGAGTAGAGAACCACGATCGTCAGATCCGAGCAGCTAACGGATCAAAAGACAAGACCTTAAAAAGACATGGAGATGAGTCTAGGAACTCTGGGGACTCAAGGAGACCCTGTCCAAACCCAACAAATATAAATTATTTGGTGTGTAAATATTGTGGTCGTCCGGGCCACCATAGTGACCAGTGTAGAAAAAGATTGGGACAGTGCTATAACTGCGGGCAAAAAGGCCACCTACGTCCTCAATGCCTTTATGACCAAAATAGAACCCCAGAAGTCAATCGTTCAAGCAATTTTCAACCCATCAAGAATTCGAATGAAAAGCCACAAGTGAAATCCCGGGTATATGCGCTAGGTGAGAAAGAGGCAAAAGAATAATATTTAGATATTGACTATATTAAAAAAAAATGGAGTGAGAAAGAAAATAAGTACAGGTTCGGTAGAATGTTCAATTTCAAATAATGTATTATATTTGAAGAATAAATGAAATATATCCCATTTATGGCTAAAGTGGAAAGTTCAGTGCTAAGAAGATCACGTCAAAGGACGAGTAATTTTGAGCCAAGAAAGAATCATATATGCTTTCGGTACAATAAATTTCGAGGACGAAATTCTTTTAAGGGGGTGAGGATGTGACGACCGGTAATTTCGGTACCAATTTGAAGGTTAGTATTTTATTATTTTTCAAGGTTAAAAGTGTCATTTAAATTAATTAGCAAGGGTAAAATAGCCCAAACAATAAAGTGGTAATTTTTATTAAAAGATAAGGGCATAATAGTAATTGAAAAAAATTGAGAAATAAAAGAAAAATGAAAAATATTGATGATTATCTTGTACTTGCGCACCAAGAAAGAAAAAATATTAGCGTTAATAGTCCCTGAATTATTTACATAAAAAGTCCTTACAAATACAAGAAATTGCTACTAAGGTCCCTAATTCCTACTATAAATAGAAGGCACTTCCCCCACATTTCACTCGCACCTTTCCTCTTTTGGAAACATTCTCTCTCTAAGTAAACTTTCTAAAAAGGGAAAACTTTCCCAAAATAGACCCCGCTCCAAAATAATATTCCGTCTACCTGGAATCTCTGGCGGTGAATTTGGCCACGATAAACAGGTACTCTTCATTGCAATCTGTTATTTTGATCCTGCACCATAAACGAATTTAGGTTAATCGGGCTCATGAAAGAATTGGATTATATTCTCTGAGACTGTCCTACACTCCGTAACCCACCCCACTGGTGGAGACTTTTTCTAATCGGACTTTTGCCGGTTAAGACGGGTGAACCAGAAGAATATAAGTCTAATTCTTAATTGATCCTAGACTAGAAAAGAAAAACATATATTTTGCATTATATTAAAAGTTAAATAGACAAATAGGAATATCCAATCCTAATATTGGAAAGCGAACAAGAGCATTTCGATATTAGAACTTGGAACCACTTATTATTCTTAACATTGAAAATATTATTCCTTATTCCCCTAATCATATTATTAGACCTATATTATTATCATGTTAAAATTCATAATCAACAATGTTCTTCTAGAGTCGGCTTTTTAATATCACTTCCCAACACAAAGTAATGTCCTGTGAAGTATTATCTGGTTACTCTTTGATTAAGTTAAATTCAACCCAAATTCTAAAACTACAGTTAAACCAAAATTTAGTAAATGGATCTTGAAGCCCTAAACCTAGAAAGATCTAGCAAAATCTTACCAAAAATAAATAACCATGCTTCACTACTTTTTAGACAGAGAAAAGAAAATACCCAGAAACGCATAACACTTTACTGGTATCAGAAAATACAAATCAGAATAATAAACATTAAGTAATAAAACTGAAAAGAAAATTAAGGAAATAGAAATAAAAAGAAAAAAGAATAGTTTTTACCCTTGCCGGAAAACCAAGTAGACGCCGGAGAAGAAAATGAGCGGAAGCGGTGGCGGAACGGTAGTGGCAGATCTGAGAGCCATAATTAAGAATATAAGAATTACAGTAATAATTATAATAGGAAGTAATAATAGTAGTAAAAACAGTGAAGAAAACTGGAATTTAGAGAATACATAATCTAAAATTTAAAGTAGAGAAATAATAATGATAGAAGTAATAAGTAATTGTAGTAATAATAAGTAATAATAAAAGGATGAAGAAGAAAAAGAAAAACTGAAAATAAAAATAAAGGGGGAAAAGAAATCTTACCTCGCCGGAGATGGAAGCCCACCGAAGGAGAACAGCGGCGGGGAGACGCTGAGAGGAAAAGAAGAGGGAGATCGGGGATGGTGCGGCTGAAGGGAGAAAAGAAAAGAAGAGAGGAAAAGATTAAATTAAATTAGGGATTTTAGATTTGGGGAAAATTAAAGAGAAAAGGAGAAAGTGGAGCTTACTTCGCTGAAGCGGCGCCGGGAAGGGAGGAGCAGCGGTGGTGGCCGCGAGGAGGCACAGATGGAGCGGCCGAGGGGCCCTCTGTAGGTGGAGAAGAGAAAGAAAAATGAGGGAAGAAAAGGGGAGGGGGTACTGAGGCGGTATGGAGAAGGAGGAAGGAAAGTAGAAAAAGAAAAGAAGAGGAGAAAAGGAAAGGAAAAGAAAGGAAATGAGAAGAAGGGAACGGCGGGGAGGAGCGGCGGAATCGCCGGAGCCGAGAAGAAGAAGGGGAGAGGGACTTGCGGCTGGGAGAAGGAGGGGAAATGAAATTTTAGGGCTAGGGTTCTCTTAAGAGCATTTATATACCAAGGACTAAAGTGGCAATTAAAGTATTAGCACATAAGGTTCTACAAAATGCTTAAATTACCAATAAATCGTAAATGACTTACTTTATATTTATTTAAAGAAAATAATTAAGAGAATAATTAAAATAAAATATATCTGAAATAACTTATATTCGGAGTATTTTATAGAAATTACGTTTTAGTCCTTATAGTTTTATATTTCACTCTTAAGGCCCTTTAAAACTTATGAATTATTTCGGAAAATTTATGAGACTAATAATAGCATATATGATATAGTTATGTCTTCAAAAACATAGAAATGTCGTAGGATAAATATTTTCAATTTAGTCCCTAAACTTTAGAAATTTACACAAAAGACCCAAAAGCTTAGAAACTTAGTTTGAATATGTTTAGGCATATTAAGTCTTGCATAGTTTTATAAGTATTTCCTAAAGAGTTGGTATTTGCAAAATAGGTTCATATCTGGAAGAAGGTACAGATAAGAGGCTAAGGTGAGTTCCCTCTCAAAACCGGAGAACTTATTTTATAACTGTGTTTTATGAAAATGGTTTATAAAGTTACGATATTTCCAAAATAAAATGCTGGAAAATGTTTCTAAAAAGTATTTATTGAAAAGTATTTCTGAAAGTATTATTGGAAAATATTTCTGAAAAGTATTTTTGGAAAGTATATGAATGATAACACTGGAACGTTACTGGAATTATGATCGAAGTGGGCGCTTACACTCTCGTTCGACCAATGGGGGTCTGCAATGGTACGAGGCTAGTCACTCGTACAAGGGCATCTCGCACCTTTGGTTTTGGACACTCTGTTTATCTCTTGGGATCCCAAGGCCTGTGTGGGAATCGTTAGGGACAGGGAAAGCAACGGGCTGACTGTATTCCCTACGTGCACCACATATGGTTCTTAATTCTGACGGCTAACATGTCTCCGGGGTTAGGAGGTTTAACTCAGGAGCTGTTGGTATTTCTGACGCCAAGCCGCGGTACCCCGGCTATGGCTTTATAATTCTGACAGGAAGGATAAGGTAGAAAAATCGTGGCTACGTCTGGCGTGAGGCTGGTATTGACTAAAGAGTTATTGACTTGGCCGATCATGTACTCTTTTAATTCTGAATCTAATGTCCGGAATGGTCTTTTTATTCCGGTGGATATTTCTGAAATTGAAAAGAGAGTATATTCCAGATAAAGCGGCTATTTTCTAAAATAAAATAGTTTTTCTCAAATGTTTTTGAAAAATATAAAGAAAATGTTTTCTGAAAGAAAATGATTTTGGAAAAGTAAAAGTGTTTCTAAATAAAGAAAGTTTCTCCGTGTCTTCAAAATAAAATGTTTGCGAAATAAAATGAGTTTCAAAATCACTATCACACACTTCACTGGGGACTCACTGGGCTATTTATAGCTCACCCTTTCTCTGTTTTCTGTTTTAGTTCTTGCAGGATTGAAGTGATAGAACAAGAACATTCTGAGGTGTAGAGTTGGACCAAAAGACAAAAAATTGAGTCAACGCTAGACATAAACCCATATTAGAAGATTTTGGTATCAGAGTGCGCAGCGGAAGCTTGGGATTAGAAATCCGTACATTGGGATTCAGTCAAAGACCGAAGTCAACTTAGAAATAATAGAATAGTTTAGAAAAAATTTTATCCACTTGTAATTTATATTGTAAAAGATAGAACCCAGTGCCGAGAGGCACGCGGCGTACCCGACCCGAGAGGGACGGGGCGTCACAGGAAAGACCAACAATTTGTCGAAGGGAATACAGTGCTCCAGGACTGTATTTGGATTACACTCTTGCACATTCCTCAATCTAAAAAATTCTTAGTATGAGATAATCATTTTCATTCAAAATCTAATTTCATCCACCAACGAAGAAAACATTTCTAGGTCTAAAACGGGTTTGACCCGAACAAGCAAACTCTTTTATCTAAACTGTTCGAGTTGCCAACTTGTGGCCACTACTCTACGTTCAAACTAAAAATAAAAAATAATTTTTAACTAAACTATTGACAGATCTGAGCCTTAAAGGAATAATTTTTGGTTTCTCTATTTGATTTGGCATGCTTTTTTAAAACAATCAAGAATTTTTATCATGTGTCTGGCTTATTAAAAATTAAAAATCATGCATATGCCAGTGAACTTGAGGTGAGAAAAAACTTTAACCCGGAGGTTGATATACATATAATCTCAATATGAGATTTCTTTCTCAAAACCTATTTGAATTTCAAATAATTTTTATTTGGAAAAGTAAAGATTATGAATCTAAGAGTATGTCCAAATAAACCTTTATTAATTGGATTATACCTTTACTTTAAATAGACAAACTGAAAAAATAAAAATAAACATTTCATATGCACTAGCACACCTATGACTTTTGTTTCTTAGTGTTTATTTTTTTGAAATAATCTCTTAACTGTGTAGATAAATTTGTTTAGCGACTTCGATTATTTAAGGAAATCATTGGAGTTTGCTTTGAATGTTTTTTAGCAGAAGTTTAAGAGACTGAGAACTGGAAGTTATGGAGGAGTACTTTGCTATCGTTTCTTTGAGAGGTCGAATGAAGTCCAAACTTGACGGGAGAATCTAATACAATCTACAGTTTCAGAAATGGGAATTGGCCTTATGAATATGAAATATAGGGGAGGGACCACTTTCATGTGACTTATGGAACACCGGTTTACATTATTTAATTAATTTTCTGAATTTTCATGAAACAAGGTCCTGTCCAGACATCCAATACCCGGGTTGGAGACCGGCACGAATTACATGCTTGCTGGATTAACTGGAAGCGGTGTGGGGACTTGATACGACTAATGAGGATGATATTTCATGGTGGTGAACCCAGCTTCCACCGCCGACTGATACCTCGAGCGGTAAGAAACCTGAATGCTTCGGGTGCTGGGTATTAGAGTTTTCGTAGTTATTAGAAAAAATTAATTATATAACGCTGTGTATGAAGTGCATAAAGACTTGATGCAAACCACACACTATATATATTATTTATATTCTCATAGAATATTTTTCTATCTAAGATCTAATTCATTTGAAGATAGATTGAGATGAAGTTCATAAATTTTCTGGTAGATCTATTCAGAAAGGAGAAAATAATGATATTAAGTTTGTAGAATTATAGGAAAGACTGAAATTTTGTCGAACGACAAAGAAAGAGGGAATATGATAAAATTAAGGCTATAGAAAGGTCGGAAAGACCAACAATTTGTCGAAGGGAATACAGTGCTCCAGGACTGTATTTGGATTACACTCTTGCACATTCCTCAATCTAAAAAATTCTTAGTTTGAGATAATCATTTTAATTCAAAATCTAATTTCATCCTCAAACCAAGAATACATTTCTAGGTTTTAAAATGGGTTTGACCCGAACAAGCAAACTCTTTTATCTAAACAGTCCAAGTTGCCAACTTGTGGCCACTACTCTACGTGCAAATTAAAAATAAAAGATAATTTTTAACTAAACTATTGACACATCTGAGCCTTAAGGGAATAATTTATGGTTTCTCTATTTGATTTAGCATGCTTTTTTAAAACAATAGAGAATTTTTATCATGTGTCTGGCTTATTAAAAATTAAAAATCATGCATCTGCCAGTGAACTTGAGGTGAGAAAAAACTTTAACCCGGAGGTTGATATACATATAATCTCAATATGAGATTTCTTTCTCAAAACCTATTTGAATTTCAAATAATTTATATTTAGAAAAGTAAAGATTATGAATCTAAGAGTATGTCCAAATAAACCTTTATTAATTGGATTATACCTTTACTTTAAATAGACAAACTGAGAAAATAAAAATAAACATTTCATATGCACTAGCACACCTATGACTTTTGTTTCTTATTGTTTAATTTTTTGAAATAAACTTTTAACTGTGTAGACAAATTTTTTTAGCGACTTTGATTGTTTATGGCAATCATTGGAGTTTGCTTTGAATGTTTTTTAGCCGAAGTTAAAGAGACTGAGAACTGGAAGTTATGGAGGAGTACTTCTCTATCGTTTCTTTGAGAGGTCGAATAAAGTCCAAACTTGATGGGAGAATCTAATACAATCTATAGTTTCAGAAATGGGAATTGGCCATATGAATATGAAATATAGGGGTGGGACCACTTTCATGTGACTTATGGACCACCGGTTTACATTATTTAATTAATTTTCTGAATTTTCATTCCAACAAACACTCATTCTATTGCCAGATAATAAATTAAGATCCCCACCCCCACCCCCCACAACCCCACACCTGTAAAAACAATGTTTTATAGATGTTTAACGACCAGAGCACCCTTGTCCTGTAAAGGCGATTGGTGAAGCTACAGAACTGTGAACGGCAGGTGGTCGTACCCACTGTCGTCAAACTTTGGAGGTTCCATTGATTTTAGCGGCTGTCCGAGATCGAAAGGGCAACGAGTTGGCTGCTGCACCTGCATAGCATGAAACATGGTCCTGTCCAAACATCCAATACCCGGGTTGGAGACCGACATGAATTACATGCATGCTGGATTAACTGGAAGGGGTGTGGGGACTTTATACGACTGATGAGGATGATGTTTCATGGTGGTGAACCCAGTTGCCCCCGCCGACTGATACCTCAAGCGGTAAGACACCTGAATGCTTCAGGAGCTGGGGATTAGAGTTTTCGTAGTTATTAGAAAAAATTAATTATATAACGTTGTGCATGAATGTGCATAAAGACTTGATGTAAACCATGCACTATATATATTATTTACATTCTCATAGAATATTTTTCTATCTAAGTTCTAATTCATTTGAAGATAGATTGAGATGAAATTCATAAACTTTCCGGTAGATCTATTCACAAAGGAGAAAATAATGAGATTAAGTTTGTAGAATTGTAGGAAAGACTGAATTTTTGTCGAACGACAAAGAAAGAGGGAAAATGATAAAATTAAGGCTATAGAAAGGTCGGAAAGACCAACAATTTGTCGAAGGGAATACAGTGCTCCAGGACTGTATTTGGATTACACTCTTGCACATTCCTCAATCTAAAAAATTCTTAGTTTGAGATAATCATTTTAATTCAAAATCTAATTTCATCCTCAAACCAAGAATACATTTCTAGGTTTTAAAATGGGTTTGACCCGAACAAGCAAACTCTTTTATCTAAACAGTCCAAGTTGCCAACTTGTGGCCACTACTCTACGTGCAAATTAAAAATAAAAGATAATTTTTAACTAAACTATTGACACATCTGAGCCTTAAGGGAATAATTTATGGTTTCTCTATATAATTTGGCATGCTTTTTTAAAACAATCAAGAATTTTTATCATGCGACTGGCTTATTAAAAATTAAAAATCATGCATATGCCAGATGAACTTGAGGTGAGAAAAAACTTTAACCCGGAGGTTGATATACATATAATCTCAATATGAGATTTCTTTCTCAAAACCTATTTGAATTTTAAATAATTTTAATTTAGAAAAGTAAAGATTATGAATCTAAGAGTATGTCCAAATAAACCTTTATTAATTGGATTATACCTTTAATTTAAATAGACAAACTGAGAAAATAAAAATAAACATTTCATATGCACTAGCACACCTATGTCTTTTTGTTTCTTAGTGTTTATTTTTTTTGAAATAAACTCTTAACTCGTTTAGATAAAAAAATTTAGCGACTTTGATTGCTTAAGGCAGTCATTGGAGTTTGCTTCGAATGTTTTTTAGCCAAAGTTAAAGAGACTAAGAATTGGAAGTTATGGAGGAGTACTTTGCTATCGTTTCTTTGAGAGTTCGAATGAAGTACAAACTTGACGGGAGTATCTAATACAGTCTACAGTTTCAGAAATGGGAATTGGTCATATGAATATGAAATATAGGGGAGGGACGACTTTCATGTGACTTATGGACCACCAGTTTTCATTATTTAATTAATTTTCTGAATTTTCATAACAACAAATACTCATTCTATTGCCAGATAATAAATTAAGATCCCCACCCACACAACCCCACACCTGTAAAAACAATGTTTTATAGATGTTTAACGACCAGAGCTCCCTTGTCCTGTAAAGGCGATTGGTGAAGCTACAGAACTGTGAACGGCAGGTGGTCGTACCCACTGTCGTCAAACTTTGGAGGTTCCATTGATTTTAGCGGCTGTCCGAGATCGAAAGGGCAACGAGTTGGCTGCTGCACCTGCATAGCATGAAACATGGTCCTGTCCAAACATCCAATACCCGGGTTGGAGACCGACATGAATTACATGCATGCTGGATTAACTGGAAGGGGTGTGGGGACTTTATACGACTGATGAGGATGATGTTTCATGGTGGTGAACCCAGTTGCCCCCGCCGACTGATACCTCAAGCGGTAAGACACCTGAATGCTTCAGGAGCTGGGGATTAGAGTTTTCGTAGTTATTAGAAAAAATTAATTATATAACGTTGTGCATGAATGTGCATAAAGACTTGATGTAAACCATGCACTATATATATTATTTACATTCTCATAGAATATTTTTCTATCTAAGTTCTAATTCATTTGAAGATAGATTGAGATGAAATTCATAAACTTTCCGGTAGATCTATTCACAAAGGAGAAAATAATGAGATTAAGTTTGTAGAATTGTAGGAAAGACTGAATTTTTGTCGAACGACAAAGAAAGAGGGAAAATGATAAAATTAAGGCTATAGAAAGGTCGGAAAGACCAACAATTTGTCGAAGGGAATACAGTGCTCCATGGCTGTATTTGGATTATACTCTTGCACATTCCTCAATCTAAAAAATTCTTAGTTTCAGATAATCATTTTCATTCAAAATATAATTTCATCTTCAAACCAAGAAAACATTTCTAGGTCTAAAATGGGTTTGACCCGAACAAGAAAACTCTTTTATCTAAACTGTCCAAGTTGCCAACTTGTGGCCAGTACTCTACGTGCAAACTAAAAATAAAAAATAATTTTTAACTAAACTTTTGACACATTTGAGCCTTAAGGGAATAATTTATGGTTTCTCTATTTGATTTGGCATGCTTTTTTAAAACAATCAATAATTTTTATCTTCTGTCTGGCTTATTAAACTTATGAATTTTTAAATCATGCATATGCCAGCGAACTTGAGGTGAGAAAAAACTTTAACCCGGAAGTTGATATACATATAATCTCAATATGAGATTTCTTTCTCAAAACCTATTTGAATTTCAAATAATTTTTATTTAGAAAAGTAAAGATTATGAATCTAAGAATATGTCCAAATAAACCTTTATTAATTGGATTATACCTTTACTTTAAGTAGACAAACTGAGAAAATAAAATAAACATTTCATATGCACTAGCACACCTATGACTTTTGTTTCTTAGTGTTTATTTTTTTGAAATAAACTCTTAACTGGGCAGATATTTTTTTTTAGCGACTTTGATTGTTTAAGGCAGTCATTGGAGGTTGCTTTGATTGTTTTTTAGCCGAAGTTAAAGAGACTGAGAACTGAAAGTTATGGAGGAGTACTTTGCTATCGTTTCTTTGAGAGGTCGAATGAAGTACAAACTTGACGGGAGTATCTAATACAATCTACAGTTTTAGAAATGGGAATTGGTCATATGAATATGAAATATAGGGGAGGGACGACTTTCGTGTGACTTATGGACCACCGGTTTTCATTATTTAATTAATTTTCTGAATTTTCATTCCAACAAACACTCATTCTATTGCCAGATAATAAATTAAGATCCCCACCCCCACCCCCCACAACCCCACACCTGTAAAAACAATGTTTTATAGATGTTTAACGACCAGAGCACCCTTGTCCTGTGAAGACGCTTGGTGAAGCAACAGAACTGTGAACGGCAGGTGGTCGTACCCACTTTCAACAAACTTTAGAGGTTTCATTGATTTTAGCGGCTGTCCGAGATCGAAAGGGCGACGAGTTGGCCGCTGCACCTGCATAACATGAAACAAGGTCCTGTCCAGACATCCAATACCCGGGTTGGAGACCGGCATGAATTACATGCTTGCTGGATTAACTGGAAGCGGTGTGGGAACTTGATACGACTGATGAGGATGATGTTTCATGGTGGTGAACCCAGCTGCCACCGCCGACTGATACCTCGAGCGGTAAGACACCCGAATGCTTCGGGAGCTGGGGATTAGAGTTTTCGTAGTTATTAGAAAAAATTAATTATTTAACGTTGTGCATGAATATGCATAAAGACTTGATGCAAACCATGCACTATATATATTATTTAAATTCTCATAGAATATTTTTCTACCTAAGATCTAATTCATTTGAAGATAGATTGAGATGAAGTTCATAAATTTTCCAGTAGATCTATTAAGAAATGAGAAAAGAATGATATTAAGTTTGTAGAATTGTAGGAAAGACTGAAATTTTGTCGAACGACAAAGAAAGAGGGAAAATGATAAAATTAAGGCTATAGAAAGGTCGGAAAGACCAACAATTTGTCGAAGGGAATAAAGTGCTCCAGGGCTGTATTTGGATCACACTCTTGCACATTCCTCAATCTAAAAAATTCTTAGTTTGAGATAATGATTTTCATTCAAAATCTAATTTCATCCTCAAACCAAGAAAACATTTCTCGGTCTAAAATGGGTTTGACCCGAACAAGCAAACTCTTTTATCTAAACTGTCCAAGTTATCAACTTGTGGCAACTACTCTACGTGCAAACTAAAAATAAAAAATAATTTTTAACTAAACTATTGACACATCTGAGCCTTAAGGGAATAATTTATGGTTTCTCTATATAATTTGGCATGCTTTTTTAAAACAATCAAGAATTTTTATCATGCGACTGGCTTATTAAAAATTAAAAATCATGCATATGCCAGTGAACTTGAGGTGAGAAAAAACTTTAACCCGGAGGTTGATATACATATAATCTCAATATGAGATTTCTTTCTCAAAACCTATTTGAATTTTAAATAATTTTAATTTAGAAAAGTAAAGATTATGAATCTAAGAGTATGTCCAAATAAACCTTTATTAATTGGATTATACCTTTAATTTAAATAGACAAACTGAGAAAATAAAAATAAACATTTCATATGCACTAGCACACCTATGTCTTTTGTTTCTTAGTGTTTATTTTTTTGAAATAAACTCTTAACTGTTTAGATAAAAAAATTTAGCGACTTTGATTGCTTAAGGCAGTCATTGGAGTTTGCTTCGAATGTTTTTTAGCCAAAGTTAAAGAGACTAAGAATTGGAAGTTATGGAGGAGTACTTTGCTATCGTTTCTTTGAGAGTTCGAATGAAGTACAAACTTGACGGGAGTATCTAATACAGTCTACAGTTTCAGAAATGGGAATTGGTCATATGAATATGAAATATAGGGGCGGGACGACTTTCATGTGACTTATGGACCACCAGTTTTCATTATTTAATTAATTTTCTGAATTTTCATAACAACAAATACTCATTCTATTGCCAGATAATAAATTAAGATCCCCACCCACACAACCCCACACCTGTAAAAACAATGTTTTATAGATGTTTAACGACCAGAGCTCCCTTGTCCTGTAAAGGCGATTGGTGAAGCTACAGAACTGTGAACGGCAGGTGGTCGTACCCACTGTCGTCAAACTTTGGAGGTTCCATTGATTTTAGCGGCTGTCCGAGATCGAAAGGGCAACGAGTTGGCTGCTGCACCTGCATAGCATGAAACATGGTCCTGTCCAAACATCCAATACCCGGGTTGGAGACCGACATGAATTACATGCATGCTGGATTAACTGGAAGGGGGTGTGGGGACTTTATACGACTCGATGAGGATGATGTTTCATGGTGGTGAACCCGGTTGCCCCCGCCGACCGATACCTCAGCGGTAAGACACCCGAATGCTTCGAGAGTCGAGGGATTAGAGTTTTTCGTAGTTATTAGAAAAAAATTAATTATATAACGTTGTGCATGAATGTGCATAAAGACTTGATGTAAACCATGCACTATATATATTATTTACATTCTCATAGAATATTTTTCTATCTAAGTTCTAATTCATTTGAAGATAGATTGAGATGAAATTCATAAACTTTCCGGTAGATCTATTCACAAAGGAGAAAATAATGAGATTAAGTTTGTAGAATTGTAGGAAAGACTGAATTTTTGTCGAGCGACAAAGAAAGAGGGAAAAATGATAAAATTAAGGCTATAGAAAGGTCGGAAAGACCAACAATTTGTCGAAGGGAATACGAGTGCTCCATGGTTTGTATTTGGATTATACTCTTGCACATTCCTCAATCTAAAAAAATTCTTAGTTTCGAGATAATCATTTTCATTCAAAATATAATTTCATCTTCAAACCAAGAAAACATTTCTAGGTCTAAAATGGGTTTGACCCGAACAAGAAAACTCTTTTATCTAAAGCTCGTCCAAGTTGCCAACTTGTGGCCGATACTCTACGTGCAAACTAAAAAATAAAAAATAATTTTTAACTAAACTTTTGACACATTTGAGCCTTAAGGGAATAATTTATGGTTTCTCTATTTGATTTGGCATGCTTTTTTAAAAACAATCAATAATTTTTATCTTACATGTCGGCTTATTAAACTTATGAATTTTTAAATCATGCATATGCCCAAATGAACTTGAGGTGAGAAAAAACTTTAACCCGGAAGTTGATATACATATAATCTCAATATGAGATTTCTTTCTCAAAACCTATTTGAATTTCAAATAATTTTTATTTAGAAAAGTAAAGATTATGAATCTAAGAATATGTCCAAATAAACCTTTATTAATTGGATTATACCTTTACTTTAAGTAGACAAACTGAGAAAATAAAATAAACATTTCATATGCACTAGCACACCTATGACTTTTGTTTCTTAGTGTTTATTTTTTTGAAATAAACTCTTAACTGGGCAGATATTTTTTTTTAGCGACTTTGATTGTTTAAGGCAGTCATTGGAGGTTGCTTTGATTGTTTTTTAGCCGAAGTTAAAGAGACTGAGAACTGAAAGTTATGGAGGAGTACTTTGCTATCGTTTCTTTGAGAGGTCGAATGAAGTACAAACTTGACGGGAGTATCTAATACAATCTACAGTTTTAGAAATGGGAATTGGTCATATGAATATGAAATATAGGGGAGGGACGACTTTCGTGTGACTTATGGACCACCGGTTTTCATTATTTAATTAATTTTCTTAATTTTCATAACAACAAACACTCATTCTATTGCCAGACAATATATTAAGATCCCCACCCCCACCCCCCAAAACCCCACACCTGTAAAAACAATATTTTATAGATGTTTAACGACTAGAGCTCCCTTGTCCTGTAAAGGCGATTGGTGAAGCAACAGAACTGTGAACGCCAGGTGGTCGTACCCACTTTCGTCAAACTTTGGAGGTTCCCTTGATTTCAGCGGCTGTCCGAGATCGAAAGGGCGACGAGTTGGCGGCTGCACCTGCATAGCATGAAACAAGGTCCTGTCCACACATTCAATACCCGGGGTGGAGACCGGCATGAATTACATGCATGCTGGATTAATTGGAAGGGGTATGGGGACTTTTTACGACTGATGAGGATGATGTTTCATGGTGGTGAACCCAGCTGCCACCGTTGACTGATACCTCGAGCGGTAAGACACCTAAATGCTTCAGGAGCTGGGGATTAGAGTTTTCGTAGTTATTAGAAAAAATTAATTATATAACGTTGTGCATGAATGTGCATAAAGACTTGATGCGAACCATGCACTATATATGTTATTTACATTCTCATAGAATATTTTTCTATCTAAGATCTAATTCATTTGAAGATAGATTGAGATGAAATTCATAAATTTTCCGGTAGATCTATTCACAAAGGAGAAAATAATGCGATTAAGTTTGTAGAATTGTAGGAAAGACTGAAATTTTGTCGAACGACAAAGAAAGAGGGAAAATGATAAAATTAAGGCTATAGAAAGGTCGGAAAGACCAACAATTTGTCGAAGGGAATACAATGCTCCATGGCTATATTTGGATTACACTCTTGCACATTCCTGAATCTAAAAAATTCTTAGTTTGAGATAATCATTTTCATTCAAAATCTAATTTCATCCTCAAACCAAGAAAACATTTCTAGGTCTAAAATGGGTTTGACCCGAACAAGCAAACTCTTTTATCTAAACTGTCCAAGTTACCAACTTGTGGCCACTACTCTACTAGCAAACTAAATAAAAAATAATTTTTAACTAAACTATTGACACATTTGAGCCTTAAGGGAATAATTTATGGTTTCTCTATTTGATTTGGCATGCTTTTTTAAAACAATCAAGAATTTTTGACATGTGTCTGGCTTATTAAAAATTAAAAATCATGCACATGCCAGTGAACTTGAGGTGAGAAAAAACTTTAACCCGGAGGTTGATATACATGTAATCTCAATATGAGATTTCTTTCTCAAAACCTATTTGAATTTCAAATAATTTTTATTTAGAAAAGTAAAAATTATGAATCTAAAAGTATGTCCAAATAAACCTCTATTAATTGGATTATACCTTTACTTTAAATAGACATACTGATTTTTTTTTAAAAAAAACCATTTTTTATGCACTAGAACACCTATGACTTTTGTTTCTTAGTCTTTATTTTTTTGAAATAAACTCTTAACTGTGTAGATATAAAAAATTTAGCGACTTCGGTTGTTTTAGGCAATCATTGGAGTTTGCATTGAATTTTTTTAGCCGAAGTTATAGAGACTGAGAACTGGAAGTTATGGAGGAGTACTTTGCTATCGTTTCTTTGAGTGGTCGAATGAAGTCCAAACTTGACGGGAGAATCTAATACAATCTACAGTTTCAGAAATGGTAATCGGTCATATGAATGTGAAATATAGGGGAGGGACCACTTTAATGTGACTTATGGACCATCGGTTTACATTATTTAATTAATTTTCTGAATTTTCATAACAACAAACACTCATTCTATTTCCAGATAATATATTAAGATCCCCACCCCCACACCCAACACCCCAAACTTGTAAAAGCAATTTTTTAAAGATGTTTAACGACTAGAGTTCCCTTGTCCTGTAAAGGCGATTGGTGAACTAACAGAACTGTGAACGGCAGGTGGTCGTACCCACTTTCATCAAACTTTGGAGGTTCCATTAATTTCAGCTGGGCTGTCCGAGATCGAAAAGGCGACGAGTTGGCGGCTGCACCTGCATAGCATGAAACAAGGTCATGTCCAGACATCCAATACCCAGGTTGGAGACCGGCATGAATTACATGCTTGCTGGATTAATTGGAAGCGGTGTGGGGACTTGATACGACTGATAAGGATGATGTTTCATGGTGGTGAACCCAGCTGCCACCGCCGACTGATACCTCGAGCGGTAAGACACCTAAATGCATCGAAAGCTGGGGATTAGAGTTCTCGTAGTTCTTAGAAAAACTTAATTATATAACGTTGTGCATGAATGTGCATAAAGACTTGATGAAATCCATGCACTATATATATTATTTACATTCTCATAGAATATTTTTCTATCTTAGATCTAATTCATTTGAAGATAGATTGAGATGAAGTTCATAAATTTTCCGGTAGATCTATTCACAAAGGAGAAAATAATAAGATTAAGTTTGTAGAATTGTAGGAAAGACTGAAATTTTGTCGAACGACAAAGAAAGAGGGAAAATGATAAAATTAAGGCTATAGAAAGGTCAGAAAGACCAACAATTTGTCGAAGGGAATACAATGCTCCATGGCTGTATTTGGATTACACTCTTGCACATTCCTCAATCTAAAAAATTCTTAGTTTGAGATAATCATTTTCATTCAAAATCTAATTTCATCCTCAAACCAAAAAAACATTTCTAGGTCTAAAATGGGTTTGACCCGAACAAGTAAACTCTTTTATCTAAACTGTCCAAGTTACCAACTTGTGGCCACTACACTACGTGCAAACTAAAAATAAAAAAGAATTTTTAACTAAACTATTGACACATTTGAGCCTTAAGGGAATAATTTAAGGTTTCTCTATTTGATTTGGCATGCTTTTTTTAAAACAATCAAGAATTTTTGACATGTGTCTGGCTTATTAAAAATTAAAAATCATGCATTTGCCAGTGAACTTGAGGTGAGAAAAAACTTTAACCCGGAGGTTGATATACATATAATCTCAATATGAGATTTCTTTCTCAAAACCTATTTGAATTTCAAATAATTTTTATTTAGAAAAGTAAAAATTATGAATCTAAAAGCATGTCCAAATAAACCTTTATTAATTGGATTATACCTTTACTTTAAATAGACATACTGATTTTTTTTTAAAAAAAAACATTTTTTATGCACTAGAACACCTATGACTTTTGTTTCTTAGTCTTTATTTTTTTGAAATAAACTCTTAACTGTGTAGATAAAAAATTTTAACGACTTCGATTGTTTTAGGCAATCATTGGAGTTTGCATTGAATTTTTTTAGCCGAAGTTATAGAGGCTGAGAACTGGAAGCTATGGAGGAGTACTTTGCTATCGTTTCTTTGAAAGGTCGAATGAAGTCCAAACTTGACAGGAGAATCTAATACAATCTACAGTTTCAGAAATGGTAATTGGTCATATGAATATGAAATATAGGGGAGGGACCACTTTACTGTGACTTATGGACCACCTGTTTACATTATTTAATTAATTTCCTGAATTTTCATAACAACAAACACTCATTCTATTTCCAGATAATAAATTAAGATCCCCACCCCCACACTCAACACCCCAAACCTGTAAAAGCAATTTTTTAAAGACGTTTAACGACCAGAGATCCCTTGTCCTGTAAAGGCGATTGGTGAACCAACAGAACCGTGAACGGCAGGTGGTCGTACCCACTTTCATCAAACTTTGGAGGTTCCATTGATTTCAGCGGCTGTCCGAGATCGAAAGGGCGACGAGTTGGCGGCTGCACCTGCATAGCATGAAACAAGGTCCTGTTCAGACATCCAATACCCAGGTTGGAGACCGGCATGAATTACATGCTTGCTGGATTAATTGGAAGCGGTGTGAGGACTTGATACGACTGATAAGGATGATGTTTCATGGTGGTGAACCCAGCTGCCACCGCCGACTGATACCTCGAGCGGTAAGACACCTGAATGCTTCGGGAGCTGGGGATTAGAGTTCCCGTAGTTATTAGAAAAAATTAATTATATAACGTTGTGCATGAATGTGCATAAAGACTTGATGCAAACCATGCACTATATATTTTGTTTACATTCTCGTAGAATATTTTTCTATCTAAGATCTAATTCATTTGAAGATAGATTGAGATGAAGTTCATAAATTTTCCGGTAGATCTATTCACAAAGGAGAAAATAAAGAGATTAAGTTTGTAGAATTGTAGGAAAGACTGAAATTTTGTCGAACGACAAAGAAAGAGGGAAAATGATAAAATTAAGGCTATAGAAAGGTCGGAAAGACCAACAATTTGTCGAAGGGAATACAATGCTCCATGGCTGTATTTGGATTACAATCTTGCACATTCCTGAATCTAAAAAATTCTTAGTTTGAGATAATCATTTTCATTCAAAATCTAATTTCATCCTCAAACCATGAAAACATTTGTAGGTCTAAAATGGGTTTCACCCGAACAAGAAAACTCTTTTATCTAAACTGTCCAAGTTACCAACTTGTGGCCACTACTCTACGTGCAAACTAAAAATAAAAAATAATTTTTAACTAAACTATTGACACATTTGAGCCTTAAGGGAATAATTTATGGTTTCTCTATTTGATTTGGCATGCTTTTTTAAAACAATCAAGAATTTTTGACATGTGTCTGGCTTATTAAAAATTAAAAATCATGCATATGCTAGTGAACTTGAGGTGAGAAAAAACTTTAACCCGGAGGTTGATATACATATAATCTCAATATCAGATTTCTTTCTCAAAACCTATATGAATTTCAAATAATTTTTATTTAGAAAAGCAAAAAATTATGAATCTAAAAGTATGTCCAAATAAACCTTTATTAATTGGATTATACATACTGAAATTTTTTTAAAAAAAATTATTTTTTATGCACTAGAACACCTATGACATTTGTTTCTTAGTCTTTATTTTTTTGAAATAAACTCTTAACTGTGTAGATAAATTTTTTTAGCGACTTCGATTGTTTTAGGCAATCATTGGAGTTTGCATTGAATTTTTTTAGCTGAAGTTATAGAGACTGAGAACTGGAAGTTATGGAGGAGTACTTTGCTATCGTTTCTTTGAGAGGTCGAATGAAGTCCAAACTTGACGGGAGAATCTAATACAATCTACAATTTCAGAAATGGGAATTGGTCATATGAATATGAAATATAGGGGAGGGACCAATTTCATGTGACTTATGAACCACCGGTTTACATTATTTAATTAATTTTCTTAATTTTCATAACAACAAACACTCATTCTATTGCCAGATAATAAATTAAGATCCCCACACCCACACCCATAAGCCCCAAACCTGTAAAAACAGATTTTTAAAGATGTTTAACGACCAGAGCTCGCTTGTCGTGTAAAGGCGATTGCTGAACCAACAGAACTGTAAACGGCAGGTGGTCGTAGCCACTTTCATCAAACTTTGGAGGTTCCATCGATTTCAGCGGCTGTCCGAGATCGAAAGGGCGGAGAGTTGGCGGCTGCACCTGCATAGCATGAAACAAGGTTCTGTCCAGACATCCAATACCCAGGTTGGAGACCGGTATGAATTAAATGCTTGCTGGATTAATTGGAAGCGGAGTGGGGACTTGATACGACTGATAAGGATGATGTTTCATGGTGGTGAACCCAGCTTCTATCGCTGACTAATACCTCGAGCGGTAAGACCCCTGAATGCTTCGGGAGTTGGGGATTAGAGTTCTCGTAGTTATTAGAAAAAATTAATAATATAACGTTGTGAATGAATGTGCATAAAGACTTGATGCAAACCATGCACTATATATATTATTTACATTCTCGTAGAATATTTTTCTATCTAAGATCTAATTCATTTGAAGATAGATTGAGATGAAGTTCATAAATTTTCCGGTAGATCTATTTACAAAGGAGAAAATTATGAGATTAAGTTTGTAGAATTGTAGGAAAGACTGAAATTTTGTCGAACGACAAAGAAAGAGGGAAAATGATAAAATTAAGGCTATCGAAAGGTCGGAAAGACCAACAATTTGTCGAAGGGAATACAATGCTCCATGGCTGTATTTGGATTACACTCTTGCACATTCCTGAATCTAAAAAATTCTTAGTTTGAGATAATCATTTTCATTCAAAATCTAGTTTCATCCTCAAACCATGAAAACATTTCTAGGTCTAAAATGGGTTTGACCCGAACAAGAAAACTCTTTTATCTAAACTGTCCAAGTTACCAACTTGTGGCCACTACTCTACGTGCAAACTAAAAATAAAAAATAATTTTTAACTAAACTATTGACACATTTGAGCCTTAAGGGAATAATTTATGGTTTCTCCATTTGATTTGGCATGCTTTTTTAAAACAATCAAGAATTTTTGACATGTGTCTGGCTTATTAAAAATTAAAAATCATGCATATGCCAGTGAACTTGAGGTGAGAAAAAACTTTAACCCGGAGGTTGATATACATATAATCTCAATATCAGATTTCTTTCTCAAAACCTATTTGAATTTCAAATAATTTTTATTTAGAAAAGTAAATATTATGAATCTAAAAGTATGTCCAAATAAACCTTTATTAATTGGATTATACCTTTACTTTAAATAGACATACTGAAATTTTTTTAAAAAAAAACATTTTTTATGCACTAGAACACCTATGACTTTTTTTTCTTAGTCTTTATTTTTTTGAAATAAACTCTTAACTATGTAGATAAATTTTTTTAGCGACTTCGATTGTTTTAGGCAATCATTGGAGTTTGCATTGAATTTTTTTAGCGAAGTTATAGAGACTGAGAACTAGAAGTTATGGAGGAGTACTTTGCTATCGTTTCTTTGAGAGGTCGAATGAAGTCCAAACTTGACGGGAGAATCTAATACAATCTACAGTTTCAGAAATGGTAATTGGTCATATGAATATGAAATATAGGGGAGGGACAACTTTCATGTGACTTATGGACCACCGGTTTACATTATTTAATTCATTTTCTGAATTTTCATAACTACAAACACTCATTCTATTGCCAGATAATAAATTAGAATTGTAGGAAAGACTGATATTTTGTCGAACGACAAAGAAATAGGGAAAATGATAAAATTAAGGCTATAGAAAGGTCGGAAACACCAACAATTTGTCGAAGGGAATACAATGCTCCATGGCTGTATTTGGATTACACTCTTGCACATTCCTCCAGATAATAAATTCTTAGTTTGAGATAATCATTTTCAGTTAAAATCTAATTTCATCCTCAAACCAAGAAAACATTTCTAGGTCGAAAATGGGTGTTACCCGAACAAGCAAACTCTTTTATCAAAACTGTCCAAGTTACCAACTTGTGGCCACTACTCTACGTGCAAACTAAAAATAAAAAATAATAATTTTTAACTAAACTATTGACACTTCTGAGCCTTAAGGGAATAATTTATGGTTTCTCTATTTGATTTGGCATGCTTTTTTAAAACAATCAAGAATTTTTGTCATGTGTCTGGCTTATTAAAAATTAAAAATCATGCATATGCCAGTGAACTTGATGTGAGGAAAAACTTTAACCCGGAGGTTGATATACATATAATCTCAATGTGAGATTTCTTTCTCAAAACCTATTTGAATTTCAAATAATTTTTATTTAGTAAAGGAAAAATTATTAATCTAAGAGTATGTCCAAATAAACCTTTATTAATTGGGTTATACCTTTACTTTAAATAGACATACTGAAAAAATAACCAAAAAAAAACATTTTATATGCACTAGAACACCTATTACTTTTGTTTCTTAGTCTTTATTTATTTGAAATAAATTCTTAACTGTGTAGATTAATTTTTTAGCGACTCCGATTGTTTAAGGAAATTATTGGAGTTTGCTTTGAATTTTTTTTAGCCGAAGTTAAAGAGATTGAGAAATGGAAGTTATGGAGGAGTACTTGGTTATCGTTTCTTTGAGAGGTCAAATGAAGTCCAAACTTGACGGGAAAATCTAATACAATCTAGAGTTTCAGAAAAGGGAATTGGTCATATGAATTTGAAATATAGGGGAGGTACCACTTTCATGTGACTTATTGACCGCCGGTTTACATTATTTAATTAATTTTCAGGATTTTCAGGATTTTCATAACAATAAACACTCATTCTATTGCCAGATAATAAATTAAGACCCCATCCCCACAACCCCACACAAGCAAACAATGTTCTATAGATGTTTAACGACCAGAGCTCCCCTGTCCTGTGAAGCCGATTGGTGAAGCAACATAACTGTGAACGGCAGGTGGTCGTACCTACTTTCATCAAACTTTGGAGGTTCCATTGATTTTAGCGGCTGCACCAGCATAGCATGAAACAAGGACCTGTCCAGTCTTCCAATACCAGGGTTGGAGACCTACATGAATTACATGCTTGCTAGATTAACTGGAAGCAGTGTGGGGACTTGATACGACTGATGAGGATGATGTTTTGTGGTGGTGACCCCAGCCGCCACCGCTGACTGATACCTCGAACGGCAAGATACATGAATTCTTCTGGAGCTGGGGATTAGAGTTTTCGTAGTTATTAGAAAAAATTAATTGTATAACGTTGTACATGAATGTGCATAAAGACTTGATGCAAACCATGACTATATATATTATTTACATTCTCATAAAATATTTTTCTGTCTTAGATCTAATTCATTTGAGTAGATAGATTGAGATGAAGTTCATAAATTTTCCGTAGATCTATCAAGAAAGGAGAAAATAATGAGATTAAGTTTGTAGAATTGTAGGAAAGACTGAAATTTTGTCGAAGGACAAAGAAAGAGGGAAAATGATAAAAGTAAGGCAAAAGAAAGGTCAGAAAGACCAACAATTTGTCGAAGGGAAGAAAGTGCTCCAAGGCTGTATTTGGATTACACTCTTGATCAATCCTCAATCTAAAAAATTCTTAGTTTGAGAGAATCATTTTCTTTAAAAATCTAATTTCATCCTTAAACCAAGAAAAAATTTCTATGTCTAAATGGTTTTGACCCTAACAAATAAACTCTTTTATCTAAACTGTCCAAGTTACCATCATATGGCCACTACTCTACGTGCAAACTAAAAAACAAAAAATTAACTAAACTATTGACACATCTGAGCCTTAAGGGAATAATTTATAGTTTCTCTATTTGATTTGGCATGCTATTTTAAAACAATCAAGTATTTTTATCATGTGTCTGGCTATTTAAAAATTAAAAATCATGCATATGCCAGTGAACTTGAGATGAAAAATTGGGATGAGAAAAAACTTTAACACGGAGGTTGATATACATATAATCTCAATATGAGATTTCTTTCTCAAAACCTATTTGAATTTCTAATAATTTTTATTTTGAAAAGTAAAAATTATGAATCTAAAAGTATGTCCAAATAAACCTTTATTAATTGGATTATACCTTTACTTTAAATAGACAATCTGAAAAAATAAAGAAAAAACATTTATATGCACTAGCACCTATGACTTTTGTTTCTTAGTCTTTATTTTTTTGAAATAAATTTTTAACTGTGTAGATTAATTTTTTAGCAACTCCGATTGTTTAAGGCAACCATTGGAGTTTGCTTTGAAATTTTTTTTAACCGAACTTAATGAGACTGAGAACTGGAAGTTATGGAGGAGTACTTTGTTATTGTTTCTTTGAGTGGTCGAATGAAGTCCAAACTTGATGGGAGAATCTAATACAATCTAGAGTTTCAGAAAAGGGAATTGGTCATATGAATATGAAATATAGGGGAGGGACCACTTTCATGTAACTTATGGACCACCGGTTTACATTATTTAATTAATTTTCAGGATTTTCATAACAACTATTGCCAGATAATAAATTAAGACCCCCACCACCACCCCATAACCCCACACCTGTAAACAATGTTCTATAGAAGTTTAACGACCAGAGCTCCCCACATAACCGTGAAGGCGATTGGCGAAGCAACAGAACTGTGAACGGAAGGTGGTCGTACCCATTTTCATCAAACTCTGCAGGTTCCAGAGATGGCACGGCTGTCCGAGATCGAATGGACGACGAGTCGACGGTTGCACCTGCATGGCATGAAACAAAGTCCTGTCAAGACTTTCAATACCTGGGTTGGAGACCGGAATGAATTGCATGCTTGCTGGATTAAATGGAAGCGATGTGGGGACTTGATATGACTAATGATGATGATGATTCATAGTGGTGACACTAGCCGCCACCATCGTCGCTAACTAATACCTCGAACGGTAAGGTAGCGGAATGCTTCTGGAGCTAGAGATTAGGGTTTTCATAGTCTTAAGAAAAAAATATTTATATAACTTTGTGCATGAATATGCATAAAGAATTTATGCAACCCATGAACTATATATATTATTTACCTTTCAAAGGATAGTTTTTCTATCTAAGTTCTACTTCATTTGAGTTAGTAGATTGAGATGAAGTTCACAAATTTTCCGGTAGATCTATCAAGAAAGGGGAAAATAATAAGATTAAGTTTGTAGAATTGTAGGAAAGACTGAAATTTTGTCGAAGGACAAAGAAAGAGGGAAAATGATAAAAGTAAGGCAAAAGAAAGGTCAGAAAGACCAACAATTTGTCGAAGGGAAGAAAGTGCTCCAAGGCTGTATTTGGATTACACTCTTGATCAATCCTCAATCTAAAAAATTCTTAGTTTGAGAGAATCATTTTCATTAAAAATCTAATTTCATCCTTAAACCAAGAAAAAATTTCTATGTCTAAATGGTTTTGACCCTAACAAATAAACTCTTTTATCTAAACTGTCCAAGTTACCATCATGTGGCCACTACTCTACGTGCAAACTAAAAAACAAAAAATTAACTAAACTATTGACACATCTGAGCCTTAAGGGAATAATTTATAGTTTCCCTATTTGATTTGGCATGCTATTTTAAAACAATCAAGTATTTTTATCATGTGTCTGGCTATTTAAAAATTAAAAATCATGCATATGCCAGTGAACTTGAGATGAAAAATTGGGATGAGAAAAAACTTTAACACGGAGGTTGATATACATATAATCTCAATATGAGATTTCTTTCTCAAAACCTATTTGAATTTCTAATAATTTTTATTTTGAAAAGTAAAAATTATGAATCTAAAAGTATGTCCAAATAAACCTTTATTAATTGGATTATACCTTTACTTTAAATAGACAATCTGAAAAAATAAAGAAAAAACATTTATATGCACTAGCACCTATGACTTTTGTTTCTTAGTCTTTATTTTTTTGAAATAAATTTTTAACTGTGTAGATTAATTTTTTAGCAACTCCGATTGTTTAAGGCAACCATTGGAGTTTGCTTTGAAATTTTTTTTAACCGAACTTAATGAGACTGAGAACTGGAAGTTATGGAGGAGTACTTTGTTATTGTTTCTTTGAGTGGTCGAATGAAGTCCAAACTTGATGGGAGAATCTAATACAATCTAGAGTTTCAGAAAAGGGAATTGGTCATATGAATATGAAATATAGGGGAGGGACCACTTTCATGTAACTTATGGACCACCGGTTTACATTATTTAATTAATTTTCAGGATTTTCATAACAACTATTGCCAGATAATAAATTAAGACCCCCACCACCACCCCATAATCCCACACCTGTAAACAATGTTCTATAGAAGTTTAACGACCAGAGCTCCCCACATAACCGTGAAGGCGATTGGCGAAGCAACAGAACTGTGAACGGAAGGTGGTCGTACCCATTTTCATCAAACTCTGCAGGTTCCAGAGATGGCACGGCTGTCCGAGATCGAATGGACGACGAGTCGACGGTTGCACCTGCATGGCATGAAACAAAGTCCTGTCAAGACTTTCAATACCTGGGTTGGAGACCGGAATGAATTGCATGCTTGCTGGATTAAATGGAAGCGATGTGGGGACTTGATATGACTAATGATGATGATGATTCATAGTGGTGACACTAGCCGCCACCATCGTCGCTAACTAATACCTCGAACGGTAAGGTAGCGGAATGCTTCTGGAGCTAGAGATTAGGGTTTTCATAGTCTTAAGAAAAAAATATTTATATAACTTTGTGCATGAATATGCATAAAGAATTTATGCAACCCATGAACTATATATATTATTTACCTTTCAAAGGATAGTTTTTCTATCTAAGTTCTACTTCATTTGAGTTAGTAGATTGAGATGAAGTTCACAAATTTTCCGGTAGATCTATCAAGAAAGGGGAAAATAATAAGATTAAGTTTGTAGAATTGTAGGAAAGACTGAAATTTTGTCGAAGGACAAAGAAAGAGGGAAAATGATAAAAGTAAGGCAAAAGAAAGGTCAGAAAGACCAACAATTTGTCGAAGGGAAGAAAGTGCTCCAAGGCTGTATTTGGATTACACTCTTGATCAATCCTCAATCTAAAAAATTCTTAGTTTGAGAGAATCATTTTCTTTAAAAATCTAATTTCATCCTTAAACCAAGAAAAAATTTCTATGTCTAAATGGTTTTGACCCTAACAAATAAACTCTTTTATCTAAACTGTCCAAGTTACCATCATATGGCCACTACTCTACGTGCAAACTAAAAAACAAAAAATTAACTAAACTATTGACACATCTGAGCCTTAAGGGAATAATTTATAGTTTCTCTATTTGATTTGGCATGCTATTTTAAAACAATCAAGTATTTTTATCATGTGTCTGGCTATTTAAAAATTAAAAATCATGCATATGCCAGTGAACTTGAGATGAAAAATTGGGATGAGAAAAAACTTTAACACGGAGGTTGATATACATATAATCTCAATATGAGATTTCTTTCTCAAAACCTATTTGAATTTCTAATAATTTTTATTTTGAAAAGTAAAAATTATGAATCTAAAAGTATGTCCAAATAAACCTTTATTAATTGGATTATACCTTTACTTTAAATAGACAATCTGAAAAAATAAAGAAAAAACATTTATATGCACTAGCACCTATGACTTTTGTTTCTTAGTCTTTATTTTTTTGAAATAAATTCTTAACTGTGTAGATTAATTTTTTAGCAACTCCGATTGTTTAAGGCAACCATTGGAGTTTGCTTTGAAATTTTTTTTAACCGAACTTAATGAGACTGAGAACTGGAAGTTATGGAGGAGTACTTTGTTATTGTTTCTTTGAGTGGTCGAATGAAGTCCAAACTTGATGGGAGAATCTAATACAATCTAGAGTTTCAGAAAAGGGAATTGGTCATATGAATATGAAATATAGGGGAGGGACCACTTTCATGTAACTTATGGACCACCGGTTTACATTATTTAATTAATTTTCAGGATTTTCATAACAACTATTGCCAGATAATAAATTAAGACCCCCACCACCACCCCATAATCCCACACCTGTAAACAATGTTCTATAGAAGTTTAACGACCAGAGCTCCCCACATAACCGTGAAGGCGATTGGCGAAGCAACAGAACTGTGAACGGAAGGTGGTCGTACCCATTTTCATCAAACTCTGCAGGTTCCAGAGATGGCACGGCTGTCCGAGATCGAATGGACGACGAGTCGACGGTTGCACCTGCATGGCATGAAACAAAGTCCTGTCAAGACTTTCAATACCTGGGTTGGAGACCGGAATGAATTGCATGCTTGCTGGATTAAATGGAAGCGATGTGGGGACTTGATATGACTAATGATGATGATGATTCATAGTGGTGACACTAGCCGCCACCATCGTCGCTAACTAATACCTCGAACGGTAAGGTAGCGGAATGCTTCTGGAGCTAGAGATTAGGGTTTTCATAGTCTTAAGAAAAAAATATTTATATAACTTTGTGCATGAATATGCATAAAGAATTTATGCAACCCATGAACTATATATATTATTTACCTTTCAAAGGATAGTTTTTCTATCTAAGTTCTACTTCATTTGAGTTAGTAGATTGAGATGAAGTTCACAAATTTTCCGGTAGATCTATCAAGAAAGGGGAAAATAATAAGATTAAGTTTGTAGAATTGTAGGAAAGACTGAAATTTTGTCGAAGGATCAAGAAAGAGGGAAAATGAAAAAATTAAGGCTATAGAAATGTAAGAAAGACTAGAAATTTGTAGAAAGGAAGAAACTGAGGTACCTCAAACAAAAGGTCAAGTGCTCAGAGGCTGTATTTGGATTACACTCTTGCTCATTCCTCAATCTAAAAGATTATTAGTTTGAGAGAATTATTTTCTTTCAAAATCTCATTTCATGCTTAAAGGAAGAGAACATTTCTGGGTATAAAATTGGTTTGACTCGAACGAGCATACTCTTTTATCAAAACTTTCCAAGTCACTCTCATGCGGCCACTACTCTGTGTGAAAACTAAAAAAAAAAATTAAATTTTAACTAAACTATTAACATATCTGAGCCTTAAGGGAACAATTTATGGTTTATCTTTTTTATTTGGCATGCTTTTTTAAAAAACAATAAAATTTTGTCATATGTTGTAGCTTATTAAAAATTAAAAATCGTGCATGTGCCAGTGAACTTGAGATGAAAAATTGGGAAGAGAAAAAACTTTTTCCCCGGATGTTGATATTTGTGTGATGTACTTGAACCTATATTTGTTTAAGGCAATCATTGGAGTTTGCTTTGAAAATTTTGTAACCGAAGTTAAAAAGACTGCGAATTGGAAGTTATGGAGGAGTACTTTGTTATCATTTATTCGAGAGGTCGAATGAACTCCAAATTTGACTGGAGAATCTAATACAATCTACAGGATCAAAAAAGGGAATTGGTCATACGAATATGAAATAGGGGAGGAACCTCTTTCATGTGACTTATGGACCACCGATTTATATCATTTAATTACTTTTCAGGGATTTTCATAACATCAAACATTCATTCTATTTCCAGATAATAAAATAACACCCCACCCCTACACCCCTCTAAACAATGTTCTATAGACATCTAACGACTAGAGTTCCCCGTTGCCCGGTCCTGCGAAGGTGATTGGTGAAGCAACAGAACCGTGAACGGCATGTGGTCGTACCCATTTTCATTAAACACTACAGGTTTCGGACATGGCAGCGGCTGTCCGAGATCGAATGGCTACGAGTCAGTGGCTGCACCTATATTGAGTGAAACAAGGTCCTGTCAAGACTTTCAATACCCGGGTTGGAGACCGGAATGAATTGCATGCTTTGCTGTATTAAATGGAAGCGGTGTGGGGACTTGATGACGATGATGATGATTCATAGTGGTGAACCTAGCCGACACTGTCGTCGATGATTGATACCTCGAACGGTAAGGCAACAAAATGCTTCTGGAGCTGGAGATTAGAGTTTTCATAATTATAAGAAAAAAAATATTTATATAATGTTGTGCATGAATATGCATAAAGAATTTATGCAAACCATGAAAATTATCTCCCGAGACTCCTAACCACGTCACACCTCTTTTTGCAGCCTAGGGCTTGCGGTCTTTCATGGCTGCCGGCCAGCAGACTACTGCAGCCGCCGGCACAACCACCACCACCACCACCACCAATTGGCCATAGAAATCGTTTTCTGATCTTCTATCCCCGACACATTGCCACTCCCCAATATTTACCTATCACCTCTCGTGACAAGTTCAAGGGGGAACCGAATCTCACAATATCCGCTGATGAACATGAGGCCCTCATATCACCTTGGAGATTCGCGTTGGTTTGGTAGTTCCATAAACATGGCCCAAACATTGAATCACTGAGAAAGGCTTTTTACAAAGTCGGTTTTAAGGGTTGTTTTGGATTGGATGGATGGATCCAAGGTAGCACTGTCAAATGGACCACTAGTCCGCGGACCGGTCCGCGGTCCGCATTTTTTGGACGGATTTGGACCAAGCTATTCATGAGTCAGTTTAAATGCGGGTCATTTTAGCTCACTCCCGTTTGGACCACGGACCAAGGCGGGACCGGACCGGACCCGGACCGAGACCAACCCGCATTTAAATTAATATAATAAAAAATATAATTTTTAAAGTTTTACTTCTCATTTTTACAATATGTTTTACAATATTTTCAAAAATAAACAACAAAACTCAATTTTTAAGCTTTATATTCTTTTTTTTCAACAAATCAGATGCTAAATAGAAGCAAATTCTTGGTGATTCTGGCTAAATAGAAGCAAAATCTTCGTTTCTTATCTTCTCCTGGGCCGATTAGAGGATTTATAATGGGCTTCAACCCAAGACGGGAGAAAACCATGCAGTGGTGTGGATTATTTTAGTTATGAGAAAGGCCCATTTTTTACTCTCACGAAAATAAGGCCCATTTTTTAAATTTTATTTGGTCCGCGGACCGGCCCGTTTAACCCGTGGACCACTAGTGGACGGGTATGGACTAGGATTTTCTTGGTCCGCAAAAATTGGTCCAAATCCGCTCCGGTCCGTTTTAGGGTAATCCGCAACGGACCGGGCCGGACCGGACCGGGTTGGCCCGTTTGACAGTGCTAATCCAAGGCATGTTTTGATTCGATTCGATTTTGTGGTTTGAATATGAGGGTCTTTAAGTGGAGCTATGATTTTAACGTGAATGAAGAACCATTGGTCGTCCCGGTTTGGATTGGATTTTATGGCCTTCCAATCCATCTTTACAATAAAGAAAAATTGTTCTCTTTGGCGAAGGCAGTGGGACAATCTTTAACATTGGATGTGCCAACGACGAATACTACCCGACCCAGTGTTGCAGAGGTTTGCGTTGAATTGGATTTGTTAGGTGATTTACCAAATAGAATTCGGATCACTTATGAAAAGACAGGCAAAGGATTTTGGCAACCAATCACATATGATGAGTTACCTGAATATTGCACTAGAAGTATGACGACTGTCATGGAAATTCTCAATGTCAGAGATAGCAAAGGCCGCCCCAGGTCCCGGTGGTTATGGATAATGGAAAACAAAGCAAGCTTTGATTGTTGGTGACCTGCGAGACACGGTTCACTCCAAGAAGCCGATTACACCCTTAGAAAAGAACAAAGAGAAGGTGAAAGAAATTTGGAGGCCGATACAGAGGCAATCGGATGCTCCAGGAACATCCCAATCGGTGCCGATTGTTTTACCGAAACCGACTGACTCCACTGCCACGGAATTAATGGTGGCGGATCCAAACCCTACCACCTTGTTATCGAGCATCGCTGAAATTTTGGGGGAAAAGGAAGGAGATGCTCCAGGAACATCCCAATCGGTGCCGATTGTTTTGCTGGCACCGACTGACTCCACTGACGCGGAATTAATCGTGGAGGCTCCAAACCCTACCACCCCGTTGACGAGCACCGCTAAAATTTGGGGGGAAGGAAGGAGATATTGTAGTTGGCGATCAACCACTAGAGATGGCCGGGATTCCACTACCGAGTTCTCAAGATGATATCACGATTGGAAAATTGGCCTCCTCGCCGGTGGAGCAAAAATGATTGATAGTTTCAGATTCGAAGGGCCAAGGGCCGCAGTTACCGTGAGAAGAATTGGGTCACAATTTATAAAATTTTGCAGAGATGTTGGCGCCGGTTCTGCCGGTGGTGGCGCCTATAACTCAGGTAGCAGAGGCGGTGACAATGAGCCCAGCCATGTCGGTCCAACCACCTGCCATTGGGGAACCCAAATTAGAAGGGGAATGGGATGCGAGTTAGGTTGACCCAGTTTTGACCCAGGCAGAAAATGCAGCAACAGAGGGGACCCAGACAGAAGACGCATAAACATAGGGGATTTCGATCCCCTTGGCTGAAACAGGGGAAATCCGCCTAGGAATGCTACGAGTGGGAATGTTGTTCCCATGGCTTCACTTACACTTGATTTACCACTTCATGCGGTATCAGGTACTCGTCATCCCTTAATCCAAATGCTACGCCACGGCGTTCCCATAGGTTGGCCCAGAAGGGCAATTCTCTTACTCAATATTCTTTGACTACTCTTACTTTAATTAAATATGGTGATATATTGAATTGGCTATTATGGAATATTAGGGGTATTGCGAATGCTAGAACTATAGCTAGCATTCAGCATTAGAAATTTGAACATCATTTAAAGTTTTTATTTTACTTGAGCATATAGTTGGTTTGGATGATATTAATATGTATGCTCTTCGATTGGGGTTTGATTTTTGTTATGGCAACTGCACGAGCAAAATATGGTTGTTGTGGGATGGCTCTATTAATCTGGAGGTAGTTGGAGATTTGGAACAGTTGGTTAATGTCAAGATTAATTCATTTATTGGTCAGCCTGTTTTTTGCTCTTTCGTCTATGCTAAGTGCTCTTATGTGCAGCGACGAGATTTGTAGGATGCTTTGCGTTCTTTTCACACACAACATGCTTACCCTTGGCTCATAGGTGGATATTTCAATGTCGTTTTACGTCATGCTACCTATAAGTGAATTTGCTGAAGCAATTAATGATTGTGGCCTTTTGAAGGCACCTTTTATAGGAACCCAGTACACTTGGGAAAGAACTGGTAGCCGGCCTATGCGAAGGAGGTTAGATCGGGTTTTGTTTAATACATTATGGAATTTGATGTTCCAACACTCTCAGGTACCACATTTAGCCCGTGTTGTTTCTGATCACTGCCCGTTACATATTACTTTTCGGATTAATATGGATAGACGAACTTCGGCTTTTAGATTTCAGAATATGTGGGTAAAGCATCGGGCATTAATGGATGTAGTGAAAGCTTCTTGGATGGGGGATGTAACTGATCCTGGCATCTACGAACTCCAAAAACAAAATGAAGCGGCTGAAAACTGCTTTGATCATGTAGAACCGTGATGTTTTTGGAAACATACATAACAATCTTAAGGATGCTAAGGACCGCATGACCAGTTTGGAAGAGGATTATGAGGCAGATCCGACTGCACACAATTTGGACACCTTAAATGAGGCAAATGAGCATTATGTCACTGTTCTGGAGCACGAAGAAATCTTTTGGCGGCAAAAATCACGAATAAAATGGGCCAAAGACGGCGATGCTAACACTAGTTACTTTCATTCTTATTGCAGGAACAAACAAAAAGAAGATGCAAATTGCACATATCTTGTCGCCCAATGGTGAACTTCTCATAGACTCAGCAGCTATTGGGGCTGCAGGTGCGACATATTTTGAGGATCTTCTCAGCTGTGACTTGCATCAGCAACCAAATTATCATATCCTTGATCATATTCCACCTATTATTATTGTTGCGGCTAATCTGATGCTAGACCGATTACCATCGATTTTGGAGGTCTGGAATGCTGTTTTTGATGTATGTCCGACGAGTGCAGCAGGACCAGATGGATTTTCAAGACGATTTTACCAGGCTTGCTGGGATATTATTGGCGATGATGTAACCAGGGCGGTACACAATTTTTGGGTAGGTCTTCTTCTACAAAAAAGTCTATGGCGAGCGCACTACTGGTACTGATACCTAAAGTGGATGGCCCAATCAACTTTTCTCAATTCAGACTAATTTCGTTGTGTACGTTCTCAAGAAAAATCATTTCGAAGGTTATTTGCAATCGGCTTTTAGGTATCCTTCCATCCCTGATTAGTAGAAATCAATCTAGTTTTGTAAAGGGTCGTGCCACTACAGATAATGTTTTATTAGCTATGGAACTAGTGGAGTCATTGAATAAAAAAGTCCATGGAGGTAATGTGATTATAAAGCTTGACATGATGAAAGATTTTGACCATGTTTCGCATTCATTTTTGGTTGCAATTCTTCACAGGTTTGGATTTAGTGATCAATTTATTCATATGATACGTAATATGTTGGAGCATAACTGATTCTTTGTTCTTGTTAATGGCTGCCCTTTTGGCTTTTTCTTCTCAGGTCGAGGTGTGAGGCAAGGCAACCCAATTTCCCCTTGCTTTATATATTGGCGGCTGAGGCATTCTTTCGAGGGATTCATTTTTTTGTGGGATCTCGATCAATTGAGCCTTACTCTGCTCCTCGCTCTTCACTGTTAATTTCCCATTTGGCTTATGCAGATGACACCATTATTTTTATGAATGGCAGGAAAAGAAGTTTACAGAGGCTCATGGGGTTTTTAGGGAATATGAGACTTCATCGGGACAGAAAATAAATTCCGAGAAAACCTCCATTTATGTATCAAGCAGAACTCAGAAAAGACAGGTGGAGAAGATGGCCCAAGTGACAGGTTTTGTTCAGAGCTCTTTTCCTTTTATTTATTTGGGTTTCCTCTCTTTGTGGGAAGGCCAAGAGTTACATATTTTATGCCAATGTACGATAGATTGTTGCGAATGTGGCTGGTTGGCAACAAAAGTTACTCAATTTTGGTGGAAGATTGACACTGGTAAAACATGTGTTACTGTCTATGACCTTTTATATATATTGGCTTGTGCGAATCCGCCGATGAAGATTTTTGATGACATTGAGAGGGTCCTCTCCAACTTCTTATGGGGTCATTCAGATGGGAATAAAAGGCATTGGATGTCCTGGCGACGACTGTGTTGTGATGTTCTACAAAACGGCCTTGGACTTCATACCATGCGTGCTCTTCAAAATGCATTTTCGATGAAGCTTTGGTGTAGGTTTCGGTGCTCCGATTCTCTTTGGCGTGATTTTCTTGTAAACCGTTATTGTGGGACAGGTACACATCCTCTTTTCATTGTCCCGGCTGCTTCGAATTCCACTGTTTGGCGTCGGCTTCTTTCCATCTGTCCCTTCACTGAGCCACATATGGGGTTTTTGGTTAGAGAGGGGACGGCTTCACTTTGGCATGATGATTTTATACTGGATGGCCGTTTTGATTCTCGCCAAAACTAGGACTCGGGTGCATCCATATGTAGGTATCTTCATACCGGCGGCTGGCAGGCCAATATTCCGGGACTTCCTTCTCTTTTGCGCAATAGACTTCCCAACATTGCTCTCGGTACTGGACCAGATCAGTGGATCTGGAAAGTGGAGCAGCATGGCCGGTTCTTCCTCTCCTCTGCATTTCAATGTTTTCAGTCGACCGGTGTTACTCAAGGTACTCGAAAGATCATATGGTCCTCGTGCATCCCGACGTCTCTGCAGCTTTTCTTATGGAAATTTTTCAACAAATTTCTAGTTTATGACGATACAAGGCAGGGGTGGGGTGTTCGTTAGCCTCACATTGGTACTGTGGCCAAGGTACGGATAGCTTTAACCATAACTTTCTTGAATGTCCTATTGCTCAATTTCTTTGGATTAAGGTTTGTGGTTTGGTTGGCATTCAATGGTCTAATATTCATGTGGATTCTCCAAGATCCCTCTTGAAATATTTGTGGTGGAAGGGTTGAGGAACTTGGAATGACATATATATTATCTGTTTTGGCGCTATTTGTTGGATTTTGTGGAAAGCATGTTGCAAATTTATTTTTGATGGTCACATGTCCAATGGTAAAGGTCTTTTTTGGGAATATGAGTTCTATGTCCGACCACTTCTCATTGCTCAGGGTCTGTTGGAGCAGTACAATGTCACTTTCTCCCGGGTGTGGGCTATCCGAACTACTGTGCAGACAGTAATGTAGCTGCGGGATTATGGTACTATATCTTCACTGGTTTTGAATGTGGATGGAGCTTCTAGGGGCAATCCCGGGATCTCAGGTGCAGGAGGAGTTTTACGAACATCTCAAGGACATTTTATAGCTGCTTTCTATCGATACTTGGGGAGAACATCACCAACACTGCTGCTGAGATGGAGTCACTTTCAACATGCATACAGTTGGCGAGGGACTTGGGCAATGCAGATCTTCTTATACAGACGGACTCGAAGATGTTGTGTGACTCGATAAATCGACTAGAGCTCCCCGTTACCCGATTCTGTGAAGGAGGTTGGTGAAGCAACCGAACCGTGAACGGAAGGTGGTCGTACCCATTTTCATCAAACTCTGCAGGTTCCAGAGATGGCAGCGGCTGTCCGAAATCGAATGGGCGATGAGTCGGCGGCTGCACCGGCATAGCGTGAAACAAGGTCCTATCAAGACTTTCAATACCCGGGTTGGAGACTGGAATGAATTGCATGCTTGCTGGATTAAATGGGAACGGTGTGGGGACTTGATACGACTGAGGATGATGATGATTCGTAGTGGTGACCCTAGCCGCCACCGCCGTCGCTAACTGATACCTCGAACGGTAAACTAGCGGAATGCTTCTGGAGCTGGAGATTAGAGTTTTCATAGTTATAAGAAAAAAAAATTATATAACGTTGTGCACGAATATGCATAAAGAATTAATGCAAACGTTGGACTATATATATTATTTACCTTTTCACAGAATAGTTTTTCTATCTAATATCTACTTCATTTGAGTTATTGGACTGAGATGAAGTTCATAAATTTTCAGGTAGATCTATCAAGAAAGGGGAAAATAATAAGATTAAGTTTGTAGAATTGTAGGAAAGACTGAAATTCTGTCAAAGGATCAAGAAAGAGGGAAAATGAAAAAATTAAGCTACAGAAAGGTAAGAAAGACTAGAAATATGTGGAAGGGAAGAAAGTGAGGTACCTCAAACAAAAGGTCAAGTGCTCCGAGGCTGTATTTGGATTACACTCTTGCTCATTCCTCAATCTAAAAAATTATTAGTTTGAGAGAATTATTTTCTTTCAAAATCTCATTTCATCCTTAAACCAAGAGAACATTTCTGGGTCCAAAATTGGTTTGACCCGAACGAGCATACTCCCTTATCTAAACTGTCCAAGTCACCATCATGTGGCCACTACTCTTTGTGCAATCTAAAAATAAAAAACAATTTTTAACTAAACTATTGACACACCTGAGCCTTAAGGGAATAATTTATGGTTTCTCTTTTTGATTTGGCATGCTCTTTCAGAACAATCAAGAACTTTTGTCACCTGTTGTAGCTTATTAAATATTAAAAATCATGCATGTGCAAGGGAACTTGAGATGAAAAATTGGGATGAGAAAAAACTTTTTCCCGGATGTTGATAATTTTGTGCTGTACTTGAACCTATATTTGTTTAAGGAAATCATTGGAGTTTTCTTTGAAAATTTTATAACCGACGTTAAAAAGACTGCGAACAGGAAGTTATGGATGAGTACTTTGTTATCGTTTATTCGTGAGGTCGAATGAAGTCCAAACTTGACAGGAGAATGAAATACAATCTACTGTATCATAAAAGGGAATTGGTCTTATGAATATGAAATTGGGGAGGAACCACTTTCATGTGACTTATGGACCACCGGTTTATATTATTTAATTACTTTTCAGGGATTTTCATAACAAAAAACATTAATTCTATTGCCAGATAATAAATTAACACCCCCACACCCCTCTAAACAATGTTCTATAGACGTCTAACGACTAGAGCTCCCCGTTGCCTGGTTCTGTGAAGGCGATTGGTGAAGCAACCGAACCGTGAACGGAATGTGTTCGTACCCATTTTCATCAAACTCAGCAGGTTCCAGAGATGGCAGCGGATGTCCGAGATCGAATGGGCGACAAGTCTGCGACTGCACCTGCATTGCGTGAAACCAGGTCCTATCAAGACTTTCAATACCCGGGTTGGATACCGGAATGAATTGCATGCTTGCTGGATTAAATGTGAGCGGTGTAGGGACTTGATACGACTAGTGATGATGATGATTCGTAGTGGTGACCCTAGCCGCCACCGCCGTCGCTGACTGATACCTCGAACGGTAAGGTAGCGGAATGCTTCTGGAGCTGGAGATTAGAGTTTTCATAGTTATAAGAAAAAAATATTTATATAACACTGTGCACGAATATGCATAAAGAATTAATGCAAACTTTGGACTATATATATTATTTACCTTTTCACAGAATAGTTTTCTATCTAATATCTACTTCATTTGAGTTATTGGAATGAGATGAAGTTCATAAATTTTCAGGTAGATCTATCAAGAAAGGGGAAAATAATAAGATTAAGTTTGTAGAATTGTAGGAAAGAGCTGAAATTTCGTCAAAGGATCAAGAAAGAGGGAAAATGAAAAAAATTAAGCTACGAAAGGTAAGAAAGACTAGAAATATGTGGAAGGGAAGAAAGTGAGGTACCTCAAACAAAAGGTCAAGTGCTCAGAAAGTGTATTTGGATTACACTCTTGCTCATTCCTCAATCTAAAAAAATTATTAGTTTGAGAGAATTATTTTCTTTCAAAATCTCATTTCATCCTTAAACCAAGAGAACATTTACGGGTCCAAAATTGGTTTGACCCGAGCGAGCATACTCCCCTTATCTAAAGCTGTCCAAGTCACTATCATGTGGCCACTACTCTTTGTGCAATCTAAAAATAAAAAAACAATTTTTTAACTAAACTATTGACACACCCGAGCCTTAAGGGAATAATTTATGGTTTACTCTTTTTGATTTGGCATGCTCTTTTAGAACAATCAAGAACTTTTGTCACTGTTGTAGCTTATTAAATATTAAAAATCATGCATGTGCAAGGGAACTTGAGATGAAAAAATTGGGATGAGAAAAAAACTTTTTCCCGGATGTTGATAATTTTGTGTTGTACTTGAACCTATATTTGTTTAAGGAAATCATTGGAGTTTTCTTTGAAAATTTATAGCAGAGCGTTAAAAAAGGCTGCGAGCGAGGAAGTTATGGATGAGTACTTTGTTATCGTTTATTCGTGAGGTCGAATGAAGTCCAAACTTGACGAGGGAGAATGAAATACAATCTCTGTATCATAAAAGGGAATTGGTCTTATGAATATGAAATTGGGGAGGAACCACTTTCATGTGACTTATGGACCACCGGTTTATATTATTTAATTACTTTTCAGGGATTTTCATAACAAAAAACATTAATTCTATTGCCAGATAATAAATTAACACCCCCACACCCCTCTAAACAATGTTCTATAGACGTCTAACGACTAGAGCTCCCCGTTGCCTGGTTCTGTGAAGGCGATTGGTGAAGCAACCGAACCGTGAACGGAATGTGTTCGTACCCATTTTCATCAAACTCAGCAGGTTCCAGAGATGGCAGCGGATGTCCGAGATCGAATGGGCGACAAGTCTGCGACTGCACCTGCATTGCGTGAAACCAGGTCCTATCAAGACTTTCAATACCCGGGTTGGATACCGGAATGAATTGCATGCTTTCTGGATTAAATGTGAGCGGTGTAGGGACTTGATACAACTAGTGATGATGATGATTCGTAGTGGTGACCCTAGCCGCCACCGCCGTCGCTGACTGATACCTCGAACGGTAAGGTAGCGGAATGCTTCTGGAGCTGGAGATTAGAGTTTTCATAGTTATAAGAAAAAAATATTTATATAACACTATGCACGAATATGCATAAAGAATTAATGCAAACGTTGGACTATATATATTATTTACCTTTTCACAGAATAGTTTTTCCATCTAATATCTACTTCATTTGAGTTATTAGACTGAGATGAAGTTCATAAATTTTCAAGTAGATCTATCAAGAAAGGGGAAAATAATAAGATTAAGTTTGTAGAATTGTAGGAAAGACTGAAATTCTGTCAAAGGATCAAGAAAGAGGGAAAATGAAAAAATTAAGCTACAGAAAGGTAAGAAAGACTAGAAATATGTGGAAGGGAAGAAAGTGAGGTACCTCAAACAAAAGGTCAAGTGCTCCGAGGCTGTATTTGGATTACACTCTTGCTCATTCCTCAATCTAAAAAATTATTAGTTTGAGAGAATTATTTTCTTTCAAAATCTCATTTCATCCTTAAACCAAGAGAACATTTCTGGGTCCAAAATTGGTTTGACCCGAACGAGCATACTCCCTTATCTAAACTGTCCAAGTCACCATCATGTGGCCACTACTCTTTGTACAATCTAAAAATAAAAAAACAATTTTTAACTAAACTATTGACACACCCTGAGCCTTAAGGGAATAATTTATGGTTTCTCTTTTTGATTTGGCATGCTCTTTCAGAACAATCAAGAACTTTTGTCACCTGTTGTAGCTTATTAAATATTAAAAATCATGCATATGCAAGGGAACTTGAGATGAAAAATTGGGATGAAAAAAAACTTTTTCCCAGATGTTGATAATTTTGTGCTGTACTTGAACCTATATTTGTTTAAGGAAATCATTGGAGTTTTCTTTGAAAATTTTATAACCGACGTTAAAAAGACTGCGAACAGGAAGTTATGGATGAGTACTTTGTTATCGTTTATTCGTGAGGTCGAATGAAGTCCAAACTTGACAGGAGAATCTAATACAATCTATAGTATCATAAAAGGGAATTGGTCATATGAATATGAAATTGGGGAGGAACCACTTTCATGTGACTTATGGACCACCGGTTTATATTATTTAATTACTTTTCAGGGATTTTCATAACAAAAAACATTCATTCTATTGCCAGATAATAAATTTACACCCCACACCCCTCTAAACAATGTTCTATAGACGTCTAACGACTAGAGCTCCCCGTTGCCTGGTTCTGTGAAGGCGATTGGTGAAGCAACCGAACCGTGAACGGAATGTGGTCGTACCCATTTTCATCAAACTCTGCAGGTTCCAGAGATGGCAGCAGATGTCCGAGATCGAATGGGCGACGAGTCTGCGGCTGCACCTGCATTGAGTGAAACCAGGTCCTATCAAGACTTTCAATACTCGGGTTGGATACCGAAATGAATTGCATGCTTGCTGGATTAAATGTGAGCGGTGTAGGGACTTGATACGACTAGTGATGATGATGATGATTCGTAGTGGTGACCCTAGCTGCCGCCGCCGTCGCTGACTGATACCTTGAACGGTAAGGTAGCGGAATGCTTTTGGAGCTGGAGATTAGAGTTTTCATAGTTATAAGAAAAAAATATTTATATAACACTGTGCACGAATATGCATAAAGAATTAATGCAAACGTTGGACTATATATATTATTTACCTTTTCACAGAATAGTTTTTCTATCTAATATCTACTTCATTTGAGTTATTGGACTGAGATGAAGTTCATAAATTTTCAGGTAGATCTATCAAGAAAGGGGAAAATAATAAGATTAAGTTTGTAGAATTGTAGGAAAGACTGAAATTATGTCAAAGGATCAAGAAAGAGGAAAAATGAAAAAATTAAGCTACAGAAAGGTAAGAAAGACTAGAAATTTGTAGAAGGGAAGAAAATGAGGTACCTCAAACAAAAGGTCAAGTGCTCCGAGGTTGTATTTGGATTACACTCTTGAGAGAATTATTTTCTTTCAAAATCTCATTTCATCATTAAACCAAGAGAACATTTCTGGGTCTAAAATGGGTTTGACCCGAAAGAGCATACTCTTTTATATAAATTGTCCATGTCACCATCATGTGGCCACTACTCTATGTGCAAACTAAACATAAAAAATTATTTTTAACTAAACTAATGACACATCTGAGCCTTAAAGGAATAATTTATGGTTTATCTGTTTCATTGGGCATGCTTTTTTAAAACAATCAAGAACTTTTGTCACTTGTTGTAGCTTATTAAAATTTAAAAATCATGCATGTGCTAGTGAAAAGGGAAATGGTCATATGAATATGAAATAGGGGAGGAACCATTTTCATGTGACTTATGAACCATCGGTTTATATTATTTAATTACTTCTAAAAAAATTTCATAACAACAAACATTCATTCTATTTCCAGATAATAAATTAACACCCCACCCCTCTAAACATTGTTCAATAGACGTCTAACGACTAGAGCTCCCCGTTGCCTTGTCCAGTGAAGGAGATTGGTGAAGCACAAAACGTGAACGGCAGGTGGTCGTACCCATTTTCATCAAACTTTGCAGGTTCCAGAGTTGGCAGCAGCTGTCCGAGATCGAATGGGCGATGAGTCGGCAGCTGCACCTGCATAGCAAGAAACAATGTCATGTCAAGGCTTTCAATACCCGGGTTGGGGACCGGAATGAATTGAATGCTTGCTGGATTAAATGGAAGCGGTGAGGGGACTTGATATGAGTGATGATAATGATGATTCGTAGTGGTGACCCTTGTGACGCCCCCAATTCCACCCCTAGGTACAACTGGGGCTGAATATGGCATCTACCTACCTCTCGGCAGTTACATAAAGTAACTTTTATGTAAAAAAAAATGCTTAAAAGACTAGACCGTTCATACATTTAATATCCACATCTATAAAATGTACATCCTCAAAATATATTTAATAAAACCTGTTTAACAATATCAGTTGATAAAAAACAGCTGAACTACCAAACTACATAAGTTACATTAATTTACAGTAATCCAAAACTAACGACAAATCCAGAACCACTATAGATCAGAACATGTACTCCAGGTTCGACAAAACAAATTTCATTCGAACTTTCTAGTGCACTCCATACATGCATTTAAGATGCAGTTTGAAAGAAAACGTGTAAGCTAATGCTTAGTGAATTACTCTGTGTGTGCAACAGTGTGTATGCAGATGTTAAAAATTCTAATATACAAAATGCTCAGGCAGTTTTGTAAATCATGTAGTTTTAGTTTCTTTTATGTATACGACATAATAGTAATTGATTCAGCTAATAGAAAACCAGATGTTAAGAAATCTAGGTACAAGAAAACCAGATACCAACCGAACACCAGATACGCGCGATTTGCTACCTTATCCACCAGAAATCCAGCGGGTGAATCACAGGGTAGGATACCTACTAGACCTGTATTCACCTAGGTCTGACCATCCCGAGTTAAACCTCTTAACCCATAATTGACCAACCTCAATTAGTACTGCAGAGCCATATGCCAAAGGTCGTCAGCCCTTGCTTTCCCGACAATGGCGTAAGACATCCACAGCCTTGGGGCCCACAAGAATAGTGTGTTTTAGAGTATTTCAGAATAGCAACAATATCCGTTAATTCCATTAGTAACATCCAGCCGGCTCGGGGTTTTATTTGTAATGATAATTCTCAATATTAAATCGACACCCGGCCTGGGCTTATACAAAATGTATGCAACTTTATATAAACATGCAAGAATGATCAATGTCTGTATATGGCTATATGAAAGCAATTATAAATTCAATACAGAAATATATTTGGAACTCACAAGTTCCTAAATTCCAATTCAAACAATTTAATAAAAAGAGGAACTCACCTTACAGAATTTAAAACTCCTAACGCCTTAAGAATTATCGGGATATTCTGATCCGGTTCCAAAAATTAAAGTCTAAAACTTTGTAGATTATGTATAAAGTGGACTATTTGATTTTGGAATGAGATTGATTGGAGAATTGAGAGAGAAAAAGATGAAGGAGGAAGAAAAATCCGAGAGAGAGTGAAGGCAGAAGAAAGTTACAGAAAATAAAAAATTTGGAGAAGAAAAAACGGGTTGTACTTCGATGGAAGCAGGAGGTGGAGAGAAACACCCCAAAATTTTTACAAGTGTTCATATGACTCACCCCAAATAGTACTATTTACTATTTCTATCCCTCAACTATTAAAATTTACAAAACAAGTCCTCATATATTTATTTTATTTATTTATTTCTACTAATATTATTATTATTATAAAAAGCTTAAATGCGGGTCTCACAATTATCCTCCCCTAAAAGAAATTTCGTCCTCGAAATTAATTGTTAATACCTTGTTGTAATTCAGGGTACTTTTGTTAGATGTACTCTTCAGTTTCCCAAGTAGCTTCTTCAATTCCATGGTGCTTCCATAGGACTTTAACCATCGGTATCCTTTTATTTCTCAACTCCTTTACACTCCGTTCTAAAATCTTTATCGGATTCTCTTCATAAGTCAAGTTCGGGCGTAAGTGTAAAGATTCCTCATTAAGAACATGATCAGGTGCTGGATGATATTTCTTGAGTTGAGAAACATGGAACACGTCGTGCAATCCACCAAGTTCCACTGGTATGCCACCTTTCCAACTTTCCGAATTATCTTAAAGGGTCCAATAAATCTTGGACTGAGTTTTCCCCGTCGATTATGTTTAAACTTTCCCCTATGAGGTGTTAACTTTAAAAATACGGCATCGCCCTCCTCAAATTCAAGATCCCGTCGGCGATTATCAGCATAACTTTTCTGACGACTTTGTGCTGCAAGTAACCGTTCTCGAATAAGCTTAACCTTACCATTAATTTCCTCCATATCAGGCAAAATATGTTCTTCTTTCATGGTTTGTCGTTCACCCACTTCTCCCCAGTACAACGGTGTCCTGCATTTTCGTCCATATAATGCCTCATATGGTGGCATTCCGATTGAAGACTGATAACTATTATTATATGCAAATTCCACAAATGCCACATTATCCACCCATTTATTTCCAAATTCCAATACACAAGCTCGCAACATATCTTCTAATATCTGAATGGTTCGTTCTGATTGCCCATCAGTCTGTGGATGAGCTACAGTACTAAAACTCAACGAAGTACCAAGAGCCTATTGAAAATTGGGCCAAAACCGTGATGTGAATCTAGCATCTCTATCCGAAACAATGGTCAAAGGTACACCATGTAATCGCACAATATCCTCGATATAAAGTTGAGCCAATTTATCTAATGAGTAAGTCATGCTCACCGGAATGAAATGTGCTGACTTAGTTAATCTGTCAACGACAACCCAAATTGCATCCTTATTACCTTTAGATTGAGGTAGTCCACACACAAAGTCCATAGTCACACATTCCCATTTCCATTCTGGAATCGGTAATGGCTGCAGTAATCCACCTGGTTTCTAATGTTCAGCTTTTACTCGTTGACATGTGAGACATTTGGATACATACTGAGCGATATCTCTCTTCATTCCATTCCACCAGTAAGTTTTCTTAAGGTCTTGATACATTTTGTTTCCTCCAGGATGGATAGTATATCGACTTCGATGTGCCTCGTCCAGAATAATTTTTCTCAATTTCTCATCATCAGGAATGCATATTCGGTCTCGAAAACATATTATTCCATCACTTTCTCGCAAGTAGAATCCATGCATCCCTTCGTTTAATATCTTTTCTTTGAATTGCTGAAATTGTTTTTCGATCATTTGGGCTTCTCTTATATATTCCTGCAGATCAGATGTAACCGTAACATTCGTAACCATAAGCCTTCCTTCTTTTACTATTACATCTGCTCCAACCAACTCCTCTGCTGGCTTTACCTCCAAATTTCTCAATTCAGCCATTCGTACATTTCGACTCAATGCATCAGCAACCACATTTGCCTTACCTGGATGATAATTTATAGGGCACTTATATTCTTCAAGAAATTCCATCCATTTCCTTTGTCGCATATTAAGATCTTTCTGAGTAAACAAATATTTCAAACTCTTGTGGTCGGTGAAAATTTCAAATGTAGCACCATACAGATAGTGTCTCCATTTCTTTAAAGCAAACACAATGGCAGCCAGTTCAAGATCATGGGTAGGGTAATTCTGCCCATGTGTTTTTAATTTCCTCGAAACATAAGCTACTACTCTCCTGTCTTGCATCAAAACACCACCTAAACCTTCTTTAGAAGCGTCTGTGTAGATCTGATAACTTTGTTCGGGGTGTGGAAGTATCAGAATAGGTTCTGAAGTCAATCTTCACTTAAGTTCCTGGAAACTTTGCTCGCACTTATCATTCCACTAAAAATCCACTCTCTTTTGGGTCAATCGAGTCAAAGGTCCGGCAATCTTAGAAAAATCTTGTATGAATCGCCGATAATACCCTGCCATTCCAAGAAAACTTCTTATCTCGGTTGGATTCTGCGGCCTTTTCCAATGAGTCACCGCCTCAACTTTAGAAGGATCAACTGATAATCCACCCTTTGAAATTACATGTCCTAAAAATGATACCTTCTCCAACCAAAACTCACACTTACTAAACTTAACATCTAATTTATGTTCTCGCAGAGTTTGCAATACTTTCCTCAAGTGGTCTTTATGAGCTTCAGAAGTCGGCGAGTATACTAGGATATCGTCGATAAAAATGACCACAAATTGATCCAAGTACGGTCTAAATATGCGATGCATAAGATCCATGAAAGTAGCAGGTGCATTTGTTAACCCAAAAGGCATTACTAAAAATTCAAAATGACCATACCGTGTGTTGAATGCCGTCTTGGGTACATCCTCCGCTCTAATTTTCACCTGATTGTATCCTTGCCTCAAATCCAATTTAGAATAGCATCCAGCTCCTCGTAACTGATCAAATAATTCATCAATAAGGGGAAGGGGATACTTATTCTTGACTGCCACATTATTCAGCCCGCGGTAATCGATGCACAGTCGCAAGGTTCCATCTTTCTTTTTAACAAACAATACCGGAGCTCCCCAAAGGGATGTGCTCGGTCGGATAAATCCTTGCTCCAATAGTGTTTGCAACTGCTCTTTTAATTCTTTGAGCTCAGTTGGTGCCATTCGATAGGGAGATTTGGATATAGGTTCTGTTCCTGGTATTAAATCAATTGAGAACTCCACTTCCCTATCTAAAAGTAAAGATGTTAATTCTTCCGGAAATACATTTGGAAATTCTTGCACCACAGGAACTTTTCCAAGCTCAATCTACTCTTCAGGTTTATTTATCAAATGTGCCCATATTCCTTGACAACCTTTTCGTAACATCTTGGTTGCCTTTGCCCCTGATATCAGAAAATTTACATCTTTTGCTCTACTTCCCCGGAACTCCAAGATTGGCTCACCAGGCTTACAAAATTTCACGGTTTTACCACGACAATCCAATTGAGCATAATGCTTAGCTAACCAATCCATTCCTAATATAACATCCTATCCTTTAAAAGGAAAAGTGATAAGATCTCCCTCTAAGGTAGTTTTCCCAACAATAATATCACAACTAACGTATACCATTTCTGCAATCTCACTATTACCCATAGGAGAACTAACCAACAATTTATAGGGAAGCTTAACAGGTATGCAATTTAAATATTGAATAAAATGAGGTGCAACAAATGAGTGCGAAGAGCCAGGATCTATTAATACTCGTGCCACTTGTGAAAATATAGTTAGCGTACCTTCTACTACGTTTGCATCGTCTATCATCTTTTCTCCATCCAAGGCAAACACGCGTGCCTTCACTTGTGGTCTTCCCGCCTTCTTTTCGGGTACTGCTCGGGCTCCAACAGGTCCTGTATTAACATTTTCGGAGTTTGGATTATTTTGGAAACGATTCCTTGGGTTTGGGCATTGGATAGTGTTATGCCCAGAACTTCCACATATTAGGCATAAATTCAACCTTCTGCGACATGTATCGTATTTGTGCCCCTCTTTTCCACAATCATTACAAGATTGACTATTCGACCGTTGTGGTAACGGAGCATATTTACCTCTCTTTTGTCCTCCAACTTGGTTTGAAGATGGGCAATTATTTCCCCGTTTCGGATATCGGCTAGTTGTTGCTTGAAATTGTCATTGTGTAGATATCACCTTATCACTTATCTCAGTTCGTGTAGCTTACTCAACAGTTGCTCCAAAATTCATAGGGGGTAGTGGCGCCAAAGCTCTTTGTAGTTTAGGTCGGAGTCCTTTAGTGAATTGTCGAGTCTTAGTCTCGTCCATGTTGATAAGACGCAGACAATACTTTGATAACCGATTAAACTTAGCGGCATATTGATTCACCGTCATCATTCCTTGACGAAGGTTTTGGAATTCATCTTCGCGTTGCTCTCTAATGCATCTTGGTATGAATTCCTTCTTAAATTCTTCTTGAAAATCAAACTAGCTCCAGACTTTATTATCACGTTCCTGAGCTTCCTGCATTCTTAACCACCAGTCTTTTGCAGCTCCCCGGAGGCGAAAAACTGCAAATGTTACTTTTCGTTCATCAGTATATCGCAAAGTCTGATAGATATCTTCCAGGTATTCAAGGAAAAGTTCAGCCTTAACTTCCTGTTCAGCTTCACCATAAAACTCAGGAGGTCGAAAGTTTAAGAAGCGTTCTAACGCCTCGTCTTCCTCTTGTACCCTTGTTCTATCTGTTTGACGATGTTCCGAAGTCATTTCAAGTAAATCAATCAATCTATTTATAGCTCTAGCCATCATGTTTTCGTCACCCTGAGGAGGAACAGATTCATGCATTGTTTCTTGTGACTGTGGTTCTTCAGGGTTATTTGTACGAGACCCTGCTTCACTAGCTGGCTTACGGGGACGACCCCTCCTAGTTTTAGGTGCCATCTACACATTTCAAGAAAATTATAAATTACAGCATATGTCATGTTACTCCCAAAATTAAATAAAGAATAAATGTATCATGTCGACAGTCCATATTATCAATAACAACTAGAACAGTTCATATTATCAATAGCAACTAGAACAGTTAACAAGAGAAATATGTTTATAATACAATCCACGCTAATTTACATTTATGTACATGAATTACATATTGTTTACAAAGCAAGAAAATAACTAAATAAAACACTTATCAACAATAAACACTATATACATACTCTAGGATCATCTTATACACACATTCCTCCTTTACTCGAACCATAACCTAACACACTAACCGTTCGAATATTCACAAACAGTCTGATACATTTATACTAAGGGGCAGGTCCAGCAGATCTTGAAGAGGAGTCAGCCCACCTTCGAGCACTCCTCTTTAACTCATCCATTTTCGCCATAGCCTCTACACAAAGAAATTCCATTTCCATGTCCCAAGCCCGATGCCAATATGCATCATGGCGTGCGTTTTGGTCTCTATTTTCTAGAGCATTTTTCAGCTCCGCTACTTCTCTCTTACTGGCGTCCAACTTCTCTACCAACTCCTCATTATAGTAATGATAATATGGATTATCAAGTTCGAGATGTTCTTTAGCATCTTGAAATCGATCTATCCAAAAGTTGGTGCGATCACAATTTCCACTTTGAACGAGAATAGGGGCTCTAACGGGGCTGGGAGTGGGAGATTTTGGATCTTCCAACTCCACATACTCGTTATCTGTAGTAGTTGCAACGGCCGGAAGTGCCAAAATGACTGGTTTTGGACTAGCCTCTTTGGGAGGTGATAATGGTGGGTTTCTATCAGAAGATGACTCTATGAGTTCATTATTATTCACGGACCTCCTTCGCCGAGGAAGAACTGATGAACTTTTGGATACAATCTCTTTTCCCTTTTTACTCGTCATCCAACAACATAACAAATCAACTCGTTAGTTATATATGAACAAAAGAATACGATAAATAATAGTTATTCATAAAAGTCACCAAACATTCCACATATTTCCAATTCTTAACTCTCAGCGAAGAATAATATCATCGGTTCTTAAACTTAGGCTCTGATACCACCTGTGACGCCCCCAATTCCACCCCTAGGTACAACTGGGGCTGAATATGGCATCTACCTACCTCTCGGCAGTTACATAAAGTAACTTTTCTGTAAAAAAAATGCTTAAAAAACTAGACCGTTCATACATATAATATCCACATCTATAAACTGTACATCCTCAAAATATATTTAACAAAACCTGTTTAACAATATCAGTTGATAAAAAATAGCTGAACTACCAAACTACATAAGTTACATTAATTTACAGTAATCCAAAACTAACGGCAAATCCAGAACCACTATAGATCAGAACATGTACTCTAGGTTCGACAAAACAAATTTCATTCGAACTTTCTAGTGCACTCCATACCTGCATTTAAGATGTAGTTTGAAAGAAAACCTGTAAGCTAATTCTTAGTGAATTCCTCTGTGTGTGCAACAGTGTGTATGCAAATGTTAAAAATTCTAATATACAAAATGCTCAGGCAGTTTTGTAAATCATGTAGTTTAGTTTCTTTTATGTATACGACATAATAGTAGTTAATTCAGCTAATAGAAAACCAGATGTTAAGAAATCCAGGTACAAGAAAACCAGATACCAACCGAACACCAGATATGCGCGATTTGCTACCTTATCCACCAGAAATCCAACGGGTGAATCACAGGGTAGGATACCTACTAGACCTGTATTCACCTGGGTCTGACCATCCCGAGTTAAACCTCCTAACCCATAATTGGCCAACCTCAATTAGTACTGCAGAGCCATACGCCAAAGGTCGTCAGCCCTTGCTTTCCCGACAATGGCGTAAGACATCCACAGCCTTGGGGCCCACAAGAATAGTGTGTTTTAGAGTATTTCAGAATAGCAACAATATCCGTTAATTCCATTAGTAACATCCGGCCGGCTCGGGGTTTTATTTGTAATGATAATTCTCAATATTAAATCGACACCCGGCCTGGGCCTATACAAAATGTATGCAACTTTATATAAACATGCAAGAATGATCAATGTCTGTATATGGCTATACGAAAGCAATTATAAATTCAATACAGAAATATATTTGGAACTCACAGGTTCCTAAATTCCAATTCAAACAATTTAATAAAAAAAGGAACTCACCTTACAGAAAAATTTGGAGAAGAAGAAACGGGTTGTACTTCGATGGAAGCAGGAGGTGGAGAGAAACACCCCAAAATTTTTACAAGTGTTCATATGACTCACCCCAAATAGTACAATTTACTATTTCTATCCCTCTACTATTAAAATTTACAATACATATATTTATTTTATTTATTTCTTTCTACTAATATTATTATTATTATAAAAGCTTAAATACAGGTCTCACAACCCTAGCCGCCACCGCCGTCGCTGACTGATACCCCGAACAGTAAGGTAGATGAATTCTTCTGGAGATGGAGATTAGAGTTTTCATAGTTATAAGAAAAATATATTTAAACCTAGAGTGGATACATTGAAAAGGTACTTAAATGGTTCAGTTTGCAAGACTCCAAGAGGGGATTCTTTCCCATGTCATACGACATTAAACTCAGCAGAACTCAAGGACGTCCCACAAAGAAAGACCAAGAGCGCATGAGTAAGGTCTCATATGCTTCAATCATTGGGTCTATTAAGTATGACATGATATGCACTTGCCTGGATGTCTCATTCGCATTAAGTATGACTAGCAGATATCAATCTGACCCTGGAAAGTCACATTGGACTGCAGTCAAGAGCATTCTTAAGCACTTGAGAAAGACTAAAAATATGTTCTTAGTTTAGGGAGGTTAGGAACGAAGTTTGTGTTAGTAGTGCCCTAGGACCATTAGCACATGTTGTGCGCTTTATTATCTTTTGAGCATGTAATTGAATAGTTAATTTTGCTTTTGATTATCAAATGTGTGATTTGATAGCAAAACTCATTAGCCTATGTAATTACTATTCTAGAAGTCCCTAGTTTTATGTAATGCTTAATTACTATGAAATAAAACTAGTATGATTGTTGATTGATGATCTTGTTTTACTGATCATTGTAATGAATACAAATCACATCATAGATGCAATATATAGGGATACATTGTATTGGACGTGATCCGTCAGAGAAGTAATACTTCATGGTCTTAAGTCATAAGTATTACTTCCTCAATGCTATTTTAGAATACTTAGACCTTATGTCTTCATTGATTCTAGTATGAATGGAGCCACGTTTTGACTCAGTCGGACGTTACTTGTAACAGAGTAATCAATACGACTGATGATCGGATGTAGTGTCCTATCATAGCTTGAATGTGAGAGACATTGTAAGGAATTTGTCCCTCTCTATTATTAGAGAGAGAGATATCCATGGGCCCCTCGATAGGGAAAGACTGTTTAAATGCATGGTCGTGCTCAAATGTATTTGATAAAGTGGTTATCAAATGCTATTTGTCGAAACAGTCTACCTAGAGATCGAGCATAAATATAATTAAGCTTAATAAGGGTGACGACTACCATGCCTTATGCTTAATTAGGATATCGCGAGACAAAGGGATTAAATAGTGGATTGATATTAGGTTCCGTTGTATATTCATTCACTTTGGGTAGTCACAATGTACTGCTAGGGACCGCTTGTGATTTATGAACTCACACTACTACTAAGTGTGTTTTCATTGCCATTGTGATATGAACCTACGGGTCACACGCATGGACGAGCTAACGAGCTTCATGTCCAGATTCAATGAATCTAGAATGTGTCTAGGTTCATTGTATATGACATTCACTTTTCTGAGAATAATAAAGTGTTATTATTCGAATTAGAGATAAGGGGCATTTTCGGTAAATCTGGGATTACGTGGGAGTCATTATCCGATAAAGACTCCCACTACCAGCAGAAGTCTAGTGCACGTGGGAGTTATAGACTCCCACTGCGAAAAGAGGTTGATAGGACGTGGGAGTTCAGACTCCCACTGCTGAGAGAAGTGGAGGACGTGAGAGTTGGTTATGGGAACAAACTCTCACACCCTATATAATTAACTCTCAGCCAAAACCCTAGGCTAACCTTTACTTCAGCTGCAATTAAACAAGTCACCCGAAATAAGATTTCGGTTTTCTCTGCCTCTCCCTTTTCTCTCTAATTCCCGAATCTCAGAAAAACGAAGCGCTAGCAATCGCTGCTCGTTTCGTCGCGTGGATACCGGTAGAGGGACATTCCGCAAAGGGAATTTCGTTGGTGGCAGATTAGCATCCAAGAAACGTCATCCTCCATTCAAGAAGTAGCTTCTTGAATCCAAGAAACGTAAGTTTTTCACTATTTTTCGAATTGTTTCATATGAGCGGATCCTTCAGTGGAGGATCCATGGGTGTTTGGAGCGAGTTTCCGCCCATGAATCCCTTCAGTTTGGTTGTAAATGGTTACACAGACACAAGCTTCCAAACTGACGTAGATGACTTTAGATCGTTATCTGGTTTTGTGTTTTGTTTGAGTGGAGGTACTGTGAGCTGGAAGAGCTCAAAGCAAGAAACCGTGGCCGACTCTACAACAGAATCTAAGTATGTGGCTGCCTCTAATGGAGCTAAAGAAGTTGTTTGGATCAGGTTTCATTCCTGTCATTGTGAACCCAATGGACATTTATTCTGATAATACTGGTGCCATTTCCCAAGCTAAGGACTCACCAACGATCAAAACACATTCTCAGGTGTTTCAATTTGATTAGAGAGATCATTGATAGATGAGACGTTAAAATTTGTAAAGTTAAAACAAACGACAACATCGTAGATACATTGACCAAGCCACTCCCGCAACCTAAACATGAGATTCATACTTGGCCAATAGGATTGAGGATTATGTATGATTGGACCTAGGGCAAGTAGGAGATTGTTAGTAGTGCCCAAGGACATTGAGCATATGTTGTACGTTTTTATATTGACCATGTGATTCGAATAGTTAATTTTGCTTTTGAACATCAAATATGTGATTTGATAGTAAACTCATTAGCTTATATAATTACTATTCTGTTTGTCCCTAGTTTTATGTAATGTTATATACATGAAATAAAACTAGTATGGTGTTTGATTGATGATCATTTTACTGATCATGTGTAATGGATACAAATCATATCATAGATACATATTGGGGATATATTGTATTGGACGTGATCAGAAAGAGAAGTAATACTTCATGGTTCTTTTAGTCATAAGTAATATTTCTTCAATACTATTTAGGATCCTTAGACCTTATGTCTCCATCATTTCCAACATGAATGGAGCTACGTTTTGCCTAACTCGAACGTTACTTTTAATCGAGTAATTAATATGACTGATGATCGGATGTAGTATCCCATCATGGCTTGAATTGTGAGAACCATTGTAAGGGATTTGTCCCTCTCTTATTGGAGAGACGTAAAGTGGTTATTAAATATTATTTGTTAGAATAGTCTACCTGGAGATCGAGCACAAATATAATTAAGCTTTATAAATGTGACTACTATCATGTCTTATGCTTAATTTGGATATCGCGAGACAAAGGGATACAAATAGTGGATTGAGATTAGGTAATTGTTCCATCGATCATTCATTCACTTAAGGTAGTCACAATGTCCAGTTAAGGATCGCTTGTGATTTATGAACACATACTACTACTAAGTATGTTTTCATTGCCATTGTAATATGAACCTACATGGTTACATGCATAGACGAGTTAACGACCTTTATGTCCAGATTCAATGAATCTATAATGTGTCTAGTTCATTTTATTTGACATTTATTTTTCAGAGAATAATAAAATGTTATTATTAGATATAGAGACTAAGGATGGGCAATTTCGGTATTTGGATCTTGCTGAGATTACGTGGAAGTTATAATGTGATAAAAACTCCCACTACCAGAAGAGGTTGGGATTACGTGGTAGATGGTTTTCGGAACAAACTCTCCCGCCCTATAAAATCTTCTTTTGTGCGAAAACCCTAGGGATAATTCTTTGAGGCGCAAAACAAAAGGAACCCGAAATAAAATATGCAATCCCTTTCTCTCTAGAATTTCTCTAACTCAGAAAAATATATAGCTAGCAATTCCGCAAGGGAAGGCTTTTGGTGTTTATCGCAGCATCTGAAATCAGAATCCAACAGAAAAATTGTAAGTCTTTTTCGGTTCTTTTCGATGCCCATAGTAGGAGCGGATCCATCCAGTGACAATTCATGTTTCTTAGAACGAGGTTTTGCCCATGAATCCCTTCAGATTTCTCCTTTCGGATACACCATTACATTGAGGAGTTGCCGGAGGAGAAAGTTGTGAAACAATTCCACAACTCTTTAGATAGTCACAAAATTCTTGACTTAAGTATTCCCCACCTCAATCGGATCAAATCATCTTAATACTTTTGCCAAGCTGGTGTTCTACTTCATTTTTATACTATTTGAACTTTTCAAATGCTTCAGACTTGTATTTCATAAGGCATAGATATCCAAAATGACTGAAATCATCAGTAAAAGTAATGAAATATAGATAACCGCCTCTTGCATGGAAATTGAATGGACCACATACATTACTACGTATTAGTTTTAACAAATTCTTTGATCGTTCTCCAATTCTAGTCAAAGGAGAAACAGTCATCTCACCCATTAAACAATTCCACAACTCTTTAGATAGCCACAAAATTCTTGACATAAGTATTCCCTACCTCGATCGAATCAAAGCATCGTAATACTTTTGCCAAGCTAGTGTTCTACTTCATTCTGATACTCTTTGAACTTTTCAAAGTCTTCGGACTTGTACTTCATAAGGAGTACGTATCCAAAACGGCTGAAATCGTCAGTAAAAGGAATGAAATATAGATAACCACCTCTTGCGTGGAAATTTAATGGACCGCATACATCACTATGTATTAGTTCCAACAAATGCTTTACTCGTTCTCCAGATCTAGTCAAAGGAGAAGCAGTCATCTTACCCATTAAACAAGGTTCGCATGTATGATATGATTCAAAATCAAATGATTGCAACAATCCATCTTTATGGAGTTTGGAAACGCGGTTTTCATTTATATGGCATAATCTACAATGCCAGAGGTATGTAGGATTAGATTCTTTATTCTTTATTCTTTATCCTCTTTGTATTTATGTTATAAACCGGTGACTCTAGGTCTAGCAAGTATAAGCCATTCACTAATGTAAAACTACAATAAAATACATCATTTAACGATAACAAGATTCGTTGGTTTTTAATATGAATATAAAAACCCATCATCTGCAAACAAGAGATCGAAATAATATTCTTAGTTAATGTAGGTACATAAGGACAACTGTCTAAATCTAGAAAATATCTAGGAGGAATACTAAGACTATACGTTCTTACAGCTAATGCAGCAACTCTTGCTCCATTGCCAACGCGTAGGTCCACATTGCCTTTTGCAAGCCCTATACTCTTTTGTAGTCCCTGCACATTCGTGCAAATGTGAGAACCACATCCGGTATCTAATACCCATGAGGAAGTAGTAGTAGACAATTTTATCTCAATAACATAAATACCTGAGTCAGAAGCAACATTATTTCCCTTTCCAAGCTTTTTACTGGCCAGAAAACTAGGACAGTTTCTCTTCCAGTGTCCTTTCTGTCAAAAATGGAAACAATTTCCATCCTAAGCCACAATGTCCTTGGGCTTCAGTGCTTTCTCGGAATGTTTAGGTTTGCCCTTAGGTTTTCCTTTAGGCTTACCAAAACACTTGTCCCCTGTTGTTGTTGACCATGAAAATGGCTTTGGACTTGGCTATTTCCTCCTCGGCAGTCCTCAACAGGTTCGAAATTTCTGGGAGAGGTTTGTCTATCTCATTCATGTTGTAGTTTAATACAACCTGACCGAATGATTCAGGCAACGATTGCAGAATCAAGTCAGTGGATAGCTCCTGACTAAGAGGAAATCTCAGACTTTCGAGCCTCTCAATATAGCCCATCATTTTCAGAACGTGAGTTCCGACTGGTGTTCCCTCTGCCATTTTACACCGAAATAGAGATTTCGACACATCAAACCTCTCTTGACGGGCTTGACCCTCAAAGAGTTTCCTTAGATGATTAATCTTATCGAAAGCTCCCATTTCCCTATGTTGCTTCTGAAGGTTAGAGGTCATGGTCACTAATATAAGACAATACCCACCTAATCCGTCATCTAAGTGCTTACTATAAGCTTTTCTTACAGCAGTCAGAGCCCCCGCTGCTGATGGATCGGGAATTTATTCCTCAAGAACATAAAACTTTTTCTCGTGCTTTAAAACGATTCTCAAGTTCCTGTACCAATCGAGGAAATTTCCTCTTTCAAGTTTGTCCTTCTCAATGATAGATCTCAATGATAAAGATTTTGATGCAATGATTGTGGTTTCCATTATATCTATAGAGAAGAATTTGCAAAATTTTAGTTGTCAAATTTTAAAATAATTAATAGGACTTTAATTAATTATTCTCCCAACTATTTTCTTCAAATGAATAACCCTCAAGGACTCATTCGAAAAGTTCAAAACTTTCTAGTTGGACCGAGATCCATATTTCATCATTCTCAAGGCTGCTTTGGCTACTATCTCAAGAAGACGCTTTATGTGAGCAACACTTGCTAATCACATCAATTATGTGATTCTTGGTTGGTTAAGTAGGTAACGATTACCCTCAGTACATAAACGCACATCTTAACCATTTTGCTTCCGAATTCTCAACCATTAAGGTAATCCGGTTAAGTATGACCCAAGGTTGACCAGCGGATATCACTAGCCTATCATTCGCTCCTCACCAGGATAAACATGCGCTTATTCCAATCAGATGTTCACACTAGTGTTGAACAACAATCCTTGTGGTTTCCTCCATCTGATGGACGCCTTCCTTCATCACTTGTTGCATATGTAAAAACATAAAATCCTATTCTATACTTTTACATAATTGAAAGAATTCTCGAGATTAAAATTACAAAAAAAATTGATAAGATAAGGCACGACACGCAGGCGTTTTCCAATAAAAACACTAGTGAAAGGCTATTACTATGCACCATGCACAAACAAACACGACAATCGTGCTAAGAGCACTAATACACACTGCCTGCCTCTTTTCGGTCGACCCAGGACATACTCCCGGTCGAAATGCGATAAGGCATTAACCAAAACAGTGTAAACATAGGCCACCTCGATAGACTCAAAACATTTTGATCGATCGATCTGAAAAAAGACTAGCCTCGTTTGACTGTAATTGCTCTAGGCAGTAGCAAAATCCCATTTTCCAACACATGTTCGGTCTACCGCAAACCTCTTCAGGTCGACCGAACTTTTGTCAAATAATAGAAAACCGCCAAAAGCACGAATTTACAATTCGATCTGGGATTCGTTTAACACTTAAACGACTTCCCAAAGGCTGTACAAAAAGGTAAATACATCTTATGACATGCATTATCAGACTACAAAATTAGGATAACTTATAATCAAAGTTATTAGGCTCTCGTGATCGGCTCTAATACCACTTGAAAGGAAAAATTCGTAATCCCCAAAATGTAGGAATAAAATATTACGTTCCTTTAAAAGATCAATTCACGAGAAAGAATTAAAACCTTGTGATTAAATTTATACCATTATCAATCTAATGGATATCGTTCGGGTTTCGCTACTTAGAACCACAAACAGCAGCCTTCAGACTCCTGCCTCTACCAGTATCCACACACCAACCTCTGAACTTGTTACACCGCGTCTCAGATGCTAGTCCAAAGATTTCCGAAGTTTGGAAACTCTTTTCCCGAATCCACAAAGTATAGGAAACTTAGGAAAATGGAAATCAAAGAGATAAGAAAATCATATTTTCTTCTCTTTTGATTGTTCTTGCGAGAGTGTATAAGTCATGAAGAAATTCTCTGCTTTTGCCTGTATTATTTACTGGAATTTTTATAAAATCTAGAGAGAATAATCAATCAAGAGAGTAATAAGAATGAAAAACAATTCTTCATCAAATGTGGTGTAAGTGGAATTACCCACTCTCCCACTACAAGCACTCACACAGTCCCTCACACATGTAGATGTGACGATTTTGACTTGCTCCAACTGGTCAAGTCGACTGGAGAAATGGTTCTCGGTCAACTGGAGTGACAAACCGGTTCGGTCGAACCGAGACAGCTCTCGGTAGACCGGATCCGGTCCAACCAGATCCGATTTTGCCCAATCTAATTGAGTACCTATATCAAATGTAAACTCCAACACTTATAGAGGGATCGATCCAATATCATGATATTCAATCACTGCAAAAAAATATACTTTTCAGGAAAAACTTTTAGTGAAATGCCCAATTTCATCACGAAAAGCTACCATGTTATAACAAAATCTTACTTTGTCAGGAGAAGTGAAACCATCTCTTGATAGGCATCAGACTTCGTTAAGAAAAACAATGAGCCTCGTCAGGAAAGCCTAATACGGGCAATGTCAAAACATGAAATCCACTTCCCTCATTCAGGCTTTAGCTCTCCCTTCCTTTATTGAGTAAAATGATTTTCTATTCCTCTCACCTTTTTCACACTTGCCCCATACTCCTCTCTATGTCCTCTTTTTTCTCACTTTTCTAACCCTACAATGAATCAGATTTTGCAGACTACCCAACACCGATCTAAGGTTAATTTGTCCCCCAATGTTCTATTCCCACTATTTTATTCACAAGATTTATGTTCCTGTTGTTTACAATCGGATCTTTGATAGTATAGGGATCGGTTACAAAAATATTGAGGTGATTGTGCACTTTTCTGGAAAGAACATGATCAAAGAGAAGATTGCCCAGTTTGTAAAGAGCCATGATAGAAATTTAATGATGGGAAGATGAACCTTTTGTGTTACTTAATCAAGTTCAGTAAGTATTTAACATTGCTGATATGAAACTTGGAGAAAATCGGAGTATTGTGCAACATGCTTAGCATAGGAATTTGTGGAATTATCAGGAATTAGATAGTAACAATGAAGTGTTGGCTGATAATGAAGATGAGGTTTTATTATCAGGTGATTCATTTTGATAAGGGGCCATCCAAGGGCTGCCCTATTCAAAGGACCCACTATTTAACCTTTAAGGACCTATGACAAGATCAAAGACAACGATAGCTTTAGACAAGGTTCCAACATTTATCCGAGACATCCAAACTAAAGAGGATGCTAAACTTCACCTCGAAGAAGATATTCAAGTCAACCTCTTAAGTTTAACAAGTGTTCAATTCGGCCCAAACTAGCAAAGTGGCTAAGAATGCATTTTAGTCATTTTGTACATTAAAGTCTATTCTAGACTTTAATTATTTCCAGCTCTATTATTTACTATTTTTAGCCATGTTGGCGAATAGAAGTAGTGGTTTGCCAGATAATAGGACATGTCCATTATCTTAGATAGTGTTTTACTTGATAGCAAGTTTGTTATTGAAGAGTTTTAATTCTTCAAGGACTCTTCCTTTTGGTTCAATTGAGCCGAAATCCTACTCTATTTAAGAGGTATTTCGGCCACCATTGTAAGATACGTTAGATACATGAAATTTTGGCATGGTTATTCCTTAGCTACTTGTCAACTGAACTTCTTAATAGAATTCATTCATCTTTGAATTACTGTAACAACAAGTTAGTTTCACTTGTTGTGGTGTTTTAACCTCCACCGATTCTTAGCCTTCTTTAGAGTTGCGTTGATAATATTCCCTTTGAAACTAGTTCAAGAATAGAGAAAAAATATCCATTTTAAAACTTAAGTGTCGAATCTTGATACTTGTTGTCTCGGTTCTTCATCAAGTGGTATCAGAGCAAAAAGTTCATCTCATTCTTGGTGTACCTTTTATAGATTTCTATAAATTTTCTTGTTTGCATGAGAAAGACAAAAAAATAAAAAACCATTCGGCATTATACAGAAAGAGCAGCCGTGAGTAATTTAGTTTGAATAGTGAACTAGAAAGTCAAAAATCAAACTTCATGAAACGATAGCAATAGAGCCTTGTCCAAGAATTGGCAAACGTTCCCCCTTTTTATTTTTGAGCCGTGTTCTTATTCATCATACATCAAGTACTGATAGCATGAGAGCCTCACTCTTGAAATATTTGGGCAAAAAAGAATGGAAAATTCAAGAAAGATCAAGAAAGCCAAGAAAATCAAGAAACAGGAAAATCATGACAGTAAAGATTGAGAATTTCTCTTCCTAAACACAAAAAAAATACCTTCAAAAAGTATCTCTTTTCTTGATTGGCTCTAGAAGTTTTCCATATTACTCTTCTTTTCATGTAGGTCAAAGATATGATATCTTTTCATTATTTTTCAGCTTTGTATCAACGCAACGAGTTAGGAACCTTCCAATTCTTCTAGAGTTTGAAGTTCTTTTACGAGCAGTGTTTGAATAAAGAGAGATTTTTTTCATTGATATCTAACAGCTTGTGTGTTTTTCTTGGAAGCATAACATGTCTTATTAGGAAAGTCCATCAAAACAAACTGATGCCTTTGATGATGACAAGCTTTACAAAGAGGCGATGCAAAAGATGATGAAATTGCAACAAAGAATGGATGAGATGGCGGAAGAGATGAAACTTCTTAGAGTTTCAAATCAGCAAAGTCATGTAGGAGCTGATGCCGAGAGTGATGATCATTCCATTGATACAATTGAGCCGCCAAGATTAAATCCAAATCCGAGAGCAAATCAAAAAAATCGGGTAATCATCAATCAAATGTATGACCAAATTCAGCGTAATGACAACAATCTTGGTGCAACTAAGACCAAGATTCTCTCTTTCGAAGGTACAAACGATCCCGAATTATTTTTAGCGTAAAGTTAAACATGTTTTTGCAGGCACAATTATTTCGAGGAAAAGAAAGTGAAATTGTCAGCCATGGAATTTTTCGGATATTCATCTATTTGGTGGGACAAAGAAGCCGAAACAAGGGCTAGAATTGGGCAACGAGAAGTTGATACATGGGATGAGATGAAAGCGGTGACGAGGCGACGTTTTGTACCCCAAAATTACATAAGGGAACTTTACAATAATTTGTAAAGATTGAAGTAAGGAGAGAGTTCGTTTGATGAATATTACAAGGCGATGGAAATTACGATGATTAGAGCCGATATCCAAGAGGGAGATGAGGCAACAATGGCGCGGTTCTTGGCTGGCCTAAATGATAAAATTAGTTCAAATGTAGAATGTGCTAACCTTGATAATATTACATCTATGTTGTACCATGCAGAGAAAATTGAAAGTCCGCAAAATGAAAAGAGTACGAGGCCTAAATTGGCAAATTTCCAATCTTGGAAAAAAGCCTAATTAGCCCCTGAATTTTGCTACTGTTTTACCGAGCCAAAGTAAGGGTAAAGAGGTCCAAAGTAGTGCAAAAATAGCCATGCGTTCATTTGGGGACAGCCAAGTCATCATTCACAACCGGTTCGTCCAATTCGAGAGTGAATTCTACTGCAAATCTTGTTCGAGAATGTTTTAAATGTAAGAGCAAATGACACTTTGCTAGGGACTTCCCTAACAATATTACGCAGATCATGTTGGATAATGGAACGTGGGTTAGTGATGACGAAGCCGAAGAAGCGGATTTTGAGGAAGAAATCGAGAAATCGGGGGAACTTCCAGATGATGGGAATCAACTTTTGATTAAGATGAAGCTACTTCATTCACAACCTTTAGATGAAGTTCATCAACAGAGAAGCAACCTATTCCAAACTAAGTGCAACGTTAAACCTAACGTTTGTTCTTATGATATGGTTTTCGCGCCTGATTTAACATGTAAGGCACATCCTATGCCTTATAAGCTGTCTTGGTTGAATAACAATGGTGAAATTAGGGTGGATAAACAAGTGGAGATAGAGTTTGGAATCAGAAGGTTCAAGGATAAAGTTTTGTGTGATGTGGTGCCCATGACCGCAAGTTACATCATCTTGGGAAGGCCATGGCAATATGATAGAAGTGACGATCATATGGGGAAAACGAATGCATATGAAGTTACCAAGGATAAAATCTGATACACTTTACTTCCTTTATCTCCTAATCAAGCTTGTGAGGTAAATAAACAAATGACCATGAATAGAGAGAAAAGAGAAAGAGAGAAAAAAAAAGAGCGAGTTGAAAAAGAAGAGTGATCCTACCTATGAGGTAAAATCCGAGGGAAAAAAAGGACCAAAAGGCCGTGAGCTTATTGAGACAAAAGGAAAGATCACAAAAAGAGAGAAAATAGTGTTTATTTATCATCCCGGGAAAGGAAGATAGGGCAATTCGAGCAAAACAACTTGTTGTTTTGTTAGTTTTTAGAGAACCCGAAAGGTCTCTTGTCACTAACACTTTTTCTTTTGATCTAACTTTTTGTTCTCTACCTAGTCTTGCTATTGATCTTTTGTAGGGGCTGCCTCCAATTCGAGGAATTGAGCATCAAATCGACTTCATTCCTGGAGCAAGCCTTCCAAACCGCGCGGGATGAAACTCGGGAAATTCAAAGACAAGTCGATTTACTTTTGGAGAATGAGCAGGTAAGGGAATCTTTAAGTCCTTGTGCTAGTCCGGTTATTTTAGTATCTAAGAAAGAAGGGACTTTTCAATTATGTATGGATTGTCGTCATATTAATAAAATAACTATTGAAAACTACAAGTGGTTGGACTAGAAAATCCTTCGATCTGCTGTTGAAAATTTTCAAGAATGCATTACCCCCGGGTTCATTGATTCCTGATTCATGTTACGAGGCAAAGAAAATTATTAGAGATTTGGGTTTTAGTTATGAAAAGATACATTCATGTGTTAATGATTGTATTTTGTATCGAAATGAGTATGCTGAACTAGACAAATGTCCCAATCAGAAATGTGGAGAACCCCGCTTTAAATCAGATGGTTGAAAAGTATACCTCGCAAGGTTCTTCGTTATTTTCCGTTAAAGTCAAGACTACAACGATTCTTTGCTAACAAAGATATAGCCTTTGATATGAGGTGGCACTAAGATAGGCAAAAAAACGATGATGGTGTGATGAGGCATCCAGTTGAGAGTGAAGAATGGATGCGCTTTGACCAATTGCATGAAACATTTGCGCTAGATTCTCGTAATACCAGGTTGGGGCTAGCTATTGATGGTTTTAATCCTTTTGGAACCCTAAGTAATGCATATAGCATTTGGACTGTATTTCTTGTTCCTTAAAATTTGCCTCCTTGGAAATGCATGAAAGACCCCTTTTTCTGGATGACTCTACTTATTTCTGGACCAAAGGCACCAGGAAATGACATTGATGTCTATCTCCAACCATTGATTGATTAATTAACGACACTATGGCAGCCTGGTGTTGAGACTTTTGATGCACATACAAGTGAAAGGTTTATGTTACGTGCTGCATTATTATGGACAATAAATGATTTTCTAACATATGGGAATTTATCTGGGTGGAGTACAAAGGGGTACAGAGCATGTCCAGTTTGCATGGATGACACAACTTCAGTTTACTTGTACCATGGGCGAAATTTTTTTTATGCTAGCCATCGTCGTTACTTGCCTTAAAGCCATAGATGGAGGAGAGATAAAAAATCATTTAACGGAGAGTCTGATTTGAGGGATCCAGTTAAACGTTCTTCTGGTGATGAAATTTTAGAGCAGCAGTTGGCATTGGGTGATATAGAGTTAGGAAATTCCCCGAAATTACTTCAGCAGCGAAAAAGAAAACGTCGAGAGTCTTAATCAAACTGGACAAAAAATAGTTTTTTTTTTTTGAGCTACCATACTGTAAAGACCTCAATGTAAGACATAACATAGACATCATGCATGTGGTAAAAAATGTATTTGATGCAATTTTTGTCACAATCATGGGAATTAAAGAAAAAACTAAGGATGGTTGGAAATGCCGGAGAGATTTGATGGAAATGGGGATAAGCTCTGAGTTACACCTAATCCCGAAGGTTTGTTCATTTGAGACTCCTATGGCTTGCTACAATCTCTCTGTTGATGAAAAAAAAGAAAGTGTGTGAAGTATTGGATTCAATCAAATATCCTGATGGGTTTGCATCAAATATATCTCACTGCATTAAGATGGGAGAGTGTCACGTTTCTGGTTTTAAAGTCATGATTGTCACGTATTTATGCACGAAGTTCTCCCTCTTGCAATACAAGTTTAACTAAGGAAGTTCGACAAGTGTTATTTGAACTGAGTGTGTTTTTCAAGAAGTTGTGTTCAAGGACATTGTGTTTAGATGTTTTGGAAGAGCAAGAGAACATTGCACTTATTTTATGCAAACTCGAAAGAATATTTCCACCGTCGGTTTTTGATATAATGGTGCATTTGATGCTTCACTTACCAAATGAATCTAAAATCACCGGCCCTGCTCAATTTCGTTGGATGTTTCCTTTTGAGAGGTAATACTTCATTCTAAAGGGAGAACTACACATGCTTATTTAGACTATATTAAAAAATTATTCCATACATAAATCTAATTTATTTTTATGCTGGTACTTTTAAGAAAAATGGGCACATTAAAGGGCTATGTCAACAATAAAGCTAGACCGGAAGGTTCTATTGCGGAGCGTTACATTGATAGTGAGTGCTTGACATTCAGTTCAATGTACTTGCATGATGTGGAATCGCAACTATGATATAGGCGAACCTACTGGGAAGACATTGGTATTTTCATGTAATGGTCGACCATTCCGTGGTCCAACTCAGCATCACTTGGATAAGTTCGAATTAGCAAAGGTTTATAATTATGTGCTGAATAATTGTGATGAAATTGAAGATTATATCAAGTAAGTACTAATTGAAATATTTTCTTTTCCTTCCAGGGACATTCAAGAGACACGCATCTTATGGCATTGTTGTATTTTCTTTTGCATTTAGTGAACACAAGCAAAAATTAAGATTAGAGAGCTCAGCAAATATAGAAAAAAGGCATGACATGCAATTCTCCAGTTGGTTTAGAGAATATGTAAATGTATCTTAGATGTCTTTACCATCTAGTTAGAAATTAAAAAAAAAAATCCCTAAAAGAACCTAAGCAATACAATTTTATTAACTTGTTTGGCTATTGTACGCAGATTTTATATGGTCGAATTGAATGCACTAGTGAAATTCGGTCAATAGCTATGGGTCCAGATAATCGTGAGAAAAGATATGCTGGATGCAATGTTAATGGTTTCAGATTCCATACCAAGGAACGTAACAAAGATAGGAGAACACAAAACAGTGGCATTGTAGTAAAAGGAGAGCATGGACCCAATTCTGTTGACTTCTATGGGGTTATACATGATATTTTTGAAGTGGAACACCTCTTGGATAGAAAAAAAGTGTTTCTTTTTAAGTGTGAATGGTGGAATGTGGGAGATAGTTCTGGGATACAAATAGATAAAGAATGGAAAATTACAAGTGTAAACGTATCTAGGAAGTGGTACAAAGATCAGCCTTATGTGCTTGCTTCTCAAGCTAAGCAAGTCTTGTATATACAAGACTTGAAATTGGGAAAAACTGGTATGTAGTGGAGCACTTCAAACCAAGGAGTTCTTATGATATACCAGAGCAAGAGAATGGGAATGATATGTCTGAGGCCTTCCCAGAAGATGAATCAAATGATGTTCTAAATGTATTAGAAACCGACGGATTATCGTCTCTTGCAAGGGAAACAAATGAACCTCTCGAGTGTACGGCCTCCCATTTTAATGTACAGAAAGGATCACAGAGTTCGTCAAGACAAAAAGTCGGCACTTTCATTAATGACGATGACTCAGAAAAAGATGATTGCATTGATGAATCTGAAGAGGAGGAAGAATTAATTGATGATGACTCAGAGAAAGGTACATCATTTCTCTTTGTAAGGTCATTATTGTTTTTTATATTTTTAAAATTATTATCATTGTTCTTTATCCAGAGTAAGCATTCATGAAGCAATGGAGCAGCAGAGCATCAATATATCGAAGGTTGGGATCGTGACATCTCTTTAGGCTCGTTGTTCTGTCATTGCTGCTGCAAATCCAATTGGAGAAAGGTATAGAAAGTGACTTGTGAATATGCAAACGAATAAGGCATGATTTTCGTCCCCTAAGCATGTTTATCTATGATGTATGCAGTCTGCAGTTTTAGCCATATTAATTGACGCACTGATCTTAATCTTCCTTGCTTATTTTTCTTGTGTTAAATTTTCTGATTACCTAATTTTTCTTCTGTTCCCAATGATCCTGAGGTTCTTGCTTTGGAGTCTAAGTATTTGCTATTAGTCAGTTGAAAAGTCTTGAGCTCGTCTTGTTTTGATATAAAATCACTTACTATGTATATAATTTCTCAAGAGTTGCTAAAGAAGTACATAATCTATGCAAAGCTGAATGTGTTCCCAAGATTACATGATGCGGACTTAGACAAGCTTACTCAAGTATATGCTGAATTGCGCAGTCTCCTCCACGAGTAACTCTATACATGTTTTTCCTTGAAAATATGACAACTCATTTTTCTCACTTGATTATAAATTCACACCCTTTAATATCTCTGCCCATTTGTAGCATGGACAAGGAATTCCAATAGCAGTGAGGCACATAGAAACTATGATAAGGATGTCCGAAGCTCATGCGAGAATGCACTTGAGGCAGCATGTCACTCAAGAAGATGTCGACATGGCAATTCGAGTGTTGCTGGACTCGTTTATATCAACACAAAAGTTTGTTGTCATTAAAGGAGATTGTGATATTTAGTGACGACTTTTGTTGTCATTAAAGGAGATTTTTCCTGTAGTGACTACAAATAACTCTCCTTGATGAGGATAGAATACGGTTTGGGGTGTCTATGGCGTCTCGTTGCGTTTGTTTGGGGGATATTGAAACTTATGATCATGTTTTTATGCAATGTAAACTTGCACGGGTGGTGTGGAGGGAAGCGGCTTCCTCGGCTAGTCTCCTTCTTGCGGCTTTTGCAATTGATGATATTCATGGTATGTTGTCTTTCTGGTGGTACGTTGGCAGTTTGTCTCTCGCAACATATTGATCATTCTGGCCTGTTCTGCTTGCTGGATCCTTTGGAAAGAAAGATGTCGATTTGTTTATGAAGCAAAGGTTACCACGCAGCAGTCAACTATTCTTGTTCAATTTCAGGATTATACTACAACTCTCCTGCAAGCTCGGGGACTTAGTCTTGGAATCCCAGGGGTGGGGCCGCATCCCTCGTCGAACTCTTGTTGTTCGTTGGGGGAGTGATACTTCTCATGGTGTGGTGCTTAACATAGATGGTGCTTCGAAAGGGAATCCGAGTCCAACGGGCATTGGGGGCATTTTTAGGTATCGTAACGGGGACTTTATTTCCGCTTTCTCTATTTTTATAGGGGATAGTGGCTCCAGTATGAAGGCTGAATTACAGGCACTGGTTCAAGGTTTACAAATGGTTCCTCAAAGCGGCACACAAGATATTGTGGTCCAATCGGACTCGGACATTTTGGTTAAGGCGGTTACTTCAGGTATGATTTCTAATTGGTCTCTGGACACTTCTTTTCGTCGAGCCATCTCTCTTCTTGGTTCTTGCAAGCTGGTACACGTTTTCCGGGAAGTTAATTCTGTAGCGGATGCATTGGCTAATCATGCCATTTATGATCGGTGTTCAGTCATTTTCTATAATGTTCAATCACTACCTTCGCGGATTGTTGGTCTTATTAAATTGGATCAACGTGACACGCCATATTTGCGTATTAGATAGGATTTGCATCTTGTATTCCTGCTTTGCACTTAGACTTATAAAATCAATTGTAAACATCCTTGATCATAATTATAAATGATCAAGTCTTGCATCTAGCATCTAGTCTCATGTATGCAGTGGATATGTTTCCACCTTTTGTTAGGAGGTTTGGTATTACGTCCCCCTCCTTGTATTTTTCAGCCTATTCGGCTTTATTAATAAACGGGGGTCCGCCCCACCACATCTGGTGTCTTTCCTGAAGAAAAAAAACTCTCCTTTAGAAGTTGTTTATGGTTTTAACCCCTTAACCCCTTTAGATCTAACTCTTTTACCTGTTAATGAGTATTATAAAGTAGAAGGTGATTCTAGAGCAGATTATATACAAAGAATGCATCAACAAGTAGTCGAGAACATTATAAAGCAGAATGAGCAATTTGCAAAATATGCCAACAAAGGCCGCAAGCGAATATCCTTTGAAATTGGTGATTGGGTTTGGTTACACCATCGGAAAGATAGATTTCCGAATGAAAGAAAGAGTAAATTAGACCTAAGGGGAGATGGTCATTTTCAAGTTGTTGCACAGATCAATGATAATGCATACAAGATAGACTTGATAGGTGAGTATGGTGTACATTCTACGTTTAATGTTTATGACTTGTCCCCTTTCGATTTTGATACATATTATGTTGATGATGATGAGGATTCGAGGACAAATCATGTTTTTCAAGGGGGAGGTGATGATAAGGGACCATCTAAGGGGCTACCCTATTCATAGGACACACTAGTTAACCTTTAATAACCTATGACAAGATCAAAGACAAAGTTGGCTTTAGACAAGGTTGCAACATTTATTCGAGACATCCAAACTAAAGAGGAAGCTAAACTTCACTAGAAGATGGTATTCAAGTCAACCTCTTAAGTTCAACAAGTGTTCAATTCTGCCCAAACAATAAAAGTGGCTATGAAGGGCATTTTAATCTTTTTGTACATTAAAGTCCATTTTAGTCTTTAATTATTTTCAGCTTTATTATTTATTATTTTTAGCCATGTTGGCCAGTAGAAGTAGTGGCTTGCTAGATAATAGGACATGTTTTCCATTATCTTAGATATTGTTTTACTTGATAACAAGTTTGTTATTGAAGAGTCCTAATTTTTGAAGGACTCTTCCTTTTGATTCAATTGAGCCGAAATCCTACTCTATTTAAGAGGGATTTCGGCCACCATTGTAAGATACGTTAGATACATGATATTTTGGTAAGGTTATTCCTTAGCTACTTGTGAACTGAACTTCTTAATAGAATTCATTCATCTTTCAGCTACTGTATCAACAAGTTAGTTTCACTTGTCGTGGTGTTTCAGCCTCCATTGATTCTTAGCCTTTTTTAGAGTTGCGTTGAGAATATTCCTTTTGAAACTAGTTCAAGAATATAGAAAGATCCATTTTTAAACTAAAGTGTCGAATCTTGATACTTGTTATCTCGGTTATTCATCACATTTGAACAAAATAAATCAAGGGAAGTTATGTTTGTTGCAGAAGATGATGATTTGTGGATATTGAATAGAAAAAACGATGAAACATATGCCAAAAATGATCAGTTTCAAGGAGCTGAAAATATCAAAGATGAAATTGAGTTTGAGAATGTAGTGAAGAATGACAACGATGAAGAGGATGGAACAAGCTTTCAATCTTCTGACGCCGAACACAATAATGAGATGGACATAGATATTGAGAGTGAATAGATACAAAAGTATATGGTACATCAACACTCGAATATTATACTAGTGTTTCTACCTAATTTGTTACTGTTATATATACAATACTTAATAATCTACCTTTTGTTGTATGTACTTAGTTGACACCTACCGGAAGGACATTAGCACGCATCGGAACACTAGCAGAGAATGACTTCACTAGAGTTTAATGCATTTTCTCACACCTTTGGATAGATAACATCCCTACCCAATACTTTTTATTAACATAGACCGAAACCTAAAGCTCCCTAACTCTGTAAAGCTTCCTCAACCAATCATGGTTTTCCAATTCATACTTTGTTGTGAAGTTTTGCCAATTATTTTCAATCATTGAAATAGATAAGCTAGCGAAAATCATAGCTGTGAACTTCTTTCTTTCTTGAACGCTATCATTTACATTCTCGAACTTTTCAGGAACCTTGCACAAGATATATGCAATATACGATAGCGTTGAGTAGTGTTACGCATTACGTATTTTAAAACGTTACTCATACTTTCACATTGGTTTGTTACACTTGCATTCGGAGCATGTCCACCCATTGCATGAAGACAAGTGTCCACCCATTGCATGAGCTTGTCCACCCATTGTTTGTCGTCTCAATTGTATAAGTATCGACCTCTTCGTGAGAAATGCGAGCATACCCAACAAAATCGATTGTCCATCATAATTGATACCGACTATTGTAATAAAGGGCATTCTATAATGATTCAAACATGTATGTTGAGTCGACACTAACAACGTTATTGAACTACTCATATGCTGATCCACGTCAAGAATGCACCCAAAATACACCATCCAACCTCCCCTTGGTCTATCCGGAAGTTATGATAGAAATCAGAACCTTTATGTTGCAACTTGACAAAAAATCTACTAATGCAGTCATCATCATCATCCTTCAACTTTTTTTTCTTTCTTTTTTTTCCTTTAAATGAAAGCCACCTGTTATGGTGGGGGATTTGGCATGAACCCCTACCCGTTTATTAATAACGCCAGGAATAGGCGGATAAAAGTACATAGAGGCGGGCTGAAGCCAAAACCTCTAAATAGGTGGAAATAAATCCACTTCATACAATAGAACAATGCAAGAAACTGATTCATTTATCACATGAATCAAGTGATACAAAGCTACCTAAATGAAGTAGTATGCAAAGCGATTATATCCATGGATATTTGGGGACGTTCCCGATTCTACGGATATAAGATAAATACAATGCCAAGAAAAATAAATAAAGGACAACAAAACAAGCAAGAGAAGATATTATTTCTTATATTAAACAATTTTTGTTTTCCATTATTAGGCGCAAAATAAACTTCTAACCCCGAAACATTCAAAATAAATTATAGTGACAGTGAAAAATGATAAAGTTAAATAAATATTTCAAAATTTTTTTTATATAATACTTTGCATTCTTTATTGATTATGAAAGAGAATTACAAATGTGTCGATCAGGGAGGCCTTAGAGCTGGAATCCAAACTAGTCCCCTTGTATTCACTGGGAGAGAATCACAAGAAGTAAAAAATAAATGAACTTTTGAGTTACAGTCCAAATTAGCCAAGCTATCTGCTACCATATTAACTTCCCTATAGATGTGTGTAACGGGAACATTAAACACTAGTTGTTTAGCAATCTGATAAGAGCCATGAAGTGCCCAACCTGCTATATTACTTTAATTAAGTCCACTAGTGGATGCATCTTGCATGCCGCATCGAGGGCATGGATCAAGGCCATGATTTCCGCCTTCGTATTAGTGATCGCCTCCCAAAGATAATTTGCTCCCGCTGCAATAAATTGACCGGTCCGATATCTTAAAATCCATCCAGAGCCTACCCTTCCGAGGATTGCCCCTAGATGCCCCATCTATAATTAGGATTACGGAATTCGGAGGCCAAGCATCCTGCTTCTAATGCTCCGCAATAGGCCTCTTTAGCCGCAGCTGCTTCGTACCCCATGAGAGCCGGTGAGGCTCACAATAATCTTCCAATTGCCTTTTAAAACCTTGTATGAGTTGTGTCTTTGTTGTCGCGGTGCCTTCAAAATACAACTTGCACATCTCCCTCCATATCTGCCACAATACTAAACTGTACATCAAAAGAAGCCGCTGACCCCTTTGCCCTGTTCCCGCCATCCACCAATAGAAAATCATTGCCTTTGGGACTCTAAAGCTTCGGTCTGGGATGATAAGGTCCTCCCACTGAGAAGCAGGGTTCCACAAATGACGTGCCAAGTCACACTCAGAAAAAAACGTGCGGTATTGAGTCCCCCCCCCCCCACGTTCAAACAACGCATCACGAGATTGAAGCCATACCGCCATAATATATCTTCCATAGGCAAAAACCGATTAATAAGCTTCCATAAAAATAGAGTAAGGGGATGTGGTAAGTCCTTAGACCATATCATTTTGCGAGTAAAGAGGTCACCACCCCTCCTCGACACAGTTCTATCGTTGTCCTTAGTGAAAAGTCCTCATCCGCTTCTAATGGCCACACCAACTTATCTGATTCTTGCCATATCACCACCTCCGGAAGCTTCTCCACCATTCCCCCCAAGTAGTCAAGAGTGCATTTTAGATTTAGCCCACCCGTGATCACCAATATAGTCTCGTGTGCTTGCCTTTTTTATGCCCGAGTCTACTGAATGTGCAAGATAGGATAGGCTGCCTTGGTGGGTGAAGTCTTAAAAATAAATTAAGCTCTTCCCATCCCGAATTGGTAATCCAACGTGTATTTTGGCCAAGCGTTTAACTCCAAGCATACACTCCATGTAGATGAGATGTTGGGTTGCGGTGATGCTAGAGTTACATGTTTAATATCTCTGCAATATCTTGATCGCATAAACGTCGACCAAAAATTGTTCACTGCCCGAAACTCCACCATAATTATAGAGAATATGATTATCTGTATTGCTCCATAGAGAGTAACCTAAGACCATTCTCCAATCCGCTTCGACATACACCCTTCCAAGACATCCAATGTCGTCTCCTTTCACTACTCGACTAGCCCCACAAAATACCTGCGAAAAGCTTTTCAATTCTGGACATTACAATGGCAGGAGGATTCACAATCGCCAATATGTGTAGGGACATGGAAATCAACACATGTTTAATCAATACCAACCTACCTGTCATGTCTAGGAGTCGATTCTACCACCCCTCCAATCTACCCGAAATCTTCTCAATAAGTGGTGCAAAAAATTCCTCCTTCGACCTTCTTTTGATCAATGGACAACAAAGATATATTATAGGAAAATCCACTTGAACAAAACAAGTAACGGATGGGATAATATTCTATTGCCTATAACCCGTTTTTGATGAAATATAATATATAGACTTGCCAACAACATTAACTTGCTGCCCCGATGTCTTCTCATACCTCTTCAGAAACTCCACAAAATTCACCACATTATGTTTACCTCCATTAAGAAATACAACAACATCATCCGCAAAACTTAAATAAGTTATTTGAAGCGCATTCCTTGGAAGAACGTATGGCTGAATTGTACCCAATTAAATTTCTCTATCAAGCCCTCTTGAGAATACCTCTGCTGCAAGTCATATTGGTTTTCTGCATACTCCAATTCGGTCTCTTCTTGGCGAAGACCACTTTGCATATTTCCAAAGGTATCCTGGTTCCACCGCTAAAGCTCCACCTTCAATCTTTTTAACTTTCCGATCATGACCTCAAACACGTTACCCGCAACCATCTCATTGAAGGATATGTGCTTGATCCACATATTCTGAAATCTGAAGGCTGATCCGCTAACCTGTTGGGATATACGAATTTTGATGAGGAGAGGGAACTGGTCTGAGACTGCTCGATGAAGATTCTCCACCGTTGTTGAAGAAACTATACTATTCCATTTCGTGTTGACTACAGCTCGATCCAACCTCCTCAATAAAGGCTGGTTGGAGCATCAATTCCATGTAAAAGGGCTTCCCACAAACCTAGGATCCAATAAGCCACAAACATGAATAGCCGCATTGAACTCAATCATTGGAAGAGCTGCAGAATAAAACCTAAACTCTCCGTCTAGCTTGTTACGACATTAAAATCGCCAAAGACAAACCACGAATCATCATGTATGCCTGCAAAACTAGTTAGTTAATTCCAAAGAGCCCGGCACTGAGTATATTGTCAACGCGCATATATAAACGACCCTCAAACTGTTGTCCCTACAAAATTATTCAACTGAACATGAACCACTTGTTCATAATCACCAAAAAAGGACACATCAAGCAAACCCATCCCACAACCACCAAATCTTGCTAGTGCAGTTTCCAAACCAGTGACGAAAACCCAAACGAGTAGCTATTAATGCCAAGTTAGACAATTGCATCATAGGTTCTAAAATAACAATAAAAGACAATCAATTTTCCCTTTTTAAAGCTTTACCCGGGCTATCGATTCATTGTTACCAATTCCTCGAATATTACAAACAATACAATCCATTAATTAATAAAGCCAATAACATATAAGAGAGTACATGACATACCCATAAAAAAAGGCGATGCCCTTTTAGAGAAATTATGACGGACTTACGGACTTCCCTTTCTGGGACAACGTAATTTTAGTTTTCCTTCCCCTGGGGACATCTGGTTGGCTGAGTGGTAGATCGCTAACAATTGTGCCCCCATGTCTGAGGACTCTTGTTGACTGTTGGACATCTCTTCAATTGCAAGGCATTCAAATGAGTTTTGCAGCGAACCTTTGACAAGAGCTGCCCGAGCCTCCGTTTCTTTCCTCTCCTTCTCCAACCGGTCCTCAACTTGTTTTGAAAATTTTGTGAACTCCACCCGGCCTTCTTGGGACACGACCACTGTTTCTCTTGTTGCGTGGGTCGTGGAACTAACACCCCACATCCAATTTTGTCAACTCCCCCGTGCAAGTATGAAGCTTAAAGTCATCTTGACTCCTAATTCTTTCAGATTCCTCTCCGATCTTTTTCGGTGGAACCACAATATCATTTCGGACTTCTAACCCTTTCTCACCCGTATTTGTCAATGCCGGTTCAGAGGGTGGATCCTCCAATTCAGTTGTCGTCGGGTTCTGCCTGGCCGGTTACCTGATACCAGATCATCGGACCCGTAATCCAGAGACTGTTCTGTCGCAACTACTATGTCTTCCCGGTTCTGTCCGACCCGTGTTTTCGAATCGTTATCTCTGACCCGGTTTAATTTGTCTGCTCAGCCGTAACTGGGCCATCCTAGGGCTGAGTTGCAACGCTAGGCCCACCCTTATCTTGTTGGGCACCGCCGCCATTATTCATTGTCGGTTCTCCAACAACGTGGCCAGACGATAAGACCCTCCGCGGAACAGCTACCTCGGTTACAATCTTCTTCTTCTGGCTGACGTCAATCTTTCTAGGGATGACGTCAACCCTTGGCTCATTCCCTCTACATTCAGTATTGTGATGTCCAATTCTCTAACAACAAGAATAGTAATCTGGAAAATTCTCGTACTCTATCCCATGCCAACTTCTCTTCCCTGCTCGTGCTTGTGTTATCTATACAAGTGAACAAATTGGATTCAACAAATCAACTTCTACACAAATTCTCGCAACACTCGGTCTTGTCACATTGGCGGTGGGTTCATCAAGCTCTAGCGGTATCCCCGCGGCTTTCGCGATCGAAAAAAGATAATTCTTGTAGAAGAGATGAATTGGTAAACCTGATAATCGAATCCAGACTGGGACAATTGAGGATTCCACTACTGGATCAAAATCGTATGTCCACTTGAAGACTCTCATTCGAGACCCATTGAAAAGGTCATTCTGTCATGGACCATACGGTCCAGATTTGGCCACATCACTGCATTTCCTTCTCTCTCCTCATTCTGTAGGGATGTGGCCAAATCTGGACCACATGGTCCACATGGACCCGGTCCATATCAGATATTTCCCATTGAAAATCCATGATCCTTTACGCCAAAATCGGCAGTAATCCACTTCATTTTCAAAGCGAACAATCACATGCTTCGAGTCTAGCCATCCAATCCAAAAAGCTCCCTTGAATTGTAACTTTTGAAAGTCCAACTTTTGAATATCCAAAGGAGGGCTCTTTCGCGCAAATTTACCAACTAATGCTAATTTCAATGGTTTTTCAAGCGAAACCAAATCTTCTTCCTCCACTATAATCGTAGCCTCCCCCATGTAAGAGGAGAGATCTTTGATTGGCAATGCTGTTGTAGGTTGTTTGGGTGTAGATAGAAGATCGGAAAAGGATTTTTGGGGCCAGACACCACCAGAAGAGGGCGGCGCCGGCGCCCAAGCAGCCATGGGGCGACGGCTTAGAGAGTTTTAGTCGACATGAGACGTCACTGGTTGGGAGCGTTTTTATCCTATTTTTAAATATTTCAAACTAATTGTGAGTATGTTTACCACATTTATTAAAACATAGAAATCAATTGAAAGGATTAAGATTATTTTGTTAATTAAATATTTAAAGCACCCGATGAATTAAAGTTTGACGAAATACAATTATGTTAGTTGAGTATATTTATTTTTCTCCCCCATGCAAAATTTTAACTCAGCTACAAACTCTACGTCAAATTTTCATCTAAAAATACATTACAATGTATATTATTTATTTATTTAAAAATATCTTTTATAATTTCTTTCTCGAACTACGGAGGGGTTTTTATCAAAAAAATCTAATACCATGTGACTTACTAACTATCTTATGTGAAATATAAATTTAACTTATCGATCTCCTTATCTTTAAAGTTCTCGTTTAAGTACGAGAATTGCATGCATAATATCTAAGATTTCATATTACAAATTTGCAATCTTGTTGTTTCACATATACCTTATTATGTGAACGATTTAGTGTTTCATGGTTGTCTTAATTAACTTATAAGTTTGAATATTAACAATACGTCCAAGTAGTAGTTGAAATAGAGGTCTCTCGTCGATGCCATAACCATATAAGATACGAGATTGGGATCATTGATACTCCATGTATTACATACATGTACGTTTTTCAAATGTATATCGTAAGTAGATTACTTGATAATGAAAAATCCTATTTACATTAGCTTTTTTAATGAAGTATCTAGTCCAAAAATCATTTTCCTCTTCTGATTAGAGATTGTAGTGATAATTTATATATTATCTATAAAAACAATTGAGTTAATATCACTTTGATTACTAAACTATTTACGCTCTACAAATATTGTCACTCAACTATTTTTTTGGCTAAATTGATCATCCTATCTAGTTAACTGTCACCATTTTTCGTGGTAGTTTCCGACCTAGTTAAACATATGTCGAGCAAGTGACAGAAAATATAGGGGTAGAAAATTACAATTGCTCTAAAATCACTCGAATCTCAGCTAATTCGGGTTACAGATCGAATTTTGATCCACAATTAAGTTATGAGTTAAGAGGGAGTTAAATAAGTATAGAGTGGTTTTACTTTTATACCTCTGTATTTTAGTAACATTCTCGACACATGTATAACTTGACCGGAAACTACCGCAAAAAGTAGTGGTGGTTTATTTTTATCTAAACGCAAATACTATGGTGATATATTTAGCCAAACAAATAGTTAATTGAAAAAAACAACGCAAAGCGTATATAGTTTAATAACCAAAATAGATATTAAGTCAAAACATAATATGTATATTCTTTACATATAGTTTTATCAAAATGTTGATGCATAAAAAAATTAATCATTCATATAACATTAAACATAAAAAAAGATTTTGAATTTCATTCACAAGCCTTTAGATTACGAAAGATGTACATGAAATGAAAGAGAAGATTGCAAATTTATAACTTACTCCCTCCATCCCATTTTGTTTGTCCACTTTTCCATTTTAGGTTGTCCCAAAATTATGTCCAATTTCCTTTTTCATTATTGCATTTAATAGGGTAAGTTTTACTAAATTCTTCAAAATACCCTCATGACCATAATTGTTGAATACTCTAGAAAGCATACTCCAAAATACCCACTTCGAGCTTTTCAGTTCCCCCATCAAGTAGTAGTATAAATAAACCGTTGAATGAATGCTCAGATTATGTTGGAACTACACAAAAAAAAATGACTTCTATTAAGGCCGGTTTCAAAGCATTTGAATGTGGTATCAGGATGCCTTCTTTAATTCTTCTATGGAGTGTTGATTTGGCTACATTCCAGGCATTTGCTAACGAACGAATATTAGTGCGTTGTCGTAAAGGAATTGCTGAAATCATTGTAGGATCATTTTGAATCCTCTTATGACCGACTCGTTTTGTTAATCCATGTGATACTTTGACCGAAGAACCGTTCGCAATATTGGGTAGTGCTTGACGCCAAATTCGACGAATGGTTCTTGCACAAACAGAAAATTGAGCAGCAACAACATCAACACTATCTCTTCTTAATGTTCCACAATCACTTTCTTTGAGAAGAGCTTCAAAAATTGATTGACGTTGATCATTCGTTAATTTTTTTTTCTTGATGTTTCCATGCTTAGAGATGTGGAGAGAGATCATAAAGAAGTTTAGAGGAGAGTGAGAAAAATTTGGTGGTGGTGGTTCACTAAAATATTGTGGGCAGTTTGGTGGGGTGTTTATAATAAGAGGAGGAAATTTGAAAATGAAGTCCCTTTTCCCAAAATTTCAATGAAATTTGAAATTCAAAGTTTCCCCACATTTTTTTAATTTCAACTTTCAATAAAAATTTCAACTTCAAATTTTCAATTTTAATCTCAGACTCATTTTGAAAATTTAAAGTTTAAAACCCATTGCAAATTACACTCAAGGGTAGTTTAGGGAAAAAAGTTCTTGTTAATGGTTTAGAACTAGCAATTAATATGTCCCCTTAAAAAGTAGGAATTCCAAAGTTGGACAAACAAAATGGGACGGAGGGAGTACATGTTAAACCGCTGTTTGCAACAAATTTAATATTCTGATTGAAAATCAGAGTAAAAGGCTAACATAGAAATTAGCAAATTGGTTAACATAATGATAAAGAAACTCCGTCAAAACATAAACTTATAATGACATACTTAAACTTGGAAAATCACACAGAGAATAACATAGCACAAAAATCATGTCTAAATAATATGAAAGAATCATAAAAACATCCACACATGTATGGATTGCAGACCACAAAAATATAACAAGTCTAGCAAATGAAGTCAATGGAAACAACTTGAAAGGAAGCTAAAGACACGATTAACCCAAGATCTGATATCGTTACTGATATCGTTATTATATTCACCACTTACAAATGTCATAGAAGTCAGTGAAATTGATATTGTACTTAAAATTAATCTTAGCATTGATAGAACTTGAATAAAAAAAGATAATATTGGGCTTTGTAAAGAGACAATTTCATATTTCTCTTTGTTTCTAATAGAATTAATGGCTATTTATGTCCCTTACGTATGTTTCAAAAGCAAGTGTTAACCCATAACTATTATACGGCCCCTAACTATTTACGGGGTGCTATTTATGCCCAAAACAGGCAGATTTCAGCGAGAGAGGCCGGAGATGCACATATGCAAGTCGCACATGTGATTTTCCAGGGGCAAAAATTTCAATTTAACCTCCAGCAAACTTTATCTTCAACCTCCAGCCATTGTTCTTCATCTTCACCATTAGTTTGAATGATATTCATAAATGTGGATCGGTTGAGACGAAGCAGCTGACTCAATCTCTTTGTTCTCAAAGTAAACAGTTGAGGCCTACAGCAGAGAACTCCAACTTCGTCGCAAAGCTCCGCAGTTTTTGTCTCCCCAACAATCTGCAGCATTTATCTCCAATTAGTAAACAATTTCCACATCAAGAATAATGCAAAAGTTATAAGTTTAACATGGTACTTTCCTGCTCAGCTCCTTTTTTAAGACAACCAAATCCTGTGGATTAAAACAAACATCATACACAGGCAATAAGGCATGGAATGTCAAATTTTCAAAATTTGATGACCCTATATGAAGGAACCCAAGAGGGGGGGGGGGGTGAATTGGGTTTTAACTAATCTTGCTAACTTTTTAAAATACTAATCAAAGCAAGTGAGAACTTGAGCAAGATGAATGAAAGCTAAAACAAAACCCAATCAACAAGACAAAGGATTTAGAGTGGTTCGATTCACTTAGAATCTACATCCACTACCTTGAGCCGCACCCAAGGATTTCAACAAACTTCACTAAGAAGATGCCCACACAAAGTAGGACTTTTACAATTGCCCACACAAAGTAGGACTTTACAACCAAAGGATGCCCACACAAAGTAGGACTTACAATAATAACCCTATCACTAAGAAAGGGAATTAAGAAAGGTTAAGTACAAGGTTGTTCACTCTTCTAAGTGAAAGATATAGTACCTTTGAAGCACAAACAATTTAGCTCTTGAACATATGAAGTCCACTCTTTGTCTTGCTTTTGAAAGAATACTCTTGAATGCTTTAAATCATAAGGATGAAGAGTATTTTTCTTTGAAAGTGTTTTGGCTTGATGAGAGATCAATGAATATTTGATATGCAAGCCTCCGAATGTTTCTCTAGCTTTGGAGTATTTATACATTTCAAATATGGCTGAAAAACGACTCTCCAACGGTCAAAAAACGGCTAGTTTAAAACAGAGTTCGGTTGACCGAACGACCACTTCGGATGACCGAACCGAACTTCGGTTCAACCTCACACAGGGTCGGTCGACCGACCCCATGCTTAGGTCGACCGAACTGCCTCATGGTCGACCGAAGCCATATTTCAAAACTCTCAGTTTCTCGACGGTTCAACCGAACTTGAGCTCGGTTGACCGAACTTCCAAAGTGATTTTTCACACGTTTTGAAATCTTTTGAAGTCTTTTAAAGTCTAAAAAGGTTTTCCTAAAAGGTAACAAGTAAGAACACTTGGAAAACTTTTCTAAAAGACTTATCTATGAAATCAAAGGCTTTTTGGATAAGAACACATGTAGATATCATTTTGAAACTTAAGCCTTTTGAAAACGTGTTTATGAAATCATGTATGCAAGACTAGAGTGAGAAGCTTATGTTCATAAGAGCTTTGGTTAGAGCTTTAAAGATTACGACTAATGACGACAAAGCTAAACTAACCAAACTAAGTCTTCAATCTTCAATCTTCATAGATGAGCCTTGAATAGTATGACTTTGAATCTTGAACATGACTTGATTGAAGTACTTAGAGCTTCCTACAAGATTTCCAATATTCTATCACAAAGATTAAGATCATTAGACACAACATCAAATGTTTGTCCAATATCAAAAACAGAGTTCGTTCGCCCTTAGGGCTTACACTATAAATTGGGGATTTTATAACCTGGGGAAATTTGATGAAATTTTGACATGGTACTTGCTTGAAGAAATGAAATTTAATTTTTTTTATTTGAAGGAATGTCAAAATTTCTTTATCTTCGTCAATAACCAAATTTCGTTTTTTGCTTGAAGAAATGTCAAAATTGCACAACAACTTCAAGAAGAAGCATCCATGTAATATGTATTGAGTGGAAGACGATAAAAATGAGAAATTTGTTGTAAGAATTTATAATTTTTGCAAAATTTTCGGGACAAACGGGATAGAAGATGAAGAACAATAGCGGGAGGTTGAAGATGAAGTTTGTTGGAGGTTAAATTGACATTTTTTTTCCCCCTGGAAAATCGCATGTGCGACTTGCATATGTGCATCTCCGCCATCTCTCGCCGGAATCCGCCTGTTTTGGGCATAAATGGACCCCCGTAAATAGTTAGGGGCAGTAATAGCATGTATAATAGTTTGGGGCATAAATAGCCATTTATTCTTTACAAAAAAATCCCTTCAAATTTTATCGTTTAACTTTTATTTCGGGAGATAAAATGAAAAGGTACTAGTGGCAGTAGATGTCTTTCATTAAAAAAGTTTGGTTTATTTTTGTGGTTTTTAGTTTATTTTAATGAATCCAATAACAAAATATTGAAATGGTTCTATGTGTCTGTTATCTACAAAATTCTCATACATAGAGATTGATTAAATTGATATATACCTACATACAAAATATAAATAGTTAAATTAATCAATTAGAATGTTCATAACTAGTTGAAAACATATATCTTAAAGAATTCATGATTATCAAATTACATGTCCAGATCTATAAATCCAAAGACATACATATAGAAATATTATCAAATGAAATAAGAGGACACACTGAAGCATAGCTATCCCCTTGGAAATTGAGCATTTCATGTATGTTGGAATGCTGGTTGGGAATTGTGCTTGGACTGATTGGGAAGCGGCCATCTCTAATAATAAATTTGGGAAATGCAAGTTGACGCGTAAGATTGTTGTTAGAATAAAACTCAATATATATCATTAGACTTCCTTTAAAGGCACATACATATAATACAAAATTGAATGTCGAGAGAAGCTTGAAGCAATTCAGTTGAGTGTGTATTTTCCTTATAAAGATGAAAGATTATACATATATTATTTTTTCCATTGGTTTTGCTTGTCTTCATTATATTTCTTTTATTGTAACTATTTGATAACCATCTTAAGCATTAATATAGTAAGATCTAACTCTTTTACCGATTGATGAGTATTATAATGTAGAAGGTGATTCTAGGGCAAATTATATACAAAGGACGCATAAACAAGTAGCCAAGAACATTGCAAAGAGGAATGAGAAAAATGCCAAATACGCCAATTAAGGCCAAAGGACAATATCCTTTGATGTTGGTTATTGGGTTTGGTTACATATTAGGAAAGATAGATTTTCTAATGAAAGAAAGTCTAAGTTACACCCACGCGGAGATGGACCTTTTCAAGTTATCCAAAAGATCAATGATAATACTTACAAAATAGACTTGAAAGGTGAGTATGGTGTAAGTTCTACTTTTAATGTTGCTGACTTGTCCCTTTTTATTTTGATTCAAATTATGTTGATATGATGATGATTCGAGGTTAAATCCTTTTCAAAGGGGAGGGGATGAGGAGGGACCATCCAAGGGGCTTCCCTACTCAAAGGATCCCTTACCCAAACTACAAGGACCAATGACATGGCTTAGATCAAGTAATGTGAATCCAGCTATATCTACATTGATCCGAGATGTAAAGGCTATGGAGGAAGCTAAACTACAACTAGAAGGTGATGTTCAAGTTAACCTCTTAACTTTATAAAAGTGTACAATCCGGCCAAATCAAGCAAAGTGGCTAAGAAGGGAATTTTAGGAATCTTATAAATTCACGTCTATTCGAGACTTTAATTAGTATTTAGGTTTATGCATTTATTATTTTCGTGTGATAGCCGCATTATCTATTAGTGTTACTATAATAAAGGACATGTTGTCCATGAGTTTAGATAATGATTAAGTTTTAGTTATCTATGAGTTGTAGAGTCTTAATCCTTATAGGACTCTTATTTGTAAGGCTATGCTAGCCGAAATCCTACTCTATTTAAGAGGGATTTCGTCCAACATTGTAATTACGTTAGATATATGCTATTTGGTAAGGTTATTCCTTAGATACTTATGAATTGAACTTCCTTCATTCTTGAGTTACTATATCAACAAGTTAGTTTCGCTTGCTTAGAGTTGGAGATATTTTGGCGTAAAAAATCAAGGCAAAAATGGCTAAAGGAAGGAGAAGCTAACACTTACTATTTTCACTCATATTGCAGGAATAAGCAGCGAAGCCTTCATATTACAAAAATTCAAGCACTTGACGGTACTTTATTGGATACCCCGGCTACAATTGGGGCGGGTGGAGTGGAGTATTTTGAGAAGCTATTCGCCTTGGATGCAACTACACATGATGATCCTGATTTTATTAGTCTGATACCAAAGCGCGTAACGGAAGCGGATAACAGGGCCTTCGATGCTTTACCTTCTGCGGCCGAGGTAAAAAGCGCAGTTTTCAGTCTCAGTTCTTCTAGCGCTGCTGGTCCGGATGGATTTACGGGGAAATTTTTCCAATTTTGTTGGGATATAGTGGGAGGAGATGTCATTCAAGCAGTCCGGGATTTTTGGGCCGGCTTGCCTATGCCAAAGTCAATGTCGAGCTCCTTTTTGGTACTTATTCCGAAAGTCGACAATCCGGCAAATTTTGGGGAGTTTCGTCCTATCTCTTTATGCTCATTTTCAAGTAAAATCATCTCTAAAGTGATAGCAAATCGTTTGTCTCTTTTGTTGCCTTCTCTGATAAGTCGTAACCAATCTGGATTTATACGGGATCGAAATATAACTGATAATATACTATTAGCAACGGAAATGATGGATTCTTTCACTACAAGAAAACTGTGTAACAGGGACGGACATTTCCGTCGCTAAACTAAGTTTAGCGACCGATTAACGACCGAATGACGTGGTCGTGTATTTTTTGTCGCTAAGCAAAATACCGACGGACAAAATAGCGATCGAATATTGGGTCGGTAAATAGCGACCGAATATCGCCCGAATGGTCAACATTGTTGACTTTTGACTTTGACTGGGTAACGACCAAATACCGACGGAATATCTAGCGACCGAATATCAGGTCACTATTTACCGACCGAATACCGACCGAATGGTCAACATTGTTGACTATTAACTTTGACTTGGTAACGACCGAATACCGACGGATAATTAGCAACGGAAAAGAGGGTCACCATATACCGACCGAATGGTCAAAATTGTTGACTTTTGACTTTGACTGAGTAACGACCGAATACCGACGGATAAATAGCAACGGAAAAGCAGGTCACCATATAGCGACCGAATACCGACGGTCTGGTCAACATTGCTGACATTTGACTTGACGCAGGAACGACCGAATAGCGACGGATACTTAGCAACGGAAAAGAGGGTCACCATATAGTGACCGAATACCGACGGTAATTACCGTCGCTAAATTGTTGTTATTTAAAAAAATAAAAATTGAATTTAATTAAATCTCTATTACAGAACACAGCAGCAATAGCAGCAATAACCAAAATGCTCACAACCAAAATGCTAATAACCAAAATGCTCACAATCAATTCTCATTACATTAAATACTCACAATCAAAGTGCAAACTTCTTATTACAACACTCACAATCAAAGTGCACATTTTGAATAACAACACTCACAATCATAGTGTGCACCTTACATTAAAACTCACAATCAAAGTGTACACATTACATTACAAAGCTCACATTCAAAGTGCACACTTTGAATTATCAAAACTCACAATCAAAGTGTGCACATTACATTGCAACACTCACGTTCAAAGTAATTTATTTCATTTATCAAAACTTACAATCAAAGTGTGCATTTCTCATAAACTCCTTGATGTCATTCATATGCATATCCTTGAAAATGCATGAGTTGCAATCTGCAAAATTTAAGAATCAAATTATTATGACAATAAAATTTCTACTTTGAATTATGTTAAAAAGTTATACAATATGACAATTAATTTATTATAATAAAATACAAAAAAAAAACAACAAATATGACTCACTTTCAATATGTGGAATTCCAAGAGAAGCGAGAAATCTTAATCATTCTAAATCATCATCGGTCATTAATTCATCCTCTTCTTCAGAATTGTCATCTCCCGACATAATTTCATCATCGTCATCGTCATCGTCATCATCTTCATAACCACGGCTCGTACCGGGCACAAGTACAACTTCAATTTCCCCTGACCGGTGTGCAAGTTGACCAACTTCAGTAATAGTTGGATCAATGCGACTGGTATCCTCTTCGCGTACTTCGTCCTGATATGGTACCGGAACACCAGGAACGTCAAATAGACATGGTTTGGAACGACATACAGCCAACCAATCAGCCCTAGATGATGTCTTACTACCCGGATAAGGTGTGTAGTAGACTTGTTGACATTGGGAAGCAAATACAAATGGATCGTAACCCTGGTAGGTTCTTTTCCTATGGATTTCTACAAGTTTATATTGAGGATGCACTCTTAAACCTCGATTTGGAGTAGAATCAAACCAGTCGCATTTGAAAAGAATAATTTTTTGGTCAGGTATTCCAGCAAGTTCAACCTCAATTACTTGCTTCAACTCACCGTAATAATCTCCTTTAACCCATACCCCGCTGTTTGTCGTTCCTTTTCCATCGTTGTGGGCTTTGGTGTGAAATCTATAACCGTTAACAAAGTAACCGGTGTATGACATCACTCTCCTTGACGGGCTCCAAGACCGATTTTTCAACAAAATTTCGGAATCTTCCTAAAGGCTATGTATCTGTTGAGCAATAAAAGTTAAATTATTTTAATTATGCATTCTTATTACAAGTACATTTCTACACAATACCAACTTACATGAGTTCCAAACCATTTGGAAAAATCATTATAAACCCGACTTTGAAGTTCTTCCTCCGTTATCTGCGGGGTTTGTTCATTTACTTGACTAACAAATTTCCTGAGTTACAAATTAAATGACAATATTATTATTTGGCCACTTTTAATTATATAACAAAAAATGAAGCAAATAGATAAGTTTACTTTATCGAAGATATGGTTCGACCTCTTCATAATTCATTAGGATATAATTCATTGCTATTTTATAATCTTTATCGATTAATAAAATCTTTTCTTTTTTTTCCAAATGATCTTCCGGGTAAGTTGCAAATTGATAATACATCTGGTCCGCTAATCTCGTCTTCACCATCATTTCGCCCAATGGTTGTAACTCTCGTTTTCACGTGGGGTTCGAAATAATAGCTAAAAAACGTAGCAGCTTCTTCGACCAAGTATGCATTGCAAATTGACCCCTCAACTCTAGCCTTGTTTTTTATCTTCTTTTTCAGATGGTGCAAGTATCTAATTAAAACATATGTAGTTAATCACATTGTAAATACGTACATGAAAAATATAATACAAAGATGAGATAACTTAAGACAATGGTTGTTACCTCTCGAATGGGTACATCCACCTAAACGGTACTAGGCCACCAACCTTGGCTTCGTACGGAAGGTGAATCGGCAAGTGTTCCATCACATCAAAAAATCCCGGAGGAAATATTCTCTCTAACTTGCATAATAAAATAGCGATAGTGTCCTCCAATTCTTGCATATGCGCCACACTCAACTTTGGGGAACACAAATCTCTATAGAACAGACTAAGTTCAGCCAAGGGTCCCCAAACATTTGCCGGTAGTACTTCTCTAAGTGCTATAGGAATAAGTCTCTCCATGAATACATGAGAATTGTGGCTCTTCATTCCAGACATTTTAAACTCTTTCATATCAACGCATCGCGCCAAATTCGATGCATATCCATCTGGGAGCCTTAATTCTTTAACCCATTGCAAAACCATTTCTTTTTGAGGCTTGGTAAGAGTGAAACATGCCTTCGGTTTTGTTGCTTTACCCCGGCCATCGTGTTTAATATTCAATTCCGGACGATTGCAATACCTTTCAACAAAACGACGTCGTTTTGAACATTTGGTCGCTAATCCGTCGTTTTGATGCCGTCTTGTATTCCGTCGGTAAACTGTCGTTAATTTCCGTCGGTAGTCGGTCGTTAAAGGTTAACAAAACGACGTCATTTTTATTAATTTTAAACTTTAACTTTTTTAAAGAAATAAAACACCAAAACGACGTCGTTTTGATGCCGTTATGTATTCACGTCGGTAAACGGTCGTTAACTTCCGTCGGTAGTCGGTCGTTAAAGGTAAACAAAATAACGTCATTTTTATTAATTTTAAACTTTAACATTTTTAAAGAAATAAAACACCAAAACGACGTCGTTTTGATGCCGTTATGTATTCCGTCGGTAAACGGTCGTTAACTTCCGTCGGTAGTCGACGTCGTTTTAATTTGGTCAACGAGACTGAGATTTCCGACTACGTAGCGACGGATTAGCGACCGTAACTTTTTCGGTTTCCATACGGTCGGCATTCGGTCGTTATTTGAGTGACCATAAATATCGGTCGCTAATTTCGGTCGCTATTTAACTGTTTTCTTGTAATGTTTGAATAAGAAAGTGCGTGGTGGGAACATGGTAATCAAATTGGATATGATGAAAGCTTTTGATAGGGTCTCTCATTCTTATCTCATTTCGGTCCTCCGCAAGTTTAGTTTTGCTGATCATTTTATACATATGATGGGTAATATGCTGCACAATAACTGGTTCTCTGTTCTTATCAATGGCTCTCCACATGGTTTCTTTGGTTCTGGCAGGGGTGTGAAGCAGGGAGATCCACTTTCTCCTTTGCTATTTATCCTTGCCGCAAAGGCGTTCTCGTTGGGCTTGGATAAGTTGGTTATGGAGGGGCAGTGTCGGCAGATTTGTGGTTCCCCATTCAAGTATGTTGGTTTCTCATTTGGCTTACGCGGATGATGTGGTGGTTTTTCTAAATGGAGGAAAACAGGGTCTACAAGCACTCATGACTTTCATCCGGCGTTACGAAGTAACTTCAGGGCAACGGATTAATGATCGAAAGTGTTCTTTTTATACTTCCACAAGAACTGCACAGCGCCAGATTATCATCACTGGTTTTACACAAGGAAATCTTCCTTTTTTATATCTTGGCTGTCCTTTATATGTGGGAAGACCAAAGGTAGTCTATTACTCTACTTTCATTGAAAAGATAGAAGTAAGGATAACAGGTTGGCAAAGAAAGTTAATGAGTATTGGGGGCGTTTGACATTGATTCAATTTGTTCTTTCATCTATGATTATGCATCTTCTTGCTGCCTCTAATCCTCCAAAGCAAGTGTTGCGCCATATCGAAAGGCTTTTCTCCAATTTCCTTTGGGGCTCATCTGAACATGGACAACACCGGCATTGGATGTCTTGGTCTAAAATCTGTCGACCAACGGATCAAAATGGTTTGGAACTTTCTTCTTTACTCTCATATCATGAGGCTTTTACATTTAAGCTTTGGTGGCGGTTTCGGACCTCCGATTCATTATGGCGGGACTTTCTGTAAGGGAAGTATTGTGCTCATTCACATCCAGTTTCGGTTAACCCAGCTGCTTGGGATTCCATTGTATGGCAAAAATTATTATTGGTGCGGTCGAAGGTGGAACACCATATTGGTTTACTGGTTCGAGACGGATCCTCCTCGGTTTGGTATGAGAACTTCACCCATTCGGGATGTATTTACTCGTGTTGAAGGCGCATTGCCGGGTTTTACTTCAATTTCCCAACATATTAAGAGCTCTGGTTGGCGGACAAACGACATTCCACTTGCTGCTGCTCGACTTCTTACTCCCATCAGCCTTGGTGTTGGAAGGGATATTCATATTTGGAAACTTGATGTTGGGGGTAAGTTTAACTTATCATCTGTTTTGGAATTGTTGCAGGCTGGTGGTGCCTCTCAACTGTCACGAAGGTCCCTATGGTCAGCTCCGTCTCCTTTATCTTTGAAACTTTTTATGTGGAGACTCATGAATAATTTTATAGCGTTAGATGAAGTACGACAACAATGGGGAACGAGTCTAGTATCTAGATGCCATTGTGATAATGGAGTTGATGGTTTTTTACATGTCTTTGCTCATTGTTCTGTGGCTCAATGCTTATGGCGTCATTCCTGTGGTCTAGTTGGCATAAATTGGAGTACTGTTCATTATGATTCACATGTCTCTTTGTTGAAGCAGTTATGGTGGAGAGGTTCAGGTGGGTGGCAGGGAGTTTATTCCGTCGTTTTTTCTAGTGTTTGTTGGTTGTTATGGAAGGCTCGATGTCGATTTGTTTATGATGGTATTCGACCTTATAGGCGAAGTCTTTTGTGGGAATTGGAATTCTATATGCGTTCCATTCTTCAAGCTGCTGGCCTCATGGATCTTTTTCTTGGCAACAGATCCCCTGTGTTGGGGGTTAGGATGCTTGCAATCAAATGGAAGACTGATGACGCTTTGCTTATCCTCAAATGCAATCGAATGTTCCTGCGCTATTCGGTCCCCCCATAGCTTGATAGCGACCGACTTCGCAAATTCGGTCGCTATTATTTTTCCGAATTCCGTTTTTTATAAAATAGCGGGGTTTCAAAGACGGCTTTGGCACATTCCGTCGCTATTCGGTCGCTATTATTTTCCCGAATTCCGTTTTTTATAAAATAGCGGGGTTTCTAAGGATATATAATTTTATTTTTTGCCTATTTTAGTTACTATTACTAATATATATATGTATACATACACACACATTAACTTGAATAATCAAACAATTAAAACTTATACTTATTTACAAAATACCAATATATACTCGAAGCAAAACAATTCAAGTAATACATTTGTGTGTGCATTTACGTGAATCATTAAGTGATAGAGTTAAAAGTTTATTAATTGATTATTAATAAACAAATAATTACTAAAATATTCATATTAGTTCGTACTCGCATTTTGAACGATGTCGGTTTTCAGATTTATAATTTTTTAACTAAAATCCATCGCTATTAAGCTATGGGGCGACCGAATTTGCCAAGACCGTCGCTATTCGGTCTCGATTATTTTCCCGGATTCCGTTTTTTATAAAATAGCGGGGCTTTTAAGGTTTTATAGAAACATTTTTCCTATTTTAGTTACTATTAGGTAAAATGTTTCTATATATCCTTAAAAACCCCGGTATTTTAAAAAACGGATTATGGGGAAATAATAGCGACGGCATTTGCCAAGTCGGTTGCTATTCGGTCGCCCTACCCTAACCCTAATTCCGTCGCTATTATTAAATGACTAAACGACGCCGTTTTGCCATTTCACGGGCTCATTTTTTTGAAAATTGGACAAGTGTTAAGCATTCTAATTGGCGACCGAATAGCGACCGAATTTGCGAATTCCGTCGCTATTCGCTCGCCATTATTAAATGCCTAAACTCGTTTTGTGCGTTTTATTTCTCTACAAATATCTGAGGCAAGAAGCCTCTCCCTCTTTCTTCATTCTGCCAGCCGCGACCTCCACTTCCACCACCACATATTCCGGCAATTTCCCCCCAAATCCCCCCTCCTTCCATCGCCACCACCTCCGGCACCTCCAAGACGTCGCCACCACCTCCGGCACCTCCAAGGCTTCGCCACCACCTCCGATTGCAATTGGGTTTTTAGGGTTTAGGTGAGAAACTTGCCTTTTCTAGCTTTTTTCTTAACAATTAGAATAAGTACATCTATTTTGGGAAGATTAAAACAAAAATGGAGGGAGGTACTACTGATTTCTGCTTGGATTTTAATATATGGGTTTTCTATAATATCTTGCAATTTTTTTGCCAATTCTCGTAATTTCTTGCAATTTATTTTGGGGCGTATTTCTTTGTTTTTCAATGAAAGAATGGGATAAGCTTGAGTGATAATTAGTAGCAAATTAAAAAAAATAAATCTCAAAATTTTCAAGAGATTTGCGGGGTTTTTTTATACTCAAAATGTATGTAATTCTACTATTTATATAGTGTTATTTTTTGTGATAATGTACATGGGGTTTTTAGGATTATTGGAGTTTTTTTTAACATCCAATGTAGTTTTCTTGGTGTATTATTGAAATGTATGCTAATTATATCATTTTAGTTCCAATAAGTAAATAATTGGTAATCGAACTTAACAAGAATATTCATATTATTTTGCACGAAATAAATTGGACAGTGATCGTGAATTCTCTAAAATGATATTAAGTTCTAAAAAACATTAGTATTGACCTCTATGATCTTTGTACAAAAATTCAAAAATACATCTTTCCCTAAAGTCTAAGTCACTATAATACATAATAAGGTAATATCGAAAAAAAATTCATTTATTTTAATTCTCATACATAATAGATTGAAATGTAATTGTATTCTCTATCGATATATGTCTATACCTCATCCTAAGGTAATTAATTTTTAATGTTTAAGCATTATGGATAGAATTAGGACACATTATTCACGAATGGCATGTTTTAATTGTTTAGACTTTCCACATATTGAAGGTGAGTAATATTTGTTGATTTTTTTTAGTAGTTTATTACCATAAAATAATTCAAAGTGGTAATTTCATTGCCATAAAATAATTTGATTCTTTAATTTTCAGATTGCAACACATGCATTTCCAAGGTATACATATAAATGAAATCAAGGAGAAGTGTAAACTTTGATTGCGAGTGTTGTAATGTAAATAGGAAGTGCACACTTTGATTGTGAGTTTTGATAATTCAAAGTGTGTGTGTTGTAATGTAAATGAGAAGTGCACACTTTGATTGTGAGTGTTGTAATTCAAAATGTGGACTTGATTGTTTGTAATGTAATGAGAAGTGCACACTTTTTTTTTTCTTCAGAAAAATGATCTTTATTAATAAAGGCCTAAGCCAAAATTACATTGGTAACATTATAGAGCATATGAACCCAGTTCTTGAACAATCAAGAATGGTTGCATAAAGAAGCAGCCTATTTAATATGGCGAATAGAAGGTATTCCCAGGCGGTCTAGATGACATAGCCCGCGGATCCTCTGAGGCAGCTCCTGCAGTTGCAGATACTCGCAAGAAGAACGCGTATCACATGCTGCATTAGCTAGTCCATCCGCTACATGATTTGCTTCACGAAAAACATGAATCACTTTATTGTCCTTTAGGCTGCGTAATATAAGTTGGAAGAGCCCATCTAGCTTCCAAGATTTCATACTACGACGTTGTATCGAGTCACATAACATCTGTGAGTCTGTTTGTATATGTGCTATAGCATAACCCAAAGTCTCCAAAATTTTTAATCCATACAGCATAGCTTCCATCTCTGCTTCATTGTTGGATACATCATCACCAAGGAATCTGTGATAAGCCGCAATAAACAAGCCATTCGAAAATCTGACTATGCCACCGGCACCCGCAAGACCGGGATTCCCTCTCGACGTTCCATCCATATTCAAAACTACCCCCTCCTGTAACGGACCCAGCCACCTAACCTGAACAGCCGAGCTGCGTTCTGTCCATAGCGGAGCGTGTGAGCCCACATATCGGTCATATAAGTTCTCCGCCATCAGTAAAGGTCTCACATGGAAGTCGAACTCCTTCAAAAAACCTCTCCCATTTGACCGTCTCCCATCATACACAAAGCGACAACGGGCTTTTCATAAGATCCAACATACCGCCGGGAAAATAATCAAATGAATGTCATACCATTTACCTTTTCCTTGCCGCCAAAGATACTTCAATAGAGACGCCGGGCTGTCATAATTTAAGTCTCCTAAAGTTATCCCAACATATCCACAAACTCTTTGCAATAGAAATTTCGCCATATTGCAAGTAATGAAAATATGTGCAAAAGTATCAATTCCATGTTTGCAATAGCATTGTGAAGCTAGTGATACCCCCCACCTCTGCCTTACCTCATCAAGTGCAAAATGTTTGTTGAATAATCTCCAAATGAATAGTCAGAGAGCCAAAGGTAATGAAGCATCTGCCCAAAGTGCCCTTCTCGATCCCAGATATGCTGCTGCCGGCTGAAGATGTTTAAGAACAGAGGATATAGAAAAGCGCCCGTCTGGCTCTAAAGTCCATACCCATTTGTCAGGCCCTGCTCCTAAAACAACATCAGGCAAAAGAACTCGTAAATGCTGAGGTAGATTCAGCATTATGCCCCTCCATCCATTCGGCCCGAGACATTCGTTAATTTTCAAATCAGTGGCCATTGGACTCCCCGGTTGCAACCTCAAAGGACCCTTCATAGTGAGATTGTCATACCAGAAAGATGTTGTCCCTCCTCTTATCAAAAGACCTATATGCGCTTCAGCTTCTTGTTGTACACCCATCATCCGACGCCATACTTTGGAAACGTGTGCTGTAGTTGTGACCATTGAGGGGTGCATCCCATTTATGCAATATCTATTCAACAAAAACTCACTCCATATAGATTGAGTTGTTCGAAATCTCCACCAGAGCTTAAATGCAAATGCCTTTTGTAACGTTAACAATTCATGTAGTCCGAGGCCATTTTGCATAACATCACGGCATAATTTTTTCCATGACATCCAATGGCGTTTGTATCCATCAGTCGATTGCCCCCATAGAAAATTGGCAAGCAGCCTCTCTACTGCAGCAAGCACTTGTCTGGGAGGCGAAGTCGAAGCAAGTAAGTATAGAGTCATTGATAATAGAACGTGACAAATTAATATTAGCCGACCACCAAAACTCAACAATTTATGCTGCCAGCCTTCCACCCGTCTTGCTATCTTCTCAACCATTGGAGCAAAGTAACATACCTTTGGTCGACCGACATATAAAGGACATCCGAGATAAATGAAAGGAAAAGTGCCTTGAACAAAGCCTGTAAGCTGTGATATCAAATTAGCTTGAGCCTGCTGCGTTCTGCTGGAAGTGTAGAAGGAACTTTTACTTGAATTTATTTTTTGTCCCGAAACCGCCTCATATGCACCAATGAATTCCACTAGACATTGCAAGCCTTTTTTGCCGCCATTCATAAAAATGATCATGTCATCTGCATAAGCTAGGTGCGAAATAATCATATTTGTTCACGGGACTACATATGGTTCAATCATGCGAGTCCCCATCAAATGATTTAGCCCTCGCGAAAAAGCCTACGCGGCTAAAATGAATAAAAGAGGAGACAGTGGGTCTCCCTGCTTGACCCCTTTTCCTGATTTGAAAAAACCAAACGGAGAACCATTTACGAGTATAGAGAACCAGTTATGCTCCAAAAGGTTACGTATCAAAAGCACAAAATGTTCGCTAAACCCAAACTTCCGCAGTACATCCACCATATACGAATGAGAGACCCGATTGAACGCCTTCATCATGTCAAGTTTGAGAATCATATTGCCGCCCCTCACTTTTTTATTTAAAGACTCCATCATTTCCGTAGCTAGCAATATGTTGTCGGTGATAACACGACCTCGAACAAATCCAGATTGATTAGAATTGATCAAAGTACCAAGTAACCCAGACAACCGATTGATTAGAACTGATCAAGGTACCAAGTAACACGACCTTGGATATGATCTTACTGGAGAAGGTGCATAGAGAAATTGGCCGAAAATCACCAAAACATGTCGGATTCTCAACCTTTGGTAAAAGGACCAAAAATGCACTTGCCATTGCCTTCGGGAAAGAGAGACCCGCCCAGAAATCTCCTACAGCCCCAACAACATCATCACCAATGACATCCCAACAGTGCTGGAAAAACCGTCCAGAAAAACCATCTGGTCCCGGCGCACTTGTAGGATCTAGACCAAACACAGCTTCTTTTACTTGTAACCAAGTTGGGAGGCGGTCCAAGGCCCTTTTCTCCGCCGTTGAAACAAGTGTTGGAATGTATTGTAGCATGGAATCTGGCGGCTGCACTGGTTCTCGCCTTAAAAGGTTCTCAAAAAATGATACCCCCTCTCTGCCGATTGCATCTTGGGAAGTGAGTAAAGTGCCATCAGCTGATAGAATTTGTGCAATACACATCTTCTTTTGTTTATTCCTGCAAAATGAGTGAAAATAATTGGTGTTAGCATCTCCCATCCTTTATCCATTTTATTCTCAATTTTTGCCTCCAAAACATTTCTTCATGTTCAATGGCAGATGAGTAGTGATCCTTAGCCTCGGCTAAAGAAGCAAAGTTTGCTTGAGTTGGATCATTATCATAAGCCTCCTCCATTCTAGCTACTTTCTCCATAGCACATTTTTTGTTGGATTCTACATTGCCGAAAACATCTCGATTCCAAATACTCAAAGCCCCCTTCAACTTTTTCAACTTATGTTGAAGCTTGTACATGCCTGAGTTTGTAGTGTCTTGTGCCCAGGTATCTGTTACCACATCCAAAAAATGCTTGTGCTTTGTCCACATATCTTGGAAGCGGAAAGCCGATCCACCTCTACCTGTACTTAGCCGATCGGATACCAATAGAGGACAATGGTCAGAAACCGTCCTCTGGAGATGAGTAACCTGAGTCGATTGAAAAATAGAAGCCCAAGATGTATTCACCAAAACTCGATCTAATCGCCGGTGTAGAGGATGATTCCCTACCCGACACCGGTGAAAAGGCTGCCCAATGTCTGAACTTCCATCAATCCACAATCATTAATCATATCCTCAAATTCACGTATAGGCAGCATTGCTGGTATTGAGCCTTGACTCTCTGACAAGCGTAATACCACATTAAAATTACCCCCCGTTAGCCACGGCTGATCATACTGCATATGGAATGCTCTTAACTCCTCCCACAGTGTTCGGCATTGCGCATAGGAGCACTTTGCATATACGAATGAGCAGTATATCGGCACCCCTGTCAAAACATTTATTCGCACATGGACAACTTGTTCTAAATCACCCAAAATATCAATGCTCAAATCCCCATCCCAAAAAATCCATAGTTTACTAACAATATTTCCAAAACAGTAATCAAAACCCAAACGACTAGCAATTGATTCGGCATTAGCAATGCCACGTATATTCCAAATTAACCAATTCATAAAGAAGATCATGACAAAGTATAAGTAGTCTTACGACTATTGAGTAGAAGCGCCCTTCAGGGCTAACCTGGGTGACCGACGCAACGGAATCAGCTCCACTGGCTGAGGAGTTGCAACAATAAGATCAAAACCCGTGAAATCCACTGATATTCCGTCAATTGGCACAGTTAATGGACCGCTAGGATGACTGGGAACCATGAACAGAACCTGTTCTGGAGCAACATTTCCAACTGAACCGGGTTTCTCTGTTATTGGGTCGGATACTGGTTGCTCCACGACTATCAATTGCAATTGAGAAAGTCTCCGCGCCTCCGCCATCTCCGACGCGAAGTCACGCAGACAATCCGCCGTCACTATTCTGGATTGATCACCTTGAATCTTGGTCTCCGATAGTGATGTTCTATGATCAGTAATCGGAGAGAAACCTTGCCTACCAATTCCGATATCATCTTCTCCGAACTTTGGTTTCGGCCCATCCCCGGACCCGGGTACCGTGGCCTTTAACGACGGCACTATCACCGTATTATCGCTCGGCGGAGGAGTCGTTTCCAAAATTGGTGATTCCGAAATCGTTTCCAAGATTGGTGATTCCGAAACTTTGGTGATTGTGGCAATAGGGTTTGTATTCGGGGATCGTGCCGCCACCATTGATTTTTTATTTTGTGTGGTCACCAGCGCCATAGATGGCCCCTTTGACGAACTGGCGTTGGGGTTTTCTTTTGAAACGGGCTTCCAGGCAGCCCCCTTTTTCACCGGTCCTCCCACTATAATTCCAGATTTTAGCTTTTTAATCCCCAAATCTTTAGTGGAATCAATTCTTTTCCCTCGATCAGCCACTGGCTTAATTTTGTGAATAATCGGGATCTGTGTAGATTTCAAAATTGTTGGGCAGTGACCATTACCATGGCCGACCTTCATACATCGAGTGCAATAATCCGGAAGATTATCATACGTGATCGGTTGCCAAAAACCCTTTCCTGATTTGGCATGTGTCATACGAATTCGAGAAGGTAGTTCCCCCAGTAAATCCACCTCCACGCATACTTTTGCGATACTCGGTCGTGAAGCATTTGCAGTTGGAGCATCTAAAGTGAGGTGCTGCACTATCGCTTTTGCTAGAGAAAATAGCTTTGATTTATTGTAAAGATGGATTGGTAATCCTTCAAACCCAATCCATATAGGAACAATAGATGGTTCTTCATTCACGTTGAAATCATACGTCCATTTGAAAATTCGCATACTCATTCCACAAAAAGTCCAACATCCTTGCCTCCACAATCTGCAATAATCCTCCTCCAAATCAAAACGGATGAGGACGTGACGGGGATCCATCCATCCAATCCAAAAACCTCCCCTAAACCCGACTTTATGAAAAGCACGTCTAAGAGATTCCATATTTGGCACATATTTTTGGAATTTCCCAACCAACGCAAATCTCCAAGGAGAAAGTAAAGTATCGTGTTCCTCTACCGATATGGTGAGGTTCGGTTCCCCTTTGAATGAATCCATAGGGGTGATCGGTAATAATGCATTAGTAACAGCCAGTCCAGTGACAAGATCGGCGAAAGATTTCCGCGGCCATGGTGATGGGTCCCCGGCGGCTCCAGTAGACGGGGTACCGGTGGCAGCCATGAACAGCCACAACACAAGTGTCCTTGTTGCAATAGGAAATCTTTTTAGAGAGAAATTTTAGGAGCCAATCTTTACTTATCTCGACCTAACTTGTTTGTTAGAAGTGCACACTTTTGATTGTGAGTGTTGTAATGTAAATGAGAATTGTAAACTTGTGTTTTATAGTAAGATAATTGGTTATGTAATGTTATTTTTGAGTTTGTTGATTATTTTTGCTATTTGGGATCTTATTAATAATACTGTTTCTGGTTTGTATTTTTGGGCGCATTGCTGGTTTTTATAATAGGGATTTAATTAAATTTTAGATTTTTTTTTTTAAATTAAAACAATTTAGTGACGGAATACCGACCGAAATAGTCAAAGCCAAAAGTCAACAATATAGACTATTCGGTCGGTAAATAGCGACCGTAGACTTTTCGTCGATATTCGATCGTTAATCAGTCAAAGTCAAAATTCAACAATGTTGACCATTCGATCGGTATTCAGTCGGAAAATAGCGACCAAATTTCGAGCAACCGAATATTCGGTCCTTAGACTTTCCGTCTGTATTCGGTCGTTAGCCAGTCAAAAGTCAACAATGTTGACCATTCGGTCGGTATTCGGTCGGAAAATACCAACCGAATATTCGGTCCCTAAACTTTCCGTCGGTATTCGTTCGGTAATTTGCTTAGCGACGAAAAATACACGAACACGTCATTCGGTCGGTTATCGGTCGCTAAACTTACTTTAGCGACGGATTAGCGACGAAAATGTCTGTGACTATTACACAGTTTTCTTGTAGTGCATCCTTCTATCCTCAATGTCACGAAATCCACCAGCTTTTTATAATATTGGACTTCTGCTCGTCTTGGGAAAAGGTGATACCCGAGATATGTCATAGGGAAGCTTTGCTCCACAAAACCAGTCACTTCTTGGATCATCGCCGCTGTGTCGCACTTGTTCTTAAGGATCCATAGAAGCTACTATTGTTCACAATAACTTGTTACCCCGACTCCGTTTCATAATGTTTTAAGAATTGAGTCATACTCTTCATGCTTTCCTTACGCCCTCTTGTAAAGATCAATATATCGTCTGCAAAATCATGGTGTGAAACAATAATTGGTTGCCTCGGCACATAATGGGGTTTCACTATTCCCGCATCACATAAATAACCCAATCCTCTCGATAATACCTCAGATGAAAGTATAAAATAGTAACGGGGACAGTGGATCCCGTTGTTTAACCCCTCGGGAAGCAGTGCAATAACCATGAGACAGGCCCGTTTATAAGCATCGAAATCAAATTAGACTTCAAGGAAGAGTGAATTAATTGAATAAAATGTGTCCCAAAACCACATTTTGCAAGGATCGCCAAGAGAAATGAATGAGATACACCATCAAATTCCTTCATCATGTTTAATTTTATTAACAAATTCCCTCATTATATTCGTCGATTAAGGAATGAACCATTTCCATTGCAAGAAAGTAAATATAAAAAATCGATATATCTTTCAGAAATCATGTTTGGTTAGGACTTCTTAACCTCGATAATATTTTAGCAAATCTTGTTGCCATGACCTTTTACAATATTTTACTCGGAAAATTACACAAAGATATGCGACGAAATTCACCAAAACGAGAAGGATTTTGTACCTTAGGGATTAGGACAATAAGAGTGCTCTCCATTCGTTTCGGAATTAGCAATGCCTCCCTAAAGTCCACTACAACTTGGTGCACATCCGACCAAACAATCTCCAAAAAATCTTGATAGAATCCACCAGAGGAGCTTTGTGTATCAAGCGAGAAAACAGCCTCCCGAACTTTCTTGATAGCTGGAAGAATGTAAAGTGCACAATTATCCTCTGGAGTAACTAGTGTCAGATTTAACACAAGAAAATCCAAGCCAGGTGTAAGAGCTACTACTGCTGAGAATAATTTCTAAAAAAAACCGAACCGCTTCCTCCCCTATCTCTTTCTCCGAAGTCAGCCATATCCCCGGGATAGTTTGTTTACGAGCAGTGCTCATCTTTTGTGTTTTATTTTTTCTCAAAGCATGAAAATATTTCGTGTTCGACTCCCCTTCATTTAAACACTTGATACGAGAATGTTTGTCGGCAATACATCTCCTCGGCCTCCAAATAGAATGTCTAATCATCTCTTGCTATTTTGAGTGCCTCCCCATGTTGAATGGATGGATCCGCATCAAAAGACCTCTCGAATCCACCGCTCCCTTCTCGGTTTCTTTAGGCTTTTGGTGCAAATTACCAAAAGTTTGAGAATTCCAATCAAAATCGCCATCCCATTCCCATAAAATTCTTTCGCCTAACACTCAGCTACCACCGACTTAAATGATTCATGGTTCGCCCACATGTTTTGATACCAAAACGATGATGTCGCTGAAGTTGCTCCAATACGGATTCTACATAAGATAAGACAATAATATGAAGCTATCATGTGAAGGTGCTCCACCCTTGTATTATCAAATATATCACTCCATTTAGTATTAATTACCACCCTATCCAAACGATGTAAGAGGGGCGGGTTAGCAGCCCGACACCATGTATAAGGGTTGCCGAAAAGGGCACATCTAACAGACAACAATCCTCAAACGTGTCTTCAAATTCCCTGATAAGTAAACAAGTCGGAATGGATCCTAAGATCTCTGATTCATTCTGCACTGTATTAAAATCTCCTTCCACAACCCAAGGGACATCATGCAATCCTACAAAAGCTCTCAATTCCGACCATAAATCCCTTCTATGAGTGTAAGAACATTTAGCATAGACAAAAGAACAAAAAATTCAGTAGCCCGCAAAGTTATTGAGCAATATAGTAACAACATGTTCCTTGTTTTGCACCATTGACACATCGATTGTACCATTCCACATTAACCAAATTTTCCCGTAATGTTACCAAAGACAAAATCGAACCCCATCTTCGCACATTAATTTGGAGATCCTCACTCGATATCATTGGCTCTAAAATAACCACCAAAGGAATGCGATTTTCAGCCTTTAGTCGAGCAATCAGGTCCACATTACCAATTCCCCGAATATTCCAAATTATAAATCCATTTGTAACACCCCGCACCGTAAGCACTTTTAAGTATATCAATTTTGAGATGGTAATTTTTATAAGAGACAAGGGATATAATGGTCATTTGAAATTCTATAACTATAAATAAAAAGAAAATTATATAAAAATACTTGGAAAACAAGGTTCTTGGCAACCAAGGAAAAGAAAATAAGTTTAATATTCAAAATATTTCCATGCTAGCCACGTAGCTACATGACTAATCCATTTCTTTGATATTTTTGTTAGAGGAATACCGGGTCAAAATCAGTTATGCAGCGGAAATAAACTGACCCGCCTCTAATAGGATCTATCACGAGTAAGAACCTAAGACTATGGGATAGTATTATACCTTTAGAAGTGCTAGGATAGCTGAAACGGTTTCAGTGTCACGAATGGAACGCCACCAACGCAGGCTCCGTCTCTCCCAGTATCCACTCGATATTCCGGGGATGGTCTTCTACTGCTTGGTGCTAGCCAACGCCTTGTAGAAGTCTTGAAGACACTCTTCAAGATGGAGTATGTATGTATGACCTTTTAGAAGAACAAGAAATAGTTTTCTTACTTCTTTTCTATTAGCCTAAGCTAGAAAACAAGTATGTGAAAAACTGTCTTTTCTTTTCTTACTAAATGTTCTCTCTTTTTCTCTCTTCTCTAAGCTTCCAAAAGCTGGAAAAACTGACTTAGAATGTTAGGAAAAATCAGTATTTTCCCAAGTCATTCAAAGGTTTGAGGGGAGAGTGAAAGGGGGAAGTGGGAGATCATGGAGGAAACCACTCCTCCACTTTCTCCACCACTTCAACCACCTTACTAAGAGATAAAAGCTGGGAAATAAAGGTTCTATTTCCAGCCATAAGGTCGGTCCAAATGGGTTGGTTGGCCCAACCCGATTAAGGGCCCGGCCCAAATCGAATTGGCGCACCTTAGATTAAATGTACTCCAACAAGCCAATCCAGTTGATCTATGAGTGCGACCCAAGAGGTATCTATGATGTTGGTCGTGACATCATATATCACAGGTAATGAGAGGTATCTTGCAACGCATCATTACCCCCAATTCATAAATATCTGGTGATTTATCAAAATCACAACATTTGACATTTGTAGTTAAATCCTTTTGTCCTTGATATCTAGATTGAACACAAGTCATGGAAAAGTCACATTTGTATTGTCCAATCTTTTAGTTTCTTGATTCGCGAGTAGACTAATCAAATGACACCAATATCATATACTGATTCATTTGTTCATGGCCATGAATTAGTCAGACTCCATCAAGGGGCCCAAGATATCGCTCCTGCTATATAGGAGGGACAAATCCTTTCTGCATCCCAATCATCCTGAACAAGATTCGTGATATACCCAATAAATGCCTTTATTGCTCACCCTGTTACGGATAGCGTTTAACATTATCAAAGCATAACACTAGCCATGCAAGAACTCTTGTGAGACCTCAAGTCGAAGGATCTCATATACAACCCAGTAAAAAAAATTGAGAAACACCGTTGACTATTATATAACAACCCATGGTGTGTTTCTCATGTCGGGTCTGTCCAGTATAATAATTCTCTAATCATATATACCTATGTGACGATCCGATATCTTATATCAATCACTGCACATACTAGTCTTACGCATTATTATTGTCCTCGAAGATTCCATAATAATGTTCGACTAGGGATGTTTCAGAATAGTATCTCATAACAATTATGAATACTATTCTAAGGACATATTATTTATTTATGTTGTTAAGAACGCAGAAACATAATGAATAATACTGGAATTAATGCCTTTTTATTCATCAAAATGAAAATTACATAAATACGGTACAATTACAATAATCTCCCACTTGCACTAAAGACCCAAATTACAATAAATGGTCTTTAGGGCATACTAATGACTGTCTCTAAAGATCAGCCCTCCAGATATCGGATACCCATGGAGCTAGTGTGACGATCATGCTGCTGCTGCGACAGTGGCTTCGTCAGTGGATCAGCGACATTGTCTGCCGAATCTACTCTACATATATGCACATCACCCATTTCTATAATCTCGTAGATTAGGTGAAAACGCCGTAGTACATGTTTGGACCTCTGGTGAGATCTAGGTTCCCTAGATTGTGAAATAGCCCCATTGTTGTCACAATAGAGGTCTATCGGGTTCGCAATACTAGGAACCACATCGAGGTCGGAAATAAATTTCCTGATCCAAACTGCCTCCTTAGCTGCTTCACAAGCTGCTATGTACTCGGCCTCTGTCGTAGAATCTGCGATGGTCGATTGCTTTGAACTGCGCCAGCTCACAGCACCTCCATTCAAGTTAAACACATATCCCGATTGCGATCGGAAATCATCTCTGTCGGTTTGGAAACTAGCATCGGTGTAACCACTTACAACGAGCTCATCCGCCCCTCCATAAATCAAGAATGTATCCTTAGTCCTTCGCAAGTACTTAAGGATATTCTTGACTGAGATCCAGTGACGTTCACTGTAATTAGACTGGTATCTGCTCGTAAGGCTTAAGGTAAACGAGACATCTGGGCAAGTACATAACATGGCGTACATGATGGATCCTATGGCAGAAGCATAAGGGATCTCTTTCATGCGTTCTAATTTGGCGGGCATTTTAGAACACTGTTTGTTCGACAGAACAGTACCATGTGCCATAGGACAAAGGCCCTTCTTAGACTCTTGCATGCTAAACCGCTTTAGCACCTTGTCTATATATATACTCTGACTTAGGCCAATGAGTCTCCTAGATCTATCTCTATAGATCTTGACTCCCAGAATATAGCTGGCATCGCCTAAGTCTTTCATAGAGAAAAACGTACTCAACCAAGCCTTGACAGACTTTAAGGTTGGTATGTCGTTCCCAATGAGTAGTATGTCATCTACATACAAAACCAGGAATACGTTTGAGCTCCCACTAACCTTCTTGTAAACACAAGGCTCATCCTCATTTCTAATGAAGCCAAACTCACGGACGACATCATTAAAGCGGATGTTCCAGCTTCGAGAAGCTCGCTTGAGTCCATAAATGGATCTCTGAAGCTTACATACTTTTCCGAGCATTCTCCGGAGTGACAAAACCTTCAGGTGTGTCATATACACATCCTCTTCAAGTTTTCCATTAAGGAAAGCGGTTTTGACATCCATTTGCCGATTTCATAGTCATAGTAAGCTGCGATAGCAAGCAAAATCCGAATGGACTTGAACATAACTACGAGGGGAAAAGGTCTCGTCATAGTCAATACCATGAACTTGTTTGAAACCTTTCGCGACCGGTCGCCCCTTATGCGTTTGTACATTCCCTTCCATGTCGGTTTTAATCTTAAAAACCCATTTGCACCCTATGGGAGTTACCCCTTCGAGTGGATCAACCAAGATTCGAGACTTGGTTTGTGTACATGGAGTCCATTTCGGATCTCATGGCCTCAAGCCATTTCTCGAAAATCGGGCTATTAATTGCCTGTTTGTAGGTTGAAGGTTCATCGTGATCCACAAACATAACATCACCATGTTACTGTTATGAAAAATCCAAATTTTTCCCGGAGGTGGACTGACGAACTCTACCGGACCTACGCAATTCTTGTGTTTCTTGAGCTAGTGCTTGTTTGCATAACTTGTTTGTGGCACTTTGTTGCACAATAACTTGTGGAGTCCGTTCAATTTCCATCTCATCATTAGTGCTAGTTTGAGAGTCTGGAACTTCAGTAAGTTCTACGCAACTCCCATTCGTGTTTCTAGAAACAAATTCTTTTTCTAGAAAGACTCTCGTGCGAGCAACAAACACTTTGTTCTCGTTAGGGATATAAAAGTAGTATCCTTTAGTTTCCTTAGGATAACCTACAAATATGTACTTTTCAGATTTTGGAGCCAGCTTATCAGAAGCTGAGCGTTTTACAAAAGCTTCACAGCCCCAAATCTTGAGGAAAGACAAACTGGGACGCTTCCCAGTCCATAACTCGTATGGCGTCTTTGCAATTGATTTAGATGGAGCAGCGGTTAAGTGTTAAAGCTGCTTTGTCTCTAGTGCGTGTACCCAAAAGGAATTGGGCGAGGCTCGTGTGACTCATCATAGAACGAACCATATCTAATAAGGTTCTGTTCCTCCTTTCAGATACACCATTCCATTGTGGAGTAGCTGGAGGAGAAGGTTGTGAAACGATTCCACAATCTTTTAGGTAGTCACAGAATGCTTGACTCAAGTACTCTCCTCCTCGATCATATCGAAGAACCTTAATACTCTTGCCAAGTTGGTTTTCTACTTCTGGTTTAAACTCTTTAAACTTAGCAAAAGCTTCGGATTTGTGTTTCATCAAGAACACATATCCATACCTACTCGAAGTCATCGATAAAGGTAATAAAGTAGAGGTAACCACCCCCTTGCATGTATATTAAAGGGCCACATACATCACTATGTATTAGTCCTAATAAAGTATCGGCTCTCTCACCTAGCTTAGTGAAAGGTGATCTTTGTCATCTTACCCAACAAACAAGATTCACATCGATCATAAGACATGAAGTCAAATGATTCCAACAACCCATCTTTATGGAGTTTGGATATGCGGTCTTCGTTTATATGGCCTAAGCGACAATGCCCGAGGTATGTCGGATTAGAATCATTAGTCTTAATCCTTTTGGTATTTATATTTAAAATTAGCATATCAAGGTCTAAAACATATAGACCATTAATCAAAGAAAGCGCTTGCATAAAACATATTATCCGGAAATAACGACAATCGTTAGTTTTTTATCGAAATCTCAAAACCTTTCTTGTCCAAACAAGAAAGCTGAAATAATATTCTTAATTAAACTAGGTACATAGAAACAGATTTTCTAAACCCAAAACAAGCCCACGAAGGAAAAGTAAAAGTACAAGTCCCTACGGCTAGAGGTACATGACACGTGCTTTCCCGTTGCCAACTCGTAGCTTCACCCTTTGCCAACTCTCTACTCATTTGCGGTCCACGCACATTAGTACAAATGTGAGAACCACATCCGGTATCAAATACCCAAGAAGTAGTTGTATTTAAATTGATATCAATCATATTAATATCTACAACATAAATACTGAGCAGAAACAACATTTGCTTTCTCCTTTTCCAGCCTTTTTCCCTGCAAGATAGCTTTTGCAGTTCCTTTTCCAGTGACCCTTCTCACCACAATGATGACAGATAGAGTCCTTGGCTACACCACCCTTAGGTTTCAGTGCATTGTTGAAAGTGGTTTGCTTGCCCTTGGGCTTACCTTTCGGTTTGCCTTTGGGTTTCACAAAACCTTTGCCTTTGCCCTTTGGGCTTGGACTTGCCTATTTCCTTCTCAGCAGTCCTCAGCATATTCAACAACTCAGGCAATGGCTTGTCAATTTCATTCATGTGATAATTCAGAATGAGCTGATCTGTATGATTCGAGCAACGATTGCAAGATCAAATCGATCGGCGACTCTTGTCCCAAAGGAAATCCTAGTTTTTCAAGGTTACGAACATAACCTATCATCTTAAGAACGTGAGTTCCCTACTGGCATTCCTTCGGACATTTTGCATTGAAAAAGAGATTTCGATACATCGAATCTCTCTGGCGTGCTTGCCCTACGATATAGTTGCTTCGGGTGAGCCGACGATCTCATAAGCCCCCATGTCCTCATGTTGCTTCGAAGCTCGAGTTCATGGTGACAAGCATGAGGCTAGACACATCTAAAGCATCACTACAATGCTTCGATAAGGACTTCTATCAGCGGCCGAGCGCGAGCCTCGCAGTGTAGCGAGAATAGGTCGTTCTAGAACATACAGACTTTCTTTCATGCTTGAGAACGATTCTCAAGTTCTGAACCCAGATCGAGGAAGTTAACTCCCTCTAATTTGTCCTTCTCAAGGACAAAACGCAGTGATAGTGTTTGGTTTGAATTTGCCATTTTCTACAACAAAAAATATGCATATACAAAGTAAGTACCGATTAAAATCATTATTAGGTCTTTATCTTTAATGATTTCTCCCATTATTTTCTTCGAGTGAATAACCCTCATTATCAACTCGGAAAGTTCGTTAACTTTCTAGCGGGCCAAGATCCATTTTTCACCTCGTTCTGAGTCACCTTTGGCTGATCGCCCAAAACTTAGTTATTTAGGTAGGCAACGTTTGCCAATTACATCAAATTATGTAATTCTTGGTTAGTTGAGTGAATAACATTTATTCAAGCGTATCATTATACACTTTTCTCAACTCTTTTGCCTCTAGATCCTCAATCCATTTATTGAGATAATCTAGTTAACTAGGACCCTAAGTTTTTGTCGGCGAATATCACAATTATCCTTCGCGCCTCACCCGGATAGACACGTATGTACAGCTTTGGCATGTCCCATACAAATGTCGATCTAGGCCTTGACGAGGGCTAAACTTAGGAAGGCACTAGTTAATATTTAATTGAGGGGTTTTGTTTTTAACAATCTCACCAGAAAAGCATAAATAAAACAGTTTATGCTTATATACATATGCATCCAATACATAAAATAAAATGCAATAGTAATCGCCATATCCTATTCGGTTTTTCCAAGCCAATGAAAAAACCTTGAAGTCAATCTAAGGGTGTGAAAAGAAAACATTATATTCTACACCGTCTTGACCTTCAGTTGGTTGTCTCCAAATCATCACAGTTGTACCTTCTCCTAATCTAGAATTACATAATTCTAAGGAAACCTCGAGTTACATTCGAGGGGAATTGATGAGAAGAGAATTACAACTTTTGATAGAAAAATATAGGCACGATACGCAGATCGTATTATAAAATAAACCAACAAGGTAAAGGCGACTACTATGCATCATGCTCAATTTAACATAACAATTTATGGAAAAACGAGCAACCAGTAAAATGAACATTTCATATTATATCTCAGGTTCGATCGACCGAGTCACACCTTCGGTCGATCGGGTTTCCGATCGGTTGAGCCGACTTAATTCCCTATCGTCCGAAATAGAAAGCAGAGAGTTTCTCGGTTGACCAAATACGATGCTCGGTCGACCGAAGACCAACTCGGCTCGACCGAACATCCTCTCGGTTGATCCGAACACAGAAGCAAATGAGATTTTTTCCAACTTTTGAATGACTTCAAAACTGGAAAATCTCAATTCTCATACATTCAAAATGATGAAAAATATGTCATACATGATATACAACATTTCTAGCAATCCTAAGGCATGCGAAACATAGATTCAAAAGCCATACTCGAATACTATAGCACATTAAGTCTATAGGGTACTCGTGAGTGGCTCTGATACCACTGTTAGATGAATAACCGGGTCAAAATCAGTTATGCAGTGGAAATAAACTGACCCGCCTCTAATAGGATCAATCACGAGTAAGAACCTAAGACTATGGGATAGTATTATACCTTTAGAAGTGCTAGGATAGCTGAAACGGTTTCGAGTGTCACGAGACGGACGCCACCAACGCGAGCTCCGTCTCTCCCGAGTATCCACTCGATCTTCCGGGGATGGTCTTCTACTGCTTGGTGCTAGCCAACGCCTTGTAGAAGTCTTGAAGACACTCTTCAAGATGGATTATGTATGTATGACCTTTTAGAAGAACAAGAAACAGTTTTCTTACTTCTTTTCTATTAGCCTAAGCTAGAAAAAAAGTATGTGAAAAGCTGTCTTTTCTTTTCTTACTAAATGTTCTCTCTTTTTCTCTCTTCTCTAAGCTTCCAAAAACTGGAAAAAAACTGACTTAGAATGTTAGGAAAAATCAGTATTTTCCTTAGCCATTCAAAGGTTTGAGGGGAGAGTGAAAGGGGGAAGTGGGAGATCATGGAGGAAACCACTCCTCCACTTTCTCCACCACTTCAACCACCTTACTAAGAGATAAAAGCTGGGAAATAAAGGTTCTATTTCCAGCCATAAGGTCGGTCCAAATGGGTTGATCGGTCCAACCCGATTAAGGGCCCAATCCAATCCCGGCCCGAAGCCTTGGCGCACCTTAGATTAAATGTACTCCAACAATTTTGATAGGCCACTTCTTCTTTTATATATATATATATATATATATATATATATATATATATATATATATATATATATATATATATATATACATTCCCTTCCCCATTTCCTTATTCGTCTTGATAAGGAGCTCAGCTCCACTATTTCGTTTTCCTTCACAGTAAGCAAATTTCATATATGATATATTTGTATTTTAACAAGTTAATTCAATCAATCTTCCCCATATTATATTCTTTGGTTTCTTCTACTTTGTCTCACCAAGACTTTATAGCTTGTTAGTTAATTTTGGAAACTTGTCCATTTGTTTGGTACCCTGGTAACTAAGGACACTAATCATCTTGGATTAAGGCTATAGACAATTTATCAGGTGAGTGTTCCTAAATCCTTTTACAAAATTATATATGTATTGTGTGTTCATTTGTTCATTGCACTCATAACATGCACTGATTACATTTTTCTTGTCACCATGGAATATCTTTCTGTATAGGGGCACTGTTTTGAAATATTATCTTATTGCATTGGAAATGATAAGTTTGAATAAATATTATACGGATTTGTCTTCTGAATATTCACATGGTATGATAAGACTATAAGTTTATTGTATCGGGCCCAATTATTTGATTTAAAGGAGCTAAGTGCTACACCAGAGGGTGTGAGACACCTCTAGAGTCCTAATTTTGAAATCTGTATTTGGGGGCCCGTATGAATTTGACCTGCTGTTATTGTCATACCTATGTCAATTTCACCTCGACAGTCCCGGAAAATTGTTTAGAAAATCAGGCCCCTTATTGTAATCAATATATATGTGGTTTTCTCATTGTGCGAACTATTTTATGAATAAAAAGTACTTTGGAAGGAAAATGGTTTTAAAAGATATACGCACCACTGGCACGGCCCTCACTGAGCATCGGCTCACGTTTTCCAAATGTTTTCCCCTCCACAGGTATCTAAAGGTGGTGCAATAATTTGGGTATCAGAGTGCGCAGCGGAAGCTTGGGATTAGCAATCTGGATAAATGGATTTTAGTCGTGTATTTTATTGAATTTCATTGTAATCATGTGGATATATTATATTTTTGGGTAATAGAATGTTTGTTTAGAGCCTTGGCGGTTGTAAAAGATAGAACCCAGTGCCGAGAGGCACGCGACATTCCCAGCCCGAGAGGGTAGGGTTGTCACATTTGGTATCAGAGCGATAAGATTTTGGAGTGGGTAGTGTGTGCACTAAGCTTGAAGCTAACGTGAACGTCTTTGATATATTTAAGGTCACATTTAGTGTGAGATTCCCAAGATTTTGGAATTATTACGGTGACTACTAAGTTTGAATTGTGGTCGTAAGCTTGAATACGTGAAATAAGCTTGAACATGATGTGACACCTTTCTATCGACATTAAGTTTGTTGTACGATGTACCATAGGCTTGAATAATATTTTGAATTGCGAGGACGCAAATCTTTTTAAGGAGGTGAGATTGTAACACCCACCCCGCTCCGTAAGCACTTTTAAGTATATCAATTTTGAGATGGTAATTTTTATAAGAGACAAGGGATATAATGGTCATTTGAAATTCTATAACTATAAATAAAAAGAAATTATATAAAAATACTTAGAAAACAAGGTTCTTGGCAACCAAGGAAAAGAAAATAAGTTTAATATTCAAAATATTTCCATGCTAGCCACGTAGCTACATGACTAAACCAATTCTTTGACATTTTGATAGGCCACTTCTTCTTATATATATATATATATATATATATATATATATATACATTCCCTTCCCCATTTCCTTATTCGTCTTGATAAGGAGCTCAGCTCCACTATTTCGATTTCCTTCACAGTAAGCAAATTTCATATATGATATATTTGTATTTTAACAAGTTAATTCAATCAATCTTCCCCATATTATATTCTTTTGTTTCTTCTACTTTGTCTCACCAAGACTTTATAACTTGTTAGTTAATTTTGGAACCTTGTCCATTTGTTTGGTACCCTGGTAACTAAGGACACTAATCATCTTGGATTAAGGCTATAGACAATTTATCAGGTGAGTGTTCCTAAATCCTTTTACAAAATTATATATGTATTGTGTGTTCATTTGTTCATTGCACTCATGACATGGACTGATAACATTTTTCTTGTCACCATGAAATATCTTTACGTATAGGGAGCACTTTGTTTTGAAATATTATCTTATTGCATTGGAAATGATAAGTTTGAATAAATTTGATACGGATTTGTCTTCTGAATATTGACATGGTATGATAAGACTATAAGTTTATTGTATCGGGCCCAATTATTTGATCTAAAGGAGCTAAGTGCTACACCAGAGGGTGTGAGACACCTCTAGAGTCCTAATTTTGAAATATGTATTTGGGGGCCCGTATGAATTTGACCCGGTGTTATTGTCATGCCTATGTCAATTTCACCTCGACAGTCCCGGAAAATTGTTTAGAAAATCAGGCCCCTTATTATAATCAATATATATGTGGTTTTCTCATTGTGCGAACTATTTTATTAATATAAAGTACTTTGGAAGGATAATGGTTTTAAAAGACATACGCACCACTGGCACGGCCCTCACTGAGCTTCGACTCACGTTTTCCAAATGTTTTCCCCTCCACAGGTATCTGAAGGTGGTGCAATAATTTGGGTATCAGAGTGCGCAGCGGAAGCTTGGGATTAGCAATCTGGATAAATGGATTTTAATCGTGTATTTTATTGAATTTCATTGTAATCATGTGGATATATATTATATTTTTGGGTAATAGAATGTTTGTTTAGAGCCTTGGCGGTTGTAAAAGATAGAACCCAGTGCCGAGAGACACGCGACATTCCCAGCCCGAGAGGGTAGGGTTGTCACACCATTAAACATATCCACCATATACAAGAAATCATACCTTTCATTGGCGAATATTAGATCGTTTCTCGGTTAGCCGCAAAGACTTCCGAGGTTCAACCAGCTTGACCTTTTCCTTGGTCTGTTTCGGCTTTTGTCTTTCCTGTTGCACATAATAATTTGATAGATCGACAACAATATTCCCACATTCTGGGTTGTTATTTTCCTGCGCGATAATCCACGCTAATTCCTTCAAAAAAGCTCTCAATCCTCTTTCGGCACAACAATTTAGGCTGCCCTAGGAGATTCCGACCACGCATCCTGTGGTAAATCCGGTTCCTCCAATGAATTAGTTGCTAAGAAAATATTTGAGTCATCTTCAGCCCCTAATACCTTTTGTGGAGTCTCCTTTACCAAACTTAATACAATATCGTCAATGGATCTATTTCCACCAACACAAAATGCATTATCCTCCCGATTAACATCCTCCTCAAACAAACCCCATATTGAGCATTTTCCGCTGGACTTTCCATAATTTCCTGAGATTCCCCAGCCTTCTTAGTCCCACAAGAACTGGGAATACCAATCACCATTGGCTCTTTACCTTTCAGTAGGAATCCTTCCTCCTCAGCTTTCCCTTTCCCATTAGAAACTTGTACATGCATCCACAAGCGAGACTTTCTTCTTCTCAGATGCTTCTCTTCCATCATCAACAGTTCCTACAATCCTTTCCGATTTCAAAATTCGAGGAGGATCTTTTGCTGGCTCGCGAAGGAGAATTTTCACGGGCATGACGTTAGCCCTTGGGACGCTGACGTCAGCATTGTTTGCATTAAATTTGCAAGCTGAATTCCAATGCCCAATCTTCAAGCCGTTCGATCAATCTTATGAAAGATTCTCATATTCAATAGCTTGCAAAAATCTGTTCCCGATCTCGAATGCCCTATCCATAATCTTTCACATGGAGGAGCCATTAAATCCGCCTCTACCAAAGACACAACTGACTCAATGTCTCATATCCTTAGTACATACATCGTTTAAAATTGTCTTAAACATATGTGTACATATATAAAATGGATAGATGACTTTAAATAAACACTGGCATAGTTAAAATAGCTAATCAAATGACTAGTCTAGTTTAAGACAACCCAAACTAAAATCGCTATTGGATTAACTAATTAAACATTTGGAGCATCATGCTTCAAACAACTAAAATATCTCATCACTTGAGGTGTCAAGATCAATTTCGAGTGGGGAATGCGGTTGAGCCATACACTCGGAGGAGTCATTACCATGGGAAAATGATTACCATCTTCCGAATGATTAGCTTGATGACCCTGATCAAGATTAGATTGATAGCAGCCACCAATATTCAATTCAATGGAAATTTATGGAATATGAGTGGAAGTAGAATAACTTCCATAGAAACGCGATGCTTCAGCTCTGTTGACCGAGTTCATTTCCCACGATGGATTTATCCTTAATCTCATGTTCCGACGCATTGGAGATGATGTTCCACAAAGCGATTTTTTAGTGTTATAAATTTGGTCTGATATAGGCAAATTTGACATGCCACCAATCGAAGTTCCAGCAACTACATAACAACCATGTGTAAAACTTGGACTAAAAATCATTACAAGTTTGATTTAATAATTCGTTTTGAATATCTAAGATAGGAAATTTAATTTTAAATCTTCTTAAACTTACCCATAGAGGAATTCTTTGTAGTTACATAGGTATGCTGATGAAAGTGAACAAAAGGTCTGGAGCTATTGTTGCTACCATAATCACATGCCTAAATAATGTAATGAATGAACACTTAACTTTTTTGAAGTATGTATATATATATATATATATATATATATATATATATATATATATATATATATATATATATATATATATCCTCATCGATTGTCTAGTTTGTCCTCTTATCAAACTGCTTTTTTATGTAAACTTTGCTGGCGTTTCAGGACTACTGACTCTCTATGGAGAAAATTCTCGTTTGAAAAGTATTGTCGGGATCTTCACTCATCTTTGATCCAGCCGAGTCATTTTGACTCCCCTGTGTGACGACGCATGTTAATGGTTAAGGAAGTCACCGAACCAAACATTGCTCTTCTAGTTAGAGATGGTCATTCTGATTTTTGGTATGAAGACTTCACCCTTAGTGGTAGTCTGAGTACATGGGGCAGTGAGGGAGTGGATGGCTCTCGGATTTCAGGACATCTTGGGGCGGAAGGTAGGAAAACAGAGACACGGAGAATTTTGAACATTCACTAGCTTCAATTACTGCCTTCTATTTCTTTGAGACTGGGACATGATACTCATGTTTGGAAGCTAGAACAACATGAGAGGTTCACAATCACATCGGTATTGAAATGCATAGAGCCAACTGTCAACAAAGCTCTCATAGGTACATTTGGGCCTTGATTTTGCCTCTGATTTTGGCAGGTGGAATGTTAAGAAAGGTTAATGGATATTTTCTTGGCGCTTTTGCAACATTTCTGGGTCATTTAATTACCAATTCTGCTGCTGAAATGGAAGCTATGATTTTTTGACTTTAATTGGCTTTAGACATGGGATTTACAAGAGTTCTAGTTCAGACAAATTACAAATTCTTTTGTGATGCTGTAACAGTTCGTAGACTATCAACTTGGCGACTAGATACGCTTTTTCAGCAATTGTTATCGTGCTTAGAATCTAAATTGGTACATCATATATTTCGGGAATCAAACAAGATAGCTGATGGATTGCCTAATTATGCTTGTGACGAGAAGAGTTTTTTCCAAGACATACGGATGCTTCCACCTATGATTAGAGACCATTGCTGATTGGATAGGCTAGGGATTTCTTACCTTGGAAATTCCTTACCTATGCTTCCATAGGATTGAGAAGTGTTGATTTTAAACCATAAAACAGACAAAAAATAAAAATTTATTCGAACTTATAAAAAGTATTTGGGATCTTTGTCTTATTGTCTATCACCATTATTGATTTTTATTTTTACTAAAAGGAAAACTTATACTTAACAAATTATTACTGATACAGAAGTTACAATACAACAATAGAACAAAAGATTTTAAATATGGTGTGTTCCCCATCTGAATTATTAGTAATGCCGGTTCTAGATACTTTATTGTTTTCCTTTGGATGACCATGTGCCTTTCATCAACACCACCACTCCCTTCCTTCCACCTCCCCTGCCCAGCCATCTCTCTTAATAGCTAGAATATTCTGTGGTTTCCATTCCAAATTCGGTGAAATTGGATAGTATTTGATTTAAAAAACGAAACATAAACACAGTAAAATTTTAAATTTTAAAAATAAATATTTATCAATATTTTGTTTTAATTAAAATAAAAAATATCCGATTTCACATTGTCCTCGTCTTGATATTACATTTAGATATTATCTCATTATTTATTATTCACGTTTAATGGCGTACTCAAAGGGGGACAACTGAGGTCTCCCGCAATATTTTAAAAATCGAATTTTGTATCTTTAAGATTTTTCATTTTTTATTATCTTTTAAAACTCCCTCCTATCTACCAAGTTTTACGCCTCGGAATGTTCAAGCTCGCCCCATTGCTAAATAAATTGTTCCGCCGTGCTGCCATATATTAGGGACTACATGCCACCCTATGTGATAAAAGTCTACGTAGAACAAGAGATATTGAAATTTAGACTAAGAATATCTTCGGTAAATTTGTGAATATGGTCCCTAAACATAGCACAATTGTTGATAATGGTACATGTTTTTTTTTCTATGTATTTTAAACCTTAGACATATTACGTTTGGTGGAAACGGTCATACTCTGTGATAGTCAACCGTCAGTCAACAAAATATAATTCAAAATTACCAAATTAAAAGACTATTTTGTGAAAATATTTTAGGCAAATTGGTCCCTAAACATAACACGATAGATGATAATGGTCCATGTTCTTTTTTCTTGGTATTTAAAACCTTAAAAATATATTGTGTTTGATGGAAGCGTCCTGATATCATATTATTTCTTCAAAATAAAATCCATGTTCGGGGTATCAAAACATGCATCCCTATGTGTTAAACTTCTACATGGAACAAGATATATTAAAATTTATACTAAGAATATCTTTTTAGGAGTTAAACGGAAAAATTAAAGTAGACAATATGTTTAATCAATTGGACTACGCAAACTAGCGTCTAGTAAGGAATAAGGAGTGGCCTAATTGTTGAGGTTGCTCCTTCTCTAGATGAGATCTTGGGATCGATTCTTACTTCCCCCTATACCTTCTCCCCCAAATTAAAAAAACTAATGTCTAGTATTATTAGCAAACTAAACGCACTTGGAGTGCTAAAATGTTTTCTCTTCAATCAGTATATTTGATATTCGAGTAATCAAGGAGGAGAACTGAAAAGTCACCATTGATTCTCTTGTATATGAATTTAAAAGGAAAAAAACTATATTTTTATAATTAAGAGATATACTTTTGGCTTGCGTTTCTTGCAAGAACCGACAAGTAACTTGAATTTTAATATAATTATACATATTTCGATAAATGGTTACTTAAATTGGAACATGCTTTATCAACCTTTTACCCTATATATATAAAAGATGTAAATAGACTCAAACGTGTGTTATTTTTTTGGAAAAATTACTTCTTGGACACATGTTATTGTTAGCATTATTCTTGTAGCAAAATTCAACATTTTGTCTGCAAAAGTTAGGCAGCGTTCAAAATAATCTTTATTTCCCCATTTTTCTCTTTTCTACTTCGTCTTTTGTGTTTGCAAGAACGGTTATATATAGTTGACATCCCACCCACCATTCAAATTGAAGAATAATCTTGTTTTCGGGAAACAAATAAGCAAAAAATTCATTGACATCTACTTTGGGCGTGTGTATGATTGTAAATCAATTTTGATACTACAATAAAGAAAAAAATAAAATCCTCCATTAAGTGATTGTTAGGTGTTTACTTATTCTCTAATATTTTCACTATTTCTTTTAGGTTAAAAATTTTTAATTAAAAAAATAACACATGTAATTTTTTTATTAGTGGCATACGAAATAAGTCACGAACGAGAGAGAAAATCCATACCGCGACAATAATGTTAATTAAAGAGATTTCTTTTAATTATGTGTCTTCCTCACTGCTTTTACCATTTGTATTCTGTATTACAACTTTATTTAATTGGAAATTTTTACTTTAGTTGGAACTTTATTTGGTAGCTAGGTATGGAGTACCATCACAAAATCATATATTTGGTTAGTTATTAACACAAATTCAATATTAGTTTAAATTTTGATTTAGTTCTGAACAAAATTGCTTTCAATGGAAATTAGATTACTTTCTCGGTTACCCAAAACAATTTATAATTTGGCTAAATTTTGCCCAAAGAATCATGGGTGTTTCGCAGCCTGTAACCACCTACTTGTAACCATTTTCTTCATATGCCAACATAGAAATTTCATAATTAAATAAGAAGTTAGTTTCATGCTTATATAGCATGAAATTTTTTAATACAGCCCACTGTCAAATGCATCATGTGATCTTAATTTGTCCACACAAGAAAAAACTCTCTCTTAGTGTAATCAAATCTGAACCACTTGATCTACTGAAACATGGTACATGTCAGAAGTAATCATATAACATTGCAGCTATTTTTACTATTATGTATATAATATTTTATTTTCTCTCTGCATATTTGACTTTTGAGATATGTTATGAATTAATAAATAACCATATGATCTTTCGATAAATGCAAAAAAATTACGGAAACATGTTACCTAATCTAATCTATAACTATTCTCTTATTTATACTTATATTTATGCCTTCCTCATATGAATGGAAGAAGAAGACGAGCAACAATATGCTCAACCACGAAGCTTCGTGGGGATAAGAATTGATCTAAACTAAGTACACTTGAACAACTTTTCAAAATGAATCTGTTAACCATACCAATTCCAATTGCTCAGTAAACTTGAAAAACACTTGTTTCTCCCTATGGCAAGTTTAGAGTTCTCGAAAAGGGGCATAAATATATATATAAATATATATAGTATATTTTTTTCCTCAAAATAAGAAATCAGGGTTTTCATCGTGGGTTGTAATGACTAATTTTCATACCGCGAGTACAGTATCGTCTAGAACAATATTGATGCCATATACTAATTATTAAAGTTACGCTACTAAATTTTTTAAAATTATAAATTATTAAAAGTGTCAAAATATATTATGTTTTTCGAATTTTCAAAACCAAAGTAAACATCATTAGTCATAATTTTTCATCATTTGTATGATCTATGTTTTAATAGATTAATATTATATTAGATTTAACATTTAAACTAAATTGAAATCAAATTTCTTCTAGAAAATACACACATATGTATATACAGGTAACAAAAAATTAGAGCCCCCGATTTTCGAAGGCCCTCTTCCGTAAGGCACTTTAAGCCCCCATGTAGTCGGACCAGCGCGGGTAAGCGTTCTTTGAATAAGTAAACGACAGGCAATAAAATGTCCTTCATTCATACAAGCGAGAAATCAAATCTCAAACCTTATAGTTAAAAGACTGAGGTGAGAACCCACCATACCACAAAGAGTAGTGTTATCTTGGTATGATAAGTAAATTTATAACTTAAATTAAAACCAAGGAACACAGTAGGAAATAAAATATATTCTTTATTTTACGTGTATTTCACAAATTGGTATGATTATAAATTATAAATTTAATCATCTATCAAAATAAAACTACTCTACCACAAATCGTGAAAAATAAATTCATTTATTTTATATATATATAGGGTATTAGTGCACCTTTGTAAGAAATGAGTGTCTTCCTTACGACTCCTACCGTTTGCCAAATTAGAGTCGTCAAAATTCTCGTATCTTCTTATACAAAACAAAGCATTTCCTCCTACCTAACACAGTTTCCCTATTACACCTTCTTATAGTATCTTCCAAGAGTATATAAATGAATGGTTAGCAAGATAAACGTACTTATTAATTAAAATTGCCGAAAATATGAAGATCAATACAATTCTCTTTCTTTTTTCATTGTTGTTCATTATTTTGCAAGAAACGTCATCGTTGTTCATTAGTCCTCAACAAATGAATGGAAAAAAACCAAGACCAAGAACTCCTCCACCTCCACCTCCACCTTCAAAACCAATAACTCCTCCACCTCCTCCACCCCCACCACCGCCACCAGAATCCAAACCATATGTGTTTGAACATTTAGCGTTGGTTATTGAATGGCCAAATGCATTTTGTGAGATGAAGAGTAAATGTTTTTGCAAAAGGATCCCATTCAGATTCACAATACATGGGATGTGGCCGTTTAACAAAACTATCACTGGAGCATGGAAATCTATTGATTGCACACAATTAACAGAAGGAAAACTTCCATTTAAACTATGATTTTTAAAGCGTTTGTTAATTGTCAATTGCTTGAAATGTGAGAGGTTGTCCACTGTTTATAGAGGGTGTGCATTAGAATTCAGTATGATTGGTGCCCTGACAAGAAAAATATGATTTTTAAATAACTCTATTTTGCAAGTTCGCTTAAATAACTCTATTTTGCAAGTTTGTTCTAATTTGGTACATCATATATTTCGGGAATCAAACAAGGTAGCTGATGGATTGCCTAATTATGCTTGTGACGAGAAGAGTATTTCGGTTTTCCAAGACATACAAATGCTTCCACCTATTATTAGAGGCCATTGCTGATTGGATAGGCTAGGGATTCCTTACCTTAGAAAATATAAATTGTAATATTTATTTACTTTTGCTTTCTTTTGCTTCTGGTCGTGGACCTGGGGATGTTCTCGGATGTTCAGCGACCTTCTTATTTTCATGCTAGTTCATTTAATATAATGTAACACCTGATTCATAATTATAAATGAATAAGTTTTATTGCATTGTTAATCTTGTATGAAGTGGATTTGTTTCCACCTACCTAGAGGTTTTGGCTATAATTCCCCTCTATGTAGTTTTGCTCGCCTATTTTGAAAATATCAATAAACGTGTAGGGGTCCATGCCAAACCTCCACCACAAGTGGTGGCTAATCCAAAAAAAATAAAATAAAATGCACACACAATCGAATGCACGACAACAACCATGCTTTTCCCATACGGTACACACATTTTTAGACACTATAAACATAGCTACCGCTCAATAACAAATATTACACATGAAATAATCACCTAGCATATAAAATTTAACATTTAATACATGCAAGTAACTTGAATTTTAGTATAATTATACATATTTCGATAAATGGTTACTTAAATTGTAGTTCTACAACTTATGTGTATTTTGAACAATATGACTACTACAATCACCTAAAAAAAAAAACCCTATTACACCGTTAAAACCAATACCACATTTTTGGAACATGCTTTATCGACCATTGGGGACCATTTACCCTATATATAAAAAGGATGTAAATACACTCAAACTTGTGTTATTTTTTTGGAAAAATTACTTCATGGACACATGTTATTGTTAGCATTATTCTTGTAACAAAATTCAACATTTTGTCTGCAAAAGTTAGGCAAAATTCTCGTATCTTCTTATACCCAACAAAGCATTTCCTCCTTCCTAACACAATTTCCGTATTACATCTTATTACACCTTCTTATAGTATCTTCAAAGAGTATATAAATGAATGGTTAGGAAGATAAACGTACTACTTATAATTATCATAACTGAAAATTGCTGAGAATATGAAGATCATTACAATTCTCTTTCTTTTTTCATTGTTGTTCATTATTTTGCAACAAACATCATCGTTGTTCATTAGTCCTCAACAAATGAATGGAAAAAAACCAAAACCAAGAACTCCTCCACCTCCACCTCCAAGACCAAGAACTCCTCCACCTCCACCTCCAAGACCAATAACTCCTCCACCTCCTCCACCTCCACCACCACCACCACAATCCAAACCATATGTATTTGAATATTTAGCGTTGGTTATTGAATGGCCAAATGCAGTTTGTGAGATGAAGGGTAAATGTTTTTGCAAAAGGATCCCATTCAGATTCACAATACATGGGATGTGGCCGTTTAACAAAACTATCACTGGAACATGGAAATCTATTGATTGTACACAATTAACTGAAGGAAAACTTCCATTTATACCAATTGTGGTGAGTTTTTTAAATTAAATAACTATTTGTAATAGTTTGTAATATTATTTTTGTTATAATTGAAATTGTTCTTGTTGGCAGGGACATGATTTCCTACCTAATCTAGATTTTGATATGCCGGATTTGAGACTAAAAGACCCTCCAAGACCTGGCTTTTCGAAAGATCAAAGTTTCTGGAATTATGAATATAATAAACATGGCGAATGTTTTACATTCGCAAAAGGTAGTCAATTAAGAACAAGTAGACAATACTTTGAGGTTGCGCAAAAACTTATGGCTGATTCAAAAATGAAAGATTTTGTGAAAAACAACGGTGTAACTTCTGATTGGAAACGTCCGTTCAAGGATTTAGACATAATGGTATCTGGGTCCTTTGGGAAAAAGAATGTGATTTATATATGTGATCCACATTTGACAAACGACAATAAAGTTGATGGTACTCAACTAAGAGAGGTGCGAATTTGTTTTGATAGCACTGGTAGCTCTATTGTTGATTGCCCCATCTCTGGAACAAATACATGTGGCAGCGGTGACGTTTATTTAATAAAGTTTGATAATTAAGATGTATTAGAATGTTGGTTCAATAAAATTGTCCTTCATTTAGAAATATTGTGAGTAACAATATTATTAAACTTTGTATTATCTGGTTATGAAATATATGGTGAGTGATAATATTGTTGAACTGTGGTACTTGAGTTTAAAGATTCCTCCTTGGCTACCAAGTATAAATTGTCATTCTCTCTACTTCTCCATCATTTCTATTATATTCATTTTTCTTTCTCTTCTCTGGTAGCCTACTTTACCAGGCTAGTCAAAATTTGATTTTGAAATTCATTAATTTAATGGTTTCCTCAAGGATCGGATTTATAGTAAGTTAGAATTTATTTTATTATTATCTAATTAAGTCTAGATCTTGAATTTTTGTCGAGTCTAAGTAGTAATTCTTTTGACTTGAAAATAGTGATTTGAAATTTTCCATTTTCTTGTCTTGTTAAGGATCTTGAAGGATACTAAAAGTTAATGGTAGTATAAAGTTTGTATTTATAGTGTGATTTGACATTTAATGGAACTTTACTAAACGTGTACTACTAAACGGTTTTGTAATGACAATGAGATTTGAAAATTTTTTGTTTCGTTTCAAATTATTAGATCGATATAAAAATATGATAAATTATATAATTGAAATTGGGTTTTCATTTTGATTTTGGTGAAAATATCAAAGTGTTTTTATACTAGCCTCGAAAAGTAGAAATTTACATTTGATATCCTTTATCAAGAAAATCTCCCTAAATTAAGAATTATTATATACATAAGAATATAAGTAAAATTTACGTACAATATATTAGTGTTAGTATTTTGTCTTTAGAAACTCTCCTTCATGCCCCGGGTTAGAATTTTGTGTAAATAGGATCCCTTAATAAATTTATATCGTTAATGGAAATTCGATTGAATTGTTGAGCCATGAGGATAATTGGTTAGTTAACACTACGAGGTTAGTTTACAAATAGAAATTTATTAAATTTTCGACGCTGAGGTTAATTTTATAAAATGATCATATTTTGACAAATGACTCTTTTAGAAAGTTTCTAAAAACTAAAAATACATATATATATATATATATACACTCTCTTAAGTGTTTGTTAATTGTCAATTGCTTGAAATGTGAGAGGTTGTCCACTATTTATAGAGGGTGTGCATTAGAATTCAATATGATTGGTGCCCTGACAAGAAAAATATGATTTTTAAATAACTCTATTTTGCAAGTTCGCTTAAATAACTCTATTTTGCAAGTTCGTTCTAATTTGGTACATCATATATTTCGGGAATCAAACAAGGTACCTGATGGATTGCCTAAATATGCTTGTGACGAGAAGAGTATTTCGGTTTTCCAAGACATACAAATGCTTCCACCTATGATTAGAGGACATTGCTGATTGGATAGGCTCGGGATTCCTTACATTAGAAAATATAAATTGTAATATTTATTTACTTTTGCTTTCTTTTGCTTCTGGTCGTGGACCTGGGGATGTCCTCAGATGTTCAGCGACCTTCTTATTTTCATGCTAGTTCATTTAATATAATGTAACACCTGATTCATAATTATAAATGAATAAGTTTTATTGCATTGTTAATCTTGTATGAAGTGGATTTGTTTCCACCTACCTAGAGGTTTTGGCTATAATCCCCGTCTATGTAGTTTTGCTCGCCTATTTTGAAAATATCAATAAACGTGTAGGGGTCCATGCCAAACCTCCACCACAACTGGTGGGTTATCCAAAAAAAAAATTGCTCACACAATCGAATGCACGACAAGAACCATACTTTTCCCATACGGTACACACATTTTTAGACACTATAAACATAGCTACCGCTCAATAACAAATATTACACATGAAATAATCACCTAGCACATAAAATTTGACATTTAATACATGCAATTAATTGTATAACATATAAACATGCAACTAAATATTTTGAACACGTAAATCACATATGCAAAAATTCCCAGGTATTATAAAGATGAACAAGCTCTAGAGGTTTTAAAGATGATACCAATTTTTTTTTGTGGTTAAAAAAAATTTGGTTTTTTTCCAAATTAGTATGAATCATATTAGCGTTTCTTTTCAAGCTTTACTTTTGGCAACCCACATACAAGTTTTTGGTTCCATAAATGGTTAAGTAAACTCATGCTAACATGGCCTAGTCTAAGGTACCAAAGAAAAGCACCATCATCATGACATTCAAGCATTGAATATCATATGCAAGGAATTCATTAAGAGAAATCATGTTCATCCTCTATTATCCACAAATATGATTTCATTAGAGTTTTCATCAATTATAGAGCATGCATCTTTATTAAAAGAAACAACAAAGTCATTATAACATAGTTGGTTAATACTAAGAAAATGGTACTTTAAAAGCTCAATTAAAAGTACTTGTCTAATGAGGGTTGAGGAACCTTTACAAAAATTGCCAATGCCAATGATCTTTCATTTTTACCAGTCAAAAAAAAGTGATAAATCCTTCATTAATTTGCTTGACATCCCTCACGAGTGTAGCCTCTCCGGTCACGTGTCTTGAACATCCACTATCAAGAAACCATTTTGCAGGAAGTGCTTTCCTTGCTTGTTTTTACCTAAAAATGAGGTAAAATTTTGACTTTCGGTACCCATATCTTTATGGGTCCTTTGGGGTTAGGTGGAACATTTCTAATACGCCAAATAGATTTAGCAACATGCTCAATTTTATGTTTAACAAAATGTCTAGTGACCGTTTGCCCATGTCTCCCACAATATGTGCATCTAACATGAGGTTTTGTGTAGGAGAGAGTTCTAGATGAATTTATCTTAGGTATAGCAATATAGGTGTTCTTCACATAAACAATACCTCTTCTAGAAAATGTATGAGATGCAAAAGGCATGGTAGATTTAGAGGTGCTAGCAGTATGAGGTGAACTTCTACCCTTATGCACATAGTCTAATCCACTCTTGCCTTTAGAAATACTTTGAGAACTAAGAAGTTGTACTAGGTTCTTTTTTATATAATTAAACTTTTAAACAAGAGTGGTTGAAGGTATACAAATGGCGGACAGGTGTGGTATATCAATTTTTTTTTGTTCAGATAGACTTGGTAGTGTTGGTACAAGCGGTCACTAAAGGTATGATTTCTTCTTGAAAATTAGATTTTGTATTTTCGTCAGGTTGTGTTTCCACTTGAAAATTGCAGGATTGTTCATATTTATCGTGAAGTTAACTCCGTTGCAGATGCTTTGGCGAATACAACTCACCATTCTGTTGGCTTTTCGGATCAAAATCAATTGCCTACGGAGATCCGTGGCTTAATTGAGCTTGATAAATGTGGGACCCCTTATTTGCGTATCCGTTAGGTTTTTTCCTCGAATTTTGTATTCTTTTGTTGCTTCAATGTCTGGCACTTAGCATCGGGAAATCTTGTAACACCTATTCCATGTTTATAAATGGAACAAACTTATGCATTGTCCTATTATTGTATATAGTGGATTTGTTTCCAACTATTTAGATGTTTTGGCTTAAATCTCCCTCTATGTATTTTTTTGCCTATTTGTCCTAATTTAATAAACGGGTAGGGGTCCACACAACCCCCACCATAACAGGTGGCTTTTCGAAAAAAATAACAAAAAACAAAAAAAAAAAAACACGAGTGGTGAGATCAACAACATTTTTCTTTAATAACTCATAGTCAAAAAATGTTTTGTTTATTTAAAATAAAAAATATCCGATTTCACATTTGTCTCGTCCTGATATTACATTTAGATATTATCTCATTATTTATTACGCACGTTTAATGGCATATTCAAAGGGGGACAACAGAGGTCTCCCGCAATATTTTAAAAATCATATTTTCTATATTTAAGATTTTTTATTTTTAATTATCTTTTAAAACTCCCTCCTATCTACCAAGTTTTACGCCTCGAAATGTTCAAGCTCGCCCCATTGCTAAATAAATTGTTCCGCCGTGCTGCCATATGTTAGGGACTATATGCCGCCCTATGTGTTAAAAGTCTACGTAGAACAAGAGATATTGAAATTTAGACTAAAAATATCTTCTGTAAATTTTTGCAATATGGTCCCTAAACATAGCACAATTGTTGATAATGGTACATGTTCTTTTTTCTGTGTATTTTAAACCTTAAACATATTACGTTTGGTGGAAACGGTCATACTCTGTGATAGTCAACCGTCAGTCAACAAAAACTAATTCAAAAATACCAAATTAAAAGGCTATTTTGTGAAAATATTTAGGCAAATTAGTCCCTAAACATAACATGATTGATGATAATGGTACGTGTTCTTTTTTCTTGGTATTTAATACATTAAATATATTGCGTTTGATGGAAACGGTCCTTCTGTCATATTCTTTCTTCAAAATAAAATCCAGGTTCGGGGTGTCAAAATATACATCCCTATGTGTTAAACTTCTACATAGAACATGAGATATTAAAATTTATACTAAGAATATCTTTTGAGGAGTTAAACTGAAAAATTAAAGCAGACAATATGTTTCATCAATTGGACTACGCAAACTAGCGTCTAGTAAGGAATAAGGAGTAGCCCAATGGATGAGGTTGCTCCTTCTTTATATGAGATCTTGGGATCGATTCCTACTTCCTCCTCTACCCTGTCCCCCAAATTAAAAAAAAACTAATGTCTAGTATTATTAGCAAACTAAACGCACTTGGAGTGCTAAAATGTTTTCTCTTCAATCAGTATATTTGATATTCGAGTAATCAAGGAGGAGAACTGAAAAGTCACCATTGATTCTCTTGTATATGAATTTAAAAGGAAAAAAACTATATTTTTATAATTAAGAGATATACTTTTGGCTTGCGTTTCTTGCAAGAACCGACAAGTAACTTGAATTTTAATATAATTATACATATTTCGATAAATGGTTACTTAAATTGGAACATGCTTTATCAACCTTTTACCCTATATATATAAAAGATGTAAATACACTCAAACGTGTGTTATTTTTTTGGAAAAATTACTTCTTGGACACATGTTATTGTTAGCATTATTCTTGTAACAAAATTCAACATTTTGTCTGCAAAAGTTAGGCAGCGTTCAAAATAATCTTTATTTCCCCATTTTTCTCTTTTCTACTTCGTCTTTTGTGTTTGCAAGAACGGTTATATATAGTTGACATCCCACCCACCATTCAAATTGAAGAATAATCTTGTTTTCGGGAAACAAATAAGCAAAAAAAATCATTGACATCTACAACAATAAAGAAAAAAAATAAAATCCTCCAGCTATCCCGTTCCCTGTTCTTGATTAAGTGATTGTTAGGGGTTTACTTATTCTCTAAGATTTTCACTATTTCTTTTAGGTTAAAAATTTTTAATTAAAAAAATAACACATGTAATTTTTTTATTAGTGGCATACGAAATAAGGTACGAACGAGAGAGAAAATCCATACAGTGACAATAATGTTAATTAAAGAGTAAAAAACTAGACCATTTATAAGTATGGTCTAGTTTATTACAATTATTATTATAAGACCTCACCAGAGGAGGAGAAGTAGAAGACCCCGAGAGGGGAGAAGTAGAAGACCCCGTGAGGGGAGAAGTAGATGACCTCGTTGAGTGGATGTCGTAGAAGTCCCGTTGAGCGGGTGCCCCGTGAGGAGTAGTAGAAGTCCCGTTGAGCAGGTGTCGTAGAAGTCCCGTTGAGCGGGTGCCCCGTGAGGGGTGTATAAGACCTCACACAAGGGAACCCAAAGAAATGACAATTAAATCATTCCCCTTGTGTGAGGGAGGTATCGAACCTGAACCTCTCGGTCACAGGCAGTGGATGTTACCCACTAGGCTACCATGCCTTCGATATATGTGTCTTCCTTACTACTTTTACCATTTGTATTCTGTATTACAACTTTATTTAATTGGAAATTTTTACTTTTGTTGGAACTTTATTTGGTAGCTAGGTATGGAGTACCATCACAAAATCATATATTTGGTTAGTTATTAACACAAATTCAATATTAGTTTAAATTTTGTTATAGTCCTGAACAAAATTACTTTCAATGAAAATGAGATTACTTTCTCGGTTACCCTAAACAATTTATAATTTGGCTAAATTTTGCCAAAAAAATTATGGGTGTTTCGCAGCCTATAACCACCTACTTGTAACCATTTTCGTCATATGCCAACATAGAAATTTCATAATTAAATAAGAAGTTAGTTTCATGCTTATATAACATGGAATTTTTTAATACGGATCACTTTCAAATGCATCATGTGATCTTAATTTGTCCACACAAGAAAAAATTCTCTTAGTGTAATTAAATTTGAACCACTTGATCTTCTGAAACATGGTACATATCAGAAATAATCATATAACATTGTAGCTATTTTTACTATTATGTATATACTATTTTTTTCTCTCTGGATATTTGACTTTTGAGATGTGTAATGAATTAATAAATAACCATATGATCTTTCGATAAATACAAAAAAATTACGGAAATATGGTACCTCATCTAATCTATAACTATTCTCTTATTTATACTTATATTTATGCCTTCCTCATATGAATGGAAGAAGAAGACGACAATATGCTCAACCACGAAGCTTCGTGGGGATAAGAATTGATCTAAAATAAGTACACTTGAACAACTTTTCATAATGAATCTGTTAACCATACCATTTCCAATTGCTCAGTAAACTTGAAAAACACTTGTTTCTCCCTATGGCAAGTTTAGAGTTCTCGAAAAGGGGCATAAATATACTATATATATTTGTTTCCAAAAAATAAGAAATCAGGGTTTTCATCTTGGGTAGTAATGACTAATTTTCATACCGTGGGTACAGTCTCGTCTAGAACAATATTGAGGCCATATACTAATTATTAAAGTTACGCTACTAAATTTTTTAAAATTTTAAATTATAAAAAGTGTCAAAATATATTACGTTTTTCGAATTTTCAAAACCGAAGAAAACATAATTAGTCATAATTTTTCATCATTTGTATGATCTATGTTTTAATAGATTAATATTATATTAGTTAATAATAACATTTAAACTAAATTGAAATCAAATTTCTTCTAGAAAATACACACATATGTATATATAGGTAACAAAAAATTAGGACCCCCCAATTTTCGAAGGCCCTGTTCCGTAAGGCACTTTAAGCCCCCATGTAGTCGGGCCTGCGCGGGTAAGTGTTCATTGAATAAGTAAACGACAGTCAATAAAATGTGCTCCATTCTAACAAGCGAGAAATCAAATCTCAAACCTTATAGTTAAAAGACAGAGGTGAGAACCCACCATACCACAAAGAGTAGTGTTATCTTGGTATGATAAGTAAATTTATAACTTAAATTAAAACCAATGAACACAGTAGGAAGATAAATATGACAATGAGATTTGAATTTTTTTGTTTCGTTTCAAATTATTAGATCTATATAAAAATATGATAAATTATATAACTGAAATTGGGTTTTCATTTTGATTTTGGTGAAAATATCAAAGAAAATCTCCCTAAATTAAGAATTATTATATACATAAGAATATAAGTAAAATTTACGTACAATATATTAGTGTTAGTATTTTGTGTTTAGAAACTCTCCTTCATGCCCCGGGTTAGTATTTTGTGTAAATAGGATCCCTTAATAAATTTATATCGTTAATGGAAATTCGATTGAACTGTTGAGCCATGAGGATAATTTTTAATTTTTTTTTTTTTTAAAAACTAGACCATTTATAAGTATGGTCTAGTTTATTACAATTATTTAATTATAAGACCTCACCAGAGGAGGAGTATTAGAAGTCCCGTTGAGCGGGTGTCCCGTGAGGGGTGTAGTAGAAGTCCCGTTTGAGAGGGTGTCGTAGAAGTCCCGTTGAGCGGGTGCCCCGTGAGGGGTGTTGTAGAAGTCCCGTTGAGCGGGTGTCGTAGAAGTCCCGTTGAGCGGGTGCCCCGTGAGGGGAGTATAAGACCCACACAAGGGAACCCAAAGAAATGACAATTAAATCATTCCCCTTGTGTGAGGTGGGTATCGAACTAGGACCTCTCGGTCACAGGCACCACTGGGCTACCATGCCTTCGATAGCCATGAGGATAATTGGTTAGTTAACACTACGAGGTTAGTTTACAAATAGAAACTTATTAAATTTTCGAAGCTGAGGTTAATTTTATAAAATGATCATATTCTGACAAATGGCTCATTTTAGAAAGTTTCTAAAAAACAAAAATACACACACACACACACACACACACACACATATATATATATATATATATATATATATATATATATATATATATATATATATATATATACTCTTTAGCGTTTGTTAATTGTCAATTGTTACCCACGGTAGCCCAGTGGGTAACATACACGGCCTGAGACCGAGAGGTCCAGGTTCGATACCCACCTCACACAAGGGGAATGATTTAATTGTCATTTCTTTGGGTTCCCTTGTGTGAGGTCTTATACTCCCCTCACGGGGCACCCGCTCAACGGGACTTCTACGATACCCGCTCAACGGGACTCTACTACTCCCCTCACGGGGTACCCGCTCAACGGGCTTCTACGACACCCGCTCAACGGGACTTCTACTACGACCCTCACGGGGCACCTGCTCAGCCGGGCTTCTACTACTCCTCCTCTGGTAAGGTCTTATAATAAATAATTGTAATAAACTGGACCATACTTATAAATGGTCTAATTTAAAAAAAAAAAATTAATTGTCAATTGCTTGAAATATGTGCATCTAACATGAGGTTTTGTGTAGGGGAGAGTTCTAAATGAATTTATCTTAGGTATAGCAATATAGGTGTTCTTCACATAAACAATATCTCTTCTTGAAAATGTATGAGATGCAAAAGGCATGGTAGATTTAGAGGTGCTAGCAGTATGAGGTGAACTTCTACCCTTATGCGCATAGTCTAATCCACTCTTGCCTTTAGAAATACTTTGAGAACTAAGAAGTTGTACAAGGTTCTTTTTGCTATAATTAAACTTGTGAACAAGAGTGGTTGAAGGTATATAAATGGCGGACAGGTGTGGTATTTCAAGTTTTTTTGTTCAGATAGACTCGGCAGTGTTGGTACAAGCGGTCACTAAAAGTATAATTTCTTCTTAGAAATTAGATTATGTATTTTCGTCAGGTTGTGTTTCCACTTGAAAATTGCAGGATTGTTTATGTTTATCGTGAAGTTAAATCCGTTGCGGATGCTTTGGCGAATACAACTCACGATTCTGTTAGCTTTTCGGATCAAAATCAATTGCCTACTGAGATCCGTGGCTTAATTTAGCTTGATAAATGGGGGACCCCTTATTTGCGCGTCCGTAAGGTTTTTTCCTCGAATTTTGTATTCTTTTGCTGCTTCAATGTCTGGCACTTAGAATCTGGAAATCTTGTTACACCTATTCCATGTTTATAAATGGAACAAACTTATACACTGTCCTATTATTGTATATAGTGGATTTGTTTCACCAACTTAGAGGTTTTGGCTTAAGTCTCCCTCTATGTATCTTTTGCCTATTTGTCCTAATTTAATAAACGGGTAGGGGTCCACACAACCCCCCACCATAACAGGTTGCTGTTCGGAATATAAAAAAAAAAACACGAGTGGTGAGATCAACCACATTTTTCTTTAATAACTCATAGTCAAAAAATGTTTTGTTTTATTTAAAACAAAAAATATCCGATTTCACATTGTCCTCGTCCTGATATTACATTTAGATATTATCTCATTATTTATTACTCACGTTTAATGGCGTATTCAAAGGAGGACAACAGAGGTCTCCCTATGTGTTAAAAGTCTACGTAGAACAAGAGATATTGAAATTTAGACTAAGAATATCTTCGGTAAATTTGTGAATATGGTCCCTAAACATAGCACAATTGTTGATAATGGAACATGTTCTTTTTTTTTCCTATGAATTTTAAACCATAAACATATTACGTTTGGTGGAAACGGTCGTACTCTGTGATAGTCAACCGGCGGTCAACAAAATCTACTTCAAAAATACCAAATTAAAAGGCTATTTTTTGAAAATATTTTAGGCAAATTGGTCCCTAAACATAACATGATTGATGATAATGGTACGTGTTCTTTTTTCTTGATATTTAAAACATTAAATATATTGCGTTTGATGGAAACGGTCCTTCTGTCATATTCTTTCTTCAAAATAAAATCCAGGTTCGGGGTGTCAAAATATGTATCCCTATGTGTTAAACTTCTACATAGAAAAAGAGATATTAAAATTTATACTAAGAATATCTTTTGAGGAGTTTAACTGAAAAATTAAAGTAGACAATATGTTTCATCAATTGGACTACGCAAACTAGCGTCTAGTAAGGAATAAGGAGTTGCCCAATGGATGAGGTTGCTCCTTCTCTAGATGAGATTCTGGGATCGATTCCTACTTCCTCCTCTACCCTGTCCCCCAAATTAAAAAAAACTAATGTCTAGTATTATTAGCAAACTAAACGCACTTGGAGTGCTAAAATGTTTTCTCTTCAATCAGTATATTTGATATTCGAGTAATCAAGGAGGAGAACTGAAAAGTCACCATTGATTCTCTTGTATATGAATTTAAAAGGAAAAAAAACTATATTTTTATAATTAAGAGATATACTTTTGGCTTGCGTTTCTTGCAAGCAAGGTTGTCAATATCGTAATTTTTACTTGGAACGGAAGGGGTCTCAAAAATCGTAAAGACGAGGATCGTAACACGGATCGGAAGATCCGATAAAACTATTAAAAAAATATTTCATGATAAATTTAAACCAATAGAACTAAAAAGTTAAAATTAAAAAAATATTTCATGATAAATTAAAAAAATATCTCAAATATATTTTATTTTAAATCATTCCATTAAATATCTCATTTTGTTTTAATATCAAATTAAACACTGAAAATACAAAGTAAATAGTTTAGGACTTGTTTCAGTATAATTATTTTATAAGGTTTTATATGCTAATATTTTAATTGCATTTTTAGCCCTGACTATATATAACCTCTTAAGAAGAGCACCCTAACCCTTACCCTAAAATTTGTTCTTTCCTTCTCTCCCGACCCTGCAAGAGCCCCCTCCCTTCTCTCTTTCTTGCCGCGGCGAGTTCACCAGATCCCGACCACCGCCATTTTCCTCCCCCCATCCTTCCTTTTCCCCCTTTTCTCTTCCTCTCATTTTCTTCTCTCTTATCCTTTTTTTTTTCGTCCTTCCTCGGTGCCTCCCCGCCTCTACGGCGCTCTTCCTCCGCGACTCCATCACCGCCACCGTCTCCTTTCTCCGACGCCGCCTGGAGCCGTCTCCCATTTTCTTCTTCTTCTTCTTCACAGTCCCATTTGAAAAGAGAAAATGTTGGATCGTCCGATCCTACGATCTAACGATCTGGATCGACGATCCATTACGATCCAAGATTCCTGCGATTTTTAACCCGATCCAACTCGATTTATGGCTTTAGGATCGTAAAATCGCATCTGAGTACGATTTTACGATCCAACTCGCGATTTTGACAACATTGCTTGCAAGAACCGAGAAGTAACTTGAATTTTAATATAATTATACATATTTCGATAAATTGTTACTTAAATTGGAGTTCTACAACTTATGTGTTTTTTGAACAATATGACAACTACAATCACCTAAAAAAAAAAAAAAAACCTATTTCACCGTTAAAACCAATACCATGTTTTTGGAACATGATTTATCAACCATTTTTTTTTTCTATTACAATTATTTATTGGACCTCACCATAGGAGGAGTAGTAGAAGCCCGTTGAGAGGGTGTCGTAGAAGCCCTTTGAGCGGGTGTTGTAGAAGCCCGTTGAGCGGGTGCCCCCGTGAGGGGAGTGGTAGAAGTCCCGTTCAGCGGGTGTCTTTGAAGCCCGTTGAGCGGGTGCCCCATAAGGGGAGTATAAGACCCACACAAGGGAACCCAGAGAAATTACAATTAAATCATTCCCCTTGTGTGAGGTGGGTATTGAACCCACAACGTAAAGGTTGTGGGCAGGCCCTTGCCCCAGTGGGCTAAGGAACCTTAGATGATTTATCAACCATTGTGGTCCTTTTACCCTGTATATATAAAAGATGTAAATACACTCAAACTTGTGTTATTTTTTTGGAAAAATTACTTCTTCGACACATGTTATTGTTAGCATTATTCTTGTAACAAAATTCAACATTTTGTTTGCAAAAGTTAGGCAGCGTTCAAAATAATCTTTATTTCCCCATTTTTCTCTTTTCTACTTCGTCTTTTGTGTTTGCAAGAACGGTTATATATAGTTGACATCCCCGCCACCATTCAAATTGAAGAATAATCCTGTTTTCGGGAAACAAATAAGCAAAAAATTGATTGACATCTACTTTGTGCATTAAACTAAACTATTTACAAAATTCTTTTTATGGTACTAAACTATTTTTTTATCTAAATATATCACTCATCTATTTGCGTTTATCAAAATATATACACCCACCAAATTTTTGGGTGTTTCTCGCACAAAAGATTGCACGTGACTTAAGCGTTTGTTAATTGTCAATTGCTTGAAATGACCGTCCACTGTTTATATAGGGTGTGCATTAGAATTCAATATGATTGGTGCCCTGACAAGAAAAATATGATTTTTAAATAACTCTATTTTGCAAGTTCGCTTAAACAACTGAGTTACGGAAAATATTCTAATATATGAAAAGTGCTTGGTTTTTGGAAAATTATGTGCATTGTAATGACATATTTGAGAAATTATATGTTTGGTTTTTTTTACCGACGAACAGGTAATTATTTAGGATTGTGATTGAATCGAAACTTGTTGGATGGCCGGTTGATTGTAAAAATTACACTAAATCCCCATTTCGTCCAACTTTGATTTGCATGGAGTATAATTCAATTTCACAGTGTTGTAGAAATTAGTTTTCTAAAAGAATTAAAGTGTCGTGAGGACATTTTTTGAGCCAATATTATTATATGATACAACGCTCGGTCTTGAATGTTATTGTGATTATCACGAAATGTGTTGCGCAAGCTTCGTGATGATATATAACATGTGAGAAAACAAAATAATGGTTGCGAATGATAAATTGGTATAGAGTGGGGTGGATGAAATATGGTAAAAGGGTGTTAAACCCACATCCCACATGAGAAACTCATGGAAGTGGAAATCGCTTTATAAGGAAAAGTGGACCACATGAGTTTACATTGTGTTACTTATATTATGCCCCAACTACTGTGGTTCCTTCTTTCGGAAATCAGATAGACGGTATTGAGACCGTCCTTCCACCGTTTTTGGCTGCCATGCCAAACCGACCAATTCATTTTGGTTAGTTTGACAAACTCGAGAAATTTAACGGTGGCAGCAACTTTAAGTTGTGGAAGGAAAAAATATGTTTTTCCTAACCACTCAACATTTGATTCGGTTTATCACTGAGGATAAACCGATGGAGGAGAGTAATGATCCTCAATCTGAAACCACGGTACGAGCATGGCTAAGTGTGGACTACCTCTGTCGGCACAGTTTATTAATGAACTTAGATGATTCTCTTTCTCAGTTTTACTATGAAAAAAGTAGCTCAAAATATTTATGGGAATCTCTTTTGAAAAAATATACTACGGACGATGCGGGGTCCAAAAAGTTTATAGCCGCTCGTTTCCATGATTTCAGAATGGTGAATGGAAAGTCTGTTCTTGAACAGAGTGAAGAGCTTCAAAATATATATCTTGATCTTGCCACTGAGGGCGTGTGAATCAACGACCCCTTACAAGTGGCGTTAATGATTCAGAAGCTCCCTCCTTCTTTGGACGATTTCAAGCATTACCTGAAACACAAGAAGAAAGAAATGACTCTGGAAGATCTGATGTTAAAATTGAGGATTAAACAGGACTCACGAAATATGAGTAAAAAGCCCAATAGCTCCGTGTCTAAGGCTAATGTAGTTGAAACTGAAAACTCAAAGAATAACGCTAAGAGAAAGCGTCCAAATGAGTCAAAGGTTTCAAACTCCAAGTTTAATGAAACTTGCTATGTGTGTTGTAAACCTAACCACAAAGCTAAGGATTGCCGTAATCGAGTTGCGGTAAATAACAAGAATAAAAGAAACCTTAGTATTAGTAACAAGAACCGGAATCAGAAGAATGGCCAAGTTAATGTGGCAGAAGATGGAGGATTGGGCTCTGGAATAGAAGACATGCATCTGGTAGCTGTTGTTTTAGAGGTTAATTTGGTTGGTGGAAACCAAAAGGAGTGGTTCGTTGATATGGGGGCCACTTGTCACATCTGTGTGAATAAGTGAATGTTCAAGACATACCAAGTTGTTGAAGATGAAGTTTACTTTATGGGGTACTCTGCGGTCTCCAAAGTAGAGGGAAAGAGCAATGTTGTCCTAAAAATGACACCGGGAAAGGAGCTGACTCGGACTAATGTGTTTCATGTGCCAAAGATCCGAAAGAACTTCATTTCGGGAACGCTGTTGAACAACAAAGGTTTTAAACTTGTCTTTCAAGCAAACAAGTTTATTCTTACCAAGAGTTGTACCTTTGTGGGAAAGGATATTTAGTTGGAAATTTATTTTAAATGAATGTAATGACAGTACTACTAGGTACTGTGCCAATTGGCGTTAATGTAACTGAGGTTTCCACTAGCTCAGTTGGAAAAATTGCCCAAGAGGCTAATAAAGATGTTAAAGTTGCTTATACTGTTGAGTCTTTTAAATTATGGCATGGTAGACTAGGTCATGTAAATATTAAAAGTATACAAAAGTTAGTTTCTTTAAATTTACTTCCCAAATTTAACATTAATAAAAATTACAAGTGTGAGACTTGTATTGAGGCAAAGCTAGCTAAATCCTCTTTCCATTCAAATAAAAGAAATTCAGAACTGTTAGACCTAATTCACACTGATGTATGTGATTTAAAATATGTGCAATCTAGAGGCGGTAAAAGTGACTTCATCTCTTTTATTGACGATTTCACAAGATTTTGCTATGTTTACTTAATGAAAAGTAAAGACGAAGAAATAACTATGTTTAGCCATTATAAAGTTGAAGTTGAAAATCAACTTGACAAGACAATTAAAAGGCTAAGAAGTGATAGGTTGGAGAATATGAGTCTCCATTTGCACAGTTGTGTGCTGAAAGTGGCATCATTCATCAAACAATTGCGCCTTATACTCCAAAACAAAATGGAATAGCAGAGCACAAAAACATAACTCTTAAAGATGATTAATTCAATGCTAATAAGTTCTGGCTCATCTAAGAATTTGTGGGGGGAAGCTTTGCTTTCCGCAAATCACATCCTAGACAGACTACCACATAAGAGACTAGAAAAAAACCCTTATGAATTTTGGAAAGGTCACGCACCTTCTTATAAGTTCATAAAAGTTTGGGGATGTCTAGCAAAGGTTCCAATTCCGCCCCCTAAGAGGACGAGAATATGACCTAAAATGGTAGATTGTGTGTAGGATATGCACATGATAGTAGTGCTTATAAATTTTTAATGCATAAACCACATAACTCTGAAGTGAACGTAAATACAATTATTGAGGCTAGGGATGTTTCCTTCTTTGAAGGAATTTTTCTTTACATTAAACATTCGAGCTTAGACACAAAAAACAATCAAGTTGAGAGGATTGTGGGGGAAAAAGAACTACAAGAGGAAGTTGAAGAACCTATACGTAGCAAAAGAGCTAGAAGGGAAAAGTCATTTGGCCCAGATTTCCTAACTAATTTGTTAGAAAATGATCCTTTGACTTATAGAGAAGCAATTACTTCATCAGATTCTGACTTACGGAAAGAAGCAATTGATAGTGAAATAACTTCAATTCTTCAAAACAATACATGGGAACTTGTGGAACTTACACCAAGTTGTAAAGCATTAGGGTACAAATGGATCTTTAAAAGAAAGATGAGACCTGATGGTACAGTTGACAAGTACAAGGCAAGACTTGTAATTAAAGGATACTGAAAAATTGAGGGTATCGGTTATTTTTACACTTATGCCCTGTATCTAGAAAAAATATCAATCAAGTTAATTATTTCTTTTGCAGCCTTGTTTGATATGGAGATCCATCAAATGAATGTGAAAAAAACTTTCTTTAATGGAGAACTTGTAGAAGAAATATATATGGAACAACCTGAAGGGTATGTTGTTCCAGGCCATGGAAATAATGTGTGTAGACTTGTAAAATCACTGTATGGATTAAAAACAAGAACATAAACAATGGCATGGGAAATTTGATAGTGTAATGCTATCAATTGGTTTCCAAATACACCCGAGTGATAAATGTGTCTACGTGAAAGAAAGAAAAGACGATTATGTAATAGTTTGTCTCTACGTAGATTACGTGATAATTATTGGTAACAAGGAAAACATTAAAGTTACCAAGAAATTGATGTCCCAAAACTTCGATGTGAAGGATATGGGACATGCCGATGTAATACTTGGAATGAAGATTACCAAAACATCACATGGATATTCACTTTCTCAAAGTTATTATGTTGAAAAAATATTAGACAAATTTGAAAAATGAAGTGATTTAATTGTGGGAACACCTATGGAAGTAGGTGCTAATCTTCACAAGAATCGTGGAGAAGGTGTGCGACAACTTGAATATTCTGGGATCATAGGCAGTCTATTGTATCGCATGGATTGCATTAGACTAGATATTGCAAATTCAGTCGACAGACTTCCAAGGAATACAAGTAATCTCAGATATGAGCACGGGAAAGCGTTAGTTAGAGTACTTAGATATGTAAGATACACTTCTAACTATGGATGATTTTATACTAGATATATCCAGTTGTACTTGAAAGGTACACAAATGCTAACTGGATAGCAGATTCCAAAAATATAAAATCCACAAGTGGATACATTTTTGTAATAGGTCGTCCAGCGGTTTCTTTGAAATCATGAAAACAAGCTTGTATTGCGAGATCAACTATGGAATCAGAATTCATAGCTATGGATCTAGCATGCGAAGGACCGAATGGTTACGTTGATTTTCTAAATATGTTCCAATGTTTTCAAAACCAATGCCACCAATTAGCTTACATTTTGATAGCATGTCAGATGTTGGTAGAGCAAAGAATAATGTTTATAATGGAAAGTCTAGACATATACGTTGTAGACATAAATCCGTAAAGAAAGTTTTGAAAATCGGTGTTATAGCTTTGGACTTTGTGAGATCCAAATAAAATATAGCGGACCCATTAACAAAATTTCTAACGAGATATCTTATAGAGATTTCATCGAGGGGAATGGAGCGGAAGCCCGTAAAATTGATTACCACTCATGATGGAAACCGTACCTGATTTGCAAAGCCCACTTGCAGGTTCAAATGGACAACCGAATTGTTGGGGGGGAGGGAGTCGAACAAATCACTCAGGAAAAGAGTTCTCAACTCATTCTTAAGGTGAAAGAGTGATACACCTGTCCATTGGAGGAAAAACGATAGTTTTCAATGATCCTTATACGTCAGGGTACTTCTAATAAGAGATCACCTATATCGAATATGAAAGGGATAGTATTATACCTTTAGAAGTGCTAGGATAGCTGAAACGGTTTTAGTGTCACGAACGGAACGCCACCAACGCAGGCTCCGTCTCTCCCAGTATCCACTCGATCTTCCGGGGATGGTCTTCTACTGCTTGGTGCTAGCCAACGCCTTGTAGAAGTCTTGAAGACACTCTTCAAGATGGATTATGTATGTATGACCTTTTAGAAGAACAAGAAACAGTTTTCTTACTTCTTTTCTATTAGCCTAAGCTAGAAAAAAAAGTATGTGAAAAGTCTGTCTTTTTCTTTTCTTACTAAATGTTCTCTCTTTTTCTCTTCTCTAAGCTTCCAAAAACTGGAAAAAAAACTGACTTAGAATGTTAGGAAAAATCAGTATTTTCCTTAGTCATTCAAAGGTTTGAGGGGGAGAGTGAAAGGGGAAGTGGGAGATCATGGAGGAAACCACTCCTCCACTTTCTCCACCACTTCAACCACCTTACTAAGAGATAAAATCTGGGAAATAAAGGTTCTATTTCCAGCCATAAGGTCGGTCCAACCCGATTAAGGGCCCAATCCAATCCCGGCCCGAAGCCTTGGCGCACCTTAGATTAAATGTACTCCAACAATTTTGATAGGCCACTTCTTCTTTTATATATATATATATATATATATATATGTATATATATATATATATATATATATATACATTCCCTTCCCCATTTCCTTATTCGTCTTGATAAGGAGCTCAGCTCCACTATTTCGTTTTCCTTCACAGTAAGCAAATTTCATATATGATATATTTGTATTTTAACAAGTTAATTCAATCAATCTTCCCCATATTATATTCTTTGGTTTCTTCTACTTTGTCTCACCAAGACTTTATAGCTTGTTAGTTAATTTTGGAAACTTGTCCATTTGTTTGGTACCCTGGTAACTAAGGACACTAATCATCTTGGATTAAGGCTATAGACAATTTATCAGGTGAGTGTTCCTAAATCCTTTTACAAAATTATATATGTATTGTGTGTTCATTTGTTCATTGCACTCATGACATGCACTGATTACATTTTTCTTGTCACCATGGAATATCTTTCTGTATAGGGGCACTGTTTTGAAATATTATCTTATTGCATTGGAAATGATAAGTTTGAATAAATATTATACGGATTTGTCTTCTGAATATTCACATGGTATGATAAGACTGTAAGTTTATTGTATCGGGCCCAATTATTTGATTTAAAGGAGCTAAGTGCTACACCAGAGGGTGTGAGACACCTCTAGAGTCCTAATTTTGAAATCTGTATTTGGGGGCCCGTATGAATTTGACCTGCTGTTATTGTCATACCTATGTCAATTTCACCTCGACAGTCCCGGAAAATTGTTTAGAAAATCAGGCCCCTTATTGTAATCAATATATATGTGGTTTTCTCATTGTGCGAACTATTTTATGAATAAAAAGTACTTTGGAAGGAAAATGGTTTTAAAAGATATACGCACCACTGGCACGGCCCTCACTGAGCATCGGCTCACGTTTTCCAAATGTTTTCCCCTCCACAGGTATCTGAAGGTGGTGCAATAATTTGGGTATCAGAGTGCGCAGCGGAAGCTTGGGATTAGCAATCTGGATAAATGGATTTTAGTCGTGTATTTTATTGAATTTCATTGTAATCATGTGGATATATTATATTTTTGGGTAATAGAATGTTTGTTTAGAGCCTTGGCGGTTGTAAAAGATAGAACCCAGTGCCGAGAGGCACGCGGCATTCCCAGCCCGAGAGGGTAGGGTTGTCACATTTGGTATCAGAGCGATAAGATTCTGGAGTGGGTAGTGTGTGCACTAAGCTTGAAGCTAACGTGAACGTCTTTGATATATTTAAGGTCACATTTAGTGTGAGATTCCCAAGATTTTGGAATTATTACGGTGACTACTAAGTTTGAATTGTGGTCGTAAGCTTGAATACGTGAAATAAGCTTGAACATGATGTGACACCTTTCTATCGACATTAAGTTTGTTGTACGATGTACCATAGGCTTGAATAATATTTTGAATTGCGAGGACGCAAATCTTTTTAAGGAGGTGAGATTGTAACACCCACCCCGCTCCGTAAGCACTTTTAAGTATATCAATTTTGAGATGGTAATTTTTATAAGAGACAAGGGATATAATGGTCATTTGAAATTCTATAACTATAAATAAAAAGAAATTATATAAAAATACTTAGAAAACAAGGTTCTTGGCAACCAAGGAAAAGAAAATAAGTTTAATATTCAAAATATTTCCATGCTAGCCACGTAGCTACATGACTAATCCAATTCTTTGACATTTTGATAGGCCACTTCTTCTTTTATATATATATATACATTCCCTTCCCCATTTCCTTATTCGTCTTGATAAGGAGCTCAGCTCCACTATTTCGATTTCCTTCACAGTAAGCAAATTTCATATATGATATATTTGTATTTTAACAAGTTAATTCAATCAATCTTCCCCATATTATATTCTTTTGTTTCTTCTACTTTGTCTCACCAAGACTTTATAACTTGTTAGTTAATTTTGGAACCTTGTCCATTTGTTTGGTACCCTGGTAACTAAGGACACTAATCATCTTGGATTAAGGCTATAGACAATTTATCAGGTGAGTGTTCCTAAATCCTTTTACAAAATTATATATGTATTGTGTGTTCATTTGTTCATTGCACTCATGACATGGACTGATTACATTTTTCTTGTCACCATGAAATATCTTTCTGTATAGGGGCACTGTTTTGAAATATTATCTTATTGCATTGGAAATGATAAGTTTGAATAAATTTGATACGGATTTGTCTTCTGAATATTGACATGGTATGATAAGACTATAAGTTTATTGTATCGGGCCCAATTATTTGATCTAAAGGAGCTAAGTGCTACACCAGAGGGTGTGAGACACCTCTAGAGTCCTAATTTTGAAATATGTATTTGGGGGCCCGTATGAATTTGACCCGGTGTTATTGTCATGCCTATGTCAATTTCACCTCGACAGTCCCGGAAAATTGTTTAGAAAATCAGGCCCCTTATTATAATCAATATATTTGTGGTTTTCTCATTGTGCGAACTATTTTATTAATATAAAGTACTTTGGAAGGATAATGGTTTTAAAAGATATACGCACCATCGCACGGCCCTCACCGAGCTTCGACTCACGCTTTTCCAAATGTTTTCCCTCCACGTGTATCTGAAGGTGGTGCAATAATTTGGGTATCAGAGTGCGCAGCGGAAGCTTGGGATTAGCAATCTGGATAAATGGATTTTAATCGTGTATTTTATTGAATTTCATTGTAATCATGTGGATATATATTATATTTTTGGGTAATAGAATGTTTGTTTAGAGCCTTGGCGGTTGTAAAAGATAGAACCCAGTGCCGAGAGACACGCGACATTCCCAGCCCGAGAGGGTAGGGTTGTCACACCATTAAACATATCCACCATATACAAGAAATCATACCTTTCATTGGCGAATATTAGATCGTTTCTCGGTTAGCCGCAAAGACTTCCGAGGTTCAACCAGCTTGACCTTTTCCTTGGTCTGTTTCGGCTTTTGTCTTTCCTGTTGCACATAATAATTTGATAGATCGACAACAATATTCCCACATTCTGGGTTGTTATTTTCCTGCGCGATAATCCACGCTAATTCCTTCAAAAAAGCTCTCAATCCTCTTTCGGCACAACAATTTAGGCTGCCCTAGGAGATTCCGACCACGCATCCTGTGGTAAATCCGGTTCCTCCAATGAATTAGTTGCTAAGAAAATATTTGAGTCATCTTCAGCCCCTAATACCTTTTGTGGAGTCTCCTTTACCAAACTTAATACAATATCGTCAATGGATCTATTTCCACCAACACAAAATGCATTATCCTCCCGATTAACATCCTCCTCAAACAAACCCCATATTGAGCATTTTCCGCTGGACTTTCCATAATTTCCTGAGATTCCCCAGCCTTCTTAGTCCCACAAGAACTGGGAATACCAATCACCATTGGCTCTTTACCTTTCAGTAGGAATCCTTCCTCCTCAGCTTTCCCTTTCCCATTAGAAACTTGTACATGCATCCACAAGCGAGACTTTCTTCTTCTCAGATGCTTCTCTTCCATCATCAACAGTTCCTACAATCCTTTCCGATTTCAAAATTCGAGGAGGATCTCTTGCTGGCTCGCGAAGGAGAATTTTCACGGGCATGACGTTAGCCCTTGGGACGCTGACGTCAGCATTGTTTGCATTAAATTTGCAAGCTGAATTCCAATGCCCAATCTTCAAGCCGTTCGATCAATCTTATGAAAGATTCTCATATTCAATAGCTTGCAAAAATCTGTTCCCGATCTCGAATGCCCTATCCATAATCTTTCACATGGAGGAGCCATTAAATCCGCCTCTACCAAAGACACAACTGACTCAATGTCTCATATCCTTAGTACATACATCGTTTAAAATTGTCTTAAACATATGTGTACATATATAAAATGGATAGATGACTTTAAATAAACACTGGCATAGTTAAAATAGCTAATCAAATGACTAGTCTAGTTTAAGACAACCCAAACTAAAATCGCTATTGGATTAACTAATTAAACATTTGGAGCATCATGCTTCAAACAACTAAAATATCTCATCACTTGAGGTGTCAAGATCAATTTCAGTGGGGAATGCAGTTGAGCCATACACTGGAGGAGTCATTACCATGGGAAAATGATTACCATCTTCTGAATGATTAGCTTGATGACCCTGATCAAGATTAGATTGATAGCAGCCACCAATATTCAATTCAATGGAAATTTATGGAATATGAGTGGAAGTAGAATAACTTCCATAGAAACGCGATGCTTCAGCTCTGTTGACCGAGTTCATTTCCCACGATGGATTTATCCTTAATCTCATGTTCCGACGCATTGGAGATGATGTTCCACAAAGCGATTTTTTAGTGTTATAAATTTGGTCTGATATAGGCAAATTTGACATGCTACCAATCGAAGTTCCAGCAACTACATAACAACCATGTGTAAAACTTGGACTAAAAATCATTACAAGTTTGATTTAATAATTCGTTTTGAATATCTAAGATAGGAAATTTAATTTTAAATTTTCTTAAACTTACCCATAGAGGAATTCTTTGTAGTTACATAGGTATGCTGATGAAAGTGAACAAAAGGTCTGGAGCTATTGTTGCTACCATAATCACATGCCTAAATAATGTAATGAATGAACACTTAACTTTTTTGAAGTATGTTTATATATATATATATATATATATATATATATATATATATATATATATATATCCTCATCGATTGTCTAGTTTGTCCTCCCCCAAATTAAAAAAAACTAATGTCTAGTATTATTAGCAAACTAAACGCACTTGGAGTGCTAAAATGTTTTCTCTTCAATCAGTATATTTGATATTCGAGTAATCAAGGAGGAGAACTGAAAAGTCACCATTGATTCTCTTGTATATGAATTTAAAAGGAAAAAAACTATATTTTTATAATTAAGAGATATACTTTTGGCTTGCGTTTCTTGCAAGAACCGACAAGTAACTTGAATTTTAATATAATTATACATATTTCGATAAATGGTTACTTAAATTGGAACATGCTTTATCAACCTTTTACCCTATATATATAAAAGATGTAAATACACTCAAACGTGTGTTATTTTTTTGGAAAAATTACTTCTTGGACACATGTTATTGTTAGCATTATTCTTGTAACAAAATTCAACATTTTGTCTGCAAAAGTTAGGCAGCGTTCAAAATAATCTTTATTTCCCCATTTTTCTCTTTTCTACTTCGTCTTTTGTGTTTGCAAGAACGGTTATATATAGTTGACATCCCACCCACCATTCAAATTGAAGAATAATCTTGTTTTCGGGAAACAAATAAGCAAAAAAAATCATTGACATCTACAACAATAAAGAAAAAAAATAAAATCCTCCAGCTATCCCGTTCCCTGTTCTTGATTAAGTGATTGTTAGGGGTTTACTTATTCTCTAAGATTTTCACTATTTCTTTTAGGTTAAAAATTTTTAATTAAAAAAATAACACATGTAATTTTTTTATTAGTGGCATACGAAATAAGATACGAACGAGAGAGAAAATCCATACAGTGACAATAATGTTAATTAAAGAGTTTTTTTTTTTTTTAAAACTAGACCATTTATAAGTATGGTCTAGTTTATTACAATTATTATTATAAGACCTCACCAGAGGAGGAGAAGTAGAAGACCCCGAGAGGGGAGAAGTAGAAGACCCCGTGAGGGGAGAAGTAGATGACCTCGTTGAGCGGATGTCGTAGAAGTCCCGTTGAGCGGGTGCCCCGTGAGGAGTAGTAGAAGTCCCGTTGAGCGGGTGCCCCGTGAGGGGTGTATAAGACCTCACACAAGGGAACCCAAAGAAATGACAATTAAATCATTCCCCTTGTGTGAGGGAGGTATCGAACCTGGACCTCTCGGTCACAGGCAGTGGATGTTACCCACTAGGCTACCATGCTTTCGATATATGTGTCTTCCTTACTACTTTTACCATTTGTATTCTGTATTACAACTTTATTTAATTGGAAATTTTTACTTTAGTTGGAACTTTATTTGGTAGCTAGGTATGGAGTACCATCACAAAATCATATATTTGGTTAGTTATTAACACAAATTCAATATTAGTTTAAATTTTGATTTAGTTCTGAACAAAATTGCTTTCAATGGAAATTAGATTACTTTCTCGGTTACCCAAAACAATTTATAATTTGGCTAAATTTTGCCCAAAGAATCATGGGTGTTTCGCAGCCTGTAACCACCTACTTGTAACCATTTTCTTCATATGCCAACATAGAAATTTCATAATTAAATAAGAAGTTAGTTTCATGCTTATATAGCATGAAATTTTTTAATACAGCCCACTGTCAAATGCATCATGTGATCTTAATTTGTCCACACAAGAAAAAACTCTCTCTTAGTGTAATCAAATCTGAACCACTTGATCTACTGAAACATGGTACATGTCAGAAGTAATCATATAACATTGCAGAATTATTAGCCACTTTGATCATCAACGTTTTTTCGCCTAGCCACTTTGGTCAAAATTCAAGTTTTTTAACTTATTTCATCATTAAACATTTTTCGGCCTGCCATTTTGGTCAAAATGATTTTTTTAACTTTTTTCATCACTAAAGTTTTTTCTATCTGCCATTTTGATCAATAAAGTTTTTTTCATTTTGCCATTTTGCTCACTAAAGTATTTTCATTCTGCCATTTAGGTCACTAAAATATTTGACCAAAATGGCAGACCGAAAAAACTTTAGTGACAAAAATGGCAGAATGAAAAAACTTTAGTGATGAAAAAAGTTAAAAAAATTATTTTTGACAAAAATGGCAGGCCGAAAAATGTTTAATGATGAAATAAGTTAAAAAACTTGAATTTTGACCAAAGTGGCTAGACGAAAAAACGTTGATGATCAAAGTGGCTAATTATTCTAACATTGCAGCTATTTTTACTATTATGTATATAATATTTTATTTTCTCTCTGCATATTTGACTTTTGAGATATGTTATGAATTAATAAATAACCATATGATCTTTCGATAAATGCAAAAAAATTACGGAAACATGTTACCTAATCTAATCTATAACTATTCTCTTATTTATACTTATATTTATGCCTTCCTCATATGAATGGAAGAAGAAGACGAGCAACAATATGCTCAACCACGAAGTTTCGTGGGGATAAGAATTGATCTAAACTAAGTACACTTGAACAACTTTTCAAAATGAATCTGTTAACCATACCAATTCCAATTGCTCAGTAAACTTGAAAAACACTTGTTTCTCCCTATGGCAAGTTTAGAGTTCTCGAAAAGGGGCATAAATATATATAGTATATTCTTTTTCCTCAAAATAAGAAATCAGGGTTTTCATCGTGGGTTGTAATGACTAATTTTCATACCGCGAGTACAGTATCGTCTAGAACAATATTGATGCCATATACTAATTATTAAAGTTACGCTACTAAATTTTTTAAAATTATAAATTATTAAAAGTGTCAAAATATATTATGTTTTTCGAATTTTCAAAACCAAAGTAAACATCATTAGTCATAATTTTTCATCATTTGTATGATCTATGTTTTAATAGATTAATATTATATTAGATTTAACATTTAAACTAAATTGAAATCAAATTTCTTCTAGAAAATACACACATATGTATATACAAGTAACAAAAAATTAGAGCCCCCGATTTTCGAAGGCCCTCTTCCGTAAGGCACTTTAAGCCCCCATGTAGTCGGACCAGCGCGGGTAAGCGTTCTTTGAATAAGTAAACGACAGGCAATAAAATGTCCTTCATTCATACAAGCGAGAAATCAAATCTCAAACCTTATAGTTAAAAGACTGAGGTGAGAACCCACCATACCACAAAGAGTAGTGTTATCTTGGTATGATAAGTAAATTTATAACTTAAATTAAAACCAAGGAACACAGTAGGAAATAAAATATATTCTTTATTTTACGTGTATTTCACAAATTGGTATGATTATAAATTATAAATTTAATCATCTATCAAAATAAAACTACTCTACCACATATCGTGAAAAATAAATTCATTTATTTTATATATATATATATATATATATATATATATAGGGTATTAGTGCACCTTTGTAAGAAATGAGTGTCTTCCTTACGACTCCTACCGTTTGCCAAATTAGAGTCGTCAAAATTCTCGTATCTTCTTATACAAAACAAAGCATTTCCTCCTTCCTAACACAGTTTCCCTATTACACCTTCTTATAGTATCTTCCAAGAGTATATAAATGAATGGTTAGCAAGATAAACGTACTTATTAATTAAAATTGCCGAAAATATGAAGATCAATACAATTCTCTTTCTTTTTTCATTGTTGTTCATTATTTTGCAAGAAACGTCATCATTGTTCATTAGTCCTCAACAAATGAATGGAAAAAAACCAAGACCAAGAACTCCTCCACCTCCACCTCCACCTTCAAGACCAATAACTCCTCCACCTCCTCCACCCCCACCACCGCCACCAGAATCCAAACCATATGTGTTTGAACATTTAGCGTTGGTTATTGAATAGCCAAATGCATTTTGTGAGATGAAGAGTAAATGTTTTTGCAAAAGGATCCCATTCAGATTCACAATACATGGGATGTGGCCGTTTAACAAAACTATCACTGGAGCATGGCAATCTATTGATTGCACACAATTAACAGAAGGAAAACTTCCATTTAAACTAATTGTGGTGAGTTTTTTTCAAGTAAATAACTATTCGTAATAGCTTGTAATATTATTTTTATTTTAATTGAAATTGTTCTTGTTGGCAAGGACATGATTTCCTACCTAATCTAGATTTTGATATGCCGGATTTGAAACTAGAAGTCCCTCCAAGACCTGGTTTTTCGGACGAGCAAACTTTCTGGAAATCTGAATATAATAAACATGGCGAATGTTTTACATTCGCAAACGATAGTCAAATAAGAATAAGTAGACAATACTTTGAGGTTGCGCAAAAACTTATGGCTAATTCAAAAATGAAAGATTTTGTGAAAAACAACGGTGTAACTCCTGGTTGGAAACGTCCATTCAAGGATTTAGACATAATGATATCTGGGTCCTTTGGGAGAAAGAATGTGATTTATATTTGTGATCCACATTTGACAAACGACAATAAAGTTAATGGTGCTCAACTAAGAGAGGTGCGAATTTGTTTTGATAGCACTGGTAGCTCTATAGTTGATTGCCCCATCTCTGGAACAAATACGTGTGGAAGCGGTGACGTTTATTTAATAAAGTATGATAATTAAGATGTATTAGAATGTTGGTTCAATAAAATTGTCCTTCATTTAGAAATATAGTGAGTAACAATATTATTAAACTTTGTATTATCTGGTTATGAAATATATGGTGAGTGGTAATATTGTTGAACTGTGGTACTTGAGTTCAAAGTTTCCTCCTTGGCTACCAAGTATAAATTGTCATTCTCTCTACTTCTCCATCATTTCTATTTTCTCCATTTTTCTTTCTCTTCTCTGGTAGCCTACTTTACCAGGCTAGTCCAAATTTGATTTTGAAATTCATTAATTTAATGGTTTCCTTAAGGATCCGATTTATAATAAGTTAGAATTTATTTCATTATTATCTAATTAAGTCTAGATCTTGAATTTTTGTCGAGTCTAAGTAGTAATTCTTTTGACTTGAAAATAGTGATTTGAAATTTTCCATTTTCTTGTATTGTTAAGGATCTTGAAGGATACTAAAAGTTAATTGTAGTATAAAGTTTATATTTATAGTGTGATTTTACATTTAATGGAACTTTACTAAACGTGTACTACTAAACGGTTTTGTAATGAGAATGAGATTTGAATTTTTTTGTTTCGTTTCAAATTATTAGATCTATATAAAAATATGATAAATTATATAACTGAAATTGGGTTTTCATTTTGATTTTGGTGAAAATATCAAAGAAAATCTCCCTAAATTAAGAATTATTATATACATAAGAATATAAGTAAAATTTACGTACAATATATTAGTGTTAGTATTTTGTGTTTAGAAACTCTCCTTCATGCCCCGGGTTAGTATTTTGTGTAAATAGGATCCCTTAATAAATTTATATCGTTAATGGAAATTCGATTGAACTGTTGAGCCATGAGGATAATTTTTAATATTTTTTTTTAATTTAAAAACTAGACCATTTATAAGTATGGTCTAGTTTATTACAATTATTTAATTATAAGACCTCACCAGAGGAGGAGTAGTAGAAGTCCCGTTGAGCGGGTGTCCCGTGAGGGGTGTAGTAGAAGTCCCGTTTGAGAGGGTGTCGTAGAAGTCCCGTTGAGCGGGTGCCCCGTGAGGGGTGTTGTAGAAGTCCCGTTGAGCGGGTGTCGTAGAAGTCCCGTTGAGCGGGTGCCCCGTGAGGGGAGTATAAGACCCACACAAGGGAACCCAAAGAAATGACAATTAAATCATTCCCCTTGTGTGAGGTGGGATATCGAACCTGGACCTCTCGGTCACAGGCACCACTGGGCTACCATGCCTTTGATAGCCATGAGGATAATTGGTTAGTTAACACTACTAGGTTAGTTTACAAATAGAAACTTATTAAATTTTCGAAGCTGAGGTTAATTTTATAAAATGATCATATTCTGACAAATGGCTCATTTTAGAAAGTTTCTAAAAAACAAAAAAATACATATATATATATATATATATATATATATATATATATATATATATATATATACTCTTTAGCGTTTGTTAATTGTCAATTGTTACCCACGGTAGCCCAGTGGGTAACATACACGGCCTGAGACCGAGAGGTCCAGGTTCGATACCCACCTCACACAAGGGAAATGATTTAATTGTCATTTCTTTGGGTTCCCTTGTATGAGGTCTTATACTCCCCTCACGGGGCACCCGCTCAACGGGACTTCTACGATACCCGCTCAACGGGACTCTACTACTCCCCTCACGGGGTACCCGCTTAACGGGCTTCTACGACACCCGCTCAACGGGACTTCTACTACGACCCTCACGGGGCACCTGCTCAGCCGGGCTTCTACTACTCCTCCTCTGGTAAGGTCTTATAATAAATAATTGTAATAAACTGGACCATACTTATAAATGGTCTAATTTAAAAAAAAAAAATAATTGTCAATTGCTTGAAATATGTGCATCTAACATGAGGTTTTGTGTAGGAGAGAGTTCTAGATGAATTTATCTTAGGTATAGAAATATAGGTGTTCTTCACATAAACAATACCTCTTCTTGAAAATGTATGAGATGCAAAAGGCATGGTAGATTTAGAGGTGCTAGCAGTATGAGGTGAACTTCTACCCTTATGCGCATAGTCTAATCCACTCTTGCCTTTAGAAATACTTTGAGAACTAAGAAGTTGTACAAGGTTCTTTTTGCTATAATTAAACTTGTGAACAAGAGTGGTTGAAGGTATATAAATGGCGGACAGGTGTGGTATTTCAAGTTTTTTTGTTCAGATAGACTCGGCAGTGTTGGTACAAGCGGTCACTAAAATTATAATTTCTTCTTAGAAATTAGATTTTTGTATTTTTCAAATCGAGTTGTGTTTCCACTTGAAAATTGCAGGGATTGTTTATGTTTATCGTGAAGTTAAATCCGTTATGATGCTTTGGCGAATACAACTCACGATTACATGTAGCTTTTCGGATCAAAATCAATTGCCCTACTCGATAAAAAAAATATTTCATGATAAATTTAAACCAATAGAACTAAAAAGTTAAAATTAAAAAAATATTTCATGATAAATTAAAAAAATATCTCAAATATATTTTATTTTAAATCATTCCATTAAATATCTCATTTTGTTTTAATATCAAATTAAACACTGAAAATACAAAGTAAATAGTTTAGGACTTGTTTCAGTATAATTATTTTATAAGGTTTTATATGCTAATATTTTAATTGCATTTTTAGCCCTGACTATATATAACCTCTTAAGAAGAGCACCCTAACCCTAACCCTAAAATTTGTTCTTTCCTTCTCTCCCAACCGCAAGAGCCCCTCCCTTCTCTCTTTCTTCTGTCGCGGCGGTTCACCAGTCCCGACCACCGCCATTTTCCTCCCCCCATCCTTCCTTTTCCCCCTTTTCTCTTCCTCTCATTTTCTTCTCTCTTATCCTTTTTTTTTCGTCCTTCCTCGGTGCCTCCCCGCCTCTACGCCGCTCTTCCTCCGCGACTCCATCACCGCCACCGTCTCCTTTCTCCGACGCCGCCTGGAGCCGTCTCCCATTTTCTTCTTCTTCTTCTTCACAGCCCATTTGAAAAGAGAAAATGTTGGATCGTTATGGATCGTCCGATCCTACGATCTAACGATCTGGATCGACGATCCATTACGATCCAAGATTCCTGCGATTTTTAACCCGATCCAACTCGATTTATGGCTTTAGGATCGTAAAATCGTACGAGTACGATTTTACGATCCAACTCGCGATTTTGACAACATTGCTTGCAAGAACCGAGAAGTAACTTGAATTTTAATATAATTATACATATTTCGAAAAATTGTTACTTAAATTGGAGTTCTACAACTTATGTGTTTTTTGAACAATATGACAACTACAATCACCTTAAAAAAAAAACCTATTTCACCGTTAAAACCAATACCATGTTTTTGGAACATGATTTATCAACCATTTTTTTTTTCTATTACAATTATTTATTGGACCTCACCATAGGAGGAGTAGTAGAAGCCCGTTGAGCGGGTGTCGTAGAAGCCCTTTGAGCGGGTGTTGTAGAAGCCCGTTGAGCGGGTGGCCCGTGAGGGGAGTGGTAGAAGTCCCGTTCAGCGGGTGTCTTTGAAGCCCGTTGAGCGGGTGCCCCATAAGGGGAGTATAAGACCCACACAAGGGAACCCAGAGAAATGACAATTAAATCATTCCCCTTGTGTGAGGTGGGTATTGAACCCACAACGTAAAGGTTGTGGGCAGGCCCTTGCCTCAGTGGGCTAAGGAACCTTAGATGATTTATCAACCATTGGGGTCCTTTTACCCTGTATATATAAAAGATGTAAATACACTCAAACTTGTGTTATTTTTTTTAAAAAATTACTTCTTGGACACATGTTATTGTTAGCATTATTCTTGTAACAAAATTCAACATTTTGTTTGCAAAAGTTAGGCAGCGTTCAAAATAATCTTTATTTCCCCATTTTTCTCTTTTCTACTTCGTCTTTTGTGTTTGCAAGAACGGTTATATATAGTTGACATCCCCGCCACCATTCAAATTGAAGAATAATCCTGTTTTCGGGAAACAAATAAGCAAAAAATTGATTGACATCTACTTTGGGCATTAAACTAAACTATTTACAAAATTCTTTTTATGGTACTAAACTATTTTTTTATCTAAATATATCACTCATCTATTTGCGTTTATCAAAATATATACACCCACCAAATTTTTGGGTGTTTCTCGCACAAAAGATTGCACGTGACTTAAGCGTTTGTTAATTGTCAATTGCTTGAAATGACCGTCCACTGTTTATATAGGGTGTGCATTAGAATTCAATATGATTGGTGCCCTGACAAGAAAAATATGATTTTTAAATAACTCTATTTTGCAAGTTCGCTTAAACAACTGAGTTACGGAAAATATTCTAATATATGAAAAGTGCTTGGTTTTTGGAAAATTATGTGCATTGTAATGACATATTTGAGAAATTATATGTTTGCTTTTTTTTACCGACGAACAGGTAATTATTTAGGATTGTGTTTGAATCGAAACTTGTTGGATGGCCGGTTGATTGTAAAAATTACACTAAATCCCCATTTCGTCCAACTTTGATTTGCATGGAGTATAATTCAATTTCACAGTGTTGTAGAAATTAGTTTTCTAAAAGAATTAAAGTGTCGTGAGGACATTTTTTGAGCCAATATTATTATATGATACAACGCTCGGTCTTGAATGTTATTGTGATTATCACGAAATGTGTTGCGCAAGCTTCGTGATGATATATAACATGTGAGAAAACAAAATAATGGTTGCGAATGATAAATTGGTATAGAGTGGGGTGGATGAAATATGGTAAAAGGGTGTTAAACCCACATCCCACATGAGAAACTCATGGAAGTGGAAATCGCTTTATAAGGAAAAGTGGACCACATGAGTTTACATTGTGTTACTTATATTATGCCCCAACTACTGTGGTTCCTTCTTTCGGAAATCAGATAGACGGTATTGAGACCGTCCTTCCACCGTTTTTGGCTGCCATGCCAAACCGACCAATTCATTTTGGTTAGTTTGACAAACTCGAGAAATTTAAGGGTGGCAGCAACTTTAAGTTGTGGAAGGAAAAAAATATGTTTTTCCCTAACCACTCAACATTTGATTCGGTTTATCACTGAGGATAAACCGATGGAGGAGAGTAATGATCCTCAATCTGAAACCACGGTACGAGCATGGCTAAGTGTGGACTACCTCTGTCGGCACAGTTTATTAATGAACTTAGATGATTCTCTTTCTCAGTTTTACTATGAAAAAAGTAGCTCAAAATATTTATGGGAATCTCTTTTGAAAAAATATACTACGGACGATGCGGGGGTCCAAAAGTTTATAGCCGCTCGTTTCCATGATTTCGAGAATGGTGAATGGAAAAGTCTGTTCTTGAAGCAGTGAAGAGCTTCAAAATATATATCTTGATCTTGCCACTGAGGGCGTGTGAATCAACGACCCCTTACAAGTGGCGTTAATGATTCAGAAGCTCCCTCCTTCTTTGGACGATTTCAAGCATTACCTGAAACACAAGAAGAAAGAAATGACTCTGGAAGATTTGATGTTAAAATTGAGGATTAAACAGGACTCACGAAATATGAGTAAAAAGCCCAATAGCTCCGTGTCTAAGGCTAATGTAGTTGAAACTGAAAACTCAAAGAATAACGCTAAGAGAAAGCGTCCAAATGAGTCAAAGGTTTCAAACTCCAAGTTTAATGAAACTTGCTATGTGTGTTGTAAACCTAACCACAAAGCTAAGGATTGCCGTAATCGAGTTGCGGTAAATAACAAGAATAAAAGAAACCTTAGTACTAGTAACAAGAACCGGAATCAGAAGAATGGCCAAGTTAATGTGGCAGAAGATGGAGGATTGGGCTCTGGAATAGAAGACATGCATCTGGTAGCTGTTGTTTTAGAGGTTAATTTGGTTGGTGGAAACCAAAAGGAGTGGTTCGTTGATATGGGGGCCACTTGTCACATCTGTGTGAATAAGTGAATGTTCAAGACATACCAAGTTGTTGAAGATGAAGTTTACTTTATGGGGTACTCTGCGGTCTCCAAAGTAGAGGGAAAGAGCAATGTTGTCCTAAAAATGACACCGGGAAAGGAGCTGACTCGGACTAATGTGTTTCATGTGCCAAAGATCCGGAAGAACTTCATTTCGGGAACGCTGTTGAACAACAAATGTTTTAGACTTGTCTTTCAAGCAAACAAGTTTATTCTTACCAAGAGTTGTACCTTTGTGGGAAAGGATATTTAGTTGGAAATTTATTTTAAATGAATGTAATGACAGTACTACTAGGTACTGAGCCAATTGGCGTTAATGTAACTGAGGTTTCCACTAGCTCAGTTGGAAAAATTGACCAAGAGGCTAATAAAGATGTTAAAGTTGCTTATACTGTTGAGTCTTTTAAATTATGGCATGGTAGACTAGGTCATGTAAATATTAAAAGTATACAAAAGTTAGTTTCTTTAAATTTACTTCCCAAATTTAACATTAATAAAAATTACAAGTGTGAGACTTGTATTGAGGCAAAGCTAGCTAAATCCTCTTTCCATTCAAATAAAAGAAATTCAGAACTGTTAGACCTAATTCACACTGATGTATGTGATTTAAAATATGTGCAATCTAGAGGCGGTAAAAGTGACTTCATCTCTTTTATTGACGATTTCACAAGATTTTGCTATGTTTACTTAATGAAAAGTAAAGACGAACAAATAAGCAAAAAATTGATTGACATCTACTATGGGAACTTGTGGAACTTACACCAGGTTGTAAAGCATTAGGGTACAAATGGATCTTTAAAAGAAAGATGAGACCTGATGGTACAGTTGACAAGTACAAGGCAAGACTTGTAATTAAAGGATACAGAAAAATTGAGGGTATCGGTTATTTTGACACTTATGCCCTGTATCTAGAAAAAATATCAATCAAGTTAATTATTTCTTTTGCAGCCTTGTTTGATATGGAGATCCATCAAATGAATGTGAAAAAAAATTTCTTTAATGGAGAACTTGTAGAAGAAATATATATGGAACAACTTTGAAGGGTATGTTGTTCCGAGCCATGGAAATAATGTGTGTAGACTTGTAAAATCACTGTATGGATTAAAAACAAGAACATAAACAATGGCATGGGAAATTTGATAGTGTAATGCTATCAATTGGTTTCCAAATACACCCGAGTGATAAATGTGTCTACGTGAAAGAAAGAAAAGACGATTATGTAATAGTTTGTCTCTACGTAGATTACGTGATAATTATTGGTAACAAGGAAAACATTAAAGTTACCAAGAAATTGATGTCCCAAAACTTCGATGTGAAGGATATGGGACATGCCGATGTAATACTTGGAATGAAGATTACCAAAACATCACATGGATATTCACTTTCTCAAAGTTATTATGTTGAAAAAATATTAGACAAATTTGAAAAATGAAGTGATTTAATTGTGGGAACACCTATGGAAGTAGGTGCTAATCTTCATAAGAATCGTGGAGAAGGTGTGCGACAACTTGAATATTCTGGGATCATAGGCAGTCTATTGTATCGCATGGATTGCATTAGACTAGATATTGCAAATTCAGTCGACAGACTTCCAAGGAATACAAGTAATCTCATATATGAGCACGGGAAAGCGTTAGTTAGAGTACTTAGATATGTAAGGTACACTTCTAACTATGGATGATTTTATACTAGATATATCCAGTTGTACTTGAAAGGTACACAGATGCTAACTGGATAGCAGATTCCAAAAATATAAAATCCACAAGTGGATACATTTTTGTAATAGGTCGTCCAGCGGTTTCTTTGAAATCATGAAAACAAGCTTGTATTGCGAGATCAACTATGGAATCAGAATTCATAGCTATGGATCTAGCATGCGAAGGACCGAATGGTTACGTTGATTTTCTAAATATGTTCCAATGTTTTCAAAACCAATGCCACCAATTAGCTTACATTTTGATAGCATGTCAGATGTTGGTAGAGCAAAGAATAATGTTTATAATGGAAAGTCTAGACATATACGTTGTAGACATAAATCCGTAAAGAAAGTTTTGAAAATCGGTGTTATAGCTTTGGACTCTGTGAGATCCAAAGAAAATATAGCGGACCCATTAACAAAATTTCTAACGAGATATCTTATAGAGATTTCATCGAGGGGAATGGAGCGGAAGCCCGTAAAATTGATTACCACTCATGATGGAAACCGTACCTGATTTGCAAAGCCCACTTGCAGGTTCAAATGGACAACCGAATTGTTGGGGGGAGGGAGTCGAACAAATCACTCAGGAAAAGAGTTCTCATCTCATTCTTAAGGTGAAAGAGTGATACACCTGTCCATTGGAGGAAAAACGATAGTTTTCAATGATCCTTATACGTCAGGGTACTTCTAATAAGAGATCACCTATATCGAATATGAAAGGGACACTTCTTTGAGATGACTTCAAGGTTAAATCTCTAGAGTATTCGATGAACATGTCCAAGGTAGTCCAGGGCAGAAATGGACAACAACGAAAGAATTAATTAACAATACAGAGAAATCGTTGTGTTAGTATCGTTGTCTTGATACACAAAACACTGAATAGTTCAAGGCATCGCGTCCACTGGTTAACAAGTGTATCCGATGGTATTTCATTAGGGAAGGTTCAAAGCTAACAAATACCTATCCCGATGCAACGAATTCTTGTCGAACTCTTGCATTGCATTTCATGTGCATTGTTTAAAAGATTTTTCATTCACGTGAGAGATTGTTGGAGAAATTAGTTTTCTAAAAGAATTAAAGTGCCCTGAGGACATTTTTTGAGTCAATATTATTATATGATACACCGCTCGGTTTTGAATGTTATTTAGATTATCACGAAGTGGGTTGCGTAAGCTTCGTGATGATATATAACGTGTGAGAAAACAAATTAATGGTGTGAATGATAAATTGGTATAAAGTGGGGTGGATGAAATGTGGTAAATGAGTTTTAAACCAACATCCCACATAGGAAACTCATGGAATTGGAAATAACTTTATAAGGAAAGGTGGACCACATGAGTTTAAATTGTATTACTTATATTATGCCCCATGTGAGAACCACGTGCGCGCCCGCGCAGGGGGAGCAAATGGATGGCTCGTCGACACAAAAATAGCTTGAACTTGTGTGCGGGCATGACCTGTGCACACGAATGCCGGACCCAAACTTGCGGACCTGATCAACCACTGTTTTGCTACTGGTTCGAATTTTGAATTTTGAATTTTGAGTAACAGTCATAATTAATTTGAGAGTAATACCAGTGGATTGTAACAACATGCGGAATTCATGGAGACTTTAACAGTCGGGTTAATTCAAGCATAATGGGATTGACTGTACAGTCAATCAATGTACAAGCTCACCCCCCCCCCCCCAATGCTAAATAATTTGTTTTATCGTGGTCCTTTATATTAAGGAATATATGTATGGTACCCGAAACTTTTTGCTTACATGTTAATTTTCAGCTTACGTGCATGCGTGTCGTATAATTAATTTTGCGTGCACTATATGTCATAACATGTTTTATGTGTTACATTTGAATTTTTATATTGAGGGGCGTATTTAATGAGTGGATTAGTTGAGTGACTTGAGGGTAGTTGTTAGAAAGTTGAGGGATGGTTTTATTGAGGGATTTGAATGGGAAGCTAAGAGGGATTTAGTGATTGAGTTTTAGGGAGAGGAGTTGCAAGAAAAACAAAAGGAAAGAAAAAGAATAGAGAGAAAAAAAGCTTGCAGATTAGTGAAGTTGTGAGATAGTAATTGTTGTCCGAATTGAGTGTTCTTTAGTGCGTTTGAAGAGATTCAATATTTTTGATTTTCTTTGGAATTCTTGTTTAAGCATCGAACGTAAGGATCTTCGTCCTTGTTTTTCAGTTCTAAAAAACATAAAATCAGTATTTTAAAGTTATGGTTTCGGTGATATGATTTCGCATTTGATTTATCGCATTTTAAAACCAGGATGAAGTATTGAATTGTATTTGAATTCTTGTGTGGTTGATCGTATAGTCTAATTCCGTTTGATATATGTTTACATGTTCTTGTCCTACGTTTTAATGCCCGTTGCTGCTGTTTTATTGTTGTCCTAGTTGTTGGTGTTGTCGTATTTGCTATATGTGGGTCGTGTCGCCCCAATTCTCGGGATTTGTCTAGGAACGAGTTTTAGCAGGAGTCATTCAATTACTTTAGTTTGTTATGATTGAACATGTGGGCTTCCTTACTAATTAGGGGCTACTAACGGTTGTTGTGGAGTTTACCACGGTGGGCGATTACATAACTGAATGATTTCTTAAACACATATCAGTTTCGACATGTTCTTAAATGGGCCGTACTGAACCCATGAGTATATCAGTCAAGGCCTTTTCGTCCTTTGGCGATTAGTCGGTGATCATTAGTAGTTTGTTGTATAGTTGTTTATAGATGATTGAGCTTGATTGTGGGATTTGTTGGTCATAACTTGAACAATACTCGTAGTGTCTGAAAGTCTTTATTTCTGTATGGCCTGTTATGATTAAATCATGGGGTGTGTAACAGAGTTATAATTTATAAGTGTTAATATATGAAGAGCATGGTTTATACCTTTTGTCGTTCTCGCTTGAGTCTCATTTGATATGTGTTATTGGAAAATATGTGTCATTTTGAGGTTGGAATAAAAGGAATTTCAGAAATGTCTTTTGCCTTTGTGAAATTGTACATGAAATAGTCTTCACTGAAGTTCGGACGACCTTTTACCCATCTTACCCTCTAGTATTGGAACTAAACAATACTAGGTTTTCATATTTCTTTTCTTGGAATGGGCATTTGGACACCTTGTTTAATATCAAGGATATGTAATGAAATGTGATTTTAGCTTAGTTGATCAGATTTTTTTCTAACCTTCTCTAAAATGGAAAATTTATCGCTATCAAAATTTTGAGAGAGGCCTCTATTTTGTCCCCTTTGAATCCTCCATTAAAAGAGAGTAATAAATAATGAGATAATATTCAAATGAAAAATATCAAGACGAGGACAATATGAAATTGGACAGTTTTTTGTTTTAAATAAAACATAAAATTTAAAAAATATATAAAAAATTATTTTCACAATTTAAACTTTTACTATGTTTATATTTCATTTTCAAACAAAATACTATATAATTCAAACCAAAGAATATGCTAGATATTGAGAAATGTGGATGGGCAAGGGGTGGAAGGAAGGGGTGGAAAAATCAGTCAGACGACAGTGGACTGATCAAATAGATAGCAAAGGCTGTTTAATGTTATAAGTTTGGGCTATTAAATGTAGAGTTAATAGGCTCAGATTAGGCCATGCCCAATCTTCTTTTATTTCATTTTGCCGCATTTAGACATTGTGTGCGAAGCACAACATTAACTCTGAGGCATTTACCTTCTTCTTCCTTGTATAAATAGCTGATTATATTAGCCATGTTCTTCCTCTAATTGAGATTTTCAACAGAGATTGGTTAGGTTTTGCTCCCACCTCATTTAAATGTCTTCATTTTCTACATTTTTACCTTTGGTAGAGAATATTCATTCTTTATTTCTACAATAAAGAACCCCAAATTAATACTTTGTCCAGAACTGAAAAATAAAGGAGCAAAAGGTTCTTTTTAAGATTGTACTTACCCAGGGATGAACTTGGGGAAGGACTTTTGGCTGCCCGACAAGGATGGTGTTGGTATACCCTACAATGGCGATCCTTTATTTCCTGTTGCACCACAGAAGCCCGTTTTGTGGGATTCAAATCCCAACCCCATAGGAATGCAGTAAAATGAAACAAACACAAATTATTTCCCAAAGTTACTCCCAAGATGCAGTATGTTTGTGAAATACCCTATAGGGTAATAGAACCTAAGAAGAGGGGATGAGTTCTTAAAAAAAAATTAGCTTTTCTAAAACTTATTTGCCTAAGTGTTCACCTTAACAAGTATGTTGTTTAAGCACATAAGGCGATTCAATTATGTTCAAGGCAACTTAGATGACTAAGTTAAGAAAGGAAGCATGTGTAGTTTTCTATCCCAGACAAATAGTTCACGTAATCGAATAAAAAAGATAAAGCAATTCATGAACTATAAAGTAAAAGAGTAGGGATAGAGAAAACTAACACAAATATTTATAGTGGCTCGATTCATAAAGAATCTACATCCACTACCTTAAGACAAACCTAAGGATTTCAACATCCACTAAGGATACCCTATTACAAAAAAATGCAAGGTGGATTCTACCTTTTACAATTGCCCCAACAAATGAGGACTTATGCTTCACAAAAAAGACTCCACTCACAAAGAGTGTTTGCCTCACAAAGATGACTTTTGCCTACACATAAGACTTTTGCCTACTCTTAGGATTTACAAACACTCACCCAGAGTGAAGCTCACAAACAGCTTTTTCCTAGCTAGAGCTTTTTCTCAACAAATGAAAAGGGGTAACTTATGTCTTTCTAAGGAGATTTTACAATTTAAGCTCTCTTACAAACATCCCTCTGGGATTGGATAAACAAATGAAAGCTCTAATCACTCTTGAGAATAATGTCCATCATGTTTTATTTCGTCAAATAACGTCCAACTGGTATTTACGACCTACCGGTAAAGGAATTCCGTCCAATTTTCTGTTATTTGTCTGTCAACAGAGGCATGTGCCTCACACGCGAGGTAATGTTTAAGTGTATTTTGGACATTTCAATCTATTTTCCCATAAGAAAAACTTTGGGACTCAATTGTTAAACAAAATAAATATCAATACCCAATATAAACTAACAAAAAATATTAAACCCATCTTCTTCATCTTCATCCTCTCCCCCTTTCCACCGCCACCGCCAACTACCAAGGTCACACCTTCAATATCTCCATAATTATCAAAATTCATTGGAAGTTCAATCAAAATACTCAAGAACTATCCCAAACATACAAGACTTTCCAATTCAAAACCTATTAAGTCAAACTACCAATCTTCTTGCTCTTGTATGATTTTTGGAGATTAAACTAACTAAAACTACCATTTTTTTGTAGGATTCTCTTAGTTTGTTTATGAATTTCTGGTCTTTTCGTTTTTTTTTTTTTGACGGTTAGCCTCTAATTATAAAAAAAAAAAATGACGTTTCTCTTTGGAGCTATACTGAATATACTAAAAAGAGTTTCAATCCTTTTTTGTGTGGAACTTTGCTAGAATGATAAGAGATTTAGTGGGTTTACACTTGGTCTCTTGGTGATATGAAGATAGTAGTAAAAGGTTGGTTTTTTTTTTTTATTTGCAGTTCTTGGTCAAACCTAAAAAATATTGCGAATTTTGGCCTGTTCTTAAAGACTTAGATGCTCTTCTCCTGGATTTTACTTCTTCAGGTAGATGTGCATAGGTCTACTATGGCCAAGTTTGGTGTTCTTGCCTGGTAATTTCCTAAATTAATAGTTTAGGACCGAATTTATGGTTTTTTGGTAGAACTGGGTTACCCTCACTAATTTGCGTTTTCCGATTTATTCTTTATGAATTAGAAACTCAAACTTTACAGAAATCTTCTTCTTTTAACTGTGAACAAGACCATATGTTTTGATTTCGGGTTTATGGTTTCTAAAGACTGGGCTTTTGCTTGAAAAAACTCTATTTTTGTGACTATTTTCTGGCAGGAACTTTGTTCTTCCTCCTTTTCCGATTTCTGGAAGATTAAATGAAGAATATGTTAAAGAAATTGGAACGTTGTTCATGATATATTGTGATTGGAATTGAAAATCATATATGAAATTGGAAAAGGAATTTGATTTTCATGTGGAATTGGTGAGAAGACAATGGGTCTTTGAAAGTTTTGATCTTTTCTGTTTGAGGAAGTGGGTTTTGGAGGATGTGAGAATATGTTGGATTTTTCCTGCCTGAGACGGATATTGATAGTGGTGGTGGAAGTGGAGGAGGTCGCGGTGGTTCTAAAATGGGGGTTGGCGGTGGCGGCGGTGGTGGAGGAAAGACAGGAGAGAATGAAGATAGAGAAGATGGGTTTAGAATTTTTTTATTAGTTTAAATTGGGTATTCATATTTATTTGGTTAAACAATTAAATACCCAAGTTTTTCTTGTGAGAAATATATTGAACTGTCTAAAATACCCTTAAAAATTATCTCACGTGTGAGGCACGTGCCTCTGTTGACGGAAAAATAATAGAAAACTGGACGGAAGTCCTTTATCGGCATGTCGTAAATATCAGTTGGACGTTACTTGACGAAATAAGACCTGTTGGACCTTATCCTCAATCTCAAAATACATAAAAACACACTAGGGACTTGACCAATGTAGTGTTACGTATTATTTTCCAAAGGGATATTTTGGTAAACGAGAATTTGTTACGTCTATCTGTTTTGTTCTGTTATGTGATTATTGGTCCTAGATGAGCACCGGAGCTCAGTCCATCCATTTTTATCTTATTTTGGAGATGATTTGGGTGACTAACTGTACTACGATGATGATGGTACATGGGAAGGGGATTATGAAGAGTGATTCATAAACGGCTTACTTAGAGAGTTTATTAATTCATTCATTATTCATTTATACTTAAAGTTAGTTCATTTATTATATTGTTGAACATTTTCCACTGTAATACTTTGATTTTGCTGTTGAACTCTTATTTCGGATTGCTATATCATAGTGAATTTCTTTTAGTAATCTATATATCGTGGGCTTTGGTGTATTATCTACTAATGAGACACTGCCATGTCACCATTCCGGTGACGGGGTGTGTTAGAAGTGGTATCAGAGCATGTCGAACCTTATGATTAAAATTGGAAATCAACATAGGGATAACAAGAACACTAAATGTGACGTGTGTGATAGGTAGAGACCATGGACTAGGATGTTGGAATAGTTTACCTGGAGATCGAGCATAAATACAATATTTTGGAACAGTCTACCGGGAGAATGAACATAAATACAATTAAGCTTTATAAGGGTGACAACTACCACGCCTTGTGTTTAATTTGGATATCGCAAGAAAAAGGGATTAAATAGTGGAGTGATATTTGGTTCCACTGTACATTCATTCACTCTGGGTAGTAACAATGTCTTGCTGGGGACCGCTTGTGATTTATGAACACAGACTAATACTAAGTGTGTTTTCATTGCCATTTTGATATGAACCTATATGGTCACACACATATACGAGTTAACGAGCTTCATGTCCAAATTCAATGAATCTAGAATGTGTATAGGTTCATTGTATCTGGCATTTATTTTTTTGAGAATAATAAAATGTTATTATTCGAATTAGAGAATAGGGATGAAATTCCGGTAGAGAGAAATTCCGCAAGAGAAGGCTATTTGTGGCAGCAGCACACAATCTGAAATCAAAACCTTTAACGAAAAATGGGTTCTTCTATGGAGATGCCTCTTTGATAAATGGGTTTATATTCTTAACCTCGATGAATCCATTAAAATGCCCATCTATAACATTAACACCAAAAGGTTTAAATCAAATGACTTAAACCAAACCTACTTTTGGCATTGTCGTTTGGGCCAAATCAACGAGAAACGTATTTTAAAACTCCATGAAGATGAAATTTTGACATCACTTGACTTAGAGTCTTATGAGACATGTGATTCTTGCTTGTTAGGCAAAATGACTAAAGCTCCATTTGCAGGACAAAGTGAGAGAGCTTCTGATTTATTGGGGCCTCATTCATACAGATGTATGTGGACCAATAAACACAAGTGCTAGATGAGGGTTTCAGTACTTCATCACATTCACAAAAGATTTCAGTAGATATGACTATCTCTATCTAATAAAACATAAATCATAATCTTTTGGAAGATTCAAAGAATTCCAAAATGAAGAAAAAAATCAACTTGGTAAAAGTATTAAAATACTTTGATTAGATCGAGGTGGGGAATACCTTAACCAACAATTTGACGAACATCTTAGAGGTTGTGGAATTGTTTCACAATTAAATCCTCTTGGCACACAACAATGGAATGGTGTGTCAGAACGAAGGAATCACACCTTACTTGATATGGTTCGATCTTTGATTAGTCAAGCCAATCTTCCAATTTCCTTTTGGGGCTACGCCCTAGAAACTGTTGCATTCATATTTAATAGAGTTTCTTCTAAAGCGGTTCAGAAAACTCCATATGAGATATGGACTGGGATGCGAGGCGTATGTAAAACGCTAATCCTGATAAACTCGCCCATAAATCTGACAAATGTTTGTTTTTGGGATATCTTAAAGAAACTAAAGGATATTACTTCTATCTTCCATCAGAGATTAAAGTGCTTGTTGCTCGAAATAGTGTATTCTTTGAATTGGAATTTATTTCAAAAAGGGATAGTGGGAGTAAGATCCAACTTGAGGAAATTCAAGATCCCCAAACAACAACTGAACCAACTTTGGAACTTCAAGCAAGCTCACATGTTGATACTGAGCTTCAATCTATGACACAAGGCCCTTGGAGGTCAAGCCGGGTACATCAACAACCTGAGAGATATGGATTTCTCGTAACTGACGATCATCATATTGAACTGATTAATCAAGATGAATCCACTTCCTACAAAGAGGCAATTCATAGTTCTGAGTCAAACAAGTGGTTAGAAGCTATGAAGTCTGAGATGCAATCTATGTACGATAACCAAGTGAAGACTTTGGTTGACCCATCCGAAGGGTGTAAGGTCATTGATATCAAATGGTGATTCAAAAAGAAAACCGACATGGATGTTAATGTACACACTTTTAAATCTTGATCAGTAGTAAAAGGTTATAGACAAATTCATGGCATAGAATATGATGAAACCTTTTCTCTCGTCGTTATGATAAAATCTATTAGGATTTTACTTGTCATAGCCGCATATTATGACTATGAGATATGGAAAATGGACGTTAAGGCTGCGTTTCTTAATGGAAACCTTCTCGAGGATTTGTAAATGACACAACCTGAGGGGTTTGTTGATCCATCAAATACTAACAAAGTGTGTAAGCTTCAAATGTCCATTTATGTATTGAAGCAAGCATCTCGAAGATGGAATCGTCACTTTGATGAAGCAATTAAATAATTTGATTTCATAAAAAACGAAGACGAACCTTGGGTTTATAAGAAAGCAACTAATAATGAAGTAGTGTTCCTTGTGATTTATGTGGACGACATCTTACTTATTGGAAACGACATCCCCAGATTACAAAGTTTAAAAGATTGGTTGGGGAAGTGCTTTTCCATGAAAGACTTAGACGAGGCTACACACATTTTAAGTATAAGAATCTACAGAGATAGATCCAACAAAATGATTGGCCAAAGCCAGAGTGGATACATTGACAAGGTACTGAAACAGTTCAGTTTGTTTGCCAATGTCAAACGGTATTAAACTCAGCGTAACTCAAGGACCTTCCACAAAGGAAGACCAAGAGCGCATGAGTAATATCTCATATGTTTCAGCCATTGGTGGTCTATTATGTATGCCATGATATTACTCGTCCGAATGTCTCATTCGCGTTAAGTATGACCAACAAATATCAATCTCAACCAGGAGAGTCACATTGGACTGCAATTAAGAGATATCTTAAGTACTTGAGAAGGACTAAAGATATGTTCTTAGTTTACGGAGGCCAGGAAGGAAGTCTGGTTGTAAATGGCTACACAGACGCAAGCTTCCAGACCGACGTAGATGATTTTAGATCACAATCTGGTGTTTTGTTTTGTTTGAATGGAGGTGCTGTGAGCTGGAAGAGCTCAAAGCAAGAAATCGTGACCGACTCTACAACAGAAGCTGAGTATGTGGCTGCCTCTGAAGCTGTTAATGAAGCCATTTGTATCAGGAAATTTGTTGATGGTTTATGTGTTGTCCCTAACATCTTGAATCCAGTGGACCTTTATTGTGATAATAATGGTGTCATTTCACAAGCTAAGGAACCTAGATCTCACCAACAATCCAAACACATTCTCAGGCGTTTCCATCTAATTAGGAAATTTGGCAAATGAAGAAAATCCTAATTTTTTTTTTTTTTTGAGCAAAAGAAAATCCTAATTTAATTGTTGAGTTTATGATTGTCATTTTAAAAATCAAACTGTTCACTGTGATCTTATCATGGGAAAACTTTGTGATATTCAATGACATAAGCCCGTTGTGCTCTTTTGAATGGCTTAATTAATATTCTCATCTTCCTTCCTATTGTACATTTTCTCCTTTTACTCAAAAGTCCTTGGTGGAGACAATCTTGGTTTTAAAACCTAAAGCTCGAACCGATGGATTCATAGTTTTAGGTAAAGATATTAATGCAGATGTTCTTTAAAACAAAAACTCCCCAGATTAATAGTGGCCACCTGAGCTTCTTCTCTACGTGAGAGCTGCCTGTACAGCTTACTTGCGTGATGGTCTTTGCGTGGATGGTTATCGTAGAATTGTTTGTTGTGTCAAGAGGAATGGTTCTTCAAAAATTACAACGAATGAACAATTGATCTTCAGAATTGCAGCACCTCACTAAGTGAAATTGAGCATCAAAATTTGTTAATGTTATGGAATACATTAATACTTATGGTGTTATGTCTTATTGAGATCAATTTTCAAAATATTATAAAATTACATATGCGCATTTTGAGTTGACAGGGGAAATCATTTTCCTCTTGGTATGTGCTTAGTTTGTAGTGCTAGGAGTTGCCCAAAACTTTATACTCACTTTTAAACAGTTTCAAGATGTTTTTATTATACTATTACTAATACTAATTTTACTAATATGAAGGACATAATGTTATGGAATTGATCATGTGACTTTGGCGACTTTGATGTCGAAATGCTCGGTTACATGGAGAAGGATGATGGGGGTCAAGAAACTTGCAGAAGCCAACGTTGGGCTGCTGATTCGCGACGGAAAGTCCTCCTTATATTATGAAGACTTTAAACTAAAACAGCAGATTGCAGTTCTAGCTCATTCTGCACCGCTGGAGCTAGGGAGGGCTCAGATATGTGATGTATTTGCACGGACAAGCTGGAACCTGGAAGAGTTGAGCAGAGGCCTTCCCGGGAATGTGCTACGCTTATTTCCAAAAGCCACTATTCGCGAGGGAACGAATGTATGGATCTGGAAGCTAGAGCCGCAAGGAGGTTTCTTCTTAGGCACATCGGTTTCTTTAAGTAGGGAAGGTTCAGTGGCTCGTCTCTCTCGCCAAGAACTTTGGGCAAAAGAGTTGTTGTTAACTATGCCCATCTTCTTGTTGAAATTCCTTAACAATTTTTTTCCGTTGGAGGATGTGCTTTGGAAACAAGGCTTTAGTATGGTGAGTAGATGCTCTTGTCACAATGGAGGTGATTCGTACTGACATGTCTTTTTTGGAGTGTGTCTTTGCGAGCTGATTTTATCTTTCAAAGTCGAGCTTATGCAACTCCTAGTGCTATCTTGATTTCTTGGTGGGTGTATTGATCGGGAAAGGATAAAATAACACTATTGGTTTTTGCAAGTGCTGTTTGTTGGCATCTTTGGAAGGCAAGATGTAAGTGCTGTTAGTTGGCATCTTTGGAAGGCTAGAGGGAAGTCTTCAAGCAGAAGTGTATTAACACAAGATTTCGTTGTCCACATATCCTCATTATGTAAGCCACGTAACATTAGATGACAGTCTATTTCTTATGGTCATTCGATGGGGTGGATAGAGGTAACTCGGGAGAAGCTGGTGTTGGATGTGTCATTCGAAGGGCCAGTGGCAAATTTATTCCTGCAAGTGCTTCTTATAGATCACAGCGTTGGAGCAAGGCTTCAAATTGGCAGCCAAACAGCACTTACATCTACAAATCACCAATGTGCAAACCGATTCTCAGGTTTGGGCCCTTAATGAACGCTTCAAAGAGGCAATGTTTTTGGCCAAGGGCGTTGCTGCTGTCCGCATATACAAAGAAACTGTTATGGTGGCAGATTTATTAGCTAACATAAGCTTTGACACAATGCACTCATTGTTTTTTCTTAATTTTTCATGACAGAAGCAAGGGGCCTACTAAATCTTGACCGTCAAGGGTTCCCTCTCTTAGGGTCCTTTGATAAGGAAAACCTATGTACCTTTTCTATTTGGGTTTTGATCCAATCTATTAAAAAAATTATCCTTTAAAAAAAATTTATAATCTAAACATTCGATCGAGTTGGCACTTTTCATCATAGGGATATCCGGTTCCTAGTTAACAAGTTTAGGGATGCGGTAAAGAATAAATTTTCTAGTATTTTTTAACTTTTATCCCTAACTAATTACCACGGGTTAATATTTGATAACAAATAAAAGTAGAACATGAACAGAACATGCCACATAGGAAAGTCTTGTCCTGATCCATTTTTGAGAAGGGAGATGCAATGCGTATTAGAAAAAACATGAAATGACAGTTTTAGCAAAAGCATCATATTCCACTTTTACATATGCTTTTGTAATACTCCTCTGCATCTACCACAAATTGAATGTCCAAATTTGATTTTCATTAAAATTAAGAAGAGTACTTTGACCATAAGTTTAGAGAAAATTACATATATTCATTAGAATGTATTTGCACGGACAAACTAAAATAAAAAATATACTTTCAAGTTTGGACGAATGGAGTATATATTTCAGGAGTCGGTAAGCTCTTTGAATTTGATCGATTGTTTGTTTTGAGGTAAGTGGATGTTTTACCTATTATGTTTTTCTTAATAAAAAAAGTCATGAGCTGGTAAGTGGTGTTTTTATAAAATGTCTTGATATTTTGTACTTTTTATATTAGCTAGATCTAGTTCGTATATACCCTTCTTCTAAATCAAATTTGTTTACGTGAATGGATATTTATTTTAAGAGAATTAAATATTTAGTTAAAATAAGTAGAACCCTTTTAAATTTATGGGTACAGTCAGCCATGAATGACTTTATTAGATCATTTAGATTTGGAAGACTCTTCAACTAAAAAGGCACCTATTGTGCACTGAATCAGAATACTTAATTATTTTATTTATTTTATATTGATTTACAATAAAATGTAAAGTGTAGAAGAAATATTAAGTTTTATTAATTCATTGAAATTGGTAGACGTCATTGTCATGGTTATACAAAAGCAATGTCTAAGGAAATGAGCAAAATGGATGGTGTAAGCTCATATTATTCATATGATGAGATATTGTTTTGTGCAAATAGTTCTTAATTCATATATTTTAGTATTGTTACGTAAAAAATACCAGCAAATATATTCCCTCTAGTAGTAAATATCAATACTACATGTGAAGAAGTTCAGAATATAAGGGTTTTAGAATTTTATAAACTCAACAAATTTAACCAAAAACGAGGTTAGTATGTTTAATGTATGAATTCTGCAAGTGACAGACAAAGGGATCGTCCAACATTTCGTTCGTTAAAACTGCTAGAGCTATTGCCTTGTTGTGGACAATACCGCGGACAAATGGTTAGTCCGCTGCTTCGTTCGCGGGCTATGAACCATGCTGCGGACAAGGTACTTCGTCCACGGGCTACGAACGATGTTGTGGACGATGTGCTTTGTCCGTTACTTCGTCTACAGGTCTGTGCTGGCCTTTTTTCAATTCGGTTTCTTTTAGTATTCATTTATCGTTGGTTGTGAGTCTTATGCAGTGTTGTGCAAGTGTTTAATGTAGTATTTTGTCAAATAAAAATTATTCTTTGATTTCAAATGATTTGGGTTTGTGTGTTTTTATAAAAAAAAATGACTTATGTTGTTATAATTTTGTGGTTTTTTTATGTTTATTTAATTAATCACACATCATACGTATGGTTGAGAATTCAACATGTTTTATTTAGAAAGAAAAATCCATGGGTGCATATGTGGTACCATAAGTGGTACGACCACCTTATCCTTGACCGGGTTTTACTTTTGATCAAGGGTGGCTAAGAGGGTGTCTGAGGTGATCGACCCCAATTTTATGTTAGTTTTATATATATATACATATATATATATATATATATATAAGTGTGTTTTTTTTTATATTGTTAAAGAATAATAAAAATTGTAATTACTTGAGATTTTTTATGTTGTCAATTATCAGTAAATATTGTTAGTTTTTTTGGACAAACTAGCACACTCTATTTATAGGTAAAAGCCCAACAACGTGAATGCTTTTTTCAAAATTGGAGTTGTTGAAGTCATACATGAGTTCTACAATGTCTCGGGAAAGACTCAATGGATTAAAATCTCTATTTTCAAATGAAGAAAGTTTATTAGTATTTATAATTTTAAAATAATGTTTAAAAAAAAATTTATCAAATTTTATTGGGACTTACTGGGGTGAAGTGAGCACAGACTTTTTTGCTGAAATTGTGAAATTAGCAAGTGCATAGTTGTTTGCTAGGCCAATATTCAATGACTGCAGCTCGGTGGGATACTCTTTGCTTCACAAGAAAGAGAAGGCTATCATTGTGCAGCCTGATCGTGCGGTAATTGCCAATGGCTCTGCATTTGGTGTATTCTAATGAAGGATTTCCTCAGTGTTTTGGCGAAGAGGCTTAAGCGTAACACTACTGCATATGAAAATTACCCAAAATTTTATGTTCCTGAAGGGCATCATCTCAAGTATGAGCCTAAGGAGACTTTGAAGTTTAATGTTATCTTTCAGCATATTTAGAACATGTTATCAGGTGACACAGCTATGATTCCTGAGACAAGGGACTCCTGGTACTGAAAACCTCATTAGATGATAAGGTAGTTGGCTGGCAGACCCCTGAATGTACATTGACCAAAGGCTCTATCAACTCAATCTAAAAGGGAATACACCGCCGTGAACTCCGGTAAAAGGCCCATAGCTCAAACGGCATTAAGACAAATAACCTCAGATTTCCTATCTTAACTCGGGAGGCCATAAACATTGAGCCTCCGCTTTGGGCTAGATTTGATATGGGAGTCGAGAGAGGTATTCATTTGGAAGGAATGACGAAAGAACAGATTTCAAAGGCAGTTGAGGATCTTGTCAAAGTTGGGGCGGCCCTTAAATCCTGAGGCAGGTCTATTTACATCCATGGAATTTAATAAAGGAACGCTTGCTGTCTAATTTCTCGTACTAAGTTCTGTATTCTCATTAAGCTACTAAGATTTCTTGAAGAAATAGAGGTTGGATCCTCTTTGTTCTGTTTGTTTTCTGAGACATATTAATTGCTCAATCAGCTTTTGCGAAAGAAAAAAAGGAGTGCAAGAAATATTCTAGGCATCTGGGGTTGGAGATGCAATAGTTGCATCGATAACAGTTATCCCGAAAGATGCATAACTGTTGGAATGGATAATTGGCCATTTTTCAAGGGCGTTAAGGCTTACTTGTTAGAGTAAGGAAAAGTAAAACTTTTTTATTTTCTGGGGGAGTATGCTCTTGGAATACTGGAGGATGCAGCTCTCATCGGGGGGCAACAGAGGGGTAAATCCGCTGGCAAAGCAAAGACAGCTTGAGACTCTCCTTTGGAGAAGCAAGTTTAGGTCTTGCCTTGGTCTATTCAGGTTCGAAAGAGGTGAGGAAAGAAAGGAAGAAGTGCTGGTTCGAGTCAAGCTCGTGACAAGGCCTTTTTGGTCATATACATATAGAAGGGTGCCCCTATTTTCCTCGTTTAGACGGATGAACAAAAATTATGATATAGTTGTAATGATTTTTTTGTTATATTTACATGAAAATCACTTTTCTCCAATTATGTAGGGTCACATTTTGGAATTTAGTACACGACCTCCAAAATGATTGAGACACCCTGCTCTTGATCATCCTAATATCATATGTTTATTACTTCCAGTAAGTTTGATGTCTATGAACTTGGTATTTATTCATTTTACATATGAAAATAGCTATCCTGCAATAGTTTTTAGAATGCATGCATTGTCATTGGCTTCATCGCTGCCATTCGTTAAGCTTGAAAAATTAATGATATATGAATGGTTTTATAAATATTGACAACATTTTTAAAAATCATAAATTAATTTACATTTTTAGTCTTATGAAATTAAAATTAAAGCATGTCATCAGTGGACATTATTGGAAAGACGTTATTTGTTTATTGAAAAATCCCTTTACTTTTGCAATTCTAACGTTGAGAAATTATATTTTTCAGATAAGTTCTTATCCTTTTGCAATACGTAGAGAAATTATATTTTATTTTTGATAAATAGTTTCCTTTTGCAATTCTTTTACTCAATATTTCCGACATCTATTGTCAACTTCATATCCTTGAGACTTTTGTATTAATTAATTTTTTTTTGCATATGTAATTCTTAAGGAGTATTAATGTTTTTTCGATACGTAATTTCTTTCCTTTTATAGTAGTTGCAACTTATTAAAACTCATTAATTAATTTACCTTTTTGGCATTATAGAATTAGAATATAATTATGAAATGAATGATTAGTGTTCATTTACACTTTGTGGGAATTATAAATCAACGTTTTTATTTATAAGAAGATTAGATTTTAATTTGGGGACGGAGAGAGTGTACGATTTTTTTAATCAACGGATATTTTTTAAATCGACATTCATTTGTTTTGCATATACCTAATATTAATTTTCCCATTTTCTATTTTTTTCCTAAACATATATTTCATAAATATTTAATAGATTTTAGAATATTTCCAAAGAAAAATAAGCAAGAGCCTTAATTTGCTTGTTTATTATTACTATTATCCATTGAAATCATCCGGTGATGGTATTAACAGAATTCTAACATTGTTTAGCTAAATATGCTCAAGTTCTTCCAACCCGTATTGTAAAAATTATAATTATTTATTAGAAAAATTAGTTTAGAGGAATATCAAATACTTTGTTCGTACCCCTAAAAATGTTCTTATAAAAGCACTGTCACATTGGACCATGCTAGTCAATGGAACTTGGCAAAGTAATGACATGGCAACTAATCTTTGGAAATCTGAATTTCCTTCTTTGTCATTTTCCTCTAAAAAATAAAGTTATGCTTGTCTTCTTTTCCCATTATGTTATGTTATTAACTCATAATCAACATTTTTGTTTTCTGTTCCCTATGTAATTGTTTTCTGGAGTCATGAGAGTGGCTGTCCCAGTGGGGGAGCACTCGACTGGGGACCGTGAGGTTACTGGTTCGACACCCCTCTCCCCCCTTCCCTCCCCGAAAAAAAAATTTTGTTTTCTGGATTTGGATCTACATCCATACAAAATTTCCAACTCATGTATTTGCGTTCAAAAGGTTCCCAAAGTTCAACATATTATCTCTATCTCAAACACACCTATACACACATTCAAACATGTATATATAGAGAGAGTTTTGTTTCCTCAGTGATACCTATAATGTCATTGACAGCAAAGCAAAGACATACTCTCTCTCCCTCTCTCGTTCTTTACACGCACACACCATCATTCTTTCTCTGCATCCTTTTAATTTATCTTCTTTTTTTGTCTTTGTCACACCCGTAGACGATACATAAATTAACTCTAAGCATAAATGATTAACGAATGAAATAATAAACTCTCTAAGTAAGCCGGTTATGAATTGATAAAACAAATAGAAATAAATTAATTGTTGTGTAAGGTTCTTTTATTAGTTGTCAACAATTTATTCCAATTATACCCTGTGCATTTCTTTTATTTGCTGCCTCTGCCATCCCTATTTTTTCTTTTCTTTTCTTATGCTATAGAAGTAAGAGAGAGAGAGAGAGACAGAAAGAGGGGTAATATTGAAACTTTCCATGAAAATGACAAGTTTTTTAATTTTCTAAAATTTTTTAAAGTATATTTATATTTAGGAATGAAGGGAGTATTAAATAACGTTTCACTTATTTTTTTAATGCGACACAATAGACATTGAAACAGCAGCCACCAAGAAAAAGGATGAAAAAGATAATAATTTTATAAATGTTAAAGAAAAAACACAAATAATGAGAGAGAAAAATATTTAGGATCATAAGCAAATAAAATTGGTAGTGTATTCATTAACACTATGATCAAAACAATACTGAAACCAAAATCATTATCAATTGAGTGAATATTGCATACTCTGTTAAGTGTTCACACAATGTAAGAAAATAAAAGCCGTAAACCACAAACTCACCCCGAAAAAAAAAAACAAAGGATGTGTACAATTTACAAGAGAACTAACCTCAATATGAAAACAAGAGAATAAAAGAAAGGGTACGTAACTCCAGATAAGGCTCCTCTCCTTATTGCTATAGAAGAAAATCTGGTATGACTGGTGATTGAGCCGCAACACTCCTGTTAAAGAGTTTATTATTTCATTCGTTATTCATTGTAGTACTGCTTCTCACTTAAATCATCTGCAAAATAAGATAAAACGGATGGACTGAGCTTCGGTGCTCAACAAGAACTAATAATCACATAACAAAAAAAAACAAATAGACGCAACACTCGCAGTTAAAGAGTTTATTATTTCATTCGTTATTCATTGTAGTACTGCTTCTCACTTAAATCATCTGCAAAATAAGATAAAAACGGATGGACTAAGCTTCGGTGCTCAACAAGAACTAATAATCACATAACAAAAAAAAACAAATAGACGCAATAGATTCCCGTTTCCCAAAATACCCCTTTGTAAAATAATACGTAACACTACACAGGTAAAGTCTCACAGAACTTAGTACATAATGAAACAGAACAGAGCGGATTAGAACAGACATAATAGAACAAGACATAAAACTGCACAGCTGCGAACGAATGGTTCGTCCGTGTATCGTCTGCGGGTGCCTGCAGCTGAATGGTCCGTCCGCGGTAAGGCAATAACTACTTTCTCTCTGCGGGCGAAACCTATGAAGAATACTATGACGAATGGTTCGTCTGCGACTTGCGATTTTCAAGAAAACAAGTTGAAACCTTGTGTATAAATGCACCAATTCAATATCAAAACTTCTCAACCCAAAAGTAAACAAAAAGATGCAATTCCAAACAACAATTAATGATCAAAACAAGAACCATCAAGTAGGAAATAACAAATAAGCAAAGTAATTGATATACACTATAATTAAAATTCTCTCTCTCTCTCTCTCTCTCTCTCCCCCCCCACCCCCGTGGAGCCCTACTACATAATACGTAACACTATGGCTGGCGGCCGCTCCGACTCCCCCTGATATACACCATATGGCCAATGAAAAGTTTTGCGGACCATCTCAGTAGCCCTACCGCGGCTACCGCCAGCCTCCCCATTACGCCTCTAGGGTCCTACAAGGGTGAACCCAATCTGGTCATCCCTTTGGATGAACATGATGCCCTTGTGACTCCTTGGCGATTTGCTCTTATTGGTAAATACTATATGCATGCCCCTAATTTGGATTCGCTAAGAAAATCTTTTCATCGTGTTGGCTTCAAAGGGTGCTTCTGGATAAGTTGGATGGATCCTCGCCATGTACTAATCTGTTTCGATCTTGAATAAGACTAATGTATATTATGGAGACAATGTATATGGAGTTTTTGTGGATTAAGCATGAGGGTATTCAAATGGACGTACGATTTTAACACTCAGAAAGATCTGTCCATTGTTCCTGTTTGGATTGGATTTGAGGGATTGCCGGTTCATCTACACAATAAATCCAAGTTGTTCTCTTTGGCACAAGAGGTAGGCCGCTCGCTCACTTTGGATGCTCCAACACCCAATGCTACGAGGCCGAGTATTGCGAAGGTTTGTGTGGAGACGAATCGTTTACAAGAATTTCCTCAACGCATACAGATCACCCATGAAAAAATTGGCAAAGGTTTTTGGCAGCCGATCACATATGATAATCTGCCCAACTATTGTTTATGTTGTATGCGCATCAGACACCGGCAAGGAAGCTACCAGAAAAATTCAGGATCAAAACAGGTATCACTATCCTAAAAAGAACTCGAAAGACAGGCAGTAGGGTTGAAAACCCTACATGTCACCGCCAAGGTAATATCTTTTTCCAAAAAATTCACAATTTCTTGAATTGCTGCAAATCCCCGGAAAGATACATGTCCGTCCGCCCAAACAGACGAATCGTCTCTGCTTGAACCGCCACCAGAGTTAGTTGTTCCTGATTCAGTCACGTCAGTAGTTGCGCCTGTGATTATGGACGTCCAGCCTCGATCACTGCCCAGAAGGACATAGTCAATACGTCAGATCAAGGTGAGCCGGCGGCAATAGCGAATTGTTTCACATCGAAAATTGTTAAAGATGGAGTGTTGAGCACGGATGATTTAAAATTTTGAGGTAATAAGGAACGTGTAGATATCTCAAGTCCAGCGCACTCTGCAGGGTAAAGTCAAAAAACTAATTAGTCTCGGGCAGTGATTACCACGGAATTAATGGAATTTGCTCGGACCCTTGATCCGAAAGAAGTGGCAGAGGAATTGAGTGGTGTTGACTTGGTAGACAAGGTTTCCGACTTAGTCGCCCAGGAACTACACTGGTCTTGACCCGGTAAGTGGCCCGAACACTGATAACCCGACCCATGCTGGTGCAAAATCAACGGTAGCTTTGGACAGGATCTGGAATAGAATTGGTGGTCTATGACCTGACTCAAACATAACACATGGAGCATCCAATTTCATCAATTTTCGTTGATCTTTCTGTGATACCGGAGGTAAACATCGTGGTTGCTAAAGCTCCGGTAAGGCGTTCGTCTCGTCTCGCCCAAAAAGGCTTTCATTTTCATACTTGTTAGCTTTAGCTACTCATGCTCTCATCCTTATTTTTTTTTATTGATTTCTACAATTTGGAATGTTAGGGGTATTGCAAATGATAGTACCGTAGCCAGTCTTCGTCAACTTAAACGGGAACATCATTTGAATTTTGTTGTTATTTTGCAACCTATTGTGGGACAATTTTTTTGTCTTGGATGTGTTGGAGGATTTGGATCAAGTGGTTCATTGTAAATTGAATTCTTTTTCGGGTTCCTCAATATTTTGTTCCTTTTTATATGCCAAATGTTCATATGTGCAGAGATGCTTACTCTGGAATTATCTTCGCGACTTCCATACTATGCATGACAATCCATGGATGCTTGGAGGGGATTTCAATGTGGGTTTAAGAGTGTTTGAGAGTCGGGGGGTCCATTCCAACTCTTTTGCTAGAGCAGGAATTTGCAGATACCATTAGCTATTGTGGATTGATGGAAGGGCCTAGTACGAGAAGTGATTTTACATGGGCAAGGTCAGGAGTTCGTCTTCTCCTTCGTAGGCTAGATCGAGTACTTGTGAACACGTATTGGAATAATATTGTTGAGCAAACACATGTTACACATCTTCCCAAGACAGTATCTGATCATAGTCCATTGTCAGCTCATGCACGGCTGAGTTTGGGAGGACATGGTAAATTTGGCTGAAACATGGACCATTTTATGCAGGTTGTGAAGGACTCTTGGGCAGAATTTGAGGTTGGCACGGGTATGCATATTATTCAGGCAAAGCGCAAAGCTCAAGAAACTAAAGGCAATGCTAGGGAATTGGAACCGAAACATTTTTGGACATGTCCATTCTCGTATCAAATGTTCTGAGGCAGTACAAGCAAGAACATATGTGGATTATGACCTGGACCCGACTCCATCGTTGCATGAATCCTTAACATTGGCGAGGGAGACGCATACATGAAATCTTGAACTCGAAGCAATTTATTTGCGATAAAAATCTTGACAAATATGGATAAAAGAAGGCGATCCTAACATAAAAGTTTTTCATTCTTTTTGCAGGAATAGACAATAACGCATGTATAACACCCTAACAAATCATCAGATGGTTCTTGGCTCACCCACAAAAATTCAATTGGCCTTGAAGGAGCAAAATTATATGAAGAAATTTTTGCATATGATCCGTCCTCGCAGCAAGATCCCGAGATCCTTGGCAGCCCACCTTGTTTGGTCATGGATTCCGATAACACTTCATTGGATTCTTTTTGCACGCCAACTGAAGTAAAGGAAGCCCTCTTTGACTTGAGTCCTGCAAGTGCATCGAGGCCCGATGGTTTCACAGGCCGATTTTTTCATTCTTGTTGGGATATAGTTGGCGATGATGTGATTTTAGCAATACGAGATTTTTGGGCTGGTCTATCGTTTCCAAAATATATGTCCAGTTCATTTCTTGTGCTTATCCCGATAATCCTGAACATTTTGGTGAGTTCCGTCATATATCTTTATGAACCTTTTTCTAGTAAGATTGTTTCCAAAGTCATCGCATATCGCCTTTCTCCTTTATTGAATAAGCTTCTCAATCGTCATCAATCGGGGTTCATCGAAGGGAGAGTTATTACAGACAACATTCTGATAGCAATGGAGATTGTACGCTCACAGAATAAAAAAGTACGAGGGGGAATTATGATAGTTAAACTGGACATGATGAAGGCTTTTGAACGCATTTCTCACTCTTTTATTATTGTGGTGTTGCTCTAGTTTGTTTTTAGTGCACACTTCATTGGCTTGGTTTGCAAATTGGTTTTCTGTTATTGTAAATGGCAGTCCATAAGGGTTCTTTCCGGCCAGGAAGATGAGTAAAGAAGCGCGATCTATTGTCTCTTTTTCTCATCATCATTGCAGCAGTATGCTTTTTCTAGAGGATTGGACCGTTTTGTAATTAATGGGAGTATCTCGCCTTATATGGTCCCGCGATCTTAAGTAACTACTTCGCAAGGCAGCTTTCCACTTACCTACCTTGAATGTACCCTCTATGCCGGCAGAGGTAAGATTGTGTATTACTCCCCATTGTGGAAAAGATTTCTGCGCGAGTCTGTGGATGGCAATGCAAATTGCTAAGTTTTAGTGGAAGGTTGATCTTGATTCGTCATGTTCTTAAATCAATGATTCTACATGTTCTAGTTATTCTGAATAATCCCAAACGAGTACTCATAAATATTAAACAGATTTTTCCAACTTCTTGTGGGGTAGTTCGCCAATGGGAGACAACCGCCAATGGATGAACTGGAAACGTCTTAACCGAGACACGTCGCATAATGGCTTAGGCCTTGTTTCTCTCACATCTCATCACCAAGCCTTCTCATGCAAACTCTGGTGGCGATTCCGCACCGCAAAATCTTTATGGCGGGATTTTATGGCTGATAAGTATTGTCGGCAGTACTCACATCTGGCATTCGTCCCCTACTCCCCATTTGATTCTCCGGTTTGGAAGAGGCTCCTTCAAGCTCGGGACACAGCGGAATCCCACATTGGCTTACTGATCCGAGGTGGCGACTCATCCTTTTGGCATGAATATTTGTAGGCCGTCTGAGGGACTTTGCAGCTTCACCGATCCCTACGGATTCCTCTCGGATTAAACATCACTTGAATGCCACGGGTTGGAGTGATCATGCAAAAGATCTGTTTTCTGATTCTTCATAAGTGTTACCAAAAGCAACTCTTCAAGACGGGAATGACGTGTATATATGAAAGCTCGAACCGTAGGGCAATTTCACCATTTCCTCCACCCTGTTGATAATACAACCGGCAGGTGTTCTGCAATATTCCTGGCGGCAAATCTGGTCCCCTGTTATACCACTTGGTTTGCAGGTCTTTTTAAGGAGGTTTTTTTATTAGATTTCTTGCACTTGATGAAAAAAGGCAAAGGTGGGGAGTGTACCTTGCATCACAGTGCTCATGTTAGAATGGAACAGACAGCTTTGTCCACCTTTTCCTTACTTGTGTCGCGGCTTAAACACTTTGGCATCATGCATGCTCTTCGGTTGGGATTAACTGGCGCAATTTAAGGTATGAATATCCTTTCTCTCTATTTAATTTCCATGGTGGAAAGGAAATGGGAAGTGGCATGATATTTATATTATAATATTCTCAAGTGTTTGTTGGATACTTTGGCGAGCGAGATGTCATTTTGTGTTCGAATGTATTATCTCCAATGGAAGAAGCTTGATTAGAGAATATGATTTCTGTGTGCGTCCACTATTCATTGCTACAAATTTGGCGGGCTTATTTTTGGGCGGATTCTCACCATCTTGGTTGACACGACAACGGACAGTATCAGTGAAGTGGAATGAGGATAACGTTTTGGTCGTGTTGAATGTTGACGGGGCATCACGCGCCAACCCAGGGATTGCAAGAGCTGGGGGAGTTCAGCGATATCCAAATGTTATTTTCATTGTAGATTTTTCACATTTTTTGGGTTTTGATACCACTAATTCCGAGGCTGAGCTTGATGCTATGATTCTAGGGTTACAATTGGCAGCTCTCCTTGGACACCATATCTTACAAGTTCAAACCGACTCTAAGTTTCCCAGGGAATCAATTCACCGAAGACACATTCGAGCTTGGTGATTGGACTCCTCATTTCAGCAACTCTTTCGACTACTGGGACCAAATATTGTGAAGCATATTTATCGCGAAGCAAACCAAGTGGCAGATAGGTTGGTAAATGAAGCCTGTGATGATCACGGAATGAAGACTTATTGGGATTTTCATCACCTGCCTTCTCAAATACGAGGGCTATTGCACTTAGATAGTCAGGGGACATCTTATATTAGACATATTTAATCTTGCTATTCTCTTGATCATTAGTCATACTCATTTCTGGGGACGGCTACTTTTGTAATTTTGGCTTAATGGATTCTTCAATAAAATTTCGCATTTCAATTAAAAAAAAAAGCTAAGTAACCATAATCTTTGCATCTAAACACTTACATAACCGAATGCACGACAAACACCACACATTACCCATACAATACACCATATTACAACTGTTTAAACACTAAGAACATCACTACCGCTATGACACAATAATCCCACCACATGAGCTCAATGATCTATTCGCATCGAATTAACAATAACAGATCAGTAGTCGAACAAATCCTTCTAATCAGTCATTCCTAGACAAGGGTTCAATTGAGGGAGACGACTCAGTCGACCAAACCACATAGGACTAAAATCAAGGGAACCCGATTAGGACGACCAAAGTAATAAACAAATAGGCCAGTTCAATATCGACCAATTTAACAATCCATGATTCACGAATATCAATTAATAGTGTCAAATCACGTAAGGGAAATTATAATAAAGCAATAAAAAATTTAAGAATAATATTATAAATCAATTAATGAAGTTCAAAGCAATTATTGAATAACTAAAGCGATGAAACCAATTCATGCGATTACTTCGTAAATTCAACAGTTTATACAATTATATAATACCCAATCTCTCCCAAATCAATAACCCAACAGTACCCATTGTATACGTCTGATTTATGTGGACAATTGCACGACGAAGAGGTCCTTACCTCACACGAAATCAATTAATTAAAGGGAAACCCGCAATTGCATTGCCCAGTCCCGCTCGCGGATTGATAACTTTATGCTGTAAACTCTGATTTGCGTTCCTTCTGCGCTCACTCGAAGCTCTTTTGATCATCTTTGATTTGTTATGTTGTTGGTCGAAAACGGACACCGGTAGCCCCCTTAACTGACTGCTCAAAATTCTTGACAGAATATTCTCTCTTCTCCATTCTCTTTCTATCGTATAGAATTAGGGTTTGCTTGTATTCCAAGATCCTCCCAAACCCCAGACTTTGTGGAGATTAAATTTTAGGTTATTTACAATTTAGGTCCTTCACCTTTCTCATAGTTACGCTCATAACCCCACACACATAAAATTGTAAATGCACACATATAACAAATAATAAGTCATCTAGCACATAAGAACTAATTTGTGGCACTGATTATTAATTATGTTATTTACTAATTAAACACATAAACACATAATCCACTTAGGGGAAAGGTCCCGGGTATCACATCCTTCCCCTCTTATGAAAGTTTCGTCCCCGAAACATACTAACTATAGTGTCCGAAAAGATGAGGCTACTTCAACCTAGCTTCTTCTTCTAACTCCAAAATGTCTTCCCGTTCTGAATGGTTGGACCATTGAATCTTCCCAAATAGTTATTGGGCTTATCTTCCCTCTCTTCCCGAACCTCGTAACTCTCTTCGTTGGTAAAACACGAAGATCCACTTTATCCCCAACCTGAAATTTCATCGGTCTTCGTTTACTATCATCCCAACTCTTTTGTCTGTCTTGCGCTTCCTTGATTCGTTCCCGAATTAACGATACCCTCTCCATAGTTACCTAAACCAATTCCGGACCCGTTATCAACTTGTCCCCAATGTCGTCCCATCAAACACGTGATCTACAATTTCTCTCACATTCTTAGGTGTAGGCCAATCAACGATCGCCTCAATCTTGTTCGATACAACTGATACACCCTCTACTGAAACCACGTGCCCCAAAATGATATACTCTTCAACTAAAACTCACATTTGTTGAATTTGGCGTATACATTTTCCTTCTTCAGGATCTCCAATGCCAATCTCAAATGCTCCTCGCGAGCCTTATCCGATGGTGAGTAAACCAAGATATCATCGATGAATGCCACCACGAACTTTTCAAGACAATCCCGAAAGACTAGGTTCATCATATCCATGACTGTTGCATTGCATTAATTATTCCAAACGGCATAAACATGAATTTATAGTGCCCATAGCGGGTTCTAAAGGCACTATTCGGAATGTCCTCGGGTTTAATCCTCAATTGATGATAACTCGACTTCAAGTCAATCTTAGAGAACACCTTCGCCCCCTTCAATTGATCAGACAAATCATCAATATGCGTTAGAGGGTATCGATTCTTGATCGTAATCTTGTTCAACTCCTAGTAGTTGATACACATCCGCGTATTACCATCCTTCTTCTTCACAAACAAAATTGGAGCGCCCCAAGGTGAAACACTCTTATTAATTAGTTCTTATTAAACTGTTTAATAATTAGTTCTTAGAGTTGATTTTGCAACTCTTTCAACTATGTTGGTGCCACCCGATACGGGACCTTAGAGTTTGGCTCTGCACTAGGTTGCAACAACATTTCAAAACCGATCTCCCGAGTTACTGCAATGACCGGTAAATAATCGGGAAACACATCCCTGGATTCCTTCACTACAGGAACAGCCTCCAGTCGGACTTCATTATCATCCTTCTCCACTGCGTAAGACATAAAAGCCTCGCAACCCTTTTTGATACACTTTCTCGCTTTCATCGCCGAGATAATAGGCATACTCTGTTCATTCCTCTTCTTAACAGACCCCTGAAACTCTACAGATACTGATCCCCACACAATTTTAATATTTCGATCCCGACAATAAACCAAAGCATGATGCTTGTACAACCAATCCATTCCCAAAATCACATCGAAATCCACAATTTGAAGCTGAATGAGGCCGGCCTCAAGTACTCTCGAATACCTTTCCACTAGGTACCATAACTTTATAGGTCAAAAAAATACTAACATGTGAAGTCTTAAGTATTTTAGAAAACCTACGAGACAGGAAGTAGTAAGTAATAACACATACGCAGGTACGGAGTTGATCAGTAACGTACATGTAACCACATTTGAAGCATCCAATCCTCCTGCTGAGTTAAGGCTAAGACTCGAGCAGCTTGTTGTCTACTACCTTAAGTGCAGTTCCAGATGTCTGCCCCGTAGCTGGTAAAGGTTCTGAATAATCACTAACCCTATGACCCAACTTGGCACACCTGAAGCAAGCCCCTAGATAACCATCAGCAGTTCCCAATGTGTACCCTTCTACAACTACTACATACTCCAGAAGGCTGAGCATCAGTTGGTGCCCCAGTGGGTCCCCCAATCCTGGTCAAATTAGCTTCAATCCTTACCCCTGGCCTAAAGGTGTTGGTTGGTCCCGAGGTGGGAGTGAACCTCTTCCTGGCCAAAGGTGCAGCAGAGTTAGAACAAAAACCTTGACCCTAAGACATAACAGAGTAGGGCCTCTTCCTATCAACCTCTGTAGTCTTGAACTCTTCTTCCACATCTAAACTCATTCGGTACGCATCCATAAATGTAGTAGGACGGTACCCAGACAACCTTTCCCTAATGCGAGGCAACAACCCCCGCACAAACCGATGAGTCCTCATCTTCCCATCTTGATAATTGTAGTAACATACTTACTTAGACGGTTGAATTTACTCACATAGGAAGAGAAAGTCATACCCTTCGTTTCCTTCAGATCAAAGAACTCATTCTGCTTAGTTGTCTTAAAAGTCATTACTGTCCCAATGATATCCTCATCAGGTGATGGCCCAAAACATAGCAGAACAGAAGACCTCTCGGGGTCACAAAATCAATAACAAATGTAGTAGTCGAACAAATCCTGCTAATTTGTCGTTCCTAGACAAGAGCTCAATAGGAATGACGACTCGGTCGACCAAAGCGATAAACAAATAGGCAAGTTCAATATGGACCCATTTAACAATCCATGATTCACGAATATCTATTAACTCAAATTATGTAAGGGCAATTATAATAAAGAATTAAAACAATTTAGGAATCATATTATAAAGCAATTAATCAATTTCAAGGCAATTATTCAATAATAAAGCGATAAAACCCAATTAATGCTATTACTTTGTAAATTCTACAGTTTGTGCAATTATATAATGCTCAATCACTCTTAAATCAATAACCCAACATTACCCACGTTAAACGTCGGATTTGGACGGAGAATTACACGACGAATTACCTCACACGAAATCAATTAGTTAAAGTGAAGCCAAAAACTGCACTACCTCTGTCCCGCTCGCGGAGCGATAACTTTCAGCTGGAAACTCCAATTTACAATCAGTCTGCGTTCACTCAAAGCTCTTTCAATTATCTTTGAATGGATATGCTGTGGGTCGAAAACGGAGACTGGTAGCCCCCCCAATTGACTACTCGAAAATCTGGCCAGAATATTCTCTTTTCTCCCTTCTCTCTCTATCGTGTGGAATTAGATTTTACTTGTATTCGAAGACTCTCCAAAACCCCAGCCCTTGTGAAGATGAAATTTTAGGTTTTTACAATTTAAATCCTTCACCTTTCTCATAATTACGCTTATGACCCCACACATAAAATTGTAAATGCACACATATAACACATAATAAGTCATCTTGCACATAACCATTAATTCGTGGCACTTATTATGTTATTTACGAATTCGACACATAATTCACTTAGGCAAAAGGTCTCAGGTATCACAGTCTTGCTCTTTCTTTCACTTTCTATCTCTCTACATCTCTGTCTTACGCTTCACCTTGGAACTTAAGATATTTCACCATAACTTTGTAGCGAGCAGCGACGGATCCACATAAGGCTGAGTGGGGTCAAATGACCCCACTCAAAAAAAAAAAAAAAATTTAATTATATATGATGTATTTTACTCCATTTAGATAATAAATGTATAAATGACCCCAGTGAATTATTGTATATATCACCCAGTGATTTTTTTAATTATATATGATATATTTTACTCTATTTAGATAATAAATGTATAAATAACCGCAGTCAATTATTGTTTATATTAAATGACCCCAGTGAAATTTTTTCCCTGGATCCATCACTGGTAGCGAGTCCATCAGTCTTTTCGGATTGCAACTCTTTGCCTAATGTGGTAAGATTTATATTTTCAACCCTGATAAAATACTTGGTATTCCGTTGAATTTGTCCCTGTTACAATTTGTATTTCTCATTTCGTAAATTTTCATGAAAAGGTTTTATTGTGTTTTTAAAATTTAATTTTTATTTTATTATCCTTTTATGGATCACGTAGGTCTTATGTTCAAAAGAAAAAATCTGTCGTTGAGAACTAATGTTAAGAATAGATGTTTCATGTTGATTGTGTAGATCTTTGAAAATCTCTTGAAAATTTATGGTCGAAAACTTGTAACATTTAAGGAATTAATTTTTCAAAATTTCAAAAGAAACATATTGTGCACGAAATTGGGCAAATTAGTTATTTTACTCCTTTCAACCCCAACTAAAATTTTCTCATTGATTTTACAAATCATGTTTCTTCAAATTCAAAGTAGCATAGGCTATGTATGAATTTCGTAAACGGAGATGGTTATTCTTCAATTTTTTTTCCCTAATTTGGTACCTCTTGAAATTTACTAATTTGATTTTGTTTTTACCAAGTATGACACTCAATTTGGGTACCTTTCTTCAAAATGGATTTCTTTTTGAAATTGCGTACCTTTGTCGAAATTAAAATATTTATTTATTATCACTATCATCATTTTGTACGTAATTCTATTTTAATTTTATAGATATCATTCATGTATTTTTCCAAAAAGTTATACAGGGGTTGTCTAACGTATGCCCCAGAGTAAATGTTAATTCAAATAGAGTAGACTATATATTATTATTATTTAAATATATAAAAAAATTAAAACTCTTCGAAATGGGAGAACCTTAGGGAATTAAGAAACGTGTACTATTATAGCTACAACGTAATTCATATTATAATGTGCCCAAGGGCACGCGTTTTTGCAGGTTTCACCTTTAATAGATATGTTTTTACTCCAATTAAATTCTCCCCTTATTTTTACATCTTCGGTCATCTCTCTTCAAATAATAGATTCTTTATATTCCTTATTTATGTAGCCAACAACACGATGAATAGATTTCTATTCTTCCTTCAATTAACCCAAGTATATAAAGCGGTAGATATTGTAAAGAATCAGTTTGAAAACTAATGCATATATTATATAGATTTTTCATTGCATTATCGCAAGGATGAATGAGGTAAATAATGTCAAAACTACTTGAGATATGGCGCTCATATACGTATACATTTCACTTACATTGCGGGGAGGCCACGGTCACTTTAGAGGACGTAGGAGTCCTTCTTGGACTACCCACCGAGGGAAGTCCGGTGACGTGGAATAAAAAATTTAATTATAACTTCGAGAGATGGTCGGGTAATGTAGTGAGATATTTAGGTTTCCTACCCAATCCATCTTCCATTAAGGGAAACTTTATCAACCATAACGTTTAATTATAACTTTGAGAGATGGTCGAGTAAAAATTAGGGATACAAACCTTAACGTTTATTTTGTGAAAAATGTAGATATTTTGCATGTTGGCAGTATATTACCGCGTGCTACTCATTAACCGTAGAACTGCCTGCGAATTTTAGTGGCGCAAAGGCATCTCTTTATCTGAGAGACATTAAAAAATCATAAGATAATATTTCTTTTCAGATAGCAGGAGAGAGAGTTTTGGTCGTTGGTGATGATTTTTCTATTAAATTCTACGATATAAACCCGGATATAAGGGTATTTGAGCAGTTTGAGAGTGTGAAATTCGAAGGCAAACTCAATGTAAGTCAATTCTTTAACATCACTAGTATGATTAACAATAATATTCTTCTTAATTTGGCATAAAAAATGACTTGAGTTGATTTTATTTTTTCATTAATCTTCATACAGGCTTACCCCAGAATTTGGTCATAAAAGAGAGGAACTTTAATTGCGGTTGATGCTAAAGAGAATTCCATACTAAAATTAACCAAAAGATTTGTCCAGGTGTTCGTGAATTCCGCATGTGTTGACTAAAGAAGAAATGGAAGCTCACCGAAGCATGTTGAAGGATGTTTGAGGGTGGTTTTTTTGTCTTTCAAAAATGGAAAAAAGTTGTCATATTCAATATATATATATATATATATATATATTTTGAAGTGTTGAAACTTATTGTTCCGAATTGATAATGTTGAAATACATTTAATTTTTTCCATGTTTGGTGTTAAGCTAATGAGTTGCAATCTTTGGCAAATGAAAGACGTGATGCACTACAAGAAAATAGTTAAACAGGGACAGACAAATTCGTCGCTAATCGGTAACTCAACTGAGATTAGCAATTGAACCTCGTGGTTAGATATTTTTCAGCCGATTAGGGACTGAATACCGACGGATTATGTAGCGACCGACTATTGGGTCGCCAAATACCGACAGACTACGGACCAAATGGTCAACAATGTTGACTTTAACTTTGACTTATTAACGACCAAATACTGACGGATTATGTAGCGACAGACTATTTGGTCGCCAAGTACCGACGGATTACCGACCGAACGGTCAACAATGTTAACTTTGACTTGTTAACGATCGAATACCGACGGCTCATTTTTCAACAAAGTCTATGGTCGCTAAGTACCGACTGAAGGGTCAACAATGTTGACGGTTGACTTGGACTTGTTAGCGATCGAATACCGACTACACAATTAGCAACGGATTAGCGATCGGTTTGCGTTCATTTCACTTTGATTTCAAAGCAATAGCAACCGATATAACGGTCGCTAATCGGTAGCTAAATGTTTTTTAATTTAAAAAAATAAATTTTGAAATTTAATTAAATCCATATTATAAGAAAAAACAATACGCACATCAATGAACCTTAAACAATATCAATAAGATCGCAAAAAGAAAATATAATCAATAAAATTCAAAAATAACATCACATAACCAATTATCTTACTAAAAAAACAATTTTACACAAGTTTACACATTCTAAAAAACACAAGTTTATACTTCTCATTTACACTATAACACTCACAATCAAAGTGTGACCTCCACTCCCCCAATATTTTTATTTTATTTTTTTTTCTTTATAACCTTGCAATATACTCGTTGGTGTCACTTATTTGTATATCCTTGGAGATGCATGAGTTGCAATCTGAAAATTCAATAATCAAATTATTTATGGTAATAAAATACCACTTTGAATTATGTTAAAAAGTTATACAATACGGAAATTTATTTATGGTAATAAAGAACTAAAAAAAAACCCAACAAATGTTACTCACCTTCAATATGTGGAATTCCAAGAAGGTAGTTGTTCAACTTCAATTTGCATCGTTCAAGTGGCTTCTTAGTGTGAAGCGAAAAAGAGATTAATCATGCAGGAAAAAAATTATTAATAAAGGAAATTTATTAATAAATTCGTCATCATCATCTTCATTAACATAGCTCGTAACAATCACAAGTACATTTCGATTTCCCCTGACTGGTTTAAGTTGACCAACTTCAGTAACAGTTTGATCAATGTGACTGGTCTCCTCCTCGCGAACTTTCTCCTGATATGGTACCGGAACATTAAGAACGGACGTGGTTTGGACGACAAACAACCCACCAATCAGCCCTAAATGTTGTTTTTCTACCTGGATAAGGTGTGTAGTAAACTTGTTGAGTTTGGAAAGCAAATACAAATGGATCGTAACCCTGGTACGTTCTTTTCCTATTGATTTATACAAGTTTATATTGAGGATGCACCCTCAAACTTATATTTGGAGTAGAATCAAACCAGACACATTTGAAACTAATTATTTTTTGGACAAGTACAACAGAAATTTAAACCTCAATGGCTTGCTTCAACTCACTGTAGTAAGATAATCTTTATTAGATAATGAAATCTTTTATTTTTTTCCAAATGGTCTTCCAGGTAAGTTGCAAATTGATAATACATTTGGTCCACTTGTTGTCTCGTCTTCACCATCATTTCGCCCAATGGTTGTAACTTTCGTTTTCACGTGGGGTTGACAAAAATAGCTAAAGAATGTAGCAGCTTCTTACACCAAGTATGCATCACAAATTGACCCCTAAACTCTAGCCTTGTTTTTTATCTTCTTTTTTAGATGGTGCAGGTATCTAATTAAAGCATAAGTTGATAATCACATTGTAAATATACGGAAAACAAAAATGAAGTTGAGATCATAAAGACGTGGGTTGTTACCTCTCGAACGGGTACATCCACCTAATTTGTATCGGATCACCCTTGGCTTCGTACGGAAGGTGAATCGGCAAGTGTTTCATGACATAAAAAAATCCCGGGGGAAATATTCTCTCTAACTTGCATAATAATATAGCGATGTGTCCTCCAATTCTTGCATATGAGCCACAACCAACTTTGGGGAACACGAATCTCTATAGAACAGACTAAGTTCGGCCTAGGGTCCCCAAACATGCCTTTGGCTTCGTTGCTTAATTCTTTCACAAACTGCAAAACCATCTCTTTTTGTGCCTTTGTAAGGGTGAAACACGCATTTGTCTTCGTTGTTTTACATTGGCCATCATGTTTAATATTCAACTCTGGTCGACTACAATACCTTTCAAGATCCACTCTAGCCTTAACATTGTCCTTAGTTTTACCCTTCACATCCAACACAGTGTTAAAGACGTTATCAAAGACATTTTGTTTTTTTCATTATGCAAGACATCAATGTTGTGTTTTATCAGAAGTGTCCGCCAATAAGGTAAGTCCCAAAATATGCTACGTTTGGCCCAACTGTGATCCCGACCCATACCGTACTCTTTACAACTCTTTTCAGCTGTATCGGTAATTTTCTTATAATCTCTAACTCTAAAATACATTTCATCACCAGTCAGGAGAGAGGACAGTTCTGCTCTCTCCTATCGCCGGTCCTTTCGGAATCCCTTTGCAACTCTTCTAAATGGATGATTAAGTGACAAGAAGCATCTGTGACAATCGAACCATAATTTCTTCCCACCAATCTGCAAAGGAACACTTGTGTTTCCTCCATACAATGTGGACAAGCGTGAATTCCAATTGTACTCCATCCACTCAACATTACATATGCTGGGAAATCACTAATTGTCCAAAGTAAGGAAGCCCTCAGTTTAAAGTTTTTCTTTTTGGAGATGTCATAAGTTTCCGCACCTTCACCCCACACCTAATTCAATTCATCGATGAGAGGTTGCAAGTATGCATCAATCTTGTGTTTAGGATCTTGGTGTACAGGTATATTGATAGTTAAGAACATTATATTGTTCTTTATACACATCCAAGGGGGAGATTATAAGGTGTTAGAAGAACTCACCTAGAAGAATATTGCTTCCTTAGCATGCTGAAAGGTGCAAAACCTCTGTACATAACCCAATCCTTACATTCCGAGGTTCCACTGCAAAATCGGTGTGCATTCTATCAAAATGTTGCCAAACTTCCCCCATCCCGTGGGTGATTCATTATTCCCTCTTCCCTTTCACAGTCTGAGTGCCATGTCATGTGTCTTGCGGTTTTCTCAGATGCATACAATATTTGTAATTTCTGAGTAGTTGGAAAATAATACATCTTTTTGCAAGTAATCTATTTCTGTCGTTTATTTTTAGTTTTCCTTTCCTTAATGTACCTAGCATGGCCACAAAACTTGCATTCTCTACTCTCAACATCATCTTTCCCGTACAACATACAACCGTTAAAACAAACATCAATCTTTTGCACCGGTAATCCAAGACCTTTAACCAATTTCTACATTTGGTAAAAGTCGTCTAAAGCATTATTTTTTGGAGGAAGCACCTCTTTAATCAACTGCGCAAAATTATCTATAGTAGTTTCAGATAAGTTGTCTTCAAACTTAATATCCAACATCCTAGCAGTCATTGATAGATGTGAATGGTTTGTATAACCGTCGCACAAATGACTGTCAACAGCCTTCAACATGTCATAGAACATTTGTGCCTTTGGATTGGGAGGTTCTTCCACATCCCTATTATTCGGCTCATTAAAATTTGGTCAGGCTGCATCAAGAACCGTCTCTCTATACTTGTTCAATGGCATATGTCTTCTAGAATTATCCATATCATGAGAGGTTTCAGGAACAAACAGAATTTGAGGCATTGGAATGAAAACCTTACCATGACATGTCCAACTAAAATAGTTAGACACAAATCCGTTCATAAAAAGATGATACTTGAAAATATCAGGCATATAAAATCCTTATTCTTACAAACCCCACAAGGACACCTAATCCCATGAATTTGTACATTAGCAGACATACGAACAACGAAATTCACAAATCATTATACTCCCGCTATAAATTCAGGACTATGGTCATTTCACTACAATTTGATGTCGAATCCATATACATCTAACTACGGTCCTACATTATCAACACTATATCTGTATATATCAAGTCTTAATAAGTAAATCCATACTAACTTTGAACCTTATGTTTGATGATATTGAACCTTATTTTTCAAGTAATTAACGCGTGGTAAATACTATTGTTCGGTGTAATGACAAGATAATTATTTTGTGTACTATGTTATTAGTGGCAACTTATCTAAATCTTTGTTTGTTTTGTAAAGAATGATGAATTTATATTCTTGTTATCTTCGATTATCATATAATTAGCATACAAATTAAAAAATAAAAAATTTTAAAAATAAAAAATTGGAAAATTTTATCTCACTAAAGTAATGTCACATTCACCACCAACTTTTTAAGATATAAAAGACAACTAACAAAATATTTTCATCTAATACAAAGATGCAAAAAAGGGGGAGAAAACAAAAAGGGAAAAATTTAGAACATTTCATGAAAATGGTTTCATAGGTCTTCATGACATGTCTCAACTATAACACGCAGCTGAAATTACAATTCTTGAATCAAAAATAATAAATCAAACAACAATTATACCATAATTCCAAATTAGTAAGGAAAGATGCTAAATAAATAAATTAAGATATAAACACACCTTCAAAATAAAATACGTCCTTGATACAACAGCAAAGCCATGCACCAAAATAGCTCCCTCCTTTCTACTCTTACTAATTAAAGAAGATCCTTCAAAGGCTTTTGAACATGCTAGCACATGCATCAATCACTGCTGCTATGAAATTAAAGAATCATAACCTTAATAAAATTGAAATCATATGCATTGACTTTTAGCAAAAGCCATATAAAATTTCAAGTATAAGACATAAATTTTTGTAGTACTCCCTCCATTTCATAATATAAATTGTCATTATAATATATACATATTATATATTAAAAAAGTAAAAGAACAAGAAGATACTAGTGCAAAGTTTGTGCAACTTTAGGGCAAAATGAGCATACTAGGAATTTTGTACTTCTGCATATGTTTCCAGTGATGTTGAAGATAAAGCTGCTGATAATTTGAAAACAGAGGTTCATGCTAAAGTTTGTGAAGAAACATATCATTATTTTGCTGAAATTTTTGATAAGCCACTTTAAATGGCTGATGAAATTAAAGACCTGAGTGGAGGTGCTGACTTGTATCTGGCCAAGAAAGAGAATGAATTTGAAAATGTGGTAGATAAAGTGAACGCCAATGAAGTGGTGGTTTCTCAAAATATTGCTGAAATTGTTGAAGAAGAAGTCTTTTCTTAAGATTTTGTAGATGATGCATTCACCACTGATAACAAAGCACTAAAGGCAACTGTCTAAATCTAGAACAATTCCAGAAGGCACACTAAGACTATATGTTCCTACAGCTAATGCAACAACTCTTGATTCATTGTCAACGCGTAGGTGCACGTCGCCTTTTTCCAGCTCTCTACTCCGTTGTAGTCCAACTATATGTCTATATTGAGTTTAACCCATAAAAATGCATTAAACATATGAAATCATAAAGATTGCACAAACCATACAAGTATATGTCTATCTTGCTTGTAATTTATGTTCAAATTATTTAACATAACTAATAAGGTCGCCTGTAGCTCATCTTCCAAGCTAATGTAAATACAATTTGAGTGGTAGCTAATCACACAAAAGCATTAAGAATAATAATAAGAAATTAATTACACAACACCTATTGAATAACAAAATCACAAGAATAATATATAAAATTAATCTAGCTACATCATGACCTTAGAATAAATATTTAGTTCATACTAGAGAACAAATTCAATTACAAATTAGAAGAGAGAATATAAGAAAACATCACTGGATTCAAATAAAATCTCAAAATTGAAATCAAAATAATCTTCAAAAGTACTTTAATCATCGAAACTTCAATATTGTCTACGAAATTTGTAAATAAAAGAACTATAAAGATTAACCCTAGAAGAGGGTTAATTCTAGAGAAAAACTAAAACCAAAAATAATTTAATAATGACTGAATTTTCTCTCTCCTCATACTAGTAAAGAGTATTTATAGCAATATAACTCTACTAGCTTAAATTAACTGATATAAATCAAAACTCTCCAACCTCCTTTAAAGTAGTTGACATAAAATACAACTCTACAAGATTCTTTAAAGTAGTTGCCATAAACCAAAACTCATCAACATCCTTTAAAGTAGTTGCCATCTCTTCTCTTCTAGTCTGTAAAGACATCTTTCCAATTCCAACAGGTTCTTTCTTATTCGGCAAATTCAGTTCACTTTTACGCTTCAAAAGACTATTTTTCCCCTACAATTTTCGCTTGGCAAGGTTGGTCCCTAACGATTGTTTGCATCTTTTAATTCCCTTTGTATTTGTTAGTCAAGTGTACGTGGGTATAATAGGAATTTCACATATTTTATAGATAATTAATACCACTTGTACTCAATTGTAAATATACTTAAATATAAATACCTAATTATAAAACTAAAAAAAAACCATCATTCACAATTTCGGCCAAATCATCCAATTCCGGCCAATGAAGGAAAAGGAAGAAGAAGGGAACAAGAGGCAAGGAGGGAGAAGAATGGAGGAGGGATGAGGCAAGGAGGGAAAAGGGAGAACGAAAAATGGAGGAGGCGGCTGGAGGGAGAAAAGAGGAGGCGGAGATGAACGAGTAGGAGGGAGAAGAAGGGAGGAGGCGGAGAAGAAGGAGGTGGAGGGAGAATGAGGGAAGAGGAGGCAATGAGGGAAAATAATGGAGGAGGGAGGAGGCGGCTGGAGGGATGAGGAAGAGGGAGTAGGGAGAATAAGGAGGTGGAGAGAAGGGAAGAGGAGGCAAGGAGGGAGAGGAATGGAGGAGGGACGAGACGGCGGAGGGAGAAGGGAGGAGGCTGCTTGAGGGAGGAGGCGGCTGGAGGGAGGAGGAGAAAAGTTCCAATTTTGCAATTAGGTATTTGTTTTTAAATATCTTTACAAATAAATCCAAATGATATTAATTATCTAAAAAAATGTGAAGTTCCAATTTTGCCCACAAAACTTGTTGACTAACATTCAATATTTCAAAAAAAAAAGTTGGAAGGACCAATTCCCAGCCCATAATTTGATTGAGGATCTAAAAAGTTGCAAACAATTTTTAGGGACCAACCTTACAAAGCGAAAATTGTTTCAGGACTCAGTACACCAATTGGCCAATTTTCTTCATAAAAATGATTCCCACATTTAAAGGATTCCAATGAGAGATAGAGGATTTGAGTTTCTTTACATGAGGGAGGTTGGACACTATGATCAAGAGAATATGATTCATCTCCTGAAATCCTCTAATGCCTAATGAACAACCAACTGTAACACCCCGTCCCGTAAGCACATTTAAGTTAGTGATGCATCGAAGTCATTTTACACACAATATATAAGACAAGATAATTAATTAAATAAGAGAAACTTTTTATCTCATTCATTCTAGGCAGCCACGTTTGATTGCTAACTAATCTATCATTTCCTTGCCACCCTTACCCCTTTAAAGGCTGCCACCTAGCAAGTTACCAAGAGCATCAATCTGATCCGTTGATCTTTTGACCATATAGCCGACTCCTTTCTCAATATATATACATATATTTTCATTCTTCTTCTTCTATATCCTATCTTAATCTTTCCCTATTTTCTCTACTGTTTCTCTCCAGTATCTCCAATATAGTTCATTGATTCATGATCATATTTTATAATTCTAACTCATATTTTCATACCATATATCGTCTTTAATTTCCTCTTTATATTCTATTTTGCTATGACTGAGAATAAGATATTGAGAAGGGAGCGTGGTGATTAACTTGTTCGTCGAGAGTCTTTATAACTATGGATATATTTTGGATCTCAGGACCGAGACATTTCACAAGGTGAGTAGTATACATTATAAACTTTAAGTTTGCTGAATCACCCACCTTTAGTGGTTTAGAATGGTGAAGAAAATTGTATGTACATAGCGGCAGCAATTCTTACGGTGGAGAGGGATATATAAGAAGTAAAATGAATTTTACATTTAGTTGTTGAAGTAACAAATGGATTTGATTGTCTTTTACATTTTGATTACTCTTTTTCCAAAATATTTATCGTGTTAATGTTTATGACACAATGCTCAGGTGAATTATATTCTTTAATAAGGATCGATGAGGAATACTAGATAAAAATCTTTATATTACTAGAAGATCTAAAGTATTAAGGTGAGTGTTCCTAAATCCTTTTACAAAATTATATATGTATTGTGTGTTCATTTGTTCATTGCACTCATGACTTGGATCCACTCATGACATGCACTGATTACATTTTTCTTGTCACCATGAAATATCTTTCTGTATAGGGGCACTGTTTTGAAATATTATCTTATTGCATTGGAAATGATAAGTTTGAATAAATTTGATACGGATTTGTCTTCTGAATATTGACATGGTATGATAAGACTATAAGTTTATTGTATCGGGCCCAATTATTTGATCTAAAGGAGCTAAGTGCTACACCAGAGGGTGTGAGACACCTCTAGAGTCCTAATTTTGAACATCTGTATTTGGGGCCCGTATGAATTTGATCTGCTGTTATTGTCATGCATACGTCAATTTAAACCTCGATAGTCCCGGAAAATTGTTTAGAAAATCAGGCCCCTTATTATAATCAATATATATGTGGTTTTCTCATTGTGCGAACTATTTTATGAATACAAAGTACTTTGGAAGGAAAATGGTTTTAAAAGACATACGCACCACTGGCACGGCCCTCACTGAGCTTCGGCTCACGTTTTCCAAATGTTTTCCCCTCCACAGGTATCTGAAGGTGGTGCAATAATTTGAGTATCAGAGTGCGCAGCGGAAGCTTGGGATTAGCAATCTGGATAAATGGATTTTAGTCGTGTATTTTATTGAATTTCATTGTAATCGTGTGGATATATTATATTTTTGGGTAATAGAATGTTTGGTTAGAGCCTTAGCGGTTGTAAAAGATAGAACCTAGTGTCGAGAGGCACGCGGCATTCCCAGCCCGAGAGGGTAGGGTTGTCACACCAACGACTTCTAAAAACACTAAAACATGTGATTTAAACCCGAAAATTTTATTTGAATGACATAAGCTTTTCAATAGTGTCTTGGAAGACTAACTGAGTTTACATGTGAATTTAATTGGTACGCATGAAAGAATGAGAATAAAACAGCAGAAGCAAATTTGGCAAATGAAGAAAATCCTAAAATCTTCACCCATTATGATTGTCACACTTTATTTTTTTTTAACTGTTCACTGTGATCTTCATCATGGGAAAAGTTTTTGATATCAATGACATAAAACCGTTGTGCTATTTTGAATGGCTTAATTAATATTCACATTTTCCCTTTGCCGATCTCTCACATCTGATGTTCAAAAGACAAAATCTATGGTCGAGAACTAATGTTAAGAGTCGAGGTTTGGCATTGATTGGGAAGATCTTTGAAAATCTTTCGAAAATTTATGGTCAAAGACTTGTAACATTTAGGGAATTAATTTTTCAAAAGGAAAAAAATTGTGCAGAAAATTGGACGAATTAGTTATTTTACTCCTTTCAAAACTAAACATTTCTCATTGATTTTTTACAAATCAAGTTTCTTGAAATTCAAAGTAGCATAGGTTATTCGTTATGCCTTACTCTTTTATTTAATTGAAATTCAAGTTTCTCATTTATTTATTTTACTCATTTAAATAAATAATGCATTACTCGTTTAAATAATGCATTTAAACGTGACTCATTTTGAAACAAAATAAAACTTCTATAATAACAGTTAAATTGGATCGAAGGGACATAAACATGAGTGGTAACCCTAAATTTTTTTTAACACGATTAATTATATAAATAATAGTTTTTAACATCATTAATGGACTAAATATTTACAATATGGTATGAAGTTTAGATCCAAGTTGGAGGTTTATTATTTCATTGAAATCGGTAAACGTCCTTGTCATGGTGATACAAAACCAATGTTTGATGAAATGAGCAAAATCGATGGTGTAAGATTATATTATTCTACTAACTTTAATAATTTTTCTTTTCTAGTTTATTGTTTTGGAAATGTAATAGATATTTTCTTGGCCAAATGGTGTATTTAGTCCTGAAACAATTTTCGCTTGGCAAGTTTGGTCCTTAATGATTGTTTGCAGCTTTTTAGATCCTCAAACAATTTTCACTTGCCAAGGTTGGTCCCTAACGATTGTTTGCACCTTTTTATTCCCTTTGTATTTGTTAGTCAAGTGTACATGGGTATAATAGGAATTTCACATATTTTGTAGATAATTAATACCACTTGTACTCAATTATAAATATACTTAAATATAAATACCTAATTATAAAACTAAAAAAAAAACCATCATTCACAATTTCGGCCAAATCATCCAATTTCGGCCAATGAAAGAGTAGGAAAAAGAAGGGGTTACAAGAGGCAAGAAGGGAGAAGAATGGAGGATGAGGGAGAAGAGAGAAGGGAAAAGGGAGGAGGCGGCTGGAGGGAGAATAGAGGAGGCGGAGATGAAGTAGGTGGAGGGAGAAGGAGGGAAGAGGAGGCAAGGAGGGAGAAGAATGGATGAGAGAGGCGGCGAATGGAGGGATGAGGAAGAGGGAGGAGGCGGATGGAGGGAGGAGGGAGAATGAGGAGGCGGCTGGAGAGAGAATGGAGGAGGCGGAGAGAAGGGAAGAGGAGGCAAGGAGGGAGAAGATGGGACGAAGGACGAGGCGGCGGAGGGAGAAGAGAGGAGGAAGAAGAAGGAGGCGGCTGGAGGGAGGAGGAGAAAAGTTCCAATTTTGCATTTAGGTATTTGTTTTTAAATATATTTACAATTAAATCCATATGATATTAATTATTTAAGAAAATGTGAAGTTCCAATTTTGCCCACAAAACTTGTTGACTAACATTCAATATTTCAAAATACAAAGTTTGAAGGGCCAATTCCCGGCCCATAATTTGATTGAGGATCTAAAAAGTTGCAAACAATTATTAGGGACCAACCTTACCAAGCGAAAATTGTTTCAGGACTAAATACACCAATTGGCCTATTTTCTTCATAAAAATGATTCCCACATTTATAGGATTCCAATGAGAGATTGTGGACCTGAATTGGTTTATATGAGGAAGGCTGGACACTATGATCAAGAGAATATGATTCATCTCCTGAAATCCTCTAATGCCTAATGAACAACCAACGACTTCATCATCAAGTGTTGTGGCCCAGTGGGCAAGTGCTTGGCCCGGGACCGAGAGGTCCCGGGTTCGATACCTCCCTCACACAAGGGGAATGATTTAATTGTCATTTCTTTGGGTTCCCTTGTGTGAGGTCTTATACACCCCTCATGGGGCACCCGCTCAACGGGACTTCTACTACTCCTCACGGGGCACGGGCTCTTCTACGACACCCGCTCAAACGGGACTTCTACGACTCCCCTCACGGGGCACCCGATCAACGGGCTCTTCTACGACACCCGCTCAACGGGACTTCTACGACTCCCCTCACGGAACTTCTACGACTCCCCTCACGGGGCACCCGATCAACGGGCTCTTCTACGACACCCGCTCAACAGGACTTCTACGACTCCCCTCACGGGGGCACCCGCTCTGCCGGGCTTCTACTACCTCCTCTGGAGAGGTCTAATAATTAAATAATTGTAATAAACTGGACCATACTTATAAATGGTCTAGTTTAATAAAAACCAACGACTTCTAAAAACACTAAAACATGTGATTTAAACCAGGAAATTTTATTTGAATGACATAAGCTTTTCAACAGTGTCTTGGAGGACTAACTGAGTTTACATGTGAATTTAATTGGCAAGTAGGCAAGAATGAGAATAAAACAGCAGAAGGAAATTTGGCAAATGAAGAAAATCCTAAAATCTTCACCCTTTATGATTGTCACACTTTATTTTTTTTTAAAACTGTTCACTGTGATCTTCATCATGGGAAATTTTTTTGATATTCAATGACATAAGACCGTTGTGCTATTTTGAATGGCTTAATTAATATTCTCATTTTCCCTTTGTCGATCTCTCACCTCTGATGTTCAAAAGACAAAATCTATGGTCGAGAACTAATGTTAAGAGTAGAGGTTTGGCATTGATTGGGATGATCTTTGAAAATCTCTCGAAAGTTTATGGTCGAAGACTTGTAACATTTAGGGAATTAATTTTTCAATTTTTCAAAATAAAAAATATTGTGCCCTAAATTGGGCAATTAGTTATTTTACTCCTTTCAAAACTAAACATTTCTCATTGAATTCTTACAAATCAAGTTTCTTGAAATTCAAAGTAGCATAGGTTATTCGTTATGCCTTACTCATTTATTTAAATGAAATTCAAGTTTATCATTTATTTATTTTACTCATTTAAATAAATAATGTATTACTCGTTTAAATAATGCATTTAAACGTAACTCATTTTGAAACAAAATAAAACTTTTATAATATCAGTTAAATTGGATCGAAGGGACATAAACATAAGAGTGGTAACCCTAATGCAGTTTCTAACTAGTATGGCAAGAAGTACTAAACACCTAATTAAGTTAATTTGTGATAGAACATGCTACTCAGTACTTATAAATTGAACGTTTCTAGTTACTTCTTGGAGAGAATTTTCGGGAAAGGTTTTACTGCTCATGAATCTTCAACTGACTGTAATAGAACCATAGTCGATGCTAAGCCCAAATCTTTTCGATTTCCAGACGAGTTTTAAGCAGCTACATTTCGAAAAGTAAGAAGAATTTGTGCACATTAGGAAAATAGTTCAAGAAATTCAAAATTTTACATTAGTTACTATACATACTGAATGACCTTTTCATATGATGTGATATTATTGTATGCAAACAGTTCTTAATTTAATTTTCTGTTGTTTGGTAAAAAGGTCCAACTAATATATTCTTTCTAGCTGTGGTATACATATACTAAAAGTGAACAAGTTCAGAATATAAGAGTTGTAGAGCTTGATAAACTCAACAAATTTGACCAACAACGAGGTTGGTATGTTGAGGTCAAACCTCGTCTTGGTAAATCATTGAAGAATCCTGGTAAAAATGAAGGATAAGGTAACATATATAAATATCTATTTTCGAAATTTTTTTAACATGATTAATGATATAAATAACAGTTTTTAACATCTTAATGGCCTAAATATTTACAATCTGGTATGAAGTTTAGATACAAGCTGGAGGTTTATTATTTCATTGAAATCGGTAAACGTCCTTGTCATGGTGATACAAAAGCAATGTTTGATGAAATGAGCAAAATCGATGGTGTAAGATTATATTATTCTGCTAACTTTGTTAATTTTTCTTTTCTAGTTTATTGTTTAGGAAATGTAATAGATATTTTCTTGGCCAAATGGTGTATTTTGTCCTGAAACAATTTTCGCTTGGCAAGTTTGGTCCCTAATGATTGTTTGCAGCTTTTTAGATCCTCAAACAATTTTCGCTTGGCAAGGTTGGTCCTTAACGATTGTTTGCACCTTTTTATTCCCTTTGTATTTGTTAGTCAAGTGTAATTTCACATATTTTGTAGATAATTAATACCACTTGTACTCAATTGTAAATATACTAAAATATAAATACCTAATTATAAAACTAAAAAATAAAACCATCATTCACAATTTCAGCCAAATCATCCAATTCAGGCCAATGAAGGAGGAGCAAGAAGAAGGGAACAAGAGGAAAAGAGGGAGGAGGGAGAATGGAGGAGGCGGAGAAGAAGGAGGTGGAGGGAGAAGAAGGGAAGACGAGGCAATGAGGGAGAAGAAGGGATGAGACGGAGAATAATGAGGTCGAGGGAGAATGAGGGAAGAGAAGGCAAGGAGGGAGAAGAATGGAGGAGGGAGGAGGCGGCGGCGGAGGGAGGAGGCGCCTGGAGGGAGAATGGAGGATGCGGTTGGAGGGAGGAGGCTGCTTGAGGAAGGAGGAAGAAGAAGGAGGCGGCTGGAGGGAGGAGGAGAAATGTTCCAATTTTGTAATTAGGTATTTGTTTTTAAATATCTTTATAATTAAGTTCATATACTATTAATTATCTAAAAAAAATGTGAATTTCCAATTTTGCCCACAAAACTTGTTGACCAACATTCAATATTTCCAAAATAAAAGTTGGAAGTAACAATTCCCGGCCCAAAATTTGATTGAGGATCTAAAAAGTTGCAAAAAATCATTAGGGACCAACCTTACCAATCGAAAATTGTTTCAGGATTAAAGACACCAATTGACCTATTTTCTTCATAAAAATGATTCCCACATTTATAGGATACCAATGAGAGATTGAGGACCTGAATTGCTTTGTATGAGGGAGGTTGGACACTATGATCAAGAGAATATGATTCATCTCCTAAAATCCTCTAATGCCTAATTAACAACCAACGACTTCTAAAAACACTAAAACATGTGATATAAACCAAGAAATTTTATTTGAAAGACATAAGCTTTTCAACAGTGTCTTGGAGGACTAACTGAGTTTACATGTGAATTTAATTGGTACGCAGGAAAGGATGAGAATAAAACAGCAAAAGGAAATTTGGCAAATGAAGAAAATCCTAAAATCTTCACCCTTTATGATTGTCACACTTTATTTTTTTTTTTAAACTGTTCATTGTGATCTTCATCATGGGAAAAGTTTTTGATATTCAATGACATAAGACCGTTGTGCAATTTTGAATGGCTTAATTAATATTCTCATTTTCCCTTTGTCGATCTCTATCCTCTGATGTTCAAAAGACAAAATCTATGGTCGAGAATTAATGTTAAGAGTAGAGGTTTGGCATTGATTGGGATGATCTTTGAAAATCTCTCGAAAATTTATGGTCGAAGACTTGTAACATTTAGGGAATTAATTTTTCAATTTTTCAAAATAAAAAATATTGTGCCCTAAATTGGGCAATTAGTTATTTTACTCCTTTCAAAACTAAACATTTCTCATTGAATTCTTACAAATCAAGTTTCTTGAAATTCAAAGTAGCATAGGTTATTCGTTATGCCTTACTCATTTATTTAAATGAAATTCAAGTTTATCATTTATTTATTTTACTCATTTAAATAAATAATGTATTACTCGTTTAAATAATGCATTTAAACGTAACTCATTTTGAAACAAAATAAAACTTTTATAATATCAGTTAAATTGGATCGAAGGGACATAAACATAAGAGTGGTAACCCTAATGCAGTTTCTAACAAGTATGGCAAGAAGTATTAAACACCTAATTAAGTTAATTTGTGATAGAACATGCTACTCAGTACTTATAAATTGAACGTTTCTAGTTACTTCTTGGAGAGAATTTTCGGGAAAGGTTTTACTGCTCATGAATCTTCAACTGACTGTAATAGAACCATAGTCGATGCTAAGCCCAAATCTTTTCGATTTCCTGACGAGTTTTAAGCAGCTACAGTTCGAAAAGTAAGAAGAATTTGTGCACATTAGGAAAGTAGTTCAAGAAATTCAAAATTTTACATTAGTTACTATACATACTGAATGACCTTTTCATATGATGTGATATTATTGTATGCAAACAGTTCTTAATTTAATTTTCTGTTGTTTGGTAAAAAGGTCCAACTAATATATTCTTTCTAGTTTGTGGTATACATATACTAAAAGTGAACAAGTTCGGGAATATAAGAGTTGTAGAGCTTGATAAACTCAACAAATTTGACCAACAACGAGGTTGGTATGTTGAGGTCAAACCTCGTCCTGGTAAATCATTGAAGAATCCTGGTAAAAAATGAAGGATAAGGTAACATATATAAATATCTATTTTCGAAATTTTTTTAACATGATTAATGATATAAATAACAGTTTTTAACATCATTAATGGCCTAAATATTTACAATCTGGTATGAAGTTTAGATACAAGCTGGAGGTTTATTATTTCATTGAAATCGGTAAACGTCCTTGTCATGGTGATACAAAAGCAATGTTTGATGAAATGAGCAAAATCGATGGTGTAAGATTATATTATTCTGCTAACTTTATTAATTTTTCTTTTCTAGTTTATTGTTTAGGAAATGTAATAGATATTTTCTTGGCCAAATGGTGTATTTTGTCCTGAAACAATTTTCGCTTGGCAAGTTTGGTCCCTAATGATTGTTTGCAGCTTTTTAGATCCTCAAACAATTTTCGCTTGGCAAGGTTGGTCCTTAACGATTGTTTGCACCTTTTTATTCCCTTTGTATTTGTTAGTCAAGTGTACATAGGTATAATAGGAATTTCACATATTTTGTAGATAATTAATACCACTTGTACTCAATTGTAAATATACTTAAATATAAATACCTAATTATAAAACAAAAAAATAAAACCATCATTCACAATTTCAGCCAAATCATCCAATTCAGGCCAATGAAGGAGGAGGAAGAAGAAGGGAACAAGAGGCAAGGAGAGAGGAGGCAAGGAGGGAGGAGGGAGAATGGAGGAGGCGGAGAAGAAGGAGGTGGAGGGAGAAGAAGGGAAGAGGAGGCAATGAGGGAGAAGAAGGGAGGAGACGAAGAAGAATGAGGTGGAGGGAGAATGAGGGAAGAGAAGGCAGGGAGGGAGGAGGCGGCGGCGGAGGGAGGAGACGCCTGGAGGGAGAATGGAGGATGCGGTTGGAGGGAGGAGGCTGCTTGAGGAAGGAGGAAGAAGAAGGAGGCGGCTGGAGGGAGGAGGAGAAATGTTCCAATTTTGTAATTAGGTATTTGTTTTTAAATATCTTTACAATTAAGTTCATATGATATTAATTATCTAAAAAAAAATGTGAATTTCCAATTTTGCCCACAAAACTTGTTGACTAACATTCAATATTTCAAAATAAAAGTTGGAAGGACCAATTCCCGGCCCAAAATTTGATTGAGGATCTAAAAAGTTGCAAAAAATCATTAAGGACCAACCTTACCAATCGAAAATTGTTTCAGGATTAAAGACACCAATTGACCTATTTTCTTCATAAAAATGATTCCCACATTTATAGGATACCAATGAGAGATTGAGGACCTGAATTGCTTTGTATGAGGGAGGTTGGACACTATGATCAAGAGAATATGATTCATCTCCTAAAATCCTCTAATGCCTAATGAACAACGAACGACTTCTAAAAACACTAAAACATGTGATATAAACCAAGAAATTTTATTTGAATGACATAAGCTTTTCAACAGTGTCTTGGAGGACTAACTGAGTTTACATGTGAATTTAATTGGTACGCAGGAAAGGATGAGAATAAAACAGCAAAAGGAAATTTGGCAAATGAAGAAAATCCTAAAATCTTCACCCTTTATGATTGTCACACTTTATTTTTTTTTTAAACTGTTCATTGTGATCTTCATCATGGGAAAAGTTTTTGATATTCAATGACATAAGAGCGTTGTGCCATTTTGAATGGCTTAATTAATATTCTCATTTTCCCTTTGTCGATCTCTATCCTCTGATGTTCAAAAGACAAAATCTATGGTCGAGAACTAATGTTAAGAGTAGAGGTTTGGCATTGATTGGGAAGATCTTTGAAAATCTCTCAAAAATTTATGGTCGAAGACTTGTAACATTTACGGAATTACTTTATCAATTTTTCAAAAGATTGTGCACTAAATTGGGCGAATTAGTTATTTTACTCCTTTCAAAACTAAACATTTCTCATTGATTTCTTACAAATCAAATTTCTTGAAATTCAAAGTAGCATAGGTTATTCGTTATGCCTTACTCATTTATTTAAATGAAATTCAAGTTTCTCATTTATTTATTTTACTCATTTAAATAAATAATGCATTGCTCGTTTAAATAATGCATTTAAACGTGACTTATTTTGAAACAAAATAAAACTTCTATAACATCAGTTAAATTGGATCGAAGGGACATAAAATATAAAAGTGGTAACCCTAATGTTGTTTCTAACAAGTACGACAAGAAGAACTAAACTCCTAATTAAGTTAATTTGTGATAGAACATGCTACTCAGTACTTATAAATTGAACGTTTCTAGTTACTTCTTGCAGAGAATTTTCGGGAAAAGTTTTACTGTTCAGGAATCTTCAACTGACTGTAATAGAACCATAATCAATGCTAAGCCCAAATCTTTTCGATTTCCTAACAAGTTTTAAGCAGCTACAGTTCGTAATGTCAGAAGAATTTGTGCACATTAGGAAAATAGTTCCAGAAATTCAAAATTTTATATTAGTTACTATACATGCTGAATGACCCTTTCATATGATGTGATATTATTGTGTGTAAACAGTTCTTAATTTAATTTTATGTTGTTTGGTAAAAACGTCCAACTAATATATTCTTTCTAGCAGTAGTATTCAGATACTAAAAGTGAACAAGTTCAGAATATAATAGTTGTAGAGCTTGATAAACTCAACAAATTTGACCAACAACGAGGTTGGTATGTTGAGATCAAACCTCGTCTTGGTAAAGAATAGATGGGTCTGGTAAAAAAAATGAAGGATAAGGTAACGTATATAAATATATATATATATATATATATATATATATATATATATATATATATATATATATTTGACAACGCTTCTAATTTTGTTTTAACATGATTGATTGTCTAAATAGTATGGCTTTATTCTAGTTTTAAGCATTTTCAATCTGGTCTGAAGTTTATATCCAAGATGGAGGTTTATTATTTTAATGAAACTAGTAAACGTCCTTGTCATTGTGATATAAAAGCAATGTCTGATGAAATGAGAAAAACCAATGGTGTGAGATTATATTATTCTACTAACTTTATTAATTTGTCTTTTCTAGTTTATTTTGTTGTGGAAATGTAATAGATATTTTCTCCACACAAGGGTTTCCTACATGTATAGGATTCTAATAACGGAGTTAGAGGATTCGAATTGCTCGATATGAGGGAGGTTGGACACTATGATCAAGAGAAGAATATTATCTTCTGAAATCATGTAATGCCTAATGAACAACCAACGATTTCTAAAAACACCAAAACAGGTGATTTAAACCATGAAATTTTATTTAATTGACAAAAGCTTTTCAACAGTGTCTTGGAGGAATAACTGAATTTACATGTATTTGATTGGTATGCATGAAAGAATGAGAATAAATCAGCACAAGGAAATTTGGCAAATGAAGAAAATCTTAAAATCTTCACCCTTAATGATTGTCAAACTTTATTTTAAAAAAATATATATATTCACTGTGATCTTCATCATGGGAAAACTTTGTGATATTCAATGACATAAGCCTATTGTGTTATTTTGAATGGCTTAATTAATATTCTCATTTTCGCTCATTTTCCTTCATATTGTACCTTTGCTCCTTTTACTAAAAAAGTCCTTGGTGGAGACAATCTTAGTCTAAAAACCAAAAGCTCGAACAAACGGATTCATAGTTTTAAGTAAAGATATGAATGCAGATGTTCTTTAAAACAAAAACTGACTCAGAAAGATTAATAGTTGTCAGCGGAGCTTCCTCAATACATGATAGCTGCCTCTAGTGCTTACTTGCGGGAAGGTCTTTGCATAGATGGTTATCGTAGAATTTTTTGTTGTGTCAAGAGGAATGGTTTTTCAAAAATTACAATGAATGAACCTCACTAAGTGAAAATGAGCTTCAAAATTTGTTAATGTTATGGAATACATTAATACTTATGGTGTTATGAATGAGTTGTCTTATTGAGATCAGTTTTCAAAAAATTTTAAAATTACATTTTTGCATTTTGAGTTGGCAGGGAAAATCATCTTCCTCTTGGTATGTGCTTAATTTGTGTTGCTAGGAGTTGCCCAAAACTTTATACTCATTTTTAAACAGTTTCTATAGGTTTTCATTATACTAATACTAATATAATAATAGTTGTACTAATTGTACGAGGGACATACTATAATGGAATTGATCATGTGCTTTGGCAACTTTGACGCCGAAGTGCTCGATTACATGGTCAAGAAACTTGCAGAAGCCAACGTTGGACTGCTGATTTGCGACGGAAAGTCCATCTTATATTATGAAGACTTTATACTAAAACAGCAGATTGCAGTTCTAGCTCGTTTTGCACCGTAGGAGCTACGGAGGGCTCGGATATATGATGTATTTGGACGGACAAGCTGGAACATGTATTTGTGCCACGCTTATTTCCAAAAGTCACTTTTTGCGAGGGAACGGATATATGGATCTGGAAGCTAGAGCCGCAAGGACGATTTTACGATTTTTTTACGATTCACGAGTTTACGATTTTTCACCCCTCCACCGAGTCTACGTAGAATCGCGAGTTTAACAACCTTGGCAAGGAGGTTTCTCCTTAGGCACATCAGTTGCTTTGAGTAGGGAAGGTTCAGTGGCTCATCTCTCTCGCCTAGCAGTTTGGGCAAAGGAGTTGTTGTTAACTATGTCCATCTTCTTGTTGAAATTCCTTAACAATTTTTTGCCGTTGGAGGATGTGCTTTGGAAACAAGGCTTTAGTATGGTGAGTAGATGCTCCTGTCACAATGGAGGTGATTAGTACCGACATGTCTTTTTTGGAGTGTGAGTAGATGCTCGGAATCTCAAAGCCGATTTTATCTTTGTGAGCTGATTTTATCTTTTCAAGCCGAGGTTACGCAACTCCTAGTGCTATGTTGAATTCTTGGTGGATGTCTGGATTGGGAAAGGATAAAATAGCACTATTGGGTTTTTCAAGTGCTGTTTATTGGCATCTTTGGAAGGCAAGATGTAAGTATTTTGTTTAGGGGAAGTCTTCAAGAAGAAGTGCATTAACACAATAAGCTTTGACGCAAAGCACTTACTGTTGTTTCTTAGTTTTTCATCGCTCCCTTTAGAAGCAAGGGACCTACTAAATCTTGACCGTCAAGAGGTTTCCTCTCTTAGGGTCATTTGATACGTAAAAGCTATGTACTTTTGCTATTTGGGTTTTGATCCCATATATTAAATAAAATTATCCTTTAAAAAAATTTTATAAATCTAAACATTCGATCGAGTTGGCGCTTCTCGTCATATGGAAACTCGGTTCCTAGTTAACAAGTTTAGAATGTCGTAAAGAATAAATTTTCTACCGTTTTTTTACCTTTTATCCCTAACTTATTACCACGGGTTAATATTTGCAAATAAAAGTAGAAAGTGAACAGAACATGCCACATAGAGAAGGGAGATGTATTGTGTAATCAGGTTAACATGAATTGACAAAGTTTTAGCAAAAGCTTCTTATTCAACTTTACCACATGCTTTTGTAATACTCCCTCTGCATCTATCCCAAATTGAATGTCCAAATTTAATTTTCATTAGAATTAAGAAAATTACTTTGACCATAAATTATATATATATATATATATATATATATATATATATATATATATTTATTTATTTGAAGAGAGGTGAAACTAGTTTTAAAACAAACTAAAATAGAAAAATGAACATTCAATTTTGGACGAATAGAGTATCTATTTTAGCAGTCATGAATCCCATATTTTCTTTTTTTTTTCCTTGCTATTTTAGAATCTATGAAATCGATTAGGGGAGTAAAGAGAGCCTAAGGTTTTTACCATAGATGATCGAAGGAGAAAACTGATTCCAAGACTTTAAAATTGGGAACATTCTGATGTGGACCATGCGGTTCAGATTTGGCCACATCAATGCAGAATGAGGAGAGAGAAGAAAATGCAGTAATGTGGCCAAATCTGGATCGCATGGTCCAGTGAACCCGGTCCATATCAGAAGTGTTCTTAAAATTAATGGGAAGCTCTTTGAATTTGATCGATTGTTTGTTTTGAGGTAAGTGGATATTTTACCTATTATGTTTTTCTTAATAAAAAAGGCCCCAGTGTTTTCATAAAATGTCTTAATATCTTGTAATTTTTATATTAGCTAGGTCTAGTTGGTATATATTCTTGAACCCTTCTTGTAAATCAAATTTGTTTATATGAATGAACATTTATTTTAAGAGAAATACTAGCCCAAACAAGGTAAATTTATAAGAAATCACAATATCTAGGGAGAACAACCTAAGAGAATTAAAGATTTAATCAAAATAAGTAGAACCCCTTTAAATTTCTAGGTACAGTCAGTCACGAATGGCTTTATTATATCGTTTAGAGTGGGAAGACTCTTCAACTAAGAATGCACCTATTGTACACTGAATCAGAATACTTTGTTTTATTTGTTTCATATTTATTTACAATAAAATGTAAAGGGTAGAAAAATATTAAGGCATATTATTTTATTGAAAATGGTAAACGTCCTTGTCATGGTGATACAAAAGCAATGTCTATAGGAAATTAGCAAAAGGGATGGTGTGAGCTCATATTGTTCATATGATGAGATATTGTTTTGTGCAAATAGTTCCTAATTCATAAATTTTAGTATTGTTATGTAAAAAATTACAGCAAATATTCCCTCTAGCAGTAAATATCGATACTACAATTGAAGAAGTTCAGAATGTAAAGAGTTGTAGAATTTTATAAACTCAACAAATTTGACTGACAATGAGGTTGGTATGTTGAGATCAAACCACGTATCTTCTATTATTTTTAACATGATTGATAGTATAAATAGTATTACTTTATTGTAGTTATCAAGTCTGAAGTTAAGATCCAAGATGAAGCTTTATTATTTCATTGAAACTGGTGATACAAAAGCAATGTCTGGCGAAATGAGCAAAACTGATGGTGTAAGCTTATATTATTCTAGTAATTTTTTTATATAATTTTCATGTTCTATTTTATTTTTCTGATAATGTAATAGATATTTTATTTTTCTGATAATGTAATAGACATTTATAGGATTCTAATAAGAGAATAAGATGATTCAAATTGCTCGATACGAGGGAGGTGTGATATTATAATAAAGAGAAGAAGATTATCTTCCGATAGTCTGTAATGCCTGAAGATCAACCGTCAAGTTCTTAACTTGCCAAAACAAACAAATACCAGAAATAATGCTAATAGCCTCACGGGAATTACTAGCAAATGAGAGTATTTTTCGAGAACACATCCTCACCTGATTTGACTATGATGTTATCAATCGCCATTGGAATACTACGATCTAGCTCTAAAGACAAATTTTATGTGCTTGGATTAGAAAGTTGTTGTATGACTTTTGAAGGTGGTGACAGAGATGGAAATAATATAGTAGTGGCACGGCCACAACTGAATGCACTGGTGATGAAAGAAAGGGACATCATCAGATAGTGAAGAAGATGAGGAAGGTCGACGTGGTTTAGCAGCAACAGCGTACTCAATTTCCTTCGATTTCTTATAATGATTCCAAAGATTCAAAGTACCTCTTGTTATGTCAAGAAGGCCGTGGCCCAGTGGGGCAAGCCTTGACCTGCGACCGGGAGGTTCCCAGGTTCGACACCCGCCTCACGTATGAGGCAAATAAAATTCTCTATATGAAAGAATTAAGTGCTGACCCAAAAAGTACCTCTTGTTATGAATTTTGTTTATTAAACTTTCAAATACTTATTAGTTTTAGTATGCTCTTTTATCAAAAGTAATGTTTAGAAGAGAGAATTACATACATCAATTTACATAGCAAAAGTTTTTCCTAACATTTAGAGTTGGAAGACTCTTAAACTATTAGAGGATCATATTTTACTTGCTCTTTAAGAAGGCACCTATTGTGCACTGAATCGGAATACTTAATTGTTTTAATTACTTCATATTGATTTACAATCCTTTATAAAGTTTAGATAAAATATTAAGGTTTATTACATCAATGAAACTGGTAAAGATCCTTGTCATGGTGATACAAAATCAATGTCCGAGGAAATGAGCAAAATAGATGGTGTAAGCTTATATTATTCATACGATGAGATATTGTTTTGTGCAAATAGTTATCAATTCATGATTTTTCTGTTGTTTTGTAAAAATGTCCAACTATTATATTCATTCTAGCAATGGAATACCGATACTAAAAGTGAAGTTCATAATGTAATTAGAGCTTTAGAGTTTGATAAACTCAACAAATTTGACCGACAACGAAGTTGGTATGTTGAGGTCAAACCTCGTCCTGGTAAAGAAAATTAAAGGATAAGGTAACATACTTAAATATCGATTATAAATTTTTTTAGCATTATTAATGGTATAAATAGTATTGTTTTATCGTAGTTTTTTAAGAAATTTGCAATCAAGTCTGAAACTGATAACGTCATAGTCGTGGTGATAAAAAAGCAATGTATGAGGAAATGTGCAAAACCGATGATATAAGCTTATATTATTCAACTAATTTCATTAATTTTTCTTTTCTAGTTTATTGTTCTGGTAGTGTAATAGATATTTGCTTCACGCAAATGTTTCCTACATTTATAGGATTCTAATAAGAGAGTGAGAGGATCAAAATTGCTCGACATGAAGGAGGTGTGGCACTATGATGAAAAGAAGAAGATTATCTCCCGGAAGTCTGTAATGCCTAAAGATCAACCGTCAAGTTCTAAAATTACCAAAAAAACGTTATTTGTGAGACTTCAATAAGAACATACAATAACAACACGAGTTTAACACATTCGTGCAACTATATTTTTCTCTCTATCTCTCTCTTTCGTATACACTACCTTTGCACAATTACTCGATTTTCAACACATTCACAGTATAAAAAATCAGTTTCATATACTAATAGTCAAAAACCCTCTCTTTCTCAAACTCTATTACAATCACTAGAATTCCTTCCTATTGTACTTTTGCAATAACGTTTACTATTTCTTCCAATTGTTGTTAAATTAAGGATGTGAAACCCGGTTATTTAAATGGAATGAAAATTGAATAAAATAATTAGATTTTATCTTGATTTACTTAGAAGATAGACCAGTTAAGATATATATTTTATTTGATTGAAAGATTTTATTTTGATTTACCTAGATGATCAATTAAGTTAGGATTCTATAGGATATAAAATTTGATTCTAGTGAATATTCTTATGTCAGACTATCTAAGAAGATTTAGGTGATAATTACTTTTTTACTTTAAAAAAATAAAGAGAGTCTGACGAAGAATTCTGTATCTGAGGAGTACTTAAGGTGTTTTCCACAAACGAGAGGGAGGCATAATTTGGACACCAACACTAGGAGAAATTTGAAGAGTCTAGAAATAACGATCATCGATTTAAGGCAAGAAGAGTAGAGCCTTTCTTACTTTTAGAATGTTTAAAAAAAAGTATGTGTTCTGGTGTGTTTATTTGAAAAAATATTTTTTTTTTAAGGAATCAGGCATAATAAATTATTTCGAATGTGTGAATGATTAAAGTAAACATTTTTATGGCTTCAACATGGTATTGTTTCAACAATCGAACCCTCAATCGATTTTAGTATCTCGGTTTTTAGTATCTCGGTTAAGGACCCAATATTATCACATATATGATGTTGTTTCAGTAACCGAATCCCCAATCCATTTCAATACCTCGGTTAAGGACCCAACAATAACACCGTTGTTGTAACAATAAAGATTAATTGTTTAGTAAAAAGATGATTATCAGTGATATTCGTTTTTCAGTATATATTGTTCGTTCGAAAGGAAAAAACAAAAAGGGAACATTGTTATTTTTTACAGTATATGAATGTTCCGAGACCATTGTGTCTCGTTCTTACTATTGTTTCAACCATAATTAGTTTATAATATAATTTTAATTGGATGGTGCAATTCAACTAAAGTATGATATTCTCTAAAATTGTTATTACAAATGGTTTCCTGGTCAAAACGGGTTCCCGGTCTGTTTAAAAAAAAAATGGTTTCTTTCCGACGGTAATTGACTATTTTAATATATTTTTATTATTATTATTATTTTGTCCGATAAAGTATGAAGAGTTTTACTGAAAGTTTTGATGAATGAATATAAGACAAAATTAATGCCATTCAAATGCTTTGATGTTATTTTTCGAAATAATGAGTTTGGCTTCTGCTCACAACAATTAAGGTTTCTTGATGTCTTAAATGATTTCAGCTTGTTATCAAGAAAAAGAAAGAAATTCCTACGGCAGGGGCGGATTCAGGATTGAAATTTAGGGTGATCCCTCAACAATTTATAATATAAAAGAAAACAATTATCGGCAAAAGTATACCAATATTATATAACCAAACGATAGTTTAAATTACATCTCAAAAGTAAATGTCTGATTCTAATTCAGGGCAATTGCATCCTCCTCAACTTGGAAAAATTATCATCCATCTTGACACTCTGAAAAAACGCTGCAGAGGAGAATCGAACCTAGGCTGCTGGTGTGAACATTTAACACTAATACCATATAGGTCAACTCTCGACGTGTGATATTGAGAGAATCCCAGACAAATCGTACATTCTCTCAACACTATTGAAATATTGAGAATTAAATTTCTAACAAATGTCAATACTACGATAATAGTTACACAAAACAAATAAGCTCAGGTAGGTGTGAATGTGCATAGTGCTCTCAGCTGTGGAGTTCTTCTCCTCAAATAAATAATTTTGTTAGTTTTTTGTTTGTAGATAGATATGGAAATTAGCAGCTTAATGTTAATGTCACTGGAAATCATACACAGGATTCTAACCACTTGTTATTATTAGCATTTTGTTCTTAATTGTCATGGTGCGCATTAAGAAAAAGGGAAAAAAATAGTTATAGTTAAAAAACTTAAATATAGATTTTTTTAACGGATTAAAAATTACAAACTATCACACAAATCAAACCCATCATTTGAGTTGGTGAATACGATCAAACTTTGACAATATTAGAGCTTGTTTTATGAGACTGAAACATGAAGACTAAAGTCTAAAATATTATTCAAAATATTATATGGATCACAGCACATATAAGTGATACCATTGCACCACTGATCTTGGGCATACCTTGACCACCATGTAAATCCGTCCCTGTCCTACGGCCTCCTGAATGTTTAAAAAAAAGAAATTTATTTTTAAAGGTGTTCCAGAAAAACATTTTTAAAAGTATTTTCTGCCTTCAGTATGGTAATTGTTTAAGAAACCGGGTTGAGGACCCAACTATTATCACAGTCAAAGTTTAATGAAGATAAAAAAAATAATAAAAAAAAAGTAATTTCCAATTCTTTGGATCTCTTTCTGTGAGGCACTTATATTCTCCTCTTGGGGCAACTGGTCTACCGGTCTTCTAATTTACCTCCTTTGTGAGGCACTTAGGCATGATTTAATTTCCAATTCTTTGGTTATCTTTGTGTGAGGCACTTATATTCCCCTCTTGGGGCAACCGGCTTGCCGGTCTTCTATCCGCCCTAATTGGGCTCCCTCCTCTGGTAAGGTCCAAGAAGGGTTTGATTATGTAAGTTTTGAGGGGGAAACTTTTAGTCAGGGGGGAAGAATGTAAAACCTGGTTATTTGAATGGAAATAAAATTAAATAAAATAATTAGATTTTATCTTGATTTACTTAGAGGATCAGTCAGTTCAGATAATATTTTATTTGATTGAGAGATTTTATTTTAATTTACCTAGATGATCAATTAAGTTAGTATTCTATAGGATATAAATTTTATTCTAGGGAATATTATTATGTCAGACTATCTATAAAAGGAGATTTAGGTGACAGTTACTTTTTACTTTAAAAAAATAAATAGAGTCTGGCAGAGAGTTTTATGTTTGAGGAGTACTTACGGTATTTTCTATACTTGAGAGGGAGGTAGGATTTGGATACCAACACTAGGAGATTTTTGAAGAGTCTAGAAAGAACGATCATCGATTTAAGGTAAGAAGATTATAACCCTTCTTACTTTTAGAAAGTTTAAATAAAAAATATGTGTTCTTGTGTGTTTATGAGAAAAATTATATTTTTTTAAAGAATCAAACATGATAAATTATTTCGAATGTATGAATGATTAAAGTAAACATTTGTATGGCTTTAACATGGTATTGTTTCCGCAACCGAAACCCCCAATCGATTTCAGTATCTCGATTAAGGATCCAACATTATTACATATGTGATATTGTTTCAGGAACTGAACCCCCAATCAATTTCAGTACTTCAGTTAAGGACCCTACAATACCACAACTAGTAAAGATTAATTGCTTATTAAAGGATAATTATCAGTGATATTCGTTTTGCAGTATTTAATGTTCGTTCGAAAGGAAAAAATAAAAGGTAAAACTGTTATTTATTACAGTATATGAATGTTCTGAGACCATTATGTCTCATTCGTACTATTGTTTCAACCATAACTAGTTTATAATATTATTTTAATTTGATGGTGAAATTCAACTGAAGTATGATATTCTCTAAAATTGTTATTGCAAATGGTTTCCTGGTCGAAAACGAGTCCACGGGTTTGTTTAAAAAAAAAAATTGGTTTCTTTCCGACAGTAATTGACTTTTGTTTATGTAATTTGGATATACTTTTATTAGTATTATTATTATGTGCGATAAAATATGAAGATTTTTACTGAAACTTTAATGTCATTCAAATGCTTTGATGTTATTTTTCGAAATAATGAGTTTGGCTTCTGCTCACAAAAATTAAGGTTTTTTGGTGTCTTAAATGATTTCGGCTTGTTATCAATATAAAGTAAGAAATTCATACGGCCTTCTGAATGTTTAAAGAAATATATATATATATATATATATATATATAGGTGTTTAAGAAAAACATTTTTAAAAGTATTTTTTGTCTTGGATATGGAAATTGTTTCAGCAACCAAAAAGTTAACGACCAAACAATTACCACAGTCAAAGTTTAATGAAGATAAAAAAAAAATTAAATCTTTTTTTGGCTTCAGCATGTTAATTGTTTCAGTAACCGAACCCCGGTTAAGGCCCCAACAATTACCAAAGTCAGACTTAGAATTTTTGTTGCTTCAGTATTGTACATGTTTCAGTCACCGAAGTCGATCGATCATAGGTTCATGACTCATTAAGTCACCCAGCATTACCACAGCCAAAGTATATGTGAATTTTAAAATATTTCTGCATTTTGGTATTATGACTTAAAATATGTTTTAAGGCTCGTATTTGTATATTCGTTGAAGTGTTTTGAATAAATTTGTGGCCGATTCAAGGACTCTTGTGAGTCAATGTTTTTCCTAATCGAACAAGTATCGTTTTGCGGTAAAGTACCCTTGTGGTTAAGGACACTTTCGATTCAAGAATTTCTAATGTTTATATAGTTATCGAGTCAAGGGATAAAATTTTTGTATCTGTTATGATTCAAGTTTATTGTAAAGTTATTTACGTTGAGTGAATTCTTTTCAGATGATGTAGAAGTTTGTTTCTCAAAAGGGTTTTAGTTTTTTTAAAAAGAATGATTATTTGTAAAGTTTTCAAAGTTCAATGGTAGTTTTATACAAAATATTATGTATCTAGAAAAGTAAAAGTATTGTTTTCAAAGTAAATGATGTTTTGAAATGTTCAAAGAGCGGTTTTTTTCTCAGAGGTTTTGTTTTGTAAAAGTACGAAAAGAGGTTTTCAAACTTCTTGGTTTCGAAAGGAGTTTAATTTCTCACCGAGTTGGAAGGTAACTCATTTACATGTTGTGCAGGTGATGATGGTATAAGAGATTAAAGGAAGTGTCTATGATGATGGAAGATTACATTTTTGGATTATGCACTGTTAGTGAAGAAGTTATTTTCGATGTATCTTTAGAATCTAAGTCCCGCTGCAAATGTAAAAAGTATTGTTATGAGGATAGTAATATCTTCGGAGTTCATAAATGATCCAAGATTGAAGTTTAACTTTATGTATTGTGATTACTTTCAGCTCAAGGATAAGATGTAAGAGACTTTGTGTCAGTGAAAACTCCCATTAGCACGGTCGTGTCTCAACTCCGAAAACAGGATGTGACAAAGGAAATTTCTTTAATTTTCTTTCCCTTTCTGGTCGTTCAGCCAAACCCAGCACGGCCACACTTCCCTCACCATCCGAGTCAGCAAACCAAACATTCATTCTCCTTCATTCCGATCAACACTTGATTAGATTAGTTATGTATGATTTCTTCTGGCTAATTTCTTTACATAGATTCATAGCTTCCTTCCGGCTTCAGTGAGTAAATTAGTTGTATTTGAATAAATTACTCTTAGTTCTATGGTTTGTATGTCTAGGAGAAATTAAATTTTAGAGATAAAATATGAACCTTTAATTTCAAGAGTAAGAGGATGCGGCAAAGTAGGATATTCACTAATTTTACTCAAAAGTCATTGGCGGAGACATCTAACCTATGACGATCCTCGGTTTTTCACAAACTAGGATAGTCGCAAAACCTAAATCCCAAAGGGATGGATTCATATCCTTAGGCAAAGATATGAATGCAAGTATTTTTCTCAAAAAAAAAAAAAATTACTCCCCAAGAAAAAAAGGGTATAGACTGGTTATAAAAGCATCACGCTTTGGTTGACTGCCGGGAGAGAAGGATTCAGTTTGTGACTGGGGACCAAGAAGTGTTCAAGTTTCAGGGTCCGTTAAGACGAGAAATGGTAGGAGTATGCCTATAATCTCGGCGATAAAAGCGAGAAAGTACATCAAGAAGGGCTACGAAGCTTTCCTGGCTTATGCAGTGAGAAGGATGAGAAAGAAGTTCGGCTTGAGGACGTTCCTGTTGTGAAGGAGTTCAGGGATGTGTTTCTCGATGATTTTCCGGGTATTCCACCAGCCCGGGTGATCGACTTTGAGATCATGTTGCAACATGGTGCGGAGCCAATCTCTAAGGCCCTGTATCGAATGGCACAACCGGAGTTGAAGGAGTGCAGTCTCAACTCCAAGAAATTCTCAATAAGAAATTCACAAGACCGAGTGTCTCACCTTGAGGCGCTCCGGTTTCGTTTGTGAAGAAGAATGACGGTAGTATGCGGATCATTACAAGAAAACAGGGAAACAGGAACGGCTGTTTACGTCGGTAATCGGTCTAACCTAGGATTAGCGACCGATTATCGACCGAACCACGTGGGCGTGTATATTTCGTCGCTAAGCCAGTAAACGACCAACTACCGACCATATCTGGGACGACCGACCATTGGGTCGTCGTATAGAGACGGAATAGCGACCAACTATAATACATTGTTGACTTTTGACTTTAACTAGTTAACGACCGATGGCCGAAGGAATGTGTAGCGATCGATTAGTCCGTCGCCATATAACGATGGAATACCGACCGCTTAGTCAACATGGTTGACTTTGACTTTGACTACATAACGACGGAAAAAGGCTTTTCTATATAACGACGGAATACCGACCGACTAGTCAAACATGGTTCACTTTGACCTTGACTACCAAACGACCGAAGACCGACAGCCTTGTAGCGACAGAAGATTCCGACCGCTTAATCAACATGGTTGACTTTGACTTTGACTACATAACGACGGAAAAAGGCTTTTCTATATAACGACGGAATACCGACCGACTAGTCAAACATGGTTCACTTTGACCTTGACTACCAAACGACCGAAGACCGACAGCCTTGTAGCGACAGAAGATTCCGTCGGTATTTACTGACGAATTTGCAACCAATCCGTGTTTATTTGACTTTGACTTTAAACCAATAGCAACTGATAGATCGGTCGCTATTCCGTCGCAAAATATTTTTTAATTTAAAAAAATGAATCTGTAATATAATTAAATCTCTATTATAAAAAACACCAATACGGAGCGAAACAAATCGGGAAAAAATCCCAAACAAATGAATATGAAACGAAACAAAATCAATAAGACCCGAAACAACAATATGAACCAAAAACAATATAAAAAAGATCCCAAATAGCAAACATAATCAATACAACCTGAAAATAACATTACATAACCAATTATCTCATTAAAACCACAAGTTTACACATCTTATTTATTTACCGACGAATTTGCAACCAATCCGTGTTTATTTGACTTTGACTTTAAACCAATAGCAACTGATAGATCGGTCGCTATTCCGTCGCAAAATATTTTTTAATTTAAAAAAATGAATCTGTAATATAATTAAATCTCTATTATAAAAAACACCAATACGGAACAGAAACAAATCAGAAAAATCCCAAACAGCAATATGAAACAGAAACAAAATCAATAAGACCCGAAACAACAATATGAACCAAAAACAATATAAAAAAGATCCCAAATAGCAAACATAATCAATACAACCTGAAAATAACATTACATAACCAATTATCTCATTAAAACCACAAGTTTACACATCTTATTTACATTACAACACTCACAATCAAAGTGTACAACTTGAATTACAACACTCACATTCAAAGTGTACACTTTCAATTACAACACTCGCAATCAAAGTGTGCACTTCTCATTTAGATTACAACACAACCAAAGTTTACACTTCTCATATACTCCTTGGTGCATGAGTTGAAATCTGAAAATTCAACAATAAAATTAACACTTTGAATACGTCAATTAATTTATGGTAATAAAGTATTAAAAATAAAACAACAAATATTACTCACTTTCAATATGTGGAATTCCTAGAAGCTAGTTATGAAACGAGAAAGAGATTATTAATACAAGAAAAAAAGGATTAATAAAAGAAAATTTAAGAATTAAAGTACAACAAATGCATAACGAAATTAATAATTGTATTTTTAATAATTATATATCATCCTCCGACATAAATTCATCCTCTTCTTCAAAATTGTCAACACCCGACATGATTTCATCATCTTCATCAACACGGCTCGTACTGGCCACAAGTACAACTTTGATTTCCCCTGACCGTTGTGCAAGTTGACAAACTTCAGTAACAGTTGGATGAATGTGACTGGTCTCCTCCTCGCGTACTTCTTCTTGATATGGTACCAGATCATTAAGAACGTCAACTATACGTGGTTTGGAACGACAATCAGCCCTAGATGTTGTCTTACTACCCGGATAGGGTGTGTAGTAGCCTTGTTGATATTGGGAAACAAATACAAATGGATCGTAACGTTCTTTTCCTATTGATTTCTACAAGTTTATATTGAGGATGAACCCTCAAACCTCGATTTGGAGTAGAAACCAGTCGAATTTGAAAAAAAAATTTTTTTTGCCACGTACTCCAGCAAGTTCAACCTCAATGACTTGCTTCAACTCTCCGTAATAATCTCCTTTAACTCATACCCTACTGTTTGTCGTTCCTTTTCCATCATTGTGGGCTTTTGTGTGAAATCTATAACCGTTAACAAAGTAACCGGTGTATTACATCACTCTCCTTGTCGGGTCCCATGACAAATTTTTCAACAACCTTTCGGAATGTTCCGGAAGGCTATGTATATGTTGAGAACAATAAAAGTTAAATTATTTTAGGAATTCTTAAGACGAGTACATTTCTACATAATACCAACTTACATGAGTTCCAAACCACTTGGAAAAATCATTATAAACCCGGCTTTGAAGTTCTTCCTCCGTTATTTGCGGAGTTTGGTCATGTACTTCACTGAAAAATTTTCTGAGTTACAAATTAAATGACAATATTATTATTTGTCTACTTTTAATTATATGATAAAAATGAAGCAATAGATGGGTTTACTTACTGAAGGTACGGTTCGACCTCTTCACAATTCATAAAGATATAATTCATGGTTGTTTTATAATCTTTATCAGATAATAAAATCTTTTCTTTTTTTCCCAAATGATCTTCCAAGTAAGTTGCAAATTGATAATACATCTGGTCCACTTGTCTTGTCTTCACCATCATTTCGCCCAATGGTGGTAACTTTCATTTTCACATGGGGTTCGAAATAATAGCTAAAGAATGTAGCAGCTTCTTCGACCAAGTATGCATTGCAAATTGACCCCTCAACTCTGGCTTTGGTTTTTATCTTCTTTTTTAGATGGTACAGGTATCTAATTAAAGCATAAGTAGTTAATCACATTGTAAATACGTACATGAAAAATAAAAATGAAGTTGAGATCATAAAGTAATTAGTTGTTACCTCTCGAACGGGTACATCCACCTAAACTGTACCAGGAACCAATATTGGCTTCGTACGGAAGGTGAATCGGCAAGTGTTCCATCACATCAAAAAAATCCTGTAGGAAATATTATCTCTAACTTGCACAATAAAATAGCGATAGTATCCTCCAATTCTTGCATATGTTCCACACTCAACTTTGGGGAACACAAATATCTACAGAACAAACTAAGTTCAGCCAATGGTCCCTAAACATTTGCCGGTAGTACTTCTCTAAGTGTTATACGGGATATGTCTCTCCATGAATACATGACAATTGTGACTCTTCATTCCAGACATTTTCAACTCTTTCATATCAAAGCATCACGCCAAATTCGATGCATATCCATATGGGAGCCTTAATTCATTAGCCCACTGCAAAACCATCTCTTTTTGTGCTTGGTAAGAGTGAAACGTGTCTTCGGTTTCGTTGCTTTACCTCGGCCATCGTGTTTAATATTCAATTCCGGCCGACTACAATACCTTTCAACATCCGCTCTAGCCTTAACATTGCCCTCAGTTTTACCTTTCACGTCCAACACGGTGTTAAAGACATTATCAAACATATTTTTTTCATTATGCATGACATCAATGTTGTGTCTTATCAAAAGTGTCCGCCAATAAGGTAAGTCCCAAAATATGCTACGTTTGGCCTAACTGTGATCCTGACCCCTGCTCGCTCTTTACCAATCTCTTCGGTTGTATCGGTAATTTTTGGATAATCTCTAACTCTAAACCACATTTCATCACCAGTCAGGCGAGATGACGAGTCTGCTCTCTCCTGTAGTCGGTCCTTTCGGAATCCCTTTGCATCTCTTCTAAAAGGATGATCAGGTCACAAGAAACATTTGTGGCAATCGAACCACGATTGTTTCCCGCCAGCCTGCAAATGGAACGCTTGTGTTTCCTCCATACAATATAGACAAGCGTGAATGCCAGTTGTACTCCATCCACTCAACATTCCATATGCTTGGAAATCACTAATTGTCCAAAGTAATGAAGCCCTCGGTTTAAAAATTTTGTTTTTGGAGATTCCGCACCTTCACATCACAGCTGATTCAATTCATCGATGAGAGGCTACAAGTACACATCAATCTTTGTTCTACATACACATCCAAGGGGGAGATTATAAGGTGTTAGAAGAACTGGCCAAGAAGAATATTGCTTCACTAACATGCCGAAAGGTGCAAAACAATCTGTACATAACTCAAGCCTTACATTCCGAGGTTCCACTACAAAATCGGTGTGTGTTCTATCAAAATGTTGCCAAGCTTCCCCATCTCGTGGGAGATTCATTATTCCCTCTTCCCTCTCACTGTCTAAGTGCCATGTCATGTGTCTTGCGGTTTTCTCAGATGCATACTATCTTTACAATCTCGGAGTAATTGGAAAATAATATATCTTTTTGCAAGCAATCTTTTTTTGTCGTGTGTTTTTTTCATTTCTTTTTCTTGATGTACCTACCATGACCGCAAAAATTGCATTCTCTACTCTCAACATCATCTTTCCAGTACAACATACAACCGTTAAAACAAACATCAATCTTTTGCACCGGTAATCCAAGGCCTTTAACTAATTTTTTCATTTGGTAAAAGTCGTCTAAAGCATTATTTTGTGGAGGAAGCTCCTATTTCATCAACTGCGCAAATTTATCTATAGTAGATTCAGATAAGTTGTCTTCGAACTTGATACTCAACATTCTAGCCGTTATTGATAATTGTGAATGGCTTGTACAACTTTTGTACAGTGGGCTATCAACAGCCTTCAACATGTCATAGAACATTTGTGCCTCTTGATTGGGAGGTTCTTCCGCGTTCCTATTTTTCGGCTCAATAAAACTTGGTCCGGCAGCATCAGGAACCATCTCTCGATAATTGTTGTGTGTCATATGCCTTCTAGAATTATCCATATTATGGGAGGTTTCATGAATAAACGGAATATGAGACATTGGAAAGAATGCCTCACTGTGACATGCCCAATTAAAATAGTTAGACACAAATCCGTTCATAACAAGATGATACTTGACTATATCAGGCATATGAAAATCCTTATTTTTACAAACCCCACAAGGATACCTAATCCCATCAATTTGTATATTAGCATATAAACTAATAGCGAAATTCACAAATCGTTTCACTCCCGTTATAAATTATGGACTATGACGGGGTCCACCATTAGATGTCGAAACATATTACATCCAACTACGGTCCTCCATTATAAACACAATATCTGCATATATCAAGTCTTCATAAGTAAATGCATAATAACTTTGAACCTTATGTTTGATGATTTTGAACTTTTTTATGTATTATGTTATTAATGGCATCTTATCTGAATTTTTGTAATGTTCGATTATCAATTGTTTAATGACTGGAAACTAAAAATACGAACTAATGTTAATATTTTAGTAATTATTTGTTTATTAATTAATAAACATTTATTCAAATTTTAAAAACATTACGTAATGATTCACGTAAATGTATACACTGAATTGTTCTCCTTTGAGTCCATTTAGGTATTTTATGAATAAGTGTAAATCAAGGACTAAGACTATTCATGTTAATGTGTGTGTATATATATATATACCTAAGATAGTTCTATCTCTTAAAAAGAACCCCTCTATTTTTTTAAAATAAAGTCCCCTGCGGGCGACCGAATACCGACTGCCCTGATGAATTTGATCGGTATTCGGTCGCTACCAGGAGACTTTCATTTTAAAAAATAGCGGAGTTCTTTTCAATGGATATATAGAAAACATTTTAGTAATTATTTGTTCAAAATGAGAATACGAACTAATATTAATATTTTAGTAATTATTTGTTTATTAATTAATAAACAATTATTCAAATTTTAAAAACATTACGTAATGATTCACGTAAATGTATACACTGAATTGTTCTCATTTGAGTCTATTTAGGTATTTTATGAATAAGTGTAAATCATGGACTATGACTGTTCATGTTAATGTGTGTATAGCTATTTTTTTTAAAATAAAGTCTCCTATGGGCGACGGAATACTGACCGCCCTGATTAATTCGGTCACCCTTGTTAATCAGCGACCGAATAGCGACTGAATTCACCAAGGCGGTCGGTATTCGGTCGTTATTCGCCCCTGATAAGAAGAAGTTGGTCGCTATTCAGTCGCCCTCGAGTAAACCAGCGACTGAAATTGGTAAAACGACGTCGTTGTATATATTCGGTCACCAAACCCTATACCCTAAGAAAGGTCGTTATTCCATCTCCATTCGGTCGATAAAAATCCAGGATTCCATAAACAAAATGCTTAAAACTCAGTATACACCCTGCCACAATTCAACAGAAAATAGGCTCAAATAAATTCAATACCAGCAAAAAACTTAACTAGGTCACCATTAAACAAATAACATAAGTAGTACACAACATACAATAGTGATAACGCAAAAACAAACATACAACAGTGATAACACAAAAAAAACATACAATAGTTCAATATTTTACCAAAAAAACATAACAACAGTTGAATAATATATAAAATAAACTACAATGTCTATTGCATGCCCAATACATCATCTACAGCTAAGGGATCATCGTCAAAGTCTGAATCTAACCCATCGTTATCTAAATTGCTCAATCTAGCTTCTAGCTCAGAGGGACTTAATATAGTGTCCTTATTTGAAAACATATCAAATAAGGTACTAGCTAATGCCTTATTTCTCTTCTTTTGCCTCTACGCATAATCTCTTTCTTTCTCTTCAAATTTCTTCTTGCATGCTTCGTTCATTTCTGTCCGCATTCGTTCCATTTCTGAGTGAGAGACTGACTGGCTACCTCCCCTCATTGCCTTAATCACATCGGAGAAGGAACCGAGTCCTTGAACTCGTCCCTTTTTTAGCCCGCCCACTGCCTTAGCAGAGAGAACAATCTGAGTCGGTAAATTTGGAGAAGGCTGGTCTGCTTGAGTAGCTTCGGTTGTGGCGTCGTTATAAACAGAATGGAACACTCCCTCTCAAATAAAATGTTAGGTTTACAAATAAAATGTAAGGTTAGAGATAAAATGCAAGTAAATAACTAATCTAAAAAAGGGGAACCAGTATTGAAATACTTACAGATAAGTGTCTAGAATCGTCATCAACATATTCCCTTTCTTCGGGTCGGCATGGTGTTGATGCGTCCAATCGTAGCTAACCAGGAATGGGATTGAACGTCCGGCCTCTTTTTCCTGTTTACAAAATTCATTAAAACATTAAATACGTAAATAAAACACAAAATTTTAATGAATTTGAAAAATAATACAATTACCAGTCTCTCATTATGCTCGATGTGGCTAAGGGAACCGCCCGTATGCTTCATTGGGCCTTTGCCGTCCCTACCCTCCTTCCGGTTTATTGATGCCTGTTTAGACTTGGCTATAAATTCCGAGGTTGCCCAATATGTTTGAAGTCAGGTCTAATCGGGGTCAGAAACCCATTTGGGCTTCTTTTCCTTTTTCCTCGCGACACTCTTGATACCGCGGAGTCTCCTCTTAAGTATCATGCTCCAACCTCTCGTGACGCCCTCCTCTTGCTCAGGAGCCCATTGATACCTTTTTCTGTTTTTTGAAATAATGTTAGATGATTAAAATTGATAGACTTGTAAATTCAAACTTATTTGCTAACTCATTAAAGTTTCAAATACATTTATCGTGAACTCTTCCCACCACATCTTTTCTTCTTCCATTGGAACATCCTTTAGGGTGTTATATGCTCCTTTGAAACACCCTTGGAATATATCGGTAATGGCGGAGGAACAGCTAGAACTCAATCTAAAACTATAATAGCCGCGACAAAATTTAATTAGAGATTATAAGAATTATAATTAACTTGATTTATAAATGAGATAAGTTTGAAATTAACTTACGTGTCATAAGTAGGTTGCAGGAGAATCAGAGTATCTAGTGAAATCACCTCTCCACCAGTACTAGTACCAGTCGCCGTCTCTGGGACAGCAGACTGGTGAGTCGCTGAGCCTCCCATCGGCGCACACTCAGTGGGCGGTGCTGACGTAGACGTATCCTGAGATACTTGTGTATCGGCAGTCTGTGACGGAGGTGTCGCAGCTGGATCAGAAACAGATGATGAATCTGGCTAGGAGGGCGCAGCAGGCATAGTCGCCTGACTAAATGGTAAGCGCGATTGGATAGTTTTCTTTGGAGGCATCTCCGAAATACAGATTAAGCGGATTCAGAAGTAGCAAATTACCGATCGTAAGTTAGTCAGACCGTGACAAAGATAAAACTACTCTGACCATTTTAAACATCATATGAGGAGTAATAATCCATAAAACAAAACCAATAGCCTTAAAAACCAAAAGTCAAAATTGGTACAAAAGGGGAACTAAAAACAGGACAAAAACGTTCAAAGTTCTTACTACATTTTATTTTAACTAGTCGGATATCCTCTTCTTTAACCTAAAAACCATAGTCATTTAAATGTCTATTCTTGTCCTTTGAGAAATTGGAGAGGCATATAAAAAGGCACAAAAGCATTCAATTAACAGTGATCCCAAAAGCATTTTCAGCCATTTACAGCCATTTTGCATCCATTTTACAGCCATTTACTGCCATTCAATTACCATTTTCAGCCAATTTCAGCCATTCAATTACCATTTTCTCACTATTACATTATTAGCATTCAATTACCATTTCAGTCAATTTCTGCCATTCAAAACCCTTTTTAACTCCCAAAATTTGCTCAAAATTGCAAGAAAATGACTTAATTCAACTGCTGAAGATACCAATTTTGTTTTCCGGGATGTTATTGATATAATGGCTAAAGGAATGCTAAGATCCAAGAATTTCGGATGATAAAATAGATGAAAGCATACAATTGCAATTTATGCATAATTAATCGAATTAATAACATACGACAGCAGTTCACGCAATATAATCGAATTAAAAACAGTTTATGCATATATCACATATATTATAATCAAATAAACAATCTTTTTTTCTGTTTTTCACACATACACATACCAAATCAAAATTGATACGTGTTATGATGTGATTAACAATATCGAATTCGAATAGTATGAGCAAGACTCTGATACCACTAAAGGGATTCATGGGCAGAAACTCGTTCTAAACACCCATGAATCCTCCCCTGAAGGATCCGCTGATACCATAGGAATCGAAAACCAGCGAAAAATTACTTACATATTTCGGCTAAAGATTCTTTCTTTCGGATGTGTGATGTTGCCACCAGAGTCCTCCCTTGCGTAATTACTCCCTACCGGAATCCACGCGACGAAACAAGCAGCAAGTGCTAGCTCTTCGTTTTTCTGAGTTTTGGAATCTAGAAAGAAAGGGAGGCCGAAAACAAGAAATCTGATTTCAAGGTTTTTGGTATTTTTGCGACTAAAAAATATTCGTCTCTAGGGTTTCGACCAAGAGAAGTTTATATAGGGTGTGAGAGTTTGTTCAGAACAACTCCCACGTTCTTTCCACCTCCTCTGGCAGTGGGAGTCTTTAACTCCCACATCCTCTAGACTTCTGCTGGTAGTGGGAGTCTTTATCGGATAATAACTCCCACGTAATCCCAGCTATAACTAAATACCGAAAATGCCCCTTATTCATCTCTAATTCGAATAATAATGTTTTATTATTCTCAGAGGAATAAATGTCAGATACAACGAACATAGACACATTCTAGATTCATTGAATCTGGACATGAAGCTCGTTAACTCGTCTATGCGTGTGACCATGTAGTTCATATCACAGTGGCAATGAAAACACACTTAGTAGTAGTATGTGTTCATAAATCACAAGCGGTCCCTAGCAGGACATTGTGACTACCCAAAGTGAATGAATTTACGGTGGAACCTAATATCAATCCACTATTTAATCCCTTTGTCTCGCGATATCCTAATTAAGCATAAGACATGGTAGGCGTCACCCTTATAAAGCTTAATTATATTTATGCTCGATCTCCAAGTAGACTGTTCCAACAAACAATATTTAATAACCACTTTATTAAATACATTTGAGCACGGCCATGCATTTAAACAGTCTTTCCCTATCGAGGGGCCCATGGATATCTCTCTCTCTAATAAGAGAGGGACAAATTCCTTACAATGCCTCTCACATTCAAGCCATGATAGGACACTACATCCGATCAACAGTCGTATTGATTACTCGATTAAAAGTAACGTCCGACTGAGTCAAAACGTGGCTCCATTCATGCTAGAATCAATGGAGACATAAGGTCTAAGGATTCCAAAATAGTATTGAGGAAGTAATACTTATGACTAAGGACCATGAAGTATTACTTCTCTAACGGATCACGTCCGATACAATGTATCCCAATATATTGCATCTATGATATGATTTGTATCCATTACACATGATCAGTAAAACATAATCATCAATCATACATCATAATAGTTTTATTTCATTGTAAAGAATATTACATAAAACTAGGGACAGTTAGAATAGTAATTGCATAAGCTAATGAGTTTTACTATCAAATGTGTGATTTGATGTTCAAAAGCAAAATTAACTAATCAAAAACATGCTCAAAAAGATATAAAACGTACAACATATTCTAATGGTCCTAGGGCACTACTAACAGTTTTCAGTCGTAACACGACGTCATTTTAATTAATATTTAATTTTTTAAAAGAAATAAAAAAATCAAAATGACGTCGTTTTGACGCCGTTGTGTATTTCGTCGGTAAACGGTCGTTAACTACTGTCGCTATTCGATCGTTAACTGTGAACAAAATGACGCCGTTGTTGTTTGGTTAACGGGATCGATATGGCCGACGGAATAGAGACCGACTGGTTGTCTGTTTCTATTCGATCGTTATATAAGCCACCGGATATTTCTCTCGCTAATTTCGGTCGTTATTTAACTGTTTTCTTGTAGTGGATATGTATCGACTACCGAAAGTTCAAACAAGATTACAATCAAGAGTTGATACGCTCTACCACGTATTGATGACTTGTTTGATCAGTTGAAGAGGGCAAATGTGTTATCCAAAATTGATTTGAGGTCGGGTTACCATCAGTTGAGAATTATACCCGAAGACATCCCGAAGAGTGCCTTTACAACCCGGTACGGGCACTACGAGTTCCTTGTGATTCCATTAGGAAACTAATGCACCTGCGGCATTCATGGACATAATGAATAAAGTGTTTCAGGATTGTATAAGTTCATGGTGGTCTTCATCAATGACATTTTTATCTACTCACCGTCAGATGAAGCTCACGAAGAGCATTTAAGGATAGCTTTCAAGATTTTACGGACGGCGAAATTATATGCCAAGTTCAGCAAGTGCGAGTTCTGGTGGAGAAGCGTCGCATTTTTTGGGCCTGTAGTTTCAGTAGAGGGAGTTTCAGTTGACCCTAGAAAGATAGAAGTAATTGATTGGCCTACACCGAAGAATATGGCGGAGATTAGGAGTTTTCTAGGGTTAGCCGGGGTACTACAGAGAGTTTGTGCAAGACTTCTCTCGCATCGCAACTTCATTGACTCACCTAACACAAAAATGGGTTATGTTCGAGTGGGGGCCGGAATGCGAGAACAACTTTAAGGTTGGTAGTCCGGTACATTTTAGGTAGATGTAACACTTGCCGATTCACTTTCCGCACGGTCTACAAGCAACTGCCTTCCCGCCTTTGAGGCTTTGGTAGCCCATGTGATGAGACTTTTGTACTGGCTGACATTTCTAGTCGCAGGCTTCTCGAATTCAGCCATTATCATCCTGTTTGACTTCGTCTGTAACATAAATATTAAAATTAGTATATTCAAAATAAAAAGATTTATGTTGACAACAAAACGAATAAAACTTACCAAAATATCTTCAATTGTAGCATTGGGTTGAAAACCCATCGAGAGTGGCCTGGAATCCCTATTTCTTTGGTTCGTGAGATGGTGAACTGTGATATTATTGTACCAATCCATGTACTAACGGGTTGGTGCAATAACATTACCGAGAGCGGGAGTAGCGCCCCCAGTGCATCGAAGCGTTCGTCCCACAAATCTATGTATTGGCGGTGCACGTTCTCCCAATTTTTTTTCGGGCCCGCCTTCACCGTGTGGAGGTCCTGACCCTCGACAATACCCTTTGTCCCTGCCGGCATTGGTACCACCTGGTGGAAGCAAAATTTCCTCGCAACCCTGTCAGGCAAGTGGTACTCCACTATCTCGAAGCAGGTGAGTGGCGTTCAAGCTCGACAGGTTCTCAGGAAGTCCAAATCCAGAGCCACAATCTCTGCAATTACCGCATCAGGGTACGGTCTCCACATAAACTGCAAAGTAAAATCAAGTTAATGTAAAATAATTTATTTAATTAAAAAAAATTTACGCGAATATCGAAATTAACTTACCCCTTATGTCTTGGTGATCAAATCTAGCTGATCACGAAACACCAACATTTGAAATCTCGGTACGTTGCGGAAACTCCGGGTTGTATTCTATCTTGCCCGTAAGGTCTACCGTCAACGGGAATCTCATTTGAAATCTCGCCTCGGTTCTCCGGACGGAGGCATGAAATTTCGCTCCCACGCCCACAACTGGTCAAAATAAACAGCATCGATTATTAAATATTCAAATTACATATTAAATATAAAACTTTATATAATTTAGACAAACCAGAATGAGCAAACAACAGCCGGTAATGTCCTTGGAATCAGCCATGCAGGAGATGCACATCTGGCGGTAGAAATGGCAAGGACACCGCTAGCCCATGAAGTCGTGTCATTCTCGACGTCAGTGATGGTGAGGAGATAACGCATATTCTCCTGGGACCCCGACTTATCGGGAAAAATGAAACTACCCAATCAAGATGAAAACCAAAGCCCTAGACCTCTGCTCTATCGCCAACTCAGTAACATCATGGCCTAGGGGCTCACTAATGTGGGCATAAACCTTGAACAGCTTGAGAGTGTTTCCCCTAGTTGAATCCTCTACGGGTCAAAATCCTAACAGATCGAACCCGCGATCAACCCATTGAGCTTTGCTCAAATTGTAGTACGTATCCCACGACACTAAGTTGCCCCTAGTAGGTAGTCCTAGAAGATATCCTACGTCCTCTAGATTAATGGTCGCCTCACCGCAACGTAAGTTAAACGTATGGGTCTCCGGGCGCCATCTCTCTACTAAGGAAGTCACTAGAGCGTGATCTACCTTCATATGTCCCAGCCTACAGCATCCCCCAAAACCTAATTGGTCTATTAGGTTAATTAAGGCAGGGTTGGTTTCTCATATGTATGCGTCATAAAAATTACCTTCGCTTCTAATAACCTTTAATGGATTGTTTAGTGACTCCTCCCGATGCCATATTCCTAAAGACCTATGTAATTACTGTTTGTTTAAAACACTCATATCAACAGGACCGGATTGAAGATGAGCAGATGTAGACATCTATACAAAAAAACAATAGACATACAATTTATCAGAAAAAACACATGTTATATCACCAAATTTACAACTGCCTTAAATTCATAAATTCACAATTTATCAAATTCACAATTTACCAAATTCACAAATGCTCTAAATTCACAAATTCAATAAATTACTCTAAATTAATTATATATAAACTAAATTCTCAAATTTTAACAACTTCACCAACTTCCCAAAAAAAATTAAAGTTTTTTTTTAGGTTTATACCTTTGAAATTTAGAGATTGGTAGAGAGGGCAAAGTGGTGGAGATTTATGGTGGCAGCAGCAGCGGAGGCGGTGGCGGCAGTGGCAGTGGGTGGGAGGGAGGTGCCTTAGGGTTTTTTGGAATTGTGAAACGAGATAGGGGAGAAGAGAAATAAGGAATTGTTTTATGCCAAGTGAGGCTGACGTGGCAAGGCGCGTCTGGGAAAAGCCACGTCAACCCATTTTCGCCCTGGACAAAAATATTTTGTCCAAAAAAAAAAACACTGCCATGGTTAGCCCTTTCTGCTAAACCATAATCAGTCTAATGCAATGCCCAGTTTTTTGAATCTTATTTTGCAGAATCTTGCATATCATCACAGAATGAACATATAGACAAGTTCTAAGAATTATTTATATTCAATGGTGAATTCTTAACTACAAGTTTCATGTGTTGGAGCATTAACTTAGTCTATATCTGAATAGAATGTAATAATGCTATTACATACAGATGGTCGGGGATAGCATTAGTATGGCATGGGTTTAGTATAATGGTCATGACATGGCAGTGGAAAAAGTGGGAGAACATTTTTGTCCAGAACGGAAGTCGTCCTGGTTGACGTGGAAGTCTCCCAGACGCGCCTTGCCACTTCCGTCCTGCCCTAGCAGTGACTTGTGCAAAAAAAAATTATTTCCGGCTGCCTTGGCAGTGTGTTGTGCCAAGAACACTTAGTTTTTTTTTTTTTGGTTGCATTTATTTGAGCTGGTATTTTTACAATATAAATAAATCAACGATAAACATTACTTAACAAATTCGGAGTAAGAGAAATAACAAAGTGTTATACCGTAAAAGTCTAACAACGTTCCAAAACAAAATAAAATATGTTATAATGTACAATAATTTAAATTTTTAGAAACAACAATGAAATGAAAGATATGATTACAAAATAATTTAAAAGCTATCTACGGCTCAGACGAGGAGTAACGGTCGGAGCTTCTCCTGTCTTCGCGCAAATAGTACGTGTGGCCCGTTCTCGTTCGCACCCCGCTACCACGCTCTGTTGCAATGAACTCTGCCCATTCAGTATTGATCAATATCGGCTCCTCGGGGTACCCAGGTTGGAAAGTTGGAGTGTGGTGCTGCATCTGAGTGAGGTGGAGGCTGTACGAAGGCGATCCTCCAGAATTGCACTCGAATGAGCCGAAGTAGATGGTCCGGCTCCCGGATCTCCCCCCGGCTGAATACTGGAATAATAAGTACCGATGCTTGGGAATTGGTACTCATAGTGGGTGCCGATTTCAGCCGCATTGGGAAACTGTGTGGGCACCGGAGACCCTGTTGGATCAGCCTCAGGTTGTGCCGACTCCGGTGGCCCGCCCCGTTGTCGAAGTCTCCTAGCTATCAAGTCCTCTTGAGTAGCCTTTCGGTTCCTCCGAGTACCTTGCCTCCCCACCACAGACCTGCCCGGAACATGTTCCCTCGACTGCGTCACCGGTTGCAGAACTGCAGCTTCTGCTACATCCACAGCGGGCGATCTTCACGATACCGTCCTCCCGGCCGCTACGAATGCATCTTTATTTGTCTTTGCAGCCCAAGATATGAGGGACTTGTATTGACTGTTTGTACGAGAGCCCGGCCTCTCGAATTCCTCGAGCATCAGTCTGTTGGATTCCTCCGGCAACATCAATAAAAATGTGTAAGTATATTGTAAACCAGAAAAAATATACTAGACAACGCAAACAAAAAACTTACAAAAATAGCCTCGGAAGTTGAGATGGGCTGAATGCCCATTAGGAGTGGCCCGACATCCTTGTTTCGGGGGTTTGTCAGGAAGTGAACAGTAATGCGATTTTACCATTCCATGTACTCACAAGTAGGTAGGATCACATTACCGGGTACCGGGATAACGTCCGCCAGCGCATCCACGCGTTTAGCCCACAGATCAATATACGTGGCATGTTTATTTTCTCAGTCCTGAGCCGCTCCAGCCTTAAACGAGTGGACGTCGACGCCCTCCTTGGTACCCTCCGCCACAGGTGGGATTGGTATCACCTGCTGGAATCCGAATTGCCTAGCAACCCGGTCCGGCATGTGGTACTCAACCACCTCGAAACAAACGAGCGGCGTACGGGCTGGGCAGGTGGCCTGGAAGTGGGCATACACCTCTACAAGGGCGATGGTGTTACCTCTAATGGACTCGGGTGGGAGTCGGAAACCTAGTATGTCGTGCACACGCTCAATCCACTGAGTCCTGCTAAGGTTGTAGTCCTCGTGCCACGACACCGCGTCGCCCCTAGTAGGCAGTCCTAGAAGGCAACCTACGTCTTTCAGAGTAATGGTGACCTCACCGCATCGGAGTTGAAAAGTATGTGTCTATGGGTGCCACCGCTCTACTAATGCGGTGACCAAGGCGTGGTCTACCTTGATCTTACTTATCCTACAGCAACCCCCGAAACCCAAAAGGTCAATCAGCTCAATAACCCTTGCGTTGCCTTCGTTTTGGTAGGCATCAAAGAAATTCCCGTAGTTGTTAATTATTTTTAAACTATTGTTTAACTCTACGTCCCCGCCCCATATTCTAATAGCTCTATGGGATGTGTGTTTGTTTAAAACACTGGGATCATAAGGACCGGGCAGAAGGTGTGCAGGAACAGACATCTAAAAAAAATAACACACAATTCATCAGAAACTTCACAAAATCAATTCACAATTCACCATTCACTGTAATAACAATTCACAATTCAAAAAATAACAATTCACAATTCACCATAATCCGCAATTAACACAAATATTGAAGTCACGAAAAACTTAAATTGACAAATCCCCTAATTTAAAAATTGCCCTAAATTGGAAAATGCCCTAATTTGAAAAAATGCCCTAATTTGTTAATTGACCTAAATTCACAAAATCAAAACCAAATTCAAACACATACAACTTCAAATAGGGAACAAATTACTCTAAAGAACTAAAATCATAACAATTAAAACTTCAAATAATAACATACATGTTGAATTTCTATAAAAAAAAATTCCAAAAAAATTAAGGTTTTATACCTCCTAGATTGAGAGATGAGAGAGAAGATGGTGGTGGATTGTTGGCGGCTAAGGAAGGCGGCGAAGTGGAGTGGTGGCGGGAGGGAGGGGAAGGGCTTGGGTTTTTTTTTTGGCTAAAGGGTTCGCGGGTGGGTGGGAGAAGAAGAGAGTTTGGGACTTAAAACTGGAGGGAGAGGACGGAAGTCACGGAAGTCCCACTTCCGTTCTGACTGACGTGGCAAGGCGCATCTGAGAGTTGTCCACGTCAGCCCCACTTCCATCTTGGACAAAAATGTTTCTACCATTTTTTTTAGTGTCATGTCATTACCATTCTACTAAACTCATGTCATACTATTGCAATTCCACAGATGGTCAGTATCAATATAGGACAATAATAATGTACCAATAGTAACTATAATTGTGCATTGTGTTTAATAATTGTGTGCAACAAACGATGCTTTCATTACTAAAAGGGTAAATGAAGTCCGTACCATGACTTACTCAATGGTGCCAAATAATGTGAGCTGAACTCTATCCAAAAACTCTACTTTTTGCCTTATAGATAAATCACTCACACGAATGTGACATAAAGTCTATGTCATTGTGGTTTACTTTTTGGTATGAAGTACATAATTCTCAGTCCGGTTCCTATGCGGAACAACTTTTTTTCTGCACGTGCGGAACAATATTAGTCGTCGGATGAGATTTTGAACGGTTCAGATCTGGAGAGATAAAAGTTGCGGCTGGACTTAAAAAATTAAAAAAAAAAATCTCTATCCAGATCTGAACCGTTAAAAAATCTCATCTGGCGGCTGAGATCGTGTCCCGCAGTGCGGAACAAAAAGCTATTCCGGGACGCATAATTCTCATAGCTTTTAACTTTTTGAGTAAATCCCCAAATCTTGGTATTATCAGAAAAAAAGGCATGTTGAAATGACCAATTTATTGACTAAAGGAAGAAGATATGAATCTTAAATCAAAAGATTGCACGATTCTTGAACCTTTTCCCAAAGCCGGTTCTGATATTTCGGGGACCCGGTGCAAAAACTAAAAATAGGGTATTTCATATGAATATTAACATTTTCAACTTGTTACAATTTTTAAACTAAACGAAATATGACATTATAAAATTATAAAATATGCTTTTTTGGAGTAATGGACATGGATGGCTACATGGTAACTTGGATATTTGTGTTGAATTTAACATATAAACAGGTTATACTTGAAAATTTTGATACCCCTCTTGAGAGGGGGCTCTGTGCAGTTGCACCACCTCCATATGGGCACGAGCCGGCTCTGTTTTTCCCTCTTCCCAAAGAAACGTGAAAAGAGAACAGTGCTCATGTTCATCCAAACTGGATTCTTGAAATTTTTTCTTTTACGATTTTATGTCCGAATTAGAACTTACATGTTTAACGTACAAATCAAAAAAAATATCAGCTTTATAATAATTTTTTATTTTTTTATTTTTGAAGAATGAAATATATTTCCTATACAAATTCTAGTATTCTGAAAAATATTAAAGCACATGTCTCGATCTGTCCCTACTTACATCCCTCGTCGTTTGTATTTGGACTTCACACTTAACATGATCTTCAATTAATTTTTTACTTCAAATTTTACATCTTTACTTATAAACAATTCTCTATATAAAAAGTTTCAAATAAAAAACGAATCCAAATGCAACTGAATGTAGGGAAATTGCATTAAAATAGTAATTTAATTAGATTAACATATAAATGTTACTAGCATTTAACTTTAACACATATCAACAATTACAAAAGTAAAAACGCATTCAAATAAATGTTTTTGTAAACGCGAACAATATATTACTAACAGCACTGAAATTTTACTCGATGTGAACATACACTAATTGTCTTCGATTTCCTTTTGGGGTTAATATTCATATTCCATATAAACTTGAATTGACATGCAAGGAATCAATGAACGACATTAGTGCTTTGCATGTGAGTGTGAGCAAATAGAACTCTAAAGATAATTGACTCTTCATAGGCTGCTGCCTAATTTTATCCAATTCCAATTTTACTGATGTGCCGTCCAGTGCGGTACAGAGTAAATTCCGCACGTGCAGAACTTATTCTCGTCTGTCGAATTAAATTTTTTACGGTTAAAATTGATTTAAAATAAAACATATGTTCTGATTTCAACACTTATCGTATATGACATCTATCATAATGCAATTCGTATGTGCAAATTTTTTACGGTTCATCATAGGATCCGGACTGCTATTTTACTATGCCAAAGTCTTCATGTTCGACTTTCTTGCTTTCGTACTCATTGAAGAAGGCATTTTCAAATTGTATCTTTCTTGACTTTGAACTGCATTTGTGTGTCATGAGAGTGGCAGTTCCAGTGGGGGAGCACTTGATTTGGGACTGTGAGGTTTTCAGGTTCGACAACCCTCTCTCCTCTCCGAAAAAAAAAACTGCATTTGTGTGGCTCGAGCTTCAACAAGTTGAATATTTTCTTCTATGAACTTTTGTTAGACCCCTGAAATTTATTTAGTATGAATATTTTGATTGGCCTATCTTTAAGAAAATTGGAATAAAATCAACTTTTATACTGCATAAATACTACCATGTTTACTGTCTGGAACCACTTTTTATTTAATAATTTGTAATTAGTTGATGAGTATTTCGACTCCAAATTTCGACTAAATCTTGTCTATCTAAACTGATGTATATTAATTATTTCTTATAAATCTATTTTTTCATAAAATAACATAGGCTTCGTTTTTCTAAACACCGTATCTAAATGATATACAAATTCATTCATGACTGACAATACCTAAAAAATTTGAAGGGGTTCTACTTATTTTGACTAATGGTTAAATTTTCTTAGGCTGTTCTCTTAGCTATTGTGATTTTCTATAAGTTTACATTTGTTTTTGTCTAGTATATATATATATATATATATAAAGAAAAAACTGTTTATTGAAGTAGTACAAAATTATACATGGAGAGGGCATTGTTTGCCCTCAAATAAAAGGTGGAAACAAATACACTACTACATAGAGATCATAAGTCCTAGTAATCTATAAATGCTAGTAGTTGTAAAACTAACGTCTTTTAAAATGTTTGCATCTAATCTCCATATGGTGTTCAGTAAGGACTTTTATTCCTTTTTACCCTTGCGGGAACGAACATGAGTAAAGTCTTCATAATCTTCATCCAGTTGAGGATTAGCCAATGTTAAAGGCGTATCCGAAACTTCAGTATTTGCAGGCACGAGAGTCTCACTCTCGTTATGCGCAATGGTATCAAAATGTCTCCGGGCAGTTGACTCCTTGAGTTTGTTATTCAGGTTCTGAAAGTTTGCAAATAATTTGTGTCAGTCTTCGAAACGAGCTTCTAAAGGCTCTATTTGGATTGGGTTTGGGTTTGAGATTGAGATTGAGTTTGGGTTTTGGCGGGAGAGGCTAAAAAATCGGCGGGAAATATTCAAATTCAATTTTTTTTTCCAAATAATCGTTCAATTCCAAATTTTTTTCTCAAAAAATTGGAATTTGAACATCTCCCGCCAATTTTTGAGGCCAAAATTTGAATTTTTACGATTATTTGAAGAAAAAAAATTTGAATTTGAATATTTCCCGTCCATTTTTAACCTCTCCCGCCAAAACCCAAACCCAATCCAAATAGACTCAAAATATTCGGGTTTATTTGCTCTGACCACAAATGCACTGGAAAGTCAAGTTGTTGACGGACCGGTGCTGATTTTTGAAGCACTACTGGCGACTCCGAACTTAATCTGAGTCTCAAGTTAACCAGACCCACCTTATTAGAAATAGATTGAGCGGGTCTGTTTGGGTCTTGCGCAGGCACAGTGACAGCAACTGGGCCGGGATCGGGTCTCCCACGCTCATTGGCATCTCAACAACAGGAGAGATTTCTAGGATTTCCTCCCCAATCTCTGGCAGGAATATGGTATCCTCCACAATCTCCGGAGGGATGACCGGATTTCCCACAATCTTCTCTCCCATATCCGGCTGCTCAAGTGACATCGTAGTCGCCGCCTCAGTCCCACTCGTCTCCGGCATATCTGAATCCGTCACCGCTGACGCCGAAAGGTTTGTCGTCATCCCGCTGACCTCCGCCTCCACCACTCGGAGAGATGGGGTCGTAGCCGCCGTTGATTCCATGGGTTCTACAGTGTTTGGCGACGCAATTTCTAAAAGTCCAGTTTCCACAGGTTGCGCCTCCGCCCCTTGGACATCCGTCTCCTTCTGAGCGGTCGTGAGGTTTATTTATTTATTTATTTTTGCTGAATAAATTGTGTTTCTATTAATCACAAATAGCCGAGTTCATTACAATCAAAGGAAAATCTGAAAATACAGAAAGTAAAAGTTATACAATGATTTAAAAAATCACGATAACAGACAAAAGACACACCCAAAAAACCTAGGATGGTTAGAAAAACTACTAGAAAAACTAGCCAACTAAACAAATACATAATCTTCTCCTTCAAAGCATCTTTATCGCAATCCTTGAACCACGGGGACAGGAGAATATCACTTTCAACATCTTCCTTAGGGGTCGACAATTTATAGGACCATGGGCGTATCAACCGTCCTACAAATTGCCTCGGGAAGATGTAAAAAGTTGATAAAGGGCGCAGATCAAGTTTGGGTTGAACAAATCCTCTTAGAAACATAGAAAAAAAGTCTAGATCTGTGAACATCTGAGACTCATCTAACCACTGCGTCTTTAATCTTGAAGAAAAAAACTCTAAAAAGAGTTTCATATGATTCGTGCTACAAAATAGAGTTATAAAAACTAAACACAATGATCAAGATTTGGCCATTGGCATCAGAGGGGGGAAAATGCAGGAAGAGCAGGGGAGAAGAGAGAGGAGAGAAAAAAAAAGGGAAAAAGGCAATGGTGGTCGTGAGGTCTATGACCTCAGCTGGTGGTGCAGTTTTTGATGTACCCGCATCCGTGGCTTCCATGGCTTCTGAACCGGTTTACCCACTGTTCGACCCAATTTTAATATCTTTTTCACCTTCTCAACCACTGGCCTCTTCTCCACCTTATTCTTTCCCTTATCCGCGGCCCTTATTTCCATCTTGGAATGTTTTTATCCGGCCAAGAAATTAAACGAATCGTGACAATTTCTCGTACATCGCGTGCAATACTCAGGCAAATCATCATACGTGATTGACTGTCAAAAACCTTTGCCTGATTTCGAATGTGTTATACGAATTCTATGAGTAAATTCCGATAAAAGATCCAATTCCACAATATATATATATATATATATATATATATATATATATATATATATATATATTAAAAATAAATTTTGTTCATATGAACGATTTACAAGAAGGACCATCAAGATAGAAGGAACTAGACCAAAGCTTATGTTACTAAACAAAATAAATTTTCTAAATTCAAATAACTTGTTTAGCGAATTTCAGAACTTGACGGTTGATCTTCAGGCAATACAGACTTTCGGGAGATAATATTCTTCTCTTCATAATACTGTCACACCTCCCTCATATCGAGCAATTTGGATCGTCACATTCTCTTATTATAATCCTATAAATGTAGGTAAGATTTGCGTGGGGAAAATATTTATTACTTTACCAGAATAATAAAATAGAAAATAAAATTTAATAAAATGAGTAGAATAATATACACTTACACCATCGGTTTTGCTTATTTCGTCAGACATTGTTTTTATATCACCATGACTACGTCTACCAGTTTCATTGAAATAGTAAACCTCCAGCTTGGATCTTAACTTCAAAATTGATTGCAAATGTTTAAAAAAACTACCATAAAGCAATACTATTTATACTATCAATCATGATAAAAAAAAATAAAAAATAAAAAATTAGAAGGTTATGTTTCTAAATGTTACCTTATCCTTTAATTTTTATCAGGGCGAGGTTTGACCTCAACATATCAACCTTGTTGTCGGTCAAATTTGTTGAGTTTATAAAACTCTACAACTCTTACATTCTACTAAAGAAAGCTTCAAATTTTATCTAACATTTTGGTTTTACTTGATGTAATTTTTTTGGGAAGAGACATTTATGTTCAGATTTTTCTGCTATTTTGGGTTTTATTTAATGAAATAGTTTTTGGAAAAAAACATTTATTTCAATTTATTTCACACTTATCTAATCTAGTGTTGATCGTAAATGGAGGAGAATGAAGGATGCAAAGTGTGATTTTTTGGGTCGGATGGCGAGGGAAGTGTGGCCATTGTGGGATTGATTGAAGGTCAAGAAAGCGAAAGAAATTAAGGGAATTTTGTGTTTTGAGCTAAAATCCCTAAAACAATTTTGAACCCTTTATTAATATTCTCTTTTGATAATTTTTCTAATGAAATATCCTTTGTTGTTGTTATTATTATTAGTATTAGTGTTAATGAAAACATCTAGAAATTGTTTAAAAGTGAGTATAAAAATTTTGGGCAACTCCTAGCGCTAGAAACTAAGCACATACCAAGAGGAAAATGATTTTCCCAGCCACTCAAAATGCAAATATTTAATTTTAAGATGTTCTGAAAACTGATCATAATAAGATAATTTAGTCATAGCACCATAAGTATTACTCCCTCCGTCCCAAATTATCTGTCCACCTTATATTTTGCACGGGAATTAAGGTTTCATCAAATTCTATAATGGAATATGGTACAATGTCAAACATGACCCTATTTAATATTACTCCAATTTAATTCTACATCCTCTTCTCTCTATAGCCTTCTCTCTCCAACATTTAATGTAAGGGTTAGAATTGGAAAAACTGTAATTAATGAACCCTTTATTTAGAAAGTGGACAAATAATTTAGGATAGATTAAAAAGGAAATGTGGATAGTTATTTTGGGACGGAGTGAGTAATGTATTCCATAACATTAACAAATTTTTATGCTTAATTTCACTTAGTGTGGTGTTGCAATTCTGAAGAACAATTATTCATTCATTGTAATTTGTGAAGAATCATTCCTCTTGACACAACAAACAATTCTACGATAACCACCCACACAAAGACCTTCCCGCAAGTAAGCAATAGAGGCAGCTCTCATGTAGTAAGGAAGCTCAGGTGACCACTATAAATCTTTCTGGGGAGTTTTTTTTCATAAAAGAACACCGACATTCATATTTTTACCTAAGACTATGAATCTGTCTGTTCGGGCTTTAGGTTTTAAGACCAAGTTTGTCTCCATCAAGGACTTTTGAGTAAAAGGAGCAAAGGTACAATCACTACAACAAAAATACCTTTTTGCAACGTTTTTGTACCAACATTTTTATCAAATGTCGCTTAAAACCAAAAATATTAAGTTAAAGCAACACTTTTTATAAACCTCGCAATATTTGGATTTTATACGACGTTTCATAGCGTCAATTATAGTAATTGTTGTTCATACAGACGTTTTGATGTTGGTTAGCGACATTTACATTAAATATTGTTATAAATTGTTACTTTTTGTGACTCATATAGCGACATTTATATATTATGTCGTTAGATCTTGTGACTTTTCAGACAAACATCGCTAAGTTTGAATTTTATACGACGTTTCATAACGTCGGTTATAATAATTGTTGATAAAATCGACATTTTGATGTTAGTTAGCAACGTGTACATTAAATGCAGTTATAAATTGTTACTTTTTGCGACTCATATAACGACATTTATATACAATAACATTAAATCATGTGACATTTCATACAAATGTCGCTATATTTGAATTTTATACGACGTTTCATAAAGACAATTATAGTATTTCTTATTCATACAGACAATTTGATGTTAGTTCGTGACATTTACATTACATGTTATAAATTGTTACTTTTTGCGACTAATATAGCGATATTAATATATTATGTCGTTAGATCTCGTGACATTTTCAAACAAACACAAATACAAAGATTATGTTTCACAAATATATTTTTTAAAGAAAAATTAAAAACATTTAATTATTAAAATTTAATGAGAGTGTATTAATTTTAATTTGATTCATAAAAAATCGAAACACAAAGGTACAAAATTCAAAATCCAATTCTATTATAATAAATATAATAGGAGGAGAAACAAATAACAAGTGATCATTTAGCTCAGCGACAAATTGCACGACATACATGCAGGAGGTCGCGTGTTCAATTCCCATATCTTTGAATATGAAGAAAGTTTATTATATATTATTCAAAGCTAACTAGGCTCGACGGCTTGACTTGTCTCTAGGCTCTGGCTCCGATTATTCAAAGATAATTAGACTCAACAGCTCGATTTGTCGGGCTCCGACTCGCCTTGGCTCAGTTCGGCCAGCCTGGATATCGGGATACATATTTTGTTGCGACTATTTAAAAATGTCGGAAAAATTACTTATTCACAATATTTAAAAACGTCGGAATACACGATTTGTTGCGATTATTTACAAATGTTGGAAAAAAAAACCTTTTGAAACACTTTAAAATGACGCAACAAATGTCGTAATAGATAGGTACCGGCACTTGTAACAATTCTTTGCTTAGTATACAAGGATTTCTTATACACAGACACTCCTAGGGCAGCTGTGGTTAAGAAGGTGTTCAAGGTACTCGACTGCACAAGGCATTAAAAAATTGGGGCCCACAATTTTATGTTATATATTGTATTTGTATTTTGTTGTGTTTATTTGTACTTTGTTGAATAATAATAAAAGGGATGAAAGGTGCTCACGCCCCCTAAACTTTTTCTAGATTTTGGTTTTTAACCTTGAACTAACAAACGCAGAGTCCTTGACCCTGAACTTTTATAAAGTGTTAATGTTTCCCTTTCCATCTCATTCCACGGTTAAATCTAACGGAATAGCAATATGTGACTCTCACATAACTTAACTTAAGGGCATTTTAAGAAGAAAAAAAATAGATTATGACATAAAAAAAAATTCAAAATGCAATAAGAAATGGGTTAAAAGGTAATCAAGTTACTTACTCTATGAAGTCACTGAACAATCTTAAATAAATAGAAATTTCGTCCAAACATTTATCTTGTCATTTTCTGCTTAAAGAAAAATATTATTATTGTTGTATACTAATCTCATGGAGGGTCGTACCCAGTGTACAAAACTCCCACATCATTAGTTAGTTATAAAATTTTGTATACTTATCTTATATTGAAAGAATTTTATGATATTTTCTTGAAGTTTTGAGCTTGTCATGATACTTTTCTTAGCAGATGTGAGCCACAATAGAAGATAACAGTGAAGGGACCTTCTTATTTTAGTCCTTCAATCTTCATAATAGTGTAAAATGAAAAGTTTTTTCACTCGTCAAGAGTGCCATAGCCAACGACCGTGAGGTCGCGGGTTCGACACCATTTACTACATGGGCTAAATAATTTCCTCCTCCTTCCTGTGAGATCCACCTCAAAGTTTTTTACTCTAGTTTCTTCCGTGGAATTTGAAAGAAGTTGCAAGTTATTTTCTGAGTGACAGCTGCTTCCCCTCCTTTGTGTTATATTCCATGATGCCTTGGAGGGGTGTATAGTCGTCTAGAGTGTAGAGTGTAGAGCCAGTGAGGTTACAGCAAATGTGGATTGAGACTTTTTGCTTTTCACAGACATTTTGGATTGAGACTTTTTTTTTGCTTTTGAGGTTGCTGGCCCAGTTTATTTCTTAGCACATAGTATTGTTATTATTTTGGAATATACTCCCTCCATTCTCATTTAATTATCGTTTAGGAAATTTATAGATATCCAGATTAATTATCGTTTATGGCTCTTTTATTAGTTGTCATCAATTTATTTCAATTATACCATCGACATTTCTTTTATTTGCCGCCTTCTGTCACCCCTATTTTTTTCTTTCTTTTCTTATGCTATAGAAGTGAGAGATATGTAATATTGAAACTTTCGGTAAAAATGACAAGTTCCTTAATTTTTTTAAATTGTCTAGAGAGTCTTATATTTAGGAATCCAAATATCATCACAGAATGAATATATAGACAAATTCTAAGAATTATTTATATCAAATGGTGAATTCTAAATTACAAATTTCATTTGTTGGGACATTAACCTAGTCTATATCAGAATAGAATGTAATAATGCTATTACATACAGATTGATGTAATGCTATTACATACAGATGGTCAGTATCAATATAGGACAATAATAATGTACCAATAGAGATATCAAAAAAACAATAATAATAATGTACCAATAGTAACAATAATTGTGCATTGTGTTTAATAATTGTGTGCAACAAAAGATGCTTTCATTACTAAAATAGTAAATGAAGTCCGTACCATGACTTGCTCAATGGTGACAAATAATGTGAGCTGAACCCTATCCAAAAACTCTAATTTTTGCCTTATGGATAAATCACTCACACGAATGTGACATAAAGTCTATGTCATTGTGGTTTACTTTTTAGTACGAAATACATAATTCTCATAGCTTTTAACTTTTTGAGTAAATCCCCAAATCTTGGTATTATCAGAAAAGGGCATGCTGAAATGACCAATTTATTGACTAAAGGAAGAAGATACGAATCTTTGGCTAAATAAGAAGATATGAATCTTAAATCAAAAGATTGCACGATGCTTGAGCTCCCGGCTCCTATGCGGAACAGCTTTTGTTCCGTATGGTGTGGGACACGCTCTCTGCCGTCGGATGAGATTTTTTAACGGTCCAGATCTGGAGAGAGCAAATTTTTTTTATTATTTTTTTAAGTCAGCCGCAACTTTTTTCTCTCCAGATCTGAACCGTTCAAAATTCCATCCGACGGTTGAGATTGTTCCGCACAAGAGCCGGACTGGATTCTTGAACCTTTTCCTCTTCCCAAAGAAACGTGAAAAGAGAACAGTGCTCATGTTCATCCAAACTGGATTCTTGGAATTTTTTCTTTTACGATTTTATGTCCGAATTAGAACTTACATATTAAAAAAACATCTGCATTATTGTAATTTTTTTAAAAAAAAAAAAAAATTCAAGAATGAAATGCAATATGTACATGAACCATTAAAAAAATACATTTCCTATAAAAATTCTAGTATTCTGAAAAATATTGAAGCACATGTCTCGATCTGTCCCTACTTACATCCCTTGTCGTTTGTATTTGGACTTCACACTTAACATGATCTTCAATTAATTTTTTACTTTGAGTTTTACATCTTTATTTATAAACAATTCTCTATATAAAAAATTTCAAATAAAAAACGAATCCAAATGCAATTGAATGTAGGGAAATTGCATTAAAATAGTAATTTAATTAGATTAACATAAACTACTTCCGTTCCAAATTGTTTGCAACGTTTCGCCTAGGCAATCATTAGAAGATATTATTAATCATGAAGAAGAAAGTCTAAATTACCCTTGATTAATTACTAAAAAATTATTATTAGTGGTTAGTTGATTAATAAATTAGGGGTATAATTAGAAAAATAACAATAAAAATCAAGATCCATTGATTTCTTAAACGTGTCAAACAATTTGGTATGTCTTAAAAAGTGAAACGTTGCAAACAATTTTGGACGGAGGTAGTAATGTTATTAGCATTTAACTTTAACACATCAACGTTGTGTGTTATTTAGCAACAAAAAAAACTTTAACACATCAACAATTACAAAAACAAAACGCATTCAAATAAATGTTTTTGTAAACGCGAACAATATATTACTAACAGCACTGAAAATTTTCTCGATATGAGCATACCCTAATTCTCTTTGATTTCCTTTTGGGGTTGATATTCATATTCCATAAAAACTTGAATTGACATGCAAGGAATCAATGAACGACATTAGTGCTTTGCGTGTGAGCAGGGACGAAGACAGGGGAGGGGGGTCGTCGCCCTCCGAAATTTTTAAAAATACTACTAATTAGAGAAATTTTATAATTAGTTTGAAAAATTTTTGAAAATTTTTTATCAATTTGTTCCCCCCTTCTCCAATTTTTTTTGTCGTTTTTATATGTAGTTCAAAATATTATTGCAGTTTCGCCCCCAACACCAAATTTCTAACTTCGTCCCTGCATATGAGTATGAACAAATAGAACTCTAAAGATAATTGACTCTTCATAGGTTGCTGCCTAATTTTATCCAATTTTACTGATGTGCCGTCAGTGTGGTACATTCCGCAAGTATTTTTGCTCGTCAAATTAAATTTTTAACGGTCAAAATTAATTTAAAATAAGACATTTATCTTGATTTATAAACATGTCGTGCATGACACATGTCCTAATGCAATCCGTATATGCGGATTTTTTACGGTTTCCGGATAAGATCCGGACTGCAATTTTACTATGCCAAAGTCTTCATGTTCGACTTTCTTGTTTTCATACATTGAAGAAAGCATTTTCAAATTGTGTCTTTCTTGACTTTGAACTGCGTGGCTCGAACTTCAACAAGTTGAATATTTTCTTCTATGAACTTAAGTTAGACCCCTGAAATTTATTTAGTACGAATATTTTGATTGGCCCATCTTTAAGAATTTTTAATAAGATTTGTAAACGTGAATTGTTTTTAAAATTATACGTATGAGACATTCAATTGAGGTCTTTTATTATAATTTGGAGCAAAAGATAACCATATGCATAAGTTTTTTTATATTAAGATGTTCGTGACAAGGTTGTAATGATGTATAGCATATTGAGATAAGCTTTTGGAGTAGGAGAAGGCGATCTTTTTCTTTCATAATAATTTACGAATGATAGATAGTAACAACAAAACTTATCTAAAAAAAATACACTAAAAATTATGCTATCATTGCCACACCCTGTAACCCGAGTGATGACCTGGCAGCACTTCAAATCAATGAAGCACCGAACCCGATAACTAAAAAGGAAACTTCAACAGTTGTCATTACTTAAAAGGAAAATACATCATCCATAAGTCTTCTAAATCCTTTTCGTACTCCTCATCAAAGGTGTCATTTATGGCACCCTCACCAAACTCATCTGCAAAAAGGAAACGAATAAGGGTTCAACTATTAGCCCAATTAGTATCGATCACACTTGGGATGAAGCATCAAATAGGACTCAAAAGACTTTTCCCAATCCCAAAACATTTGTACAGGACTAGCATAAATAACTTGCAAAATACTTTAAAACAGTAAAGAACACAACTTAAACGAATACAAAACGGAAGACAACGGAAAAAATGAACAGAGACCAAAACAGAGGTTCGGAAGACTGGAAAAGCTCCGGTCGACCGAACTGGTCATTCGAGATCAGGACAGAAACAGTGTCCCAAAAGCCGAGCGACCGAAGGCTAAGTGAGGTCAATCGCAGTATCTCCGGTTGATGAGATTTCCATCCAGGTCGATCGAAATTCACTACCCGTCATCCGCAATCAGCCCAATAGTTTGCCCCGGATGACTAAAGAAGTCGTCGGTCGACCAAATGGTGAATTTTGATAGAGTTCTTTTGACTATTTTGCCCCTGGAATTTCGCATGTGCGGGCTGCACATGTGGAACGCCGCCCCCTCTCGTCGGATTCCGCCACTTTTGGGCACTAATGGCACCCCGTAAATAATTGGGGACATTTATAGCACCTAATTTTTTTTAGGGTTAACAGTTACTTTTGAAACATACATGAGGGTATAAATGGTGATTAACTCATATATTTATCATCTAAATGGAGTAAAATATACCATATATTCTTAAAAAAAAATATTCACCGGGTGTGACCGGTGCTAGCATGCTACATTTGTCCATGTGATTAACTAATTTCACTAATATAATGAAAATAGAAAATTCTACTTATGGAGTGATAGTGATTTTAGAAAAATAATTTTGATAAACGGCACAAGATGTAAAAGTTTTTAGAACGGAAAAAAATAGCAAAAAGACTTTATATTTTAAAAAGAATTGAATATTGAGTTTGAGCTAATCACGTGTTCTTGACAAAAAGAACACGAGTCTTTAAAAAACGAGTATAATATTCTAATTAAATTTAAAAGATTCTTATTTGGTTGGGAATTTGAGTTTGATTTCAAACCATAAAATTGTTTACCTCAAAAGCTCTTTGATTACTCTGCAAAAATGTGCAACAGATAGAATATAAAGATTACAATTAGAAATTATGCATTGCCTGAGTTTGATTGGGTTGATAGTAAATCATTTAAGATAAATATGGTGCTTTTGTAACATTCAATCATATCTTCATTTTCTTAGACATAAAAATACATTATTTTTTTAGAAAAAAAAATAGTTATAGAAAATGGAGTTGGTCCTAACTCATTCCCTCAAAATGTACCTTGAGAGGGGGAGGATTGCCCAATTCTTATAAAGAACAAATTTGCTCACTAGCTAGTCGATGTGGGATTTCAACACACCCCCTCACGGCCAGGGCTGGACATCTGGACCGTGAACAATAATGGGGCCCAACATCGAACTATGTGGCTCTGATACCATGTAGAAAATGAACTTGGCCTAACTCATTCCCTCAAAAGGTACCTTGAGAGGGGAATGATCAGTGACGGACGCAGGTAGGAGCCATTTGACCCCAGTGAAAAAAAAATTTAAAGTATATATGATATATTTTACTCAATTTAGATAATAAATGCCCACACAAAAAATTTAATGACCCCACTAATCAATTCTCAAAATTTTGATCGAACAAATAAGAATTCGTTTCACACGTACAGAACAATTCTCGTTCCGCACTGGAGCAGTGGTGTTAACCATTCTTATTGTTTCTAGAAGATATTTAAAGAGCAGCTTTAAATATTGTAAAGATTTAAAAATACTTTTTGTTTCTAATCTTCTAGAAGATATTTAACAAGTTGCTTTCAATAAAAAATAGTCTTGTCTCTCAGCTCTCAAGTCTCAATTCCTTCCCGCTTCGCGTGATATTTAACAAGTTGCTTTCAATAAAAAATAGTCTTGTCTCTCAGCTCTCAAGTCTCAATTCCTTCCCGCTAAGCGGGATATTTAACAAGTTGCTCTCAATAAAACATAGTCTTGTCTCTCAGCTCTCAAGTCTCAATTCCTTCCCGCGAAGCGGGATATTTAACGAGTTGCTCTCAACTTGGGGAGGGGGTGCGAACTTAATAAAATACTCCAAATTACATATAAAATTTACCATATCTAGTACTCCCTCCATTCTTTATTAATTGTCGTTTAGGAGAAATCTAGGAGTCCAAATTAATTGTCGTTTAAGGTTCTTTTGTTAGGTGTCAACAATTCATTTCAATTATACCCTCAACATTTTCCTTTCTTTATAATATAGAAGTGAGAGAGAAAGAGAGGGAGGATGGGAGTAGTATTGGAAGTTTATGTGGAATGGACAACTTCCTTAATTTTTTCAAATTGTCTAAAGAGTCTTATATTTAGGAATGGAGGGATTAGTATTTTTAAATTTTTTGGGCACTCCTAGAATCGTCCCTGACCCCACTGATCTCAAGTCCTGGATCCGTCACTTGGAATGATTGTCCAATCCTTATAAAGAACAAATTTGCTCACTATCTAGTCGATGTGGGATTTCAACAATAGTTCATGTCTTCAAATTATTAAAGACATTCTTATTTAATCATGAAATTGTAAAGTTTCTCAAAAAATTTCAAAAAAATTGAGTTTGCAACATAATAACCGACTATTTTCCTTATTATTAAGAGAATCAAGTATCAAATATATCTCCCAAGTCAAGGAAAATTATAGTAGTAGTTAGTTAGCAGTTTTAACTCGAATTAATATATTATTGATTCCACGTCTTCTCTATCTTCATAATAAAAAATATTTATTTATTTACATCTCCTAAAGAGTGAAATAGACAGAGAATGGAGATGGTGCCATTGTGATGTTGATATTTCTTTTGGGATAGTATAATGTTTCAGCTTTAAAGTAATGGGGAGAAATGGAGAAATCCCAACAAGAAGTACAGAGAATGACCTGTAGAAAATGAATGAGGGAAGTCTAAGTTTTGACAAAATAGCATGGAAGATCATATAAATAGTATGAAGTGGTCCATTTAATAGTATTTATTTTTTGTCAACATAATTGGATAGAATTTGATTTTAAATTTTTGCCTTGAATTCTGCATAGGCTGAATTGTTTATTATGAGAGAAGATGTGATATCAAATAGGGGTCCTCAGAAAAAAATCTAAACCGACTAATCCAAATTGAATTTTCGAATTGAGTGGTGCATTGTATTAGTTTCAATTTACGTTAAATTAAAATCGAACTTTGATTTTGGTTTCAAAGTTTCTAAATCCAATCCAAACAAAAAATTATTCATACAAATACAAATCCAATCCAAGTTCGATTTAGGTAAAGTATGATGTTTAGTTCGCGGGTTTTCATAATATTTTGATAGATTTCTTTCTCAAGTTTGTGTATGACTTTTTTCGATTATTTATTTCTAAACAAGAAGAAAATAAGAGTTAAAAGGGTGGGTTGAATATGGTGATGAAGCAGAGGAGATGAGGTGTAGAATAGGTTGGAAAAGAACTTCAAAGTTGAAGTATTTTTGTTACTTCTGCAACTCTTATATTTTATCAAGACCATCTCAAAATACTACATTTGGTAGCTAGACAATAGTTATTTACTTGTAGCTTTTAAAATCTCAGTCATGTAAAAATTGATACAAACATTCAAGGTACTTAAATAGCTTTTATTTTCATTCATAAAAATATTTTCTCCGTGCATAGCACGAGTTTTTATACTAGTGTGTGTATATATATATATATATATATATATATATATAAAATAAGGGTTGTTGAAATACTATCTCAAATGTCTGAAAAACCTCACAACACTCTTGTTCGCCAAACCTAGAAAACAACTAACTTCTAACTGCAATTACTTCCTACTACAAACCTCACGCCCCAGGCGCTAAATTTTCAATCCTCTTTCTAACGCCGCAAGAATCACTCAATTCCAACTTCGTTCACTATGTCAAATCTCAGAAAAAACTCTCAGCTCTCTATCTGTCAGCTTTTTATTTTTATTTTTTCTCCTTCATTACTTTCTCTTACTGTCTTCCTTCCCTCTCCTTGTAACTGCCCCTTTAAATCTCTCCATCACTCCAGCCATCACTCCCACAATTAAGCTTTTCAAATTCCTAACAAACAAATCCCCCAATTTCCACACTTCCGTACATATGTCCCACAACTTCCAAACTCATCAAAACACTCCTCAATCTAAATAAACCCATCACATAACACGTAAAATATGTTATAAAAATTAAATCACCCAAAATTAATCGAAAGACAAATAGACACGTAAGAAAAAAGTATCGGGTACACAATCGCCCTCACCCTGTATAAGAAGGCTCAATGCCAAGATCCTTAATTAACTGTTTAAACAAAAGAGACATTCACATTTTTTGAATCCACGGTACCGAATCGAAAAATCGATGCAGGATGGATTGATCCATTATTATTCCATTTGAACTTCTTTGCCTCCCAGGGTGGTTGGCCAATCTCAGTCGCCGGTGCAATAGCTGACGAAGGTGAGGTAAACCATGAGAGAATTTTTTAAATTAAAACTAGAAATAAGTTCAAAATAAAAAAATGAAAAATAAATCATCATTAATTGATTGAAAATCTGACAAAATATTCTTTACTAAGAATTCTCATAATGTTGATCTCATTCTCGCGTTAAAGTAAAAAAGAAAAGAATCGCCAAATAATCAATTCTTAATTTTTTATTGGAGAATTCTTTTCTTTTTTATTTTCCTTATGGTGGGAGTGGGGTGGGAAGGGGCATAGAAAAAAAAGATGAGCACGGATTTACATGGTGGTTAAGGTATGCACAGGACCACCCAAGATTAAAGAAAAAAGTTGGCCTATATGGTATTAGTGTTTGTTTTTTTTGCTGAATATAAGGTATTAGTGTTAAATGTTCACAGCCTAGGTTCGATTCTCCTCTGCAGCGTTTTTTCAGAGTGTCAAGATGGATGATAATTTTTCCAAGTTGAAGGTGATCTCGGATCTTTCTAAGACTCTTGTCCAAACAAAAAAGCACAAGACTTTTAGATTTGTGTACCGACTTGTAAAGCTAGCTTTGACATTACCAGTGACGACAGCAACTGTTGAAAGAGTGTTTTCGGGATTGAATTATGTGAAGAATGAGAAAATAAACAAAATGGCGAATCCATGGCTCAATGATTGCTTAGTTACTTATGTGGAGAATGAAGTGTTTAGCAAAATCGATGATATGGATATCATCAAACGTTTTCAAGCAATGACCAAGAGGAGGATGCAATTGCTCTTAATTAGAATCAGACATTTACTTTTGAGTTATAATTTAAACTATTGTTTGGTTATGTAATATTGATATACTTTTACTGATAATCGTTTTCTTCTATATTTTAAATTGTTGAGGGACTACCCTAAATTTGAATTTTGGATCCGTCTCTAGCGCGAATCCAAAATCTTTCGTAGGAAATGTTTTACTAACTAAACTACGGACTTTACTGCAAAGAAAAAAAAGTCGGGACCCGTGATCCCTTGAATTCTCAATCAGTTCATTTGATACGAAGTCAATTGCAAAATATCAGTGCTATGTGAAATCTTCGCAATTCCTTTTATTAATTCCCTTTCGCTATCAATCTAAAAGTCAGAAGTCATGATACTATAAGAAGAAGAGGTAATTAGGATGAGGTTAGGGGGTCTGGGTGGGGTGGGCAGAATTATGGTGAGATAGACTTCACACGGTTAGCACACGGTTGACCAGCTAATGTCACCACACGGTCAGCTAGTCAACCGTGTGCTAACACGGCCTATTTTTAAATTTTTTTTCAAAATTACTTATACAATTTTTTAGGTGTATTGCAACAAAAATTAACTGCAATAAAATTGTCAAGTATTTTCTCTGTATTTAAGTTTTAACACTTAAAGTATGTTATTGCCAATCAAAACTTTAAAAAACTTAAAAGTCTTAATAAAATAAAATTCATAAAAAATTACAAGTCTAAATAAATTACAACTCTAAAAAATTACAAGTCTTCATCATCCGCCGATTGACCTGACTAGTTGACCCGACGAAAATTTACTTTCAATTGTGTTAAAATATGTTGATAATCCCTTAGTGTGGCATTTGGGGGATCCGGGGAAGATATAGATAGAACTACATATAAAATTTATTATATCTATTAGTATTTTTAGAAATCTCGAGGGTGACTGCCACCCCCGCACCTGTCTTCGTCCCTGACAATCATGGCATCGAAATTGTTCAACAAACAAATAAAATGCTAGTACACCAAATTTGAATTTTTAGGCCAATTTTTATCATTTTTATGCAAAATAAATCCGGAACTAGTCTATTTTAAAATCTAGCCATAATTCTGCCCACCCCACCCAGACCCAGACCCCCTAACCTCACCCTAATTACCTCTTCTTCTTATTCTTCTTCTTCTATCTCCTCTCTCAACCACCTACCCCAATTTCTCACCATCTTCAAACACTTCCATACTTCTTTTCTTTTTTTTCTTTCTTGATTTTTGAACTTATTTTTTACCTTAATATTCTTTTAATAAAGATAATGGGTGTGTTTGGACAAGGTCTTGGTTTGGGTTTGGGCGGGAAAGGCTAAAAAAATTAGCGGGAATAATTCAAATTCAATTTTTTTTTTCAAATAATCGTTAAATTCAAAAAAATTTCCTTTTAAATTGACGGGAGATGTTCAAATTCCAAATTTGTGAAGCCAAAATTTGAAATTGAACGATTATTTTGAAAAAAAAATTTTGAATTTGAATTGTTCCCGCCAATTTTTTAGCCTCTCCCGCCCAAACCCAAACTAAAACCTTGTCCAAGCACACCAATATCTTCTTAATCTGTGAGAAAAACCCATTCCAAAGAACTAATTCTTGCTAAATCTTGTGAAACGTGGAGTAAATGGAGAAAATTTAATATTGCTCTTGGAATGAATATATGTGAATATATTCCTCCTTGAGAAAGTGAAATTGGAAACTCAAACAATTCCTCAAGTTTCTTTAATTTTGGAAGTGGGTTTTTTTTTTTTTTAATCTGGGATTGAAGATTTGATGGCCTTTTTATTCTTCAAAGATAAGTGTGATGGTGGAGAAGATGGAGAAAAGAAGATGGGGATGGTGGTTATGAGGGAGAAGATGGTGATGGTGAAAAGGATGGGAAGAGAAGATTGAGATGTTGGCAGAGGCGGAGGCGGGTCGGGTCATTAATGGAGTTAGAATAAATTGTTTGAATTTTCATTTTTCCCTCACTCAGATTGATACGATTTTGTCACGTAACTGATTTTTGTTGCATTATATCACGTTTTCTATATCAGAACTCCCCAAAATTGTTGAAATTTATGTAGAAGCGAAAACAAATTTTTAATCCAAAATTCGAAAAGTAAAAAATTGTTTAAGACTAAAATTGGTCATTCGCTCATTAATTAATGGGCAATATTGTTCAAATAAGTGAATAGTAATCTTGATCCCTCGTATTTGTAAAAGTCAAGCAGTATTACATTTTTATCCCTAGTTAAAATATATTTGCTCAAAGTCCATTGCTCCACCAAACACAACAAAATTGGCAAAATGTTCTTATACTTTGAATATAGTAATAAGCATTTTACGGATTGTAAAGTTGTATTCATTAAAGGTCATTGTTAAACAATGTTTTTTTTGGTTGTACTGGATATCATATGGGAAAACCGAACTAAAAAAAAAATTGAGCCACAATTTTGGGTCTCGCTTCCTCATTTTTTAAAGTTAGTGCAGAATTTAAATTGAAAATATAATTAAATATAAATTTATTACAAATTGTCTATACACTTCTACGGCTAGGAATCGTCTGTACCCAATTTGTGTACCCATGCATTTACCATCAATAAAAAATTGACACATGTTAATTTTTTAATTAAAAAATATATAACCTAAAAAAAAAGTGAAACCCATAAGAAAAATATATTTTCTCTGTCTACGTGATAATTTTAACTGGTGGGCATACAAGTTGGGCGATTTTTTGCCCATTACTACCACACTCAGCAGCTTTTGAGGAAATTGCTTTCAATAATAAGAATCACTGTTCATGGGTACATTCTTTCCCTAAAATGTAGGAACATTGTATGGCAAAAAGAACCCAATAATTGATCCTACTTGACTACTGGGGACCAAAAGTCACTCCTATAACGTTAACCATCAATCACTTTCAAGAATGAGTATGAGTGGACACCCCTTTTTTTATTTAATTTATTTAGTTTTTCATTAGGCTAAAAAAGTTTTTTTTCTTATTTTTTTGATAAAATAATAGACAAAGAGGTATGTTTGCATTTCTTTAAATTTATTTTTATCAGCGAGAGTAATGCTATTATTTTTTTAAAAGACCTACGAATAAAAAAAGGTGCCATGTCAGGAGATAAGGAAAGGACTATGGTGTTCCCAATCATCCACGCGTCAGTATTTTAATCTAAATGCGCAGGGTTGCTTTTTAATACGTGTGTTGACCGCATGTATTCCTTAAAGTAGTAATAGTAAGAGGGTATATTCAATTCGGGATTTTAAAATTTTTTAATTGATTTTCAAAAGTTTATAAATTCTGCTAACTCTATGAATTATTTTAACTATATTTAGACTCTACGCAGATTTTATCAGATTCTATTATATTGATTTATCATGATTTTTATTTATTTATAAAGTTTAAAGATTATTTGAATAACACCAAAAAATAAATAAAACACTAATATAGTGGTATATTACACAGATCCAGCGTTATTAAATTTTCAAAGTTAATATATGTTTATCAATCTTTTTTATTTTAGAATCAAATCATTTTGTTAAAAATTTGAAAAGTTTGGTGGTGAGTCTTATATTTTTTGGAAATCACGAAACTACTGCCATTTTTTGATTTATTTGTTCAAGGTTTGTATAAATTACTTACTGATATTTTTTTCTTTGGATTAATGAAGATATGTTTTGTGATGAGTTTTGTTTGAGTTCTTTTTTCCTTTTGATTTTCTCTTTCGGGGAAATGAAATTCATGATTGAAAAATAGAAATTTGTGGTTAGATATAGAAGAAATTGTTTTTGCTTTCTTTAATTTCTGTTTGAAATGATCAAGAAGTAAATTGTTTGGATATTATGACAATATATATTATTTTGGGGAAATAAATATTTCATATTGACTTTTCTAACGATGTGAAATATTTCCTCATATTGTTTGAATTTGGACATTTCTTTATTTTTCTTTTAATTTTAAAAAAATGGGATCACTAACAAATTTGTAATCTCAAATAAAATTATTAAAGATATTTAATTTTAATATTAATGAAAGAAACTCAAAATCTTGATGAAAAAAGAAGAGATTTCTCAATACACATTTAAGCCTATTAAATCCATCAAAATCCTCCATTTAATGAAATCTATGAGAATATATAGAGTTTTGAATACCAACAGATTTCAAATAATTTATAATCTGAATTGAATACCTTTAGATTTTAATGGACTTTCTAAAATCTAAATTGAATACCTCTAGATTTTAATAGACTTTTTAAAATCTAAATTGAATATCTGAAGACTTTAAAACTCTTTGAAAATCATGTAGAATCTATATTGAATACACCTCTTTAAGAAAATTTATTAACTGAAAGAAAAGAAAATAGAAAATAATAAAAGTTCAAAAGGAGAATTTTATTGTGGGACTAGTTGTAGTGAGTCGAGTTTGAGTTTGAAATTCAAATTGATATTCAAATTCTATTTTAACGAGTTTGAGAATGAAATTACAAATATTAAATCATGTAAAATTTGATTTAAACTTGATACTAACTTAAAATTGTACACAAAAATAATAAATTGATATTAAATCCAATTAGCCGTGTGAATAAAAAGATCTTAAAACATGGGCGGGTAGAGAGAGGCCCTACAAATGCAACACCATGGCTAAAAAGGTAGCACGACTGACTGTCTAGTAAGCCATAATTTTGATAAATCCTGATATGCAACATGGCTGCCTAAAATATTAATCGATTCCAACTTCCTCTTCTCTCTCCCAAAAATAAATAAATTTTAAAAACATTATATGTATCTCATAGATATAAACATTCATTTTGAAAAACTTAAAAAATTCCGTACATATATAAACACTAAATAGAGTATAAAATTAATTTGAAGTAATACAATCAAATTTTTTAAAGGATGTGGTAAAAATACAAAAAATAATTCGTAAATAATCTTAGCTAACTATTCTAAATCATCTTCAACTTAATGTAACTCTCTCTCTCTCTCTCTCTCTCTCTCTCTCTATATATATATATATATATATATATATATATATATATATATATATATATATATATATATATATATATATATATATAGTGGCGGACGCATACTTTAAAGGCAGGAGGGACACAATCAATATTGACAAAACAAATTTATAAAAGCATATAGACGTTATGAGGTGTCACAAAAACAAAACTAATTGCCCCACCATGCCCCACCCTAAGTCCGCCAATATATACAGTGACGGATCCAGAAAAAAATTTCACTGGGGTCATTTGATATACACAACAATTGACTGCGGTCATTCATACATTTATTATCTAAATGGAGTAAAATATATCATATATAATTAAAAAAATCACTGGGTCATTTGATATACACAATAATTTACTGGGGTTATTTATACATTTATTATCTAAATGGAATAAAATACATCATATATAATTAAAAAAAAAATTTACCCTTCTTTGGATCCTGATATATATATATATATATATATATATATATATATATATATATATGTGTGTGTGTGTGTGTGTGTGTGTGTGTGTGTGTGTGTGTGTGTGTAATATCATTTATTACTCTATGATGAAAAGTTTATTCATATATATAATTGTCTCAACCAGGGACCGTAAATTTTTATTACAATAGAAAGTTTATTAATTTCTTTATAAAGTATCCTTATAGGGAGCTGTTATTAAGTTTTTTGTCTAAACACCAAAAGAGTTCTCCAAAAAAATAAATGACTGATCTTAAAAATATATTTCTATGTGTAAAAATTAAAATTTTGACATTATAATAAAGAGACGGAGTGAACTACTACCATGCTATACCTCATGGTAAAAGTTTTTAATATATTATCTGAACTCTCAATCAAACTCATGCTTACATCCTAAATTTACCACATATCTGTATAGAACTATGAGGAAATAAGTGACTTCCATTCTGTGCATGCGAGGACCTAGGTAGATGGTTCGGTGCTAAAAAAATCATTTTCAGTGGCGCATCCAAAAAAAAAAATGGCCAAAAGGGACACTTATCGATTAAATATATATATTCTATATTATTTCGTAACAAATTAAGTTTTTATCGGTAGTCCTCAAAGGCACATTTATGTAATAAAAAAAAATAAAAAATAGAGAGCTATTTTTTTTTTAAAATAAAAAATTGGAGAAAAAGTATTTGATCCCGTAATATGTGGATCAAATATCACTACATATTGCCAGCTATTTTAACGGGTGTTGACAAAAAAAAAACAAAACTAAAAAGCTTAAGTACAACAAAAAGTTGGTCAAACGTAAACTTGGGACCTAATTAACGTTGACAAAATAAATTCAGTTTCTTTACAAATTTAAGCTTGTTAAAACGTATAGGAATCAAATAGCCAACTGGGTAAGGCTATTCTCCCTTGGACCATAGGTCCAGAGTTCGATTTCTGTATCTCCCCGTTCATGGGGCAATAATTCTCCTCCTCTGGTGAGGCTAAAAAAAAAAAAAAAAAAAAAAAAGCTTGTTAAAATGTTAACCAAAATTGTAACATATAAGTGGTGTTATTACTATAATTCACGAACTACAAAATATAATTTCAAACCGAAAACTGATTCAAAATGAGTACACTAAAAAATGCTCACGGGATGGGGTGTTAAAAAAACAAAGTTAAAACTATAATTAGATAGGCTGGTGTGGCACTTGCCCCCACCCTAGGTCCGCCAGTGACTGGTGGGGAGGAGATACATTACAAAGAGATGGAGAAAGGGAGGAGAATGTAATCTTTTGGTATCCCCGTGAGTCATTTTATTATCAAGCATCCTTATCAATCCTTCTCTTCCATACTACTCCCTCCGTTTTTTAACAAAAATCATTCAGATAGTTTAAAACTAAATTAATAGAAGAGAAAGTAATAATTTAATTTATTCTTAAAATACCAATTCTTTTTATTTTTATTTCTCTATGTAAGGATAAGGTTTAAAAAAATATCCTTAAAATTAAAAAATGACATATATTAAAAAACAAATGCTAAAAACACGTGGAAGTACTATTTTCATTGAATACAATGAAACTATTCTTGTTCATTTCTAGCTCAAGACTTTTGTTTTTGTCATTGTGACAATTTGGTATGCTTTGTCAATTTTCACGTGGTTTGTTTTTCATCATAGTCAACATACCTTAATTAAACTTCAAAAAAATTCTAAAATTTAATTAATTAGTCTTAATAATAAAGTTATATTTTGAGCCAATACACTTTTTTAGTTAGTATTAAGTATTAAGTCGAGAAGTTCTGATTTGCATAATGCTCGACCGCAATGTCTTTTTATCTATTACCTCCTATTGGAATTATCACCATATATTTTAGACATGTACTTAAAATATATTTTGAGATACTTTGTGTATTTGGTTAGAATTTGATTAGGATTCTATGTATTTAAATGATTGTAGTTTTTTTCGTGATGTGTGTGGCCCGATGGTAGTTTGTCTCACCCCTAAATCATGAGGTCACAAGCTCATTCCTACCTATATGAATGGAGCAAATTGCATGGTCAACATTTTATCTTTTTGTGGCGAGATGATTAGACATTGCTATCGGCAGGACACCTTGATTCAGACAAAAAAAATGTCTTTTGTATTATATATTACCATTGTATTTGCACAAAAATTGTATCAATACAATACGCAATATTCTCCCAAATTCTTTACCCCCCCCCCCTTCCTTATGAAAAAGCTTTGGGAAATATGCATAGAAGATTGTACATTTGAAGAAACTATATATGGTTAGGGGCATCACCTAACCATAGAGAAGGGATAGGCAAATATACTCCCGTTTTAGCTGAGAGTGAGTAAGATTATCGTCCCTCTTAAAACAAAAATAATCAATAAATTAATAAAAAAGACATGGGAATAGGGTAGCCCAAGTGGTAAGGCTACTCGAACACGGGGCGGAGGTCCCGTGTTCGATTCCTATATCTCCCCATAATGGGGCAAATAATTTCCCCTCCTTATGAGGCTTATCTTCCCTCCCCAGGCATGGGGCATGCTTCAATCTTCCCTATCTAGGGTACTCTCCGCTCTTTCCCTTCGGGGACAATCGCCTTCGGGCGCTCAAAAAAAAATAATAATAAAAAAAGACCATAAACCATTTTTGTGGAGTAGTTGTATATAATTCCAAGTAATAATTTTTTCACAAAAAAAGAATTAATAATAATTTTTTCAAGAGAAAAGAAACCCCACTCACATGGTTGGTTACTAATATTTGGTGAAGTTTCTATCAGTGAAAGTCCTCAAATTACTAGGCAAATCACTGCTTCAACCTATGCAAATAGAAAACATTGTCAAGACATTTGTTTGACGATTTGTCTACGTAAGTGATTGGATTTAGTTGAATATCTTCAAGAGAACTTTGTATCGTACTACTATATATTCTTTGATCTCACTTATTATATAGAATGATTTTTATTTTGTAAATGCGAATATTTATATTTTTTAGTTTAAAATATGTGTTTTTGTTAGTTTAAATTACTGACAACTTCAAAGGAAAAAAAATGTTTATTCATAAAAAAAAAGGAAAAATATATATTGTAAACAAATTGTTCTTGATTTTTTTCGTTTTTTTAGAAATCAATGTCTAAAAATTAAGAAGTTTTCTTCCGTTAAAAATACCTGTTTAAGTTTTCATATAAAAAACACTGTTTGACAAAGACAAAAGCAAATATTTGTATATGCAAAAACATGTGTTATAACACCATATCTGCATATTCTTTGGTCAATTTTTTTTTTTTTGATTTTTTTTTTTACGGGGGCGGGAGAGGGGAATGCGGGATCGAACGCAGGACCTCGATCCTGCGTCCACGGCCTTTTTCCACTGTGGCCAGAAGATCCCACATTGTTTGGTCATTTGATTCTCTCATTCACTAGTCTTAATGTCGGCCGTGCTGAATAGTAGGGCCCAACAAGAAATATTATTTTATGGGTGAAATTCTCTATTCCCATTCCTATCTTCATCCCTGTCCCCCAATCAGAATTTACTATATAAATATTTTTTTCAATTATATATACATAGGGTGAATTATGATTGGCTGGCGACAGGGATGGGGACAGGAACGGGGACAGGTTTTTTTTTGCCTTATTTCATAATCAATTAATCATAGATTCATTGTACATATATTTTCTGCCCGTTTTAGCCTAATTAGTAGGATTTTTTCTTTTAGTGTTTATTATTAGTAGGATTGTTATTCATAAAATTATAGTACAGTAAATATGAGATTAATTCTATAGCTTTTACACACATTACTTGCTTTATATGTAGCATTCTTACTGAACTATTGTAAGATTGATGACATAAAATTATTCCTTTGGGTTAATTAATTAAATGTTTATAAGAGAGTATAAAATTTAGATCATTATTTATCCACGTTTGGCTGCAGAATCAAAGGGCATAATATCAAGTTGGTTCGGACCTCTATGTTTGCTGATTCTAAAAAAAAAACAAAAATAATTGAAAAACAGACTATTTTTTTGTCATAAATGAGATTCTACTTGGTAACGGTTAATGATGTGTGTGTTTTTCTTTTTTGAGAAGCCACCTGCTGTGGTTGGGGGTTTGGCGTGGACTCCTACCCGTTTATAAAATTGTAGCCGAATACCCCGTAAAAGTAAATGGAGGGGGACGAAGCCAAAACCTCCAAGTAGGTGGAGACAAATCCATTCCGTACATAAACGTGAAAGAAAGAATATAAGAAAAGTAGCCCGAACCATTTATACTAGGGGTTAATTAGGCCCACGAGTTTTGGTCCGACATTCGTGTACGCATGTCGCGCCCGTACACAAGTTTAAACTATTTTGGTTTCGACGAACCATTAGATTTTCACCCCGCGCAGGCGCACACGAGGTTCTAGAATGAGGCATAATTTTAACAAGATATTTTAAATCCAAATAAACCAATTTTACATATAAAGTGAAACTCACTTCCATATGCAACCCATGTAGTAAATAAACTCACTAGTTTTTTTTTTTTTGATCGCCCGAAGGCGGAACCCCATGAGCGGGGAGAGATCAACTCTAGAAAGGGAGCCAATTAAAGCACACCGCACGCCGGCGGAGGGTATCGAACCCACGACCACAACACCTTTGATGTAAACTCACTAGCTTAACTTTCATTTTCCAACCACTTGAGAAACTATTTTCTCTTTCAAATTAAACTCCATTTTTAACACCCTATGCAAAAATACAATCAGTATGATGTTTAGGTGACAAGATTGAGAATCAGTTTGTGATAAAGTACAATTATTGTAAATTCTCTTTATCGTTTTAGAAGATTCATTTTGTTAGCCAAAGAAAAGACCCTTATGAAAACAAAGTCTAACCTTGTTGGGCAGGCATATCACGTTTTCCACTATTTAAAATAGGCAAATAATAGCTTGTACTCGTTTGTGTGCTCATTCCTGTGCCCAACCAATCACAATTAATCATGTATATATATAATTAAAAAAAATGATCAAATGGTGAATTTTTTATTGATTGGGCACAAAAATAAACACACAGACGAATACAGACGATTTTCACCCTTTAAAATATGGAAAAAAATTATTTCTTTGAAAAGACCGTAGCCTAATGTATCATAGATATCCTTTTGCAATTTCATCACACGTTTAGCACTAGACTAGATGCTTAATCAGTGGCGGAGCCAGGAATTAAAATTAGGGGTCGAACTAAAATTCGATCACGATATAAGACGATATATTTGAGGTAGGAGGATATATTTTTATTAAAAATCTGAATTTAAATGATATTTATCTTCGAAATGAGACAAAATTAAAAAAGAAAATTGACAAAAAATAATTTTAAAAAATGAAGAAAACCGCTAGTTTACAGAGGATAGTGTCATGGATCATATTTCAAAATAGTATAAGAAAGTTATAAAAAATATTATTTCATTAAATGTATGTATATTTTTAGAGAGAATTTTATAATTAAATGATACTACTATTGGAAGTTCAAATGATTTTTTTTTCTATTTTAGAAATGAGACATTCAATTTTGGAAATCAAAAAATGAAAATTGTACATTCAAATCCGAATAGAATGAGAGATAAATAATATATGTTTTTATATAAAATACTTCTTCCGTCCCAAATTAAATAAACACGTTTGACTAGCGCATAAAAAAAGAAGAGTAGTTTGACCATGAAGAAGTTATCTTAGCATCCATTAATTAATGAAATTAACGGTATAATTCATATGTTAGTAAAATTTGCCTCTCTTAAATATATAATGTTAGTTATGATAGTTTTGAGAAGAAATTAAACACATTTGACTAGCGCAAAAAAAAAAAAAAAAGAGAGTAGTTTAACCATGAAAAAGTTATCTTAGTATCCATTAATTAATGAAATTAATGGTAGAATTCATATATTAGTAAAATTTGACTCTCTTAAATATATAATGTTAGTTATATTAGTTTTGAGAGAAAATACATTCATTCTAAGAAAATAAACCATCATTATAAAATAAACTAGGAAAATGCTCAAGTGCTAAGCAAATTTTGGCTATAATTGGCTAGAAATCCAAATTAAACACTATTCACCACCTGTTTTTATAAGGGATTCACCCACTTATTTACCATTTTGCCACAATTTAGCTCCCTAACATTGTCCATAAACTAAATTAAAAAATAGACTTTTAATTTGAGATGAAATGATTACTTAATTAAATATAGATTTTTTTATCATAAAGAATTGTAAGTATTTGAACAATTTTTTATATATACAAAAATAATGAGTACTCTATTATCAATTTTCTTGTATTAAAAATTTGTATAAAACTTCTATTTGTCTATCTCATCCTTTAATAAAACTTCTATTTGTCTATCTCATCCTATTAATCAGAATCAATTATCTGTCTACACGTGTAGGCCCGTTTAAAATAGATATTTTGTGAGCAAATATTAATTCAAAACAGATTTAGCACGTGTGAACAAATATCTGTTCCGCCCCAAATCCATAGCATGAACAAAAATTTCTAGTTTCTGTCTCTAAATACAGACCCCCAAAGATTGAAACAACCCCTATAAATAGACAGAGTCAGGAGATAGAAGCCATGTGTTCAATTGCCTCAGTTCATACTCAGCTCATCCCACACAGCTCATCTCTCCATTCCCTCTTCCTTCCCCAACTACAAATACCCTCTTCTCATTGATCATATCATTCCACACAAATCCCATTTCTCTTCTTTCCCAAATTCTTCATAAATATCAGAAACATGGTGGGCTTGTCCAAAAAACCAGCAATGGAACAGTTCTGCTTAGTCAAGAACTGTAGTAAATCTCCTACATTATCATTCCCTGATGTTCCATTAATAGACCTTTCGAAACCCGATTCGAAACACCTTCTTGTTAAGGCTTGCCAAGAATTTGGATTCTTTAAAGTCATTAATCATGGAATTCCTACTGATTTCATCACCAAACTTGAGTCTGAAGCTATCAAATTCTTCTCTTTACCCCTTTCTGAGAAAGAAAAAGCTGGCCCTCCTAACCCTTTTGGGTATGGTAACAAGAAAATTGGAGTTAATGGCGATATTGGTTGGGTCGAATATATCCTTCTAACCACCAATTCTGAATTCAATTATCGACGATTTGAATCCATTTTCGGAATGAGCCCAGAAAAACTTCGGTAAGTTTTTGTCTAAGGAATTCAAAATATGTTAAAAATTGACTTGAGTCTATCTTTTATATATTATAAATATGCACACAAACTGATCGATGTGTGATCTTTAACACACCCCTCACGGTCACGGTTGGACATCTGTACCATGAATAGGGGGCAACATCTAGACCATGAAGTCATGAACAAGAATAGGAGTCAACATAGAACTAGGTGGCTCTGATATAATGTTAAAAATGTATTTGAGTCTAACTCAATCTCTCAAAAGGTACCTCCAAATGGGAGGATTGTCCAACCTTTATATATCGTAAATATGCACACAAACTAGTCGATATTAGATCTTTAACAAAATATAGCACTTTTTTAATGCAAAGCTTGATTAAATCAACTTTTTTTTACAGGGCTGCTGTTAATGATTATGTATCATCAGTGAAGAAAATGGCTTGTGAAATACTTGAATTAATGTCAGAGGGATTAAATATTCAGGAAAAGAATGTGTTTAGTAAGCTGTTGAGGGATGAACAGAGTGACTCTGTTTTTAGAATAAATCATTACCCTCCATATCCTGATCTTCAAGAATTGCATGGAAGGAATTTAATCGGGTTTGGAGAACATACCGACCCGCAAATCATATCAGTTCTAAGATCAAACAATACTTCTGGGCTTCAAATTCAATTGAAAGATGGAAGTTGGATATCTGTTCCACCTGATCAGAGCTCATTCTTTGTCAATGTTGGTGACTCAATGCAGGTAAACATTATATATTCTTCTGACTCAATAATAAAGATATTTCTTTCTGTCTACAAGGACATGCCATGTAAGAAACTGTTTTTTTCTTTCTTCCCTGGTACCATTCCTCTTACTCGAATTGAATATGAGTTCTAAACTTGAAATCTTATGTTTACGTTCAGAAATGAATTACTTTTCAGAGAAAAAAAAATTAAACTCGTTTTCCATTCTAGAAATCGATGTTATGTTTTTGGTAAATCTATATTTACAATATATAAGGTTTGGACAATCTTTGAGGGATTGAGTTAGTTCCAAGTCTATTTTTAACATGGTATCATAGTCACCTAGTTCGATGTTCGGCCTCTATTATTGTTCACGGTCCAGATATCCAGCCCTGGCAGTGAGGGGTGTGTTAAAAATCCCACATCGACTAGTTTGTGTGAATATTTGCAATATAAAGGCTTAGACAATCCTACCCTTTTGATGTATCTTTTGAGAGATTGAGTTACACACAAGTCCATTTTTAACACGACACTCAAGTTGAAGACTTTAATATGAAATATTGTATTTCGTTTTAAACTGGATTTTTTCATCTGAAAAAATCAAATTCATTTACCATGATAGAAATGGATGTTTTGAATTGGTCATTCTGTGAATCTTGGCTAATGGGATTAATGTGATATTTGCAGGTTTTGACCAATGGGAGGTTTAATAGTGTAAAGCATAGGGTTTTGGCAAATAGTATGAAATCAAGGCTTTCAATGATATATTTTGGAGGACCACCATTGAGTGAAAAGATAGCCCCATTGCCATCACTTATGGAAGGAAAAGACAGCTTATACAAAGAGTTTACATGGTTTGAGTACAAAAAATCTGCATACAAGTCAAGACTAGCTGATAATAGACTGGTCCTTTTTGAGAAAATTGCAGCCTCATAATGAGTAGTTTTATCTTGATAGTAAATAAATTTAAAATTTATATTCAGACCAATAAATACAATACACGTAGGTAAAAAATATCAATTTACAGGAAAGCGAATTGAATTTTTATCTGTATATTGTATTTATTGGTCTAAATATAAGTTTTAAACTTACTCATTAACCAAGATAAAACTTCTCCCTCATAATAATGTTTTTTTTTTCCTTTTTTCCTAAGTTGTTTGGAAAAGAAAAATGGGTAAAAAATCAAACTCAAAATGGTCATATTTAGGTTTTAGGATAGTTTGATTAAACTACCCATTGTTGGAAAACTTTGTACTATTTTCGTTACTTTACCTTTCTTTATCATTTCTTTTTCTTACACTTCAATGTAAACTCCCCACCACTTGTTAATATAGAATGTTCAATACCAGCATCCATTCACTATCAACTTGTCTCTATCTACTGAAACTGCTGATAAATTTAAATAATTAAAAACACAATAATTCATTGAAAAAAAATTATGTTAAGGCAGCAAACTTTTTGGTTTAAAGACATCATGGGACCAAAAATGCAAATTGCATACATAAAGAAATCTTATGGTTAGTGACACAAGAATTAAGATTTGACATTTTGATTAGTTTCAAGCTTGAGGAGCGTGATTAGTGCACTTATCGCAGCATTTGGTCGTGACCTTAATTCTCTCCTGAGAATTTTATTTGCTTTCACGTAGGAGGCGGATGTCGGCACTGAGGCTTCGTGGTCGCAGGGTCGAGCGCTGCTTTCATTGAGCCACGGCCCTTCTTGACCACTTATCGCAGCATTGAATTATAAATCTCTAATCGACATTTATACCCTTAAAAATATTGAGTGTCGATAACCTTGGCCAATACTTCATGGCAGAGAGGGAATATTTTCTCATCTTTATTACCTTTTTATCTTTTCTATTTTGAAGTTGTCACGATCCGTTTCCGCAATTTAGGAGGTTAACAGAACACACGGGCACCTACTTGAATGTTTAGGTATGTGTTTGTATATTGGTCATAATTTCAAAGTTATTCCATTAAGGATTGGATTCACATTCACCGCAGAACATATAGTCAGGACCCACCAGGGGTATGGGATTATGGCTCCCACCGACGTAGACCTAAAACAGATAGCCAGGACCCACAAGGGCATGTAATTCTAGAGAATCACCAGGTATGATTTTGGATACGGCTTCCACCGCGCACAGTGTAGAGCTTAGTTCTCGTACTTGATAACATAATGTTACTGGCACTTAGTTCACGTACATGATACGTGTCATAAAGACTGATGACCATATCTGATATCACAATGTCACGTCTCGTACCCGCAAGTCTGGAGGGAAACTCATGTGTCTGATATCACCTACGACCACTTACTTGGCAACCGAACTCGCCATGTCAAAATAAATATCCGAATGTAATAGTAAATACTTAGACTTATATTTAAATATTAGTTAAAATTACATAGTTATCCCATGTGAGATTAGGAGTTGACAGAAGCCCTACAAAGGGGGTGAAAGAACTTATGCATAAGGTTTTTCCTTCATTTTTGCAACATTGTCAACCTAGATTACATCGGTCTATCTCTTCTAAGAATCTTATTAACCTTGATTATGTTGAGAAGTTTCTCGCGGTTATTATAACGATGCAAGTACTAAACTGGATTAGGTTAGGTGCAAAATAAAATATTGTTTACACTTACCAAACAGGGATCCGTCCCACAAATTTTTTAAAAATACTACTAAATATAATAAATTTTATATGCAGTTCAGAATATTTTATCAAATTCGTCCCTCAATATTTTTTTTGCTGTTTTTATATATAATTCAGCATACTGTTACAGTATTCGCCCCGTCAAAATTAAATTTCAGGCTTCGTCCCTATTACCAAAGCATATGAATTATCAAAAGGCAAACTCAAAAATAGAGTTGACTTGTTCATCAAAGGGAATAGTTCTAGTATAGGCATAGCACAAGTATAGGCATATCACAAAGTTTTAGCTGCCAACAACAAGGTTTCTTAGAATTTTCAGTAGCTTAAGGTTTCACTATACTATGTGCCTATCAATTAGCTGCCTAAGAAAAAAACACTAGTGACACAACCTATGACCTGAGCCAAACCCAAGGAATATAAGACTCTAGCTGAATACTCTCTATTTCATAATATAAGATATTTATGATGTATAACAAAAATTAAGTAAATTAAAAATAAAGTACTTTATTAGTCAAAATATTATTTGTATACCATTAATTTTATTTAGGAGAGTAATATTGATATTTTAACTAACAAAATATTTTTTTTAATTTTCGTTACATGTTATAAACAATTTATATTATGGAAGGGAGAAAATAATAGTTTATCTTAAAACGAAACACAAAATTTTAGGTTTTAGTCTACATTTCCTCTGGGTAGGAATCATTTGTCCCTATTCGGTGTCCCTTCTTTGTCCCACCAATAAGAAAATGACATGTATAAAAATTTTAATTAAAAAATTATAACCTAAAAGAAATAGTGAAACTCACAGAGAAAAAATATACACGTGACAAATATCTATTCGTGAGGATAAAAAAGGAGAAATAGGATAGGGACAGACGATTTTTTGCCATTTCCTCTGGACCTCTTACAGATACTAACCAACTGGATCCTTAAGAATCACGTGAAATAGAAAACTAGCTATGTAGTAGTGACTAATGAAGCTTTACCATTCATTTTTGCACTTTAATGGGAAAATTCAATTTTAGAACCGTTTATGTGAGATTTGTTCCGCAGCCCAATCATATATATTAAATGGGAACTACCAGCAAATGTGGGTTCCGTTCAATTTATATAAGATGGTTGTTGGGTCAGTCCCATAAAGACGATACTATAATTGAATGACCATGAAATATGAACTGGCTATTAAGGGCTATAGTGAGGACTCAGGGACCTCGAAAGAAATTGGACCAATGTGCCAACAAATATTTGTCATAGCACATTAATTTGTCAGCCAAATTCTAGTGAACTTCTAATGATATTATGCTTGCCCATGACTCATTCTTTGGTGGAGGCAGAGGACAGTTTCAGATAAAAGTTGTTTACTTGTCAATTTTCATCCTTACTGGAGAGACCCGCTCTAACTTCTAACAAAAAATTAGGGTCATTAACAAGTCTAGCAAGACATCATTAATGTCACCAATAAGTTATTGATCATGTGCTTAATGTTTCCATCACTCCACATTTAACATTAATGTCTGAAATTACTAAATGATATATTAATATAGTGTCACAAGTTGTACTCATGATTGTAAAAGCGCAATTCATGAATCTTCTAGCACAAATGCCAACTACTTCACAGTTGTCCTAAATATGCTCATACTTCCAACGCAAATCCAGTGATTAAGGAATAATTTCTTATTCAAAAAATCAGTGGCAATTGTAAATGTAGTGTGGGAGAATTTTTTAAAACACCAACAATATTTATAGATCAACCCCTATATATTTTTTTGTACAATTTCACTTTTAGCCCTTCCTTATATTTTTTTTGTGAAAATAAAAAAAAAAAAATTATATTAGTAAAATATATTATAGTTCAATCGGCAAATTGGTCATTATAGTCCCTCAAAATTTAGGGTAGAAAGAGGAGGAAAAAGGAAGAGGGGTAGGGAGTTGCGTTCGTGGATGGGGGTGGGGCCGTGGGGTGGGGTTGAAGAAAAAAGAGGTAGGAGGGTGGTGCAAAATGCCATAATTACCCCTTCAAGTTTTTTATTTGGCTAATATTTTTCTCCAAATTAATGTTGACAGTAATTTTTTGGACGGAAGGACCTTGTATACTAATGTCAAATTGTTTAGGGTATTCTAATGTCCAAATTAATCTTTAAGGATCTTGCGTGCAATTTGTAAATTGTTTAGGGACTATATTGACCAATTTGCCTTGTTCAATCTCGTAACTTTTATCCCAACATCCGCCCATGCACCTATCCCATATGAGATAGGGTACCACAAGATACTTGCGTATCTATATGTTTTTGTTCTAAGTAACATACTTACGTATCTATTGTCGACGTATGCTATTTATTTTAATATAATTATCTTATGAATACTGTCAGACTCATTAATCACACTTTGTTTCTCTCATCCCAACAGGAGAGTCTCTATTTGCTTACTAGCTGTAATTAACCAAAGATAACAAGAATTCGTGAATTTCTCTAGGAATTGCAGAATCGAAATCGATGATATTCCTTGGCTAATACCATTAAGATACCAGACAAATGTACTCTTCTTAAGGGACGAAGCCAGAAAGTTGGTGTTGGGGGGCAAACTTGCAAAAAAATTTTGGGAGGGCAATAAAAATGGCAAATTTTTTTTTTGAGGGGCAAAATTGATAAAATTTTCCAAAATACACATAAAATTTCGATAAATATTAGTATTTTAAAAAATCTTGTGGGCCGCCCCCCCTCCGTCTTCGTCATTGCTCTTCTCCTAAGTACACAGATCTGCAAGAAACAATCCTTTATCACATGAAGAGATGCCTCAAGATTCAGCTACAAAAATGTTGTCAGATTAAGATTGCAAAAAAAAAAAAAAAAAGACAACTCAATTTTCTTTCATATTGATTGATTAATTCGGCCGTGTTTTTCTCAATGGTCAATTGTTTACTTAGTTTGTGCTAGGTTACATGTTCGAATCCCTGGAAATGGTCTCTTTATGAAAATAAGGTAAGAGTTCGTATATCGGGACCTCCCTCAAATCCTACTGATGCCGGAGACTTGTGCACTGGGTACAATTGATTGAATAACAAAAAAATGAATTATTTTTATTGTAATTTCTATGTAGAATTTGTACAATATTGATTCTTTTGTTATCTATGTCAAAATTATCTAGTTACAGAGAAATCAGAGTGTACAAAGAGTTGAAGATATTTTAGCTGGAGCCCATTGATTTCCCAGTTGAACAACCTGTGTTGTCTCACATCAAGATGGAGACTTTTCATTCAATAGAAATTGATTATTGATGGCAAGAGAGAAATGTCACAATAGAAAGAGAAAAAAAAAAAAGATTGCTTTCCGAAAGGGAGTGGGTGTGGGGAGGGGACTATGGTGTTGCCCGAACAGTAGGCATGGGCTAACATCACTTCCCGTCAAGAAGAGAATGCTATGTTTATATGTATTTGGAGGATAATTTAATGGTCCCCGTGTTGTTGTTGTTGTATGGAATTGAAATGCAACAAATAGGTTTTCAACTCTTGTGTTTGTTTTTTTTTTTTTAAATTACTTTTTAAAAATTTGGAGGAAGCGGGTTCGATCCTGTAATATGCGGGTCGAATGTCACACCACATTGTTAGCTATTATGGCGGTTGTTGGTACTCTTGTGATTGGTTGTACATCATGCAATGTATTAATTGCAATTTATGATAAAGTAGTGAAATAAATTGTTGCAGTTACGGATTCACTAGCTAATATTGAATGCGACACAAAATGAACTATAGTTTATATGCGACTTGAATTCTAACCTTTGGAAGTCCGGGGATTACTCATTTTAGATAATAAAAAAAAAAAAACCTTCAATAAGGGTTCTGCATTGATTTTATTTCGTCATTCTCAGATATACTCAGTTTAGCTTGCTGGTTTTTAAGCCCATCTATGAATAAAAGCATGAGTTGATTAAAAAAAAAGTTATATGCACTAAATAATCATTAAGTATTTCATTATTTTGTGTTACGACCATAAATAAAGTTATTTTCGGATCAAAATATTACGGACAGTGGGTCCGGCGAAAATTCCGGCCAAATTTTAAAAAAAATCACACGTGAGGGGCATTTTAGTCCTTAGCTCTTTCTCTCTTCCCTGTAGCCATTCTCTGCCCTAACCTCCTCTCACCACCATATCAGCCATTGACAGCCATCGCCGATCAGAAACCATATCATTACTCATTTCCATGTTCTTCTCATATTTCTTGAAACCCTTTTACAGCTCTCTCCTTTATTGAGCAGTCGTTTTATATTTGGCTCATTTCCATTTTCATTTGATTGCTGAAGAAATTCAAGAAAATCGAACCCATAAAAGGTTGAATCTTATAGTTGGTTCCAGTAGAGTTAATTCTCCAAGAAATATTGGAACTTGAAGAAGAATCAATCATGAACACCAGCAACACTATCATTCCTTTCGACAAGCCCGTTTTTCTCTCTCTGTTTTGAGTCATTTTTCAAAAAATTGGGCATTGGTCTTAGAACCATTTTTTATTTGGGAATCTTGAAATTTGATTTGGAATTGCACCCATTTTTGTTGGTGTTGACATAATGGTTTAGTGTGTATAGAATGGATTAGTGTTGTTGTTGCTGGGTTTTGGTTTAATGTTGGAGTGGTGCATTGGTGGTGGTGGACTCCAGAGATGGTTAATTTTTTGGAAGAAGCTTGCCGGAGATGGTGGGGTGGTGGACCGGGTCGGTAGGTTTTAATATTGAGCTAGATATAGTAGTGTTGGATATTTGTTCTGAAAAGAAATGGCATATGTATTTTTGGTTCTGAAAAAAACTGTGAAGGAGCTGAGGGGAAGAAATATTAGGGCTTTTGCTCATAATGAACGGGTGGTGGTGGAACGTGTCTGAGAAGAAGGTGTTGGGTGGTAGTGGTAGGCGGAGAAGAGGAAGATGCGGGTCAGGTCGGTTTGGTGGAACGGATCGGGTAATACCTATTCATTTAAGGGATAAATTTGTCTTTTTAAATTTTCAGGCCAAAAAAATTAAAAAATTGGCGGGAATTTTAGCCAGATGCTAGAATCCGCGGTACGTAAAATTTTTATGGTTAAAATCCGAAGATAACTTTGTTTATGGTCATAACCCGAAATAATAAAATATTTAATGGTCATTTAGTGTATATAACTCAAAAAAAAAAAATAGTGAACTAAAATAATATACATATACACAATTCTTTCCTTTTTTTTAAGAAACGAAAATATTAGAAGTTACATATTGTTGTAGAAGAAAATCAGGAAGATCTCTAAATTATTGAAATGAGAACTTGTCTTAACATCAAATTTTGGTTAAGTATTGGCAAATGTATTACATGATCTATGGGTATAGTAAATATTTGAGAAATGAATTCCCAGACTATGTTTAACAACACTAACAATGTGATATAGACAAATCTTCACTTATTTGATGGACTCTATTAACAAAAATTGACAATGGCCCTTAAGCTAACACACCGTAGCCCGTCGAGTGAAACTAATTGATGACGGAACCAGAACTTTAAAAATAGTAAAGTACCATGCAGATTTATATTTTATTTTATTTTATATAAGCGGACTTAAAACAGTAATATCAAGCTGAAAAAGTTACGTTAACTAGGTCCGTCTTCCTCAATTCATGCATGAATATATAAAATATCAACTCATTGAAATACTTAAGGTATAGAGTATATATACATTATAAAATGTATTAATATTCATGTTCACTAATAGTACACATGTACTACGTAGTGTACATATACTATATAATGTACTACATTAATATTAACCATATTTAGTACATTGTATCATATATGCTAGGGAGTTATTGCGCAATATCCTTTAAAAACAATATTTAGTACATTGTATCTATATATTTAGTGATTGCCAAAGTTTCCACACAGGTAATCCTGGTTCAGTACCTAGCATTAAATGAAAACCCCTTCCCCCTTTTAACCAAAATGAATAGTAAGTTTAATATTCAGACGTAGAAAAAATTGAGATGTAAAAATTAGGGGTGTTTATGAAAAAGCGAAACCAATCAACTAAACTGATCCAAACCAATCAAAATCGAATTTTTGGTTTAAGCAATGCATAGGACTGATTTCGGTTTGGAGTAACGTTCGGTTTGGTTTAAATTTTTTTATAATCCAAACCGAACCAAATCGAATATATATATATATATATATATATATATATATTAGAGAACTCTTTTGTAATAAAACTTATTGAACTTCTTATTTATACAATGACAAGTAATCTCTTAAAGTGCTAAAGTAAGAGATTGTAGAGCCATCTGTTGTATGTGGTTTTAAATTTATCTGAAGTTTTTGTTTTACTTTAAACTAATAATTGTGTAATTTTTATTTTTTCCCGTATGATAATTTTTCAGTATTTCGTTTGAAGCTCAAGAATCAAGAATTTATGTTTCATTAATTTTTATTTTATTTTTTGTTGTGTTTAACTTGTCAAATAGACATATTTCTTTATATTTTTAGTAGGTTGATAATTACATAAAAAAAATTGTTGATTTTTACTTGTATCATTAATTTTGTTTTTGATTGTTGTTAACTTGTGAAAATAATAGTATTATTTATTTATATTTTTAGCAGCAAAATAATTATATTAAATTTATTTTATTTTTACTTTATAATCAATATAATTTGTATCTCCTGGAAACCGAACAACAAAACCAAACCGATACAAACCGAATGCATTGGTTTGAGGATTTGAATGGTTTGAATTAGTTTCAAATTTTTCAAACCGAATATTTCGGTTTGGTTTAAAAAATATATAAAATCGAACCAACCCAAAATATAAACACCCCTAGTAAAAATAATACTAATCACATTTCTTCTTACATATTATCCTTTGACTTCCTTCTAAATGTAAGACCCATAAAAATACATTTATTACCAAAGATTATTATGTAAGAAAGATGTGTTATTAAGACTCATTAGTCCATCCTACCTCCCTGTCGTCGCATGGGAAAAATTGGAAGTATTTTGTAGTTCCAAAAGCTCATTTTTATTTGGGCCTAACAAAATTTCTGCTCAGCCCAGATCTTTATAAATGGCTAACGTGGCTTTAAAACCCCCTTAACTTCGAAGTCTTAAAGATTGGACTTGGGTACATACATCTAGGGGTGTTCATGGTCGGTTTTACATATTTTTGAAACCAAACTGAAATATTCGGCTTGAAAATTTTGAAATCAATCCAAATCATTCAAAATCTCAAACAGATGCATTTGGTTTGGTTTAGTTTGTCGGTTTTCGAGAGATACAAAATATATTAATTATAAAGTAAAAATAAAATAATATTTTTTATATAATTACTTAGCTGTTAAAAATATAAAAAGAAATAAGACTACTGTTTTCACAAGTTAAACACAATAAAAAACAAAATAATGAAACATAAATTCTTGAACTTCAATATAACGTAAAAATAAAATATATATTTTTTATATAATTACATAGCTACTAAACACAACAAAAACAAATTAATGAAACATAAATTCTTAATCTTGAATCTTGAAATTCAAAAAAATTACTGAAAAATTATCCTACGAGGAAAAAAAATACAAAAATTACACTATTATTAGTTTCAAAGTAAAATGAAACTTCAGATGAATATAAACCACATACAACATATGGCTCTTCAATATCTTACTTTAGCACTTGAAAAACGTTTTTGTCATGGTATAAATAAAAAGTTCAATATGTTTTATTACAAAAAGAGTTATTTAATATATATATATATATATATATATATATATATATATATATATATATATATTCGGTTTGGTTCGGTTTAAAAATATTTAAACCAAACCGAAAGTTCGGTTTTAATTTAGTCCAAACCGAAACCAGTCCAATGCACTGCTCAAACCGAAAAATCAGTTTGGATTGGTTTGGTTTGGTCAGTTTCGATTTTTCATGAATACCCCTACATACATCGGCCTAATTAACATCCCTATTTAGATCTAAAATTTCATTGGAGGATAAAAATATAAACAAATAAATAATTTTTATTATTAATATTTTTTGAAACTCGGATGGTTACATTTTATTAAGTAATAAAAAAGAGATCATGAGAAATCACAGCCATTACATGGGATGGAAAATGTCAATCCCATAACATGGAAGCATAACCATAACCAAGCTGAGCTAGACAATGGTTACCTGACAGCTTAACAAACAATAATTCAACCGAATCAAATTATTGTATACAAGACCTAACGAGTTCAAATACTGGATCTAAGGGAGAGTAATCTTCATCAGAGCAGCCTAGGTGAGAAATAACTTCTAGATTTTCGCTTTCCAATGAGAAAGAACGTAATCCAAGTAGGGAAGAAATTTTGAAACCCTCTATAACCGCAAGCAATTCGCAATGTGCTGCACTAATGCAACCCATAATTCGACCACAACTTGCAATGTTGGGTACACCCGAATGATCCCGAACAATGCATCCAAAGGCAACCATACCATCACGCCAAACTCCATCTACAATTATCTTTAAAGAAGACGACTTCGATGGAGTCAAGACTTTCGGAAGCGGGGGATGAGCATGCATGGGGACATAAGAGCTCGATAGCAGCAAAGGGTACTCCGTAGGAGCTGCACAAGCTGAGGCAAAAATAGTGGGAGGCAGAGAGCGACGCCCCTAAATAATGAAAGCGCACCGATCCTTCCATATTAACCAAGCCAAATGAGGAAAAAAGACAATGTCTTCCAGTGATGTAGTCTGCATAAAAAAAGTGCAAAAAGTCCTTAAATGTTGGTATGCCCCAAGCAAATCCATCCAAAGCCTTTATCCCAGAGAGACCAAATATGTAAAGCCACAGGACATTGATGAAGGAAATGAGACCCCGCCTCCTGTGAGGCACCACACGAAGTGCAGCTAGGCGAGACATGGATTCGCTTTGCTAAGTTATAGGCCGAGGGCAAGCTATCAAGGGACGCACGCCATAAGACGCGGACGATTCTTAGGGGAAGAGGGAGCTGCCAAAGCGTTGTCCAAAATTTAGATTCAGCGGGGGAGGACGATGATTCCGTAGGCCGAGCAATGTGAGACCGAGCGAAAGGAATAATTCCCATGTTTTGTATAGTGCCATATAATGCGATCTGAAGCATTGTTATCGCTCATAAGAATATTCTTGATTGCTTCCACTTCATGCAGACAAAATAAAGCTTCCAACAGCTCCAAATTCCATCTATTTGGAGAAGGTAATATAAGCTCGCAAATGGAGCTATTAACTAACAGGTGCGCGCTATGGCTGGAAAATCTGAAGATTCGAGGCATAGGCAACCATGGGTCACGCCAAATATCCACTGATTCGCCATTGCCGATACGCCAAAGCATACCTAACTCTAGAATCTCTCAGCCCTTAATCAAGCTCCTCCATACACAAGATGACCTCGGCCCACATATTGCATTGAGGAAGCTCCCAGTTGGATAGTATTTCGCATGTAGGATCCGAGAAATGAGGGAATCAGGATGTTGAATGATTCTCCATCCTTGTTTTGCGAGTAGCGAGAGATTAAATGTGGCCATATCCCGTAGTCCCAAGCCACCTTGTACTTTCGCCGAACACGTCTCCCATGAGAGCCAATGGATACCATTATTTCCGCTTCGCCTACCCCACCAGAACTTGCGAATCATCACCATAATTTCATCAAAAATGGAGCGTGTGAGATAAAATGTGTGCATAATATAGGTGGGGATAGCTTGAATAACCGATTTAATTAAAATTTCCTTACCCGCCTGAGATAAGAATTTTTCTTTCCACCCCTTGAGCTTTTTCCATACATGATCCTTTATCTAGGTAAATACCTCGTGCTTATTGCGACCGATCATAAATGGAAGCCCCAAATACTTCCCATCTCCCTGTCCAAGCCGCACCCCGAGTAGAAGAAAAAGATCCTTAGCTAATTGATCATCAAAATTCTTACAAAAAAACATGGAGGATTTCTCATAATTGATGGATTGGCCTGAATGTGCTTCATAATCCATAAGAATTTGCTTTATAGTCAGAATATTATCCTCATTCCCTTCTCGAAACAATAGTGAGTCATAAGCGAATAAAAAATGAGACAAAGAAGGCTCGAAACGGCCAAACTGAAGGCTTCGGATCTAGGATGATTCTTGCGCCCTTTGTATCATGGCCGAAAACCCCTCGGCGCAAAGAATGAAGAGAAATGGAGACAACGGATCTCCTTGACATATCCCCCCGTGAGGGAGTGATCAAAGATGAAGGCTTTCCATTTACAAGAACTTGATACGTAACTGTACGCACACAAGTCATAATGAAACTACGAAACCGAGTTGGAAACGACATAGTCTACAACGCAAGTACAAGGTTACGCCATTCAACTCTATCGAACGCCTTCTACATATCTAATTTAATGGCGCAATGTTTATTCCCACTAGCTAATCATGTTTGCATACTGTGAAAGGCTTCAAAGGAAGCGATAGAGTTATCGGTAATGAGCCGACCCAGAAGGAAGGCACTCTGCGAGGGGTCAATGACTTGCGGGAGAACAATTTTTAATCGATTCACCAATATTCGGGATATCAGTTTGTAAACAGAGTTGCACAGGCTGATTGGGTGAAATTCTGCCATGCTTAGGGGAGCTTTAATCTTTGGAATTAAGACAATAAAAGTATTGTTTAATCCTGATATGTCCCTGCAGCCATTGAGAAAGCCAAGCACAAAAGAAGAGATTTCTGGACAAAAAATGTGCCAAATTGTTTTTAGGAAAATAGTTTGCATACTGTCTGGCCCCGGGGCCTCTTTTGTCGGAAGCTGCTTTAGAGCCGCAACTAACTCCATCATGGTGAAAGTCTGATCTAATTGAGAAATGTTGGCTCCATCAAGTTTACGATGCGGAAGATCATCAAGAGATGGGGGGTCAAAGCACTGCTACGATAAATGTCATCGAAGTAGCTCTTTGCAATCCAAGATAACTCGGTATCTTTATCCAAAATGGCACCCCGAGGGGGCCTGTAAGCGCTCAATGAAGTTACGACATCGTCGAGATGAAGATTTATGGTGAAAATATGTCATGTTTCTATCCCCGTGCAACAACCAATCATCCCTGCTACGTTGCTTCCAAAATTCATCATCATGAGATAGTAGCATATTGAGTTCCTCATTTAGCCTACGGTCATCCGCGATGGTGAAGTTAAGAAATCTCCAAAGTGCCCCGAGTTCTCCTTGCTTATCCACTATTTTTTTCTTCATGTCTCCAAACTTTTTAGAACCCCAGCGACAAAGTTTGTCGTGAATGTGCGTGATCTTCTAATATACTCGGATGCCATCATACAAGAAATGATTCTGCCAGGAGTTTTCTATGATCCTTTGACACCACGGATCTTAAATCCAAAAAGGATCAAACCGAGGCAAGGCATACCACATTTTCTTTCTCAAATTTGGTCGATGTGATTAAAATGGGGAGATGGTCTGAGTGTGAGGCCGTGATATGTTTAACTACGACAGTTGGGAATATATCTTGCCAAGTAGCATTAGCAAAGGCCCGATCAAGGCGCTCCCTAACAAAATTCAAACCTCTTCTATTTGCCCAAGTAAAACTAGGTACAATGAACCCAAGTCCACCAAATCACAATCCGAAATCACCTCGTAAAAAACCCTGATGAGTGTAGGATTACGATCTTTCATATCCTCTTTTTCTTGAGATTGAAATCGCCTGCACACAACCAAGCTAACTGAAATAAAAAGTGCAGACACAGGAGCAGAGTCCAAGAATGATCTCTTTGCTCTTGGTAAGGGTTCCCATAAAATCCAGTAAATCGCCAACTAGTACTAGAAGTGCCCTCAATCCGAACATCAATGTGGCCACTAGAGAATGACAACATGTTCACATTAATAACATCATTTGACCAAAGAAGAGCGAAACCACCACTTAACCCACAACGATCCACAATCATACCAGATGAAAAACCAAGAGAAACGCGAATTTTATTCATATCTAAACTTGACAATTTTGTTTCCATAAGAAAAATCAACAAGGGCTTATTAACCTGAACCAGGTATTTTAGATTACGAATTGCCCGGGACTGCCCTAATCCCCGACAATTCCAACATAAAATACTCATTGATCTTGGCGGGGTTGCTTAATGGCAACCTCCATCCTTATAGTACAATAAAAAAACGAATAGACTTAGATTTTTTCGATGAAAGAAATTGAACAACATCAACATTACTAGCATCCACAGGAGCAGCCCTCTTGGTACCGGGCTTGGGAACAATCAAAGCGGTGGAACCTTAGTCCCTTTTCAGTTTTCTTCGGCCTACCCTGCGCTTGAAGGCAACAATTGCAAAAGAACTTTGGATCGGTACCTCACGGAGACTAGGGCCAACTGGGGATCAAACAACCGGGTCAAGTTCCATGGCACTATACAAACCTAGGGATTCCTCCATCAAAGTAACAACATCAGAATGTGAGTTTGATAATGGAACTAGTGTCATGCAATTGGAGGGGGCAATAATGTTCTCAGTAGCATCAACACTAGGATCCAGAACAATTTTCCCATGTATAGTGAGACCCGTATCTAATGAAGAGCCATGCGCTTGGTGTTCCGGCTCAGGACTCCCCGCTTCGTCATGCCCAATAGGGGGTTCGTGAAGAACTATATGTTCGCATAATGATCCCCTTTCTGATGGAGGATGTAGGTATTCCCCATAAGGAAAAGCTCATGTTTTCGCCTCTATTGTTTCAGTAGTTTGGAGGGGACAAGATTTCAAAGTATGATCCAAATGTCCACAGCGACGACATAAATGAGGGAGACGTTCATAGACTATCAAACCAGAGATCTTACCATAGCTAGAGGTATCAATTGTCATATGACGCTGGATAGGCTTCGTAACATCCACAGAGACTCGTAGGCGGAAGAACTTCTCCCGGAGGCGCTTGTTTTCCCTTACTTTAACCTCACGACAATTACGAAACAGACGACCGATGAGAGAACCAACTGGTAGCGTAAAACAATCCCTATGATAACCCCAAATCTGAATCCAAAAGTCCGATTGATATAAAAGTGAATTTAGAATTTGAATGTTCATAATTCTGTTTCATTTAAAATTTGAATTTGAATTTAGAAATATAAAAATAAGTAAGCAATCATTCAGTTATTTTTTTTAGATAATAATTTTTCTTTTCTTCTTAATTGATAGGATAGTAAGTTATACTCTCTCTGTCCCAAATTATCTGTCCACATTTACTTTTTATTTTGTCCCAAATTCTTTGTCCACATTTTAAATAAATGGTCCATTAATGATGATTTTTTCAATCATACCATTGCACTAAATGTTGGAGAGGAGAATATAGATAGAAGAGAATATATAATTAAATTGGGTCATGTTTGATATTTTACTATATTCCACTATAGAATTTAATAAAACATTAATTCTCTTGCAAAACAAAAGTGGACAGATAATTTGGGACAAATGGAGTAATTTCTAACATATTACGATAATTTAAATTTTCTATTTTGAAAAAAGAGAGTCTAGTATTAGTATTGTTGTCTAGCGATTTATATTCGTGATTTAGTTGTCGTTTAGATAACTCTGGAGGATCTCCTAGCTATTCAAATAAGGCTCTACGCCTCAACGAGTTTTTAGCCAAATGATGAGGCGGAATATCACATGACATGTGTACATAGTAAATTTTAGAGCACAGACTCCCTAGAATGTTACATAAAAAGTGCTCAAACGGGAAAAGATCAGCATCGAACTGGGAGAAATGATCTACTATGACTTTATAATCAGACTCAACAATTAAATTAGAAAGTCTACGGTGCGTATGAAACGAAGCCCCTCAACAAGAGCTTGGGCTTCCACTTGTCCCGACCCTGTTAAGAGGCCTATAAATTTGGAGCCACATACCATAACAACCTCAAACTCATCCCGCACAATGAAATCAGCACTCCCTATACCCATAAGCAACGACCCATCAACATTTAATTTGAAATGCCCCAAAGGAAAGGGAAGCCATTTACCATTGGTCCGAGGTAGACTGTAATCCGCAACTCTAATGGTTTGCGGTTGGGAGAGAGAAAATGCATCATATATCTTATGTTTCCCTTTAGCTTGATTGCGTTGGATATGCTCATGATCAAGACCATCAACTAAAAAGGAGTTATAGCTCAAAATATATAAATCAGCGGCATCAGCACGAAGCTCCCCGCCTAAATAATAGTGTATTCTCCAACTAATAGAGTTGCAATCCTTATGATTTCGGAGGAATTGATAGATTATGAGGAAATAAATATGACCTCATATCCATACGGATGCTGCCTAAGAAAAGTCCCCAAACTGGTTTCGTGGTGGGGCAGCGGAAAAGGGCATGATTTGACGATTCCCTTTCAATTTTGCCAATTTTGCATGCTGAATTAAAATCAGGCAGTCGCCGAGAGAGTGTCACACTATATGGAAAAGTATTCTTTTGGATTTTCCAAATAAAAAATCCTAAACTTTTGCGATGGGAGACTCCAAGTATTATCCCATTCTTTCCTAATTAAGGTAGTAGGAGAGGATCCCGTATGGTTACACTTTTTAAGATCCATTTTCAAATGATATGCTGATTTAATTGAGAAAATCCCATTTTTTGGTATAAGCCCACACCCTTTTGTGAGGTGGTCAAGAGTCACAAAGGGGAACCATAAGAATATGCTCTGCTCCATAGAGTGAGAAAAGTTCATGGAAGGGTGAATTATTCCAAATCCCATTCTCCCAATCAATGAGAGTGGAAAATTTACTCAAACTTTCGAAGAAAGATAAGTTTGGAGGGGGGATCAGTCGGAAACTGTATGGAGTAGTTAACCAACTATCACATCAGATACGAACTCGACGCCTGTTTCTAATCCTCCACCTGAGACCATGTTGTAATTATTAGGCGGAAAAATACAATAATTTACCTACAAACAACTACGGAAGGATCCGTTCATTCATAAGAACCGAACTAAGAAGGATAGAAATGTTAGTAGTGCCCTAGGACCATTAGCACATGTTGTGCGTTTTATTATCTTTTGAGCATGTAATTGAATAGTTAATTTTGCTTTTGATGATCAAATGTGTGATTTGATAGTAAAACTCATTAGCTTATGTAATTACTATTCTAAGAAGTCCCTAGTTTTATGTAATGCTTAATTACAATGAAATAAAACTAGTATGATTGTTGATTGATGATCTTGTTTTACTGATCATGTGTAATGGATACAAATCACATCATAGATACAATATATAGGGATACATTGTATTGGACGTGATCCGTCAGAGAAGTAATACTTCATGGTCTTAAGTCATAAGTATTACTTCCTCAATACTATTTTAGAATCCTTAGACCTTATGTCTTCATTGATTCTAGTATGAATGGAGCCACGTTTTGACTCAGTCGGACGTTACTTGTAACAGAGTAATCAATACGACTGATGATCGGATGTAGTGTCCTATCATAGCTTGAATGTGAGAGACATTGTAAGGAATTTGTCCCTCTCTATTATTAGAGAGAGATATCCATGGGCCCCTCGATAGGGAAAGACTGTTTAAATGCATGGCCGTGCTCAAATGTATTTGATAAAGTGGTTATCAAATGCTATTTGTCGAAACAGTCTACCTGGAGATCGAGCATAAATACAATTAAGCTTAATAAGGGTGACGACCACTATGCCTTATGCTTAATTAGGATATCGCGAAACAAAGGGATTAAATAGTAGATTGATATTAGGTTCCGTTGTATATTCATTCACTTTGGGTAGTCACAATGTCCTGCTAGGGACCGCTTGTGATTTATGAACTCACACTACTACTAAGTGTGTTTTCATTGCCATTGTGACATGAACCTACAGGGTCACACGCATAGACGAGCTAACAAGCTTCATGTCCAGATTCAATGAATCTAGAATGTATCTAGGTTCAATGTATCTGACATTCACTTTTCTGAGAATGATAAAGCGTTATTATTCGAATTAGAGATAAAGGGCATTTTCGGTATAGCTGGGATTACGTGGGAGTTATTATCCGATAAGGACTCCCACTACCAGCAGAAGTCTAGGGGACGTGGGAGTAAAAGACTCCCACTGCCGAGAGGAGTTGAGGGTGTGAGAGTTGGTTATGGGAACAAACTCTCATACCTTATATAATGATCTCTTGGCCGAAACCCTAGCCTATCAATTTTCCAGCCGAAAAAATTCACCAACTCTTTGAAATCTGATTTCAGTTTTCGGTCTCCCTTTTCTCTCATAATTCCGAAACTCAGAAAGACGAAGAGCTAGCACTCGCTGCCCGTCTCGTCTCGTGGATACCGGTAGAGGGATATTCCGCAAAGAGAATTCCGTTGGTGGCAACAAAGCATCCAAGAAACGTCATCCTCCATTCAAGAAGTAGCTTCTTGAACCCGAAATTGTAAGTCTTTTCTTGCTGTTTTTCGATTCGTTTTGTATGAGCGGATCCTTCAGGGGAGGACTCATGGGTGTTTGGAACGAGTTTCCGCCCATGAATCCCTTCAAGAAAAACTTACTATTATAGGTTTTTCAAAGTCCGATCCAACAACCACCAAAACTATGTCTCTGCAAAACGCAACAACAACCAAAATGATCCTTGGCGGAGTCGTCCTCCACTAGTATCCACGCGACGACACAAGCAGCGAGTGCTACCTCTAGAATTTTTTGGTTTTTCGAAAACAGAGATAAGGGATTGAAAGAAGAGTTTTGGTTTCCTAAAGTATTGGTGTGGCTGAAAAACTAGTATGTAAACCCTAAGGTATAAATCATTGATGAGATTTAACGGTATATTTGTTTATGTGATAGATAGAAAGGAAAGTACCAAGTCATTCAAGTTGGTTCAACAAGACATAATGACACTCTTACACTTTGATGATGCAAGAGATGCCTACAAGAAGATTCTCGAAGACTTAGGTATATGATAGGGTAAATTACATTTGTATATCTTGTAATCACCCTTAGGATATAAGCACAAAGATAATGCTCACTCTTGCTATGCTAGCATGCACTAAAATCGTTTTCATATTGAAATGCCTTGTGTTTCAAAACCTTGTTTACATCCTTAAATCAACCATGTTAAAATGTTTTTGAAAAGGTGTTTCAAAGGTTTGCAAAGGCCAAAATGAGTTTAAGCATGAGTTAGATAGTATATGATTTATGATTTAGCGTAAAAACCACTTTGGACATTCACCTAGGTCAACCGGAGTGCTACCTCAGAAAGAAAAGAAGAAACCTTCAAAGAATGCAAGACATAAAGATCAAATCCATTTAATTTCGTTTGAAGGCAAGATACGCAATTGGAAGGAAAATGGCTGAAGGGCATTTTAGGAACTTTGTAAATTAAAGTCTATTCTAGACTTTAATTAGATTTTCAGTTTTATGTTATTTATTATTAAGCATTTTAGGCGCATTTATGTTAGTGGTGCTAGAATAAAGGACATGTTGTCCATATGTTTAGATAGAGTTTCTTTTATAGTTAGTTTGTTATGCTAGATATTGAAGAGCCCTAATTAGAATATGACTCTTCCTTTGTGGGTTCTTTTGGACGAAATTCCACTCTATTTAAGAGGGAATTCGGCCAACTTATTATTTAGACTTGATATATGATATTTGTTAAATTTATTCCTTAGATACTTGTGAATTGAACTTCTATGTATGACTTCATTCATTCTTGAGTTACTGTATCAACAAGATAGTTTCGCTTGTTGTGGTGTTTCAGCCCCCATTGATAATTGGTATTCTTAGCGTTGCGTTGATTATATTCCCCTTGAAAACTAATTCGAGAAAGAGAAAGATCCGTTTCAACCTTTTGTTGTTGAATCTTGATACAAGTTATCAAGGTTCCTCATCAGTTGGTAACAGAGCACAAGGTTGATCTCTTTCTTGGTGTACCTTTACTGCTTTCTTGAATTTCTTGTTTGCTAGGATAAAAAAAAAATTATACAAAGGCCGAGAGTTTATTTATATTTGTGAACTATAAAGCCCAAAAGCAAACTTCTTGGTTCATAGCGTAGGAGCCTCGTTCCAAGAATTGGCAAACGTTCACCCCTTTATTTTTGAGCCGCAAGATACATTACTATAAATCAAGAATCGATAGCTTATGCGACTCTATTCTTGATAAATTACGGCCAAGAAGAAGGCTAAGTCAAAAGAGAAAGAAAGAAAAGATTCAAGAACAAGAATCAAGAAGTGTAAAGATTGAGATATTCCTTTTTCCTAAACACAAAATGATACCTTTAAAAGTATCATCTTTTCTTGATTAGATCTAGGATTTTCAAGATTATTCTATTATTGTTTCTTTAAGCTTTTAGTGTAAGTCTAGAACTTCTTTTCCATTATTTTCCATCTTTGTCTCAACGCAACAAATTTAGGAACCTTTAAATCATCTAGAGTTGAAGTTCTTTTATGAGTATTGTTGGAATATTGATTGAATTGTTTTTCTATCTAACAAATTTGAATGTTTAGTAATCATGTCTCGACAGGGACTCTATACATCAAAGCAAGATAAGATATTTGAAGATGATAACCTCTTAAGCTGAATGGTGCAACAATTGGAAAAGATATCTGAAAGATTGACTCTTGTTGAAAAAAAAATGCAACAAATTGATGAAAGAGAGGGCAACTTTGATTATGATGATAAAAGGCTTGGCTCTCAACATGCAACAAAATCAAGAAGAGCACATCAAAGGCACGAAGATGATCATTAGCAAGAGAGGCCGAGAGAAAGGGAACCATTTCAAAGGTTTGATGATAATTGTGATTTTAATCCTATGAGGCCGAGAATGGGTGATGATTTTTAGAGATTTGACAACCCTATTGGTACAATCAAGATCCCATCTTTTGAAGGTACAAATGATCCTGAATCTTTTTTTTGAATGGATACATAAACTTAATAGTATGTTGGGAAAATGACTTCAATGGTCCCCAAAGTATTTTCCAATACAAGCTAAGGTCCCCAAAGTATTTCGACTTCTCACAAGGTCTTGAAACTATTTTCGCGGCTTCTACATAGTCCTACCACCAGTTTGCACGGTGGTTTCCGGCCAAGCATCAGCACGCCCAGGGGCAAAATCGTCCCAAAAAAATTCTACTTCAATCCCTGAAGTTGAAGTTCTTCTCCAACCCCTCTTCAACAATAGCCAAGAACAAAGCATCCAAAGAATTTTATATAATCTTATCTTATTCCATGCAATTTCAACCCCTATAATTTCCCATTATATCAATCAAATTTATGCAAAATTAAATTAAATTAGAGAGGATGAAACCAAATTGAAGTTGAAGCTTTGAAACGGGTCGGGGTATCCGATTCGATTGGTATGGACTTGGTCCCGTCGCCGCTGCTGCTCACCACTACCCTTCCACCACCAATTCCATCCCGCAGCACCATTCCACCCACCAATTCCACCCATCAACAAAGTCATAGACTGCAAAAATGGGACCTTTCAAATCAATTACAAAGATCCTCAATAATTTGGGGATTTTTACTAGATGACCATTTTATGGAAAGAATTGAATTGCTTGGTGTTTGGTTTTTTTGGAGTTTGTTGAGAAAGAATTATGAACCAATTCTAAGATAAAGAAGATATGGAAATGGTGTCCCCTTGAATTTGGAGTTTTCTTGGTGTCCCCTGAATTTGCAGCGTGGGATGATGAGCAGAATTCTTTTAGGATGATTTTGCCCCTGGGCATGCTGATGCTTGACTGGAAACCACCGTCCAAACTGGTGGTAGGACTATGTAGAAGCCGCAAAAATAGTTTCAGGACTTTGTGAGAAGTCGAAATACTTTGGGGACCTTAGCTTGTATTGGAAAATACTTTGGGGACCATTGAAGTCATTTTCCCTAGTATGTTTTCTATTCATGATTATTCGGAGGGTAAAAAGGTAAAAATGACAGTCATGGGATTCTATAGTTATGCATCAAAGTGGTGGTAATAAGAGAGTATACTTAGGAGCAGAGTGGGTCAACGACCTATTGATAGTTGGACTGACATGAAAGTTGAGATGTAACGGAGATTTGTTTCCCAACATTACGTTAGGGAACATATCAATCGTTTACAAATGCTTAAACAAGGTACTAAATCAATAGATGAATATTATGAAGAGATGAGGTTAGCCATGATTCGGGTTGATATTCAAGAAGATATGGAAGCTACGTTGAATCGATTCTTGGCGGGTTTGAATGATGATATTAGACCAAAAGTGGAAAGAGCTAATCATGTTTATATTATAGAGATGGTAAACTATGCGGAGCAAATTGAAAGGCTAATCCAAGAGAAAAAAAGAAGGGCATATTCGGCCAAGTTCCAATCTTGGAAAAGACCAAATCAACCCCCTTCTAATTCACATTATTTGCCGAGAAAGTAAGAGGATAAAGATCCAATAGAAGCTGCCAAAACAGCCACGGATCAAATAAAAGATAACCAAACAGCCGCCATATTTTCTTCAATTTGGAAGACAAATTGTTCATCTTCAATTCCAACGGAATGCTCTAAGTGTCTCGAACAAGGCCATCTTGATATGGACTGCCCATATAAAAGTATGATGATAATACAAGATGATGTTAATTGGGTTGAAGACAAGAAAGAAACCTAGAGAAGTCTAGCCAAAGAAAGTATGATGAATGATGTGTGGAAGACAAGAGTGATCTTACACTTGCATTACAAGACTTAGAATATTCGAGGAAGAATCTCTTTAAAGAAAGGGAAAATGATGAGGAACCATCCATGAAGCTAAAAGACTCATATCTAAAGCTACACAAGGTCATTCATCCAAATGACCAAGTTCTTAAATCATTCATTCCTAGTCCAAGTTCCCAAAGAAAGCCTAAGTTCCAAGTTCTTAAAGTATTTAATCTAAAGGTTCATGGGACAAAGAAACCTTCAAGGAATGCGTGACATAAAGATCAAATCCATTTAATCTCGTTTGAAGGCAAGATATACAATTGGAAAGAAAATGGCTGAAGGACATTTTTAGAACTTTGTAAATTAAAGTATATTCTAGACTTTAAATAGATATTCATTTTTGTATTATTTATTATTAAGTATTTTAGGCTCATTTATGTTAGTGGTGATAAAATAAAGGACATGTTGTCCAGGTGTTTAGATAGAGTTTCTTTTATAGTTAGTTTGTTATGCTAGATATGGAAGAGCCCTAATTAGAATAGGACTCTTCCTTTCTGGGTTCTTTTGGATGAAATTCCACTCTATTTAAGAGGGAATTCGGCCAACTTATTATTTATACTTGATATATAATATTTGTTAAGGTTATTCCTTAGATATTTGTGAATTGAGCTTCTATGTAGGACTTCCTTCATTCTTGAGTTACTTTATCAACAAGATAGTTTCGCATGTTGTGGTGTTTCAGTCCCCATTGATAATTGACTTTCTTAGCGTTACGTTGATTACATTTCCCTTGGAAACTAATTCGAGAAAGAGAAAGATATGTTTCAACATTTTGTTGTTGAATCTGTTTCAGAAGTGTGTCTAATAATAGTCTTTTCAAATGCTTTTGTACTCCAACAGCTATATCATCTGGTCGACCTCAACACTGCTCCGGACTACCGAGATCTTCATCTAGTCGATCAAGACATTAGTTAGGTAGACCGAATGCTAGACAATGAACTATCCATTTTATTCCGGACGACTTGGACAACATGTCGGTCAACGAGAGTGTCATTTCTGGTGGTTGAAACTTGCCGTTATTGCATTTAATGCTACTTAATTTTGAACCCTCTATTGCAAATTTTTATAGTTTCTCTATCTTGTTATCCCTATGTAACCCTAAAATAGCAAGTGTTGTACTCTATACTTCATATCTTATGTATAACTCCCTATTTGAGGTATATATATAACATGCTAGGTTGTATGTTTATTTCATCTTATATGCATGTTTAGAGAGTTCAATAATGATATACTTGTGATGAGAGCTCATCCTTAACCCCTCCCCCAACTCTTTTTTATCTATGACAAATGGGGATAAAAATGTGCTATGCAAACTTGGTATATTTGCTTAGATTATGTAGCATGGGGTTTTATGTTTAAATCTTCAAGTGTTAAACATGTGTTATAGTTGGTTGATAAAATATTGCTTAACTTGGTGTTTAAACTGTTTGTATGGCATAGATATATGCCTGAAATGATTTGGTGGCATTTGGAAATGCCTTGGTCTTATTCTTGCAGGATTATATGGTGTTTACCTTAAGTCCAGTTGAACGGACTGGTTACCTCGGTCAACCCCAGTAGCTCGGTTGGCCTGAAGCAAAATTTCGGTCGACCGGGATCCTCAAAATTAGCAAAACTATAAACTCGTTCCTCTCTATCTTTTCATTTTTGTTTTCTTATAACATGGGCACAACCTTAGGGAAATAATCCATTAAGTGAATCTTTTTTTCCTCTAAGGTTGATTATCTTGTAAAATCTTAAAAGCCCATGGATGACTATGTACTTATCTTTGATCATTCAAAGGTCATCTTATGATACCCAGGACCTTTCGATAGCATGTTTTATGTGCTTATGTATTTTATGTATTATATGTTACTTTTATTTGGATTATTTCTAAGGGGCACAGTAGAGAGATCAGGAAGTAAAATGACTTAAGTGATTAGATGAAATGTTGATTTGTTTTAAGATAAGATCAAGGGGGATGTACCTTATGATTGGTTGCCTACTTTATAGTCAAAACACTCCAGAAGTCTGGACTTATGAGGTTATAAATAGAGGACATAGGAAGGAGAATAAGAAGAGGAAGAACAAGAAAGAAAAGAGAGGAAACCATAGTGCTGGAAAATCTGGATAGCGAGAATAAAGCCTTTGGAAGACATAGTAAACGATCTCTGATCATTCCCATATTTTAACCATATATACTAGACTCCCTAAACTCAATTTTGACTAGAGGGATTTGCATTATAATATCCGGATTGAGAGATATCATCCTCGGAGTGTAAGGTTGTGGTAGTTCGATTAAAACCAAAATGTTGAGGATAGATTGTTAAGTTGGAGTATCAGACGGTACCTGATCGGAGTGATTCTTGTTTCTAAAGTTAGAAGACTCATGAATACATTATGAATGGTGGAGATTAAGTTGCAGCAGTTCGATTAAGAGTTATTGCTTCGTGAAGTAGAGTCTGCGGATCTAATTTTAGTTTTATGTTCTTCATTTGCAGTTCTGATTAAGTATACCAAGTAATGATCATTCGCTCTCTTTTTTAAGTCATAAAACACAAGAATTGGTCTTTTAACTAGTTGTTTAACTAGTTGTGATATGTATGAATATTTCCCATGTTTTAATGCATCAAAATCAACCAAATGATATTTTCACTATTAGATGATTATACTTGACGATTCTTGCGTATTGATGCACAAAATCCAAGCAAGTGAACTAGTGTCCAGTTGAGTATATAAGTAAGACAAGTGTCGTTCCCACAAAGATTATAATTAAGTTCCAAAATTGTTTATTATCCTAATTTAGACATACACATATTTTTTAGAGTTTTACTAGCTAATGCTTAAAACTAAATAACAACTAAATTAAACAAATAAGAAAGAAGATATCAAATAATGAGAGAAATGTTGATTAGGACGTTGATCAAACTTGTTTTCCCAATGATTAATTTAAAAGATTCCTTTTTTAATGTGTCATATTCCCTTAAATTTATCATAATTCATTAATGGTAAAATTCCCTAATCTAGGTTTTATTCAATTCCTTGCAATAAACCCCCTAATCTCAATTAACAAAAACCATATATCTATGTGAAATTGATTAATGAGACAGCATTAACGATTTATGGAATTCCCCAATTTCAATCCAGTAGTAATCTACTTTTGGAAACCGCTCAATAGAAACCGAATCTATTCCTAGTCAGTTTTACGACGAGTTATTATTACTTAGTTCCTAATTATTTACTTCACCTTCCGGTTCTTCGCAATTAAATTATGAGATCATGTGTAGAGTGATCAAATCCATACAAGCATTAAACACATCATAAAAATAATTAATAAAATAGGGATTAAGGGAATAGTGAACACAATATTAAGGGAAATATAATAAACTAAATTATTGTTTCAACAAAGTTTTCACAAGCCTAATCAACTAGAAAATTTAGCCAATCATCGTACATAAATCAACCATGACAATTAATTTAGACATGAGAAAAATTACGAATCAAGAAAATAATAAAAAGGAACGAGTTTAGATTACAACTTGATGTCGAAATTATCTCCGCTAATTAATTCCTTCTTGAAAACTGCATAGATTGACCACAGTTCCAATTAGAACAATGCAGTGACGATGTGATAATGATGGAAGTGATGATGTGATGATGATGGATCTGCTTGCGACTGATTGGTGAGTCGAAATGTTGGCTTTTTTGTTGCTTTTTGCGGCTGAGGGTGAGTCCTCCTTTAGGGCTTCACTGCTTTCTTTTTATAGATGGTTAAGACGGTGATTCCCCTTTTCCTTCTCTGCTTGTTGTTCTTGTGGCCCAAGGCCCATAGTCTTTGTTTCCTATTACAAATCTGACTTTGATTCCAATTAATAGACTTTCCTACAAAAGCAAATCTAAGAAAATATAATATTCTTTAGGTAAAAACTAAGTGAAAAGTAGTATAATTTATATTTCCCCTGAACGATCCATCTCTGTTTAATGTACTTCAGGTCCAGATCCAGATCACTGGTCCAGAAGACATGTGTATGACGACACTTCACCACCAGATGGCATATAAAATACAAAACCATGCCTACAAGCCTCCACCTCCTCCAGAATTAGAATACGGTGAATCCATACTCATTTCTGTCAACTCACCCCAAAACTCTCAATACACCATTGTTCCCAGATACAGAGAAGCATTCCAATCCCTTCTACCCTATTCTTGGATTACCAGTTCCAAAAAATACAGGAATGAAGTTTCTCCTGTTTCACCCACAAAATTCTCATTAAGAGATGGTGACGCCTGGTCATTCCCCCCCGTTATAAAATTTGCTTCTGATGGCAAACCAATATATCAGGGAAAGGACGAAAAAGGTCACATTTGGTACGATATCTGTTCGTGCCAAGATTGTCTGGATCATTGGTCAGACGATGAGGATGATTTCCCACCAAAGAAACCAGGAAATTCTAAAAGCACTCAGCAAAGGTTTCGGGAAAGATACGAAGCAAGTGACACCTCTGTTGACCTGCTAGGAGAACCCAATGGAAAAAACTTCGAATTCTATGTTCAGTACGGAACTCCTTCTCAGAACCACTCAAACTCACCTTCTACTTTCTCTGATGACAACCCTCCATACAAAACCCACCCTCCCTCTACCAACCCGCCAATACCTACACCACTCCCTTTTTACATGATGGCGCCATCTCCTGATCTTTCAGCCCGTTCCCCTTTGGAACAAAACATTTCAAACCTTCACAGCAAAATCGAAGACCTGCACAATCAGCTTTCTTTTCTAGTACAACACACCACCAAGTGGTCTCCTCAGATGTCTAAACTGTTGTCTGAAAAAGAGTTTTTACAACACCAACTAAAATCTCTTGAGTCTCAGTTACAGCCACCTAAACCCAGCCCGCCTTCCTATTTCCCCAAACTATTTGTCACGTCTACCTCTTCTCAAAACCCAAACCCATTTCCAACTTCTCAACAAACAACTTACTCTCCAGCCCTAGCTTTATGGAAACACTTGCCTCACCATCAAAAGAGTACAGTTCAGCCAACTCAGCCGAAACCAACTCCTCCAAACCCCATCCCGTTAGAACCCAAGGCAGATACCTCTGACCCCACAGTTGGAGCCTCAACCATTGCTGAGATCCTCAACTTTGAGGAGCCAAACCCAATCCTTTCTTTTCTTAAGAATATCTGTCCACCCACCCCTCCTCCAAGCCAATTCTCTTTTGACCCCCCCACAACAGATACCTCTGACTTTGATTATTTTGAAGCATTCAACAATCTGTTCATGATGGGTTCAGAACCAGCTTCTAATGCAAACTCAATAGAGGAAGACCCTGCACCTGCATCCACCTCCTTCATTCACCATCGATGATGTACCACCATTCAAATGGGTTGACAAATTCCAAGTCATATCTGATTGGTTTCATACAGACAGCCGACATCACCCGCTTCATGTGGTGATCAGCAGATTCGCTGCTGACCGAAGGAAAACTTAAAGAATTTTGGGACTCTTTAGGCGAAGAAAGTCACCGCAGCTCCTTCAACTCGCCTCCAGATGAAGTTATTACAGTACTCAAAGCTTACTTCTTGGGAAAAGAGAATGTTGACTTCAATACTGGCCGAATAGAATTGCCTATTATCCCAAGGGATAGCTCTATGGACCCTCATCCGGCCTCTTCTGGTGATCTCTTTCCCCATTTCAAAGCCAGGCACTGCAGAACACTTCCATCATGTCCTTCACGTGATCCATACCCTCCGGTCCATGTACAGATCATCTCTCACAGGTCCTTAGCTACCCCCGTGATAGCTTTGTTGGACACTGGGGCAGCCGCCAGCGTCATGAATCCCGATATTCTCCCAGTAGATTCATGGACCTCATACTCTAAAATCTTTACAGTGGCTAATGGCAACCACTTTGTCATTGATAAGATCAACAAGCCTATAAAGATACAATTCTTCCCCAACCTTACCATTACTCACCAAGTCTTAGGATCGAAAATCCCACAGAAAGATCTGGTCATAGGCTTCGACATCTTGAGTCAAATCCAAAATCTCTCCTTTTCCAAAAAGGGATTAGTCTACAAAGGACAGATTCTCCCATGGACTAAGTATTCTAACCTCTTCCAATTCCCCGAGTCATGTCAGTCCAGTCTTCTGAAGTCAGTCCAAACTGATTTAATCACTCGGGCCTTATGCGCTAGCCTCATTCGTAGTTCTTAACCAAATGCCCTAATCCATTGTGGAAAAATTCTGAATTTTACATAACTCTTCCTTTCGATACTTCTGTACAAGTAACACCCCAGAAAGCAAGTCATAGCGGAATGTCTCCAGAACACTATGAACTACCTACAGCAGAATTGCAGCAGCTCCTGGATGAAAGCTCATCGAACCCACTTCTTCATCATGGGCTTCAGAAGCGTTTTATGTTAACAAAAGATCTAAACAAGTTCGCAGAAAATTAAGACTAGTCATCAATTACCAATCTCTTAATAAATATTTAAAGGATGACAGGTTTCTTCTCTCGCGGAAAAAATCACTTTTCCAGTATCTATCTGAGGCCAAAATATTTTCTAAATTTGATCTTAAAGCAGGATTTTGGCAACTTGGCATTTTCCCCGAGGATAGATACAAAACAGCTTTTTGCATCCCAAATCACCATTACCAATGGACAATTATGCCTTTCGGTCTGAAAGTTGCCCCCTCATATTTTCAAAAGGCTATGATAAAAATTTTCCAACCCCTGATTCCAAATGCTCTTATTTACATAGACAATATTCTTTTATTCTCAAAGGATTTTGAATCTCATCTTGTTTTACTGAATCAATTTCATAAATTAGCAAAAGAGTTTGGCATCATGCTTTCGGAAAAGAAAATGGTTTTGGGAACACCTGATATTGATTTCTTGGGTATGAAACTTCACAATGGCAATTATATACCTCAACCACACATTAAACTGTTTCACAGACTTCTTCTGCGAAACCATGGCCCTTCTGTTTTCCGAGGTATTTCGAACCACCCAGACCGCCCTTTTGCTACCATATTTCATATCTGCAAATTGTGGTCACTCCCAAAACTGGCACTTTGCTATTTCTGGTACCTTCTTGAAGCACACCAGATATCTTTTGTCTTCAACACTCCAAAACTATATTCCTATCTCTGGTGTTGTGACCAAGCCAAAGACCTTCCCCCAGAAAAGCCTACCATGTTCAAAATCCTAAACTGGTTCTTTCCTACAGCAGGATGGTTTCGTTTCCTTAGCCATTACCAAAATTATGTGGTTATCTGTCTGCATCGTTCCATAATGAATCTTCATATTCCAAACTCCTCTCCAAGACTTTACTACTTCCCGATGGAAAAGATTTTAGGATGGTACTCTTTCAACATTGCTACACCCAGAATTCAGAAGGAGCATCCACAGGAGTATATGGATGTGGTTACAGAAACAGCGATTAAAAATGGCGTCAGATTTGACAGTCTCACCTACATTGGCTGGATGAGACAGAATGGTCTGTACTGCACACTAGAAGGTCCAAAGACACCAGAATGGCCATCTCACCCGTATTATGCTGAAGTTTTAATACATGCTTCTTCTTCCTCAAGAACTCAATTTTCGGCAAGTACTTCAGCTTCAGTGAGTCCTGACGAACCTTCTTCTTCAGATGATGACAATTTCAGTGACGATTGGATGCCTCATAATTCCTCTGATTATAATTCTGAAGCAGAAGATCATGCAAGTCCTTAATTAATATTTCAGTATGTAAATATTCATTTTATGTTTTTTTTTTAATTTCGTCGTGTGAGATTATTTATCATAAAAAAAAAAAAATCGAAAAAACCCGAAAAAGCAAAAAACGTGGGACAAACTCTAAAATCAGCATTTTCTCTCACCTAACCTATCTAGATTAGTAGTGGTAATAACCTATTTAGGCTTACTATTAGTGAAAGTGAGATTTAGTTGGTAAATAGTCTAAAAGTCACTTTCTTTACATAGTTCTACTAAGTTTTAGGTCCGGATTTCACGTCCGCCTACGTGTCTAGTTTTTTTCCTGTACCTTATGTTATTTTTAAGTCCGGATTTCGAGTCCGGACACGTGTCTTGTACTGTTTATATTTTAGTTTCGAGTCCGGATTTCAAATCCGTCACGTGTTTTGTACTGTTTATATTTTCGTTTCGAGTCCGGATTTCAAGCCCGAGACGTGTCATGTAATTATTAGTTGTACTGTACATTAGTTTGTGTTTCAAGTCCGGATTTCAAATCCGCCTTTGTAATATTTTGCCTATAAAAGGGCGTGTAACCACTACTAATTCCTCAGAAGTTGATGAGAGGCAAAACTTATGAAATAAAGAGTTTGTTCCACAATTCTCTCTTGTTCTCTTCCTTAGCTTTTCATATGATCTTCAAAGCTTCTTCTTAGTTTCCCGTAGGAATTTTCAAGATGTTTTCTTAGTCTTCTTCTTGTTCTTTAGTAGCTTTCAAAGTAGTTCATGTTAAGCTAGTGTCTTAATTCAAAATTTGTCATCTTAGTTTAATGTTTTCCTTAACTACTAGTCTTATTGGTACCCATTTTGAAACATAATCCACAACAACAAGAATATATTTATTATTCATGGAAGATGGAAAAGGCCTCACAAAATCAATGCCCCAAACATCAAAACTTTCTCATTCAAGAATTGAATTTAAAGGCATTTCATTCCTTTTAGAGACATTCCCCCATTCTTTGACATTTACTACACCTCTTAATATGATCATGAGTATCTTTGAACAAAGTAGGCCAATAAAATCCACATTCTAAAACCTTAGATGCAGTTCTTTGCACACCAAAATGCCCTCCTTCTTTACTATCATGACAATGAAATAATATCTCATTAACTTCCCATTCAGGTACACATATCCTTATAATATTATCACCACAAATTTTAAACAAGTAAGGATCTTCCCAAAAATAATTTTTCAAGTCATGAAAGAATATTTTCTTCTCTTGATAATTAAAGTGTGGAGGAATGTACTTACTAGCCAAATAATTCGCAATATTTGCAAACCAATGTGACTTACCCATGATACAGTATACAACAGCAGAAGAGTTAGATAAAGAGTTAAGATTACCCCTTCGGGCAGCGTATGAAGAGGTAGGTGCCCGCCAAACCATCCTTCAATTACCATCAACTTCTCTATTGGAAACTCTTCATTTATTTCATCTTGTTGATTCTCAGCTTGCATCCTTGACAAATAGTTAGCTACCACATTCTCTGGTCCCTTTTTATCTTTGATTGCCATGTCAAATTCTTGTAGTAAAAGGATCCACCTAAGTAACCTTGGCTTTGTTTCCTGTTTACTCAAAAGATACTTCAAAGCAGAATGATCAGTATAAACAGTAACTTTAGCACCAATCAAGTAAGAACGAAATTTATCAAATGCAAATACAACAACCAAGAGTTCTTTTTCAGTAGTAGCATAATTTCTTTGTGCGTCGTTTAATGTATGGCTAGCATAATAAATAGGACAAAATATTTTATCTTTTCTTTGTCCTAAAACAGCCCCCACAACAAGGTCACTTGCATCACACATTATTTCAAAAGGTAACTCCCAATCTGGAGCAACTAAGATAGGTGCAGAAATTAATTTTTCTTTTAAAGCATTAAGAGCATGCATACATTCACTAGAAAAATTAAAGGCAACATCTTTTGCCAATAAACTAGTAAGGGGTTTTGCAATTTTTGAAAAATCCTTTATAAATCTTCTATAAAAGCCTCCATGACCCAAGAATCCCCTTAAAGTTTTTAAATTGGTTGGTGGAATTAACTTATCAATTATGTCTACTTTGGCTTTGTCAACTTCCATTACACTTTGAGATACTTTATGTCCTAAGTTAGACAAGCAATCATCAAATTAAGGTTGAACCATAAAGTGACATTTTTTCCAATTAAGAAACAAGTTAGCTTCCTCACATCTTTCAACTACTTTATCTAAGTTAGACAAGCAATCATCAAAAGAAGAACCAAATATCGAAAAATCATCCATAAATATTTCCATAAATTTTCCTACCATATCATGAAAAATCGCAAGCATACATCTTTGAAAGGTGGAAGGACCATTGCATAAACCAAAAGGCATTCTTCTATATGCAAAAGTACCATAAGGGCATGTAAAAGTAGTATTTTCTTAATCTTCTGGTGCTATAGGAATTTGAAAATAACCATTATATCCATCAAGAAAACAATAATAAGCATGTCCACTAAGTATTTCAAGCATTTGATCTATAAAGGGTAATGGAAAATGGTCCTTCCTAGTGGCCTCATTTAATTTCCTATAATCAACACACACTCGTCATCCCGTGACTAACCTAGTGGGTATTAATTCTTTATTCTTGTTCTCTATAACTGTAACCCACCATTTTTAGGCACTACTTGGACAGGACTCACTCATTTACTATCAGAAATTAGATAGATTATCCCCATATCTAATAACTTAATGACTTCTTTTTTAACCACTTCTTGCATAATAGGATTTAGTCTTCTTTGAGGTTGTGCAGTGGTTTTATGTTGTTCCTCCATTAATATTTTATGCATGCAAATTGAAGGACTAATACCTTTAATGCATACCATTTGCCACCCAAATGTTTTCTTATGTTCTCTAAGGACCCTTACTAGTTTCTATTCTTCCAGTTGACTTAGTAATGATGAAACTATTAGAGGTAGGGTATTATTCTCATTTAAAAAAACATATTTCAGATTAGGTGGTAATGATTTAAACTCTAAATCCAGAGGAGGTTCTTCGATACTAGGCTTAGGTCTAGGCCCTTTTGATTCTAATTCTAAAAATTTAGACCCTCTAGTGAATCCTACATAACTAGCTTCGAGAAATTTAGCGGATTCACTTAATTCTTGTTTTTCATTATCAGTTTTAATAGAATGACTTATGCATTGTTCAATTGGGTCATCATAAAAAATATTTTGCATATAATCTTCTACAAGCTCATCTATGGTGTCTACAGAAAAACAAGATTTATTCTCTTGGGGGTGTTTCATTGTTTCATTTATATTAAAGGTGACACATTCACCCCACCCTTAATATTAGTTCACCTTTATGCACATCAATTAAGGTTTTTGCAGTTGCTAAAAATGGTCTCCCTATTATCAAAGGCATATTCACATCATCTTCCATATCCAAAACTACAAAATCAGTAGGGTAAATAAATTTTTCAATTTTTACCAAGACATCCTCTATCACCCCCTCGGATATTTAATGGAATGATCAGCTAGTTGAAGAGTAATATTTGTTAATTTTATTTCCCCTAACGCCAAACGTTTAGAAACAGAATACGGCATCAAATTTATACTTGCTCCCAAATCACATAAAACATCACTAAACAATAAATCACCATTATAGCAAGGAATTATGAATTTTCCAGGATTTTTAAGTTTTGGAGGTAATTTATTTTGAAGCACAACTGAACATTCTTCATTTAAGCAAATTTTCTCAAACTCTTGTAATTTCTTTTTACTAGATAAAATATCTTTCAAGAATTTAGCATATTTAGGCATTTGAGAAATTGCTTCAACAAAAGGAAGATTAATCTCCAAATTTTGAAATATTTCTAATAATTTCTTAAATTGAGGATTAGGGGGTTCAACTACTTGTGGGAAAGGCAAAGACTCCTTTCTTATTTTATTTGAATTTATTTCATTAGGCTTTGGTGAAACCCTACTATTTAACTCATTTTCATTATTTTCTTCCTCTTCTACAATTTTAGGAGTTTTTTTTTATTATAATTCCTTAAGTTCCTTCCCCACTTCTTAGAGTTACAACTTTACATTCTTTAGGGTTAACTTCCGTATTACTAGGCAATGATCCTTGAACCCTATTACTTAACAAATTAGCCATTTGTCCTAATTGAGACTCTAAGTTTTTAATAGAAGCTTCTTGGTTCTGAAATCTTGTTTCAGCATTAGTTATGAACTTTGAAACCAAATCTTCTAAATTAGACTTTTTCTTAAGTGCAGGAGGAAAACCAGGGGTGGTGAAGGTCTCACATTTTGATTCAAATTAGGATTCGGAATTTGACTCCAAGAAAAATTATGATGATTCCTCCACCCAGGATTGTAAGTATTTGAATAAGGATTGTTTATCCTAGAGTTAGGACCTTCATAATTAACCCCTTCATGAAAATTAAGGTTGGAAGAATTATTATGCGGACAATTCACGTTATAATGATTACCACCACAATTTCCACAATTTACTTGATTTCCAATTCCTAAATTATTAGAGATTAATGCTAATTGGGCCAAAATAGTTTGAGTAGCATCAATTCCATTAGCACTTCCCTTTATTACAGGATTACTACGTTCATTATTACTTTTGTTTCCAGTAGATGTCATATCCTCTAATAAATCCCAAGCTTTATCTGGTGGTTTACCCATTATACTACCCCCACTTGCTGCATCAATCATATTTTTATTGGTTTCATTCACGCTATTATAAAATATTTGGATTTGCATCCAGAATGGGACCTCATGATGTTGGCACTTTCTTAAATTTTCTTTATATCTTTCCCAAGCCGCATATAAAGTTTCCCCAACTTCTTGACTAAAATTAGTTATCTTATTCCTTAACTTCATGGTTTTAGCTGGGAAAAATTCTTATTTAGAAATTTAGAGGCTAATTGATTCCATGTAGTTATTGAGCCAGATGAAAGATAATTTAACCAATCCTTAGACTTATCTTTTAGGGAAAAGGGAAAAAGTCTTAATCTTATAGCATCATAACTTACCCCATTTTGCTTAAAAGTGTCACAAATTTTCAAGAAATTAGATATATGAACATTAGGATCTTCATTAGGCAAACCATAAAATTGAACACTTTGTTGCACCATTTGAATTACAACAGGCTTAATTTCAAAATTATTAGCAGCTATGACAGGTCTTAAAATAGCATGATGAAAGTCGTCTACCTTAATCGTAGCATAATCCCTAAGAGTTTTAGGTGGTTCTTGATCATTATTAAGAGCAATATCATCAATACCATCATTCACCATTTTAGTGTATTTTTTTTTAGATTCCTTAACTAGCCTACTAATTTGTCTAACAATAACTTCCGGATCAGGATAAAATAAAAAAGGTTTATTATATTTCCTAGTTCGCATGCAAAAATAGGTTCAACCAAAGAAATAATAATAAAAAAAGAAATTGAAAAAAGAATAATATTAAATAAACAAAGAGTTCAAAAAATCTTCTTACCCCTCCTTTGTTGTAAGAAGACACAAATTCTTCTTCTTAACTTGTCTCTGCTTAAAAAGATTTTTCCTCCCGTTTAAGAATCAATATTTTTTTTTGATTTTCTGAAAAATAACAATAGAAAATATTAGCAAGACAATAAACACATTAATAAGAAAAGAATGGTCAAATCTCAGAATTTTTAACAACTATATTATATTAATTAAATAATCCCCGGAAACGGCGCCAAAAACTTGATGCACAAAATCCTAGCAAGTGAACTAGTGTCCAGTTGAGTATATAAGTAAGACAAGTGTCGTTTCCACAGAGATTATAATTAAGTTCCAAAATTGTTTATTATCCTAATTTAGACATACACATATTTTTTAGAGTTTTACTAGCTAATGCTTAAAACTAAATAACAACTAAATTAAACAAATAAGAAAGAAGATATCAAATAATGAGAGAAATGTTGATTAGGACGTTGATCAAACTTGTTTTCCCAATGATTAATTTAAAAGATTCCTTTTTTAATGTGTCATATTCCCTTAAATTTATCATAATTCATTAATGGTAAAATTCCCTAATCTAGGTTTTATTCAATTCCTTGCAATAAACCCCCTAATCTCAATTAACAAAAACCATATATCTATGTGAAATTGATTAATGAGACAGCATTAACGATTTATGGAATTCCCCAATTTCAATCCAGTAGTAATCTACTTTTGGAAACCGCTCAATAGAAACCGAATCTATTCCTAGTCAGTTTTACGACGAGTTATTATTACTTAGTTCCTAATTATTTACTTCACCTTCCGGTTCTTCGCAATTAAATTATGAGATCATGTGTAGAGTGATCAAATCCATACAAGCATTAAACACATCATAAAAATAATTAATAAAATAGGGATTAAGGGAATAGTGAACACAATATTAAGGGAAATATAATAAACTAAATTATTGTTTCAACAAAGTTTTCACAAGCCTAATCAACTAGAAAATTTAGCCAATCATCGTACATAAATCAACCATGACAATTAATTTAGACATGAGAAAAATTACGAATCAAGAAAATAATAAAAAGGAACGAGTTTAGATTACAACTTGATGTCGAAATTATCTCCGCTAATTAATTCCTTCTTGAAAACTGCATAGATTGACCACAGTTCCAATTAGAACAATGCAGTGACGATGTGATAATGATGGAAGTGATGATGTGATGATGATGGATCTGCTTGCGACTGATTGGTGAGTCGAAATGTTGGCTTTTTTGTTGCTTTTTGCGGCTGAGGGTGAGTCCTCCTTTAGGGCTTCACTGCTTTCTTTTTATAGATGGTTAAGACGGTGATTCCCCTTTTCCTTCTCTGCTTGTTGTTCTTGTGGCCCAAGGCCCATAGTCTTTGTTTCCTATTACAAATCTGACTTTGATTCCAATTAATAGACTTTCCTACAAAAGCAAATCTAAGAAAATATAATATAATCCTAAAATAAAGATTCTTAATAATATGTTTCTATTTAGCATATAAAAATACTTAATATATATATATATATATATATATATATATATATATATATATATATATATCAAATCAAAATAAATATATTAAGAAATTAATATCAAATTGACTCTAAAATATGGAAATATAATATTCTTTAGGTAAAAACTAAGTGAAAGGTAGTATAATTTTTATAGAAAATATGAGTTTATCACGTATGTTGTTGTATAAATTGCTGGATGCATTCCATGAGAGTCAGCATGTGCATATTCTTAATCTAGAGCTCTTGTCTAATGATGACCCTAGACTAGGATATATTCCTAAATTTACATGCATAAGTGCCCGGAAGCGTTTTCAGTCCCCCCTTGCCTGGACCCTTGCGGGAGTAAAAAGTTATGGTTGTTAACAGTGTGTGGAGTTCACGAAGATGAACGATGATATGATATGAGTATATCCTTAAATAGCCTTTAAAGTGCCTTACCAATATGTTATGTTATAACAAGTACGAGGGCCTCCTAAACGACATTAAAGTTTGGGGCTGTTAACAGTTGGATAATGTTATAGTCAGATGATTGAGATCGGTTGTAGAATTAGTTGTTGCATGTCATTTTGATATTAATCATTTCAAGTTTATATGTATTGGAAGACTACGAGTATGTCAAGTTATGCTAAGTACTCAAAGTACGATTTCTTATATGTATGTGATCGATTTGGTTATGACATGTTATGTCTATGTTTTGATATTGTTTCTAGGTATTAAAATGAGCCTAAAATCAGTGCTTTGGGTTGGGAATTATGAATGTGCAGAAAATGAATTTTCCTTCACAAATTTTGCCTTGAAAATGACCTCCCAAGATCTCGGTCGATCGGACCATAGTCCCTTCGTCCGACCCAAACTTCAAGGGCTGATTTCGCATGATGGAAGAGGAACTACGGTCGACCATGCACCAAACCCCTTCGAACAAAGGTAAGCGATCGACCGGTTTTGTCATGATGGTAAACCATATTTTTTGTGAATGTTTCTGTCTTGATCTCGGACGACCCTATCGGTCGACCGGGGTGTTTTACCATTTTTCGAGATTTTCTACTTTGTTTATATCCCTTTTCAAGTTATGCAATCTCTGAACTTCTATGATATGTTTTCAAGTATTTTACAAGTTATTTCAAGATGTTTACAGGTTAGGACAAGTCAAGATGTATTTTCATATGTTTTTGGGAAGCAGGGAATATTTTGGAGTCATCTTTTTGTCCTTCATCCCAAGGGCGATCGATTCTTACTAAACTATTGTGGCTTATCATATTATCTTCTTATGTTTTATAGATGAAGCTGGTTAGGAGACTTGGGACGGGGAGTACGACAAGTAGAACTTAAAGAAGTATTAATTGATCATGTAATAGTATACTGATGAACCTTTATTAAGTTGAATAACTTTTGTTATAAGTTTATGTAATTTCCCTTTAAGTACTGATGAATTTATAATAAAGTTAAGTTATTCCGTTATGTTTATGGCTTGGAAGACTATATTCTGTCAAGGGTTCTTTGTCTAATTGGTAGATGAGGCATTGCCAGGTCACCTTCTGGTTAAGGGGTGTGACACATCTTTCCTTGTGTTTCATTTACTTTACTTATCACATTAAATCAAAGTTTGTCATATGAAAAAAGGGGGAGTTTGTTAGCCCTAAGGGTAAAATTCTCTATTTTGATTAACGGCAAACTGTTGATGATATTTAACGGTATATCTGTTTATGTGATAGATAACAATGAAAGTACCAAGTCATTCAAGTTAGTTAAACAAGACATAATGGCCCTCTTACACTTTGAACATTTAAGAGATGCCTACAAAAAGATTCTTGAAGACTTAGGTATATGATAGGGTAGATTAGATTTGTATATCTTGTAAACACCCTAAAGATATAAGCTCAAAGATAATGCTCACTTTTGCTATGCTTGCACGAAAATCATTTTCATGTTGAAATGCCTTGTGTTTTCAAATGTTTGCAAAAAGCCAAAATGAGTTAAGCTCTATTTTATTGTTCATTCTGTTTATAAAAAAGTAAAAATAGTTGATGTCTATATTTAGCGGTTTTCTCAACTATTCTAATAAAAGATACAATATTACAGGATTGAAAAAATAACTCGCGGACTGTATTATAAATTTTGCAACCCAAAAATAAAAGACAATCAAAATGGTATCATATGAGATGCAATTCACCATGCTATAACTCACATAAAACATATCAACAATAAGAATTAAGTACCAATACATAGTCTTGGGGGAAGCGCCCCTTAACAGGGTATCCAAGGGGAAACGCCCCTGGCAGGGTCCAAGGGGCACCTGTTGAATGAGTTTCGGCCTCGGGTTTACCCTATATTGCCATATCAGTTAAATCCGATTAATAACCAGTTTAATCAACATTACTCATTTAATAATGAATATCTATTAACATAAATCATCAATTTAATCAGATTAATAACCATGGATAATCTAATTAAGACTATCAGAATAAAAAATTAAAGAATTTTCTCTGCTTCACACATACATATATATTAAACCGAAATTAATATATGAACTGAGGGCGATAAACATACAAGATCATGTATCACATATACATCGAATTCATATGGTATGAACAAGGCTCTGATACCACCATTGAAATTCTTATGCAGGAACATTCAAGAAAAACCCTACGAACATCCTCAGAAGGATCAGTTCATATCACAAGAACCGAATTAAGACCGATAGAAAAAAACTTACGATCAAATGTTTTGCAAGGTCTGCTTCAGCAACCACCAAAATTGTATCTCTGTAAATCGCAACAACCGCTAAAACGATTCGTGGCGGTGTCGCACTGTATTGGTATCTACGAGACGACATGAGCAGCGAGTGCTAGCTCTAGGATTTTCTAGTTTTTTAGAAAAATGGAGAGAAGGGATTACAAAAGAGTTTTAGTTTCTTAGAGTATTGGTGCGACCGAAAACTGGTAGTAGGTTTTTGTCCAAAAACTATATAAAAGCAGTTAGAGTTTGTATCGAATATTGTAAGCTCTAAGTGATAGTTTCTCTATGTTGATAAACGATAAACCGTTGATGAGGGCTTTAACGCTATTTATTAATGTTATAGATCATTTGGAAGTATCAAGTTCTTCAAGATGAATCCGCAAGTCATGTGACAATGCTTTTACATTGAAGACTCGAGAAATGACATTACATGAAGAGAGCATGAAGACTTATGTTTTCGTATCTATGTTTGTTCCAGTAACTTTGAGTTGTGGAGTGCGATTGAAGATGGACCATATTTTCCTATGAAGGAAGATAATGAAATTAGAATCGAAAAGGCAAAACATGCGTTTTCTGAATTAGTAACAACATGGATGTAGTAATCCATTGCAGTACCGCGAGTGCAATAAGGAAAACCATAAAGAAGTACTAGTATGAAATCACCACCATAACTTACATGTGAACGCATACTGGAAGTGATTCAAAGAGATTACGCCCAGGCCATTCTACTTAGTATCTCGACATATATTTCGCCATGCCATCCAGTGTCGCTTGGGTGCCGTAGAGGTGTTGTTCCATAAGAAACTTGCAAAGAGCCACTCAACTGCATCAAGTATCGCTTGCGGAGGATACGTGGCTTCCATAACATGCATAGTCATCGAACTAAGAACACTTCGTATCAAAGTCAATTGGCTTGACATATCAAGTACTCTATTTTTTCACCCCCCTCAATTTTTCCGGATATTGTATCAACCGTTCCCCTTTAATATTGTATCTTCACCCGTCCACAATGTATCGGGCATCCCAAATACTTCATGGGGAGCTCGCCTATAATAAATCCGAAAACGGTTTGTATCATATCCAACTGCTGAGGCCCCATTTTTGAAGATGCATAGAAATGACTTTTACTTGTGTTTTTAAAAAAATATAGTATATTCTCTAAACTCCTCGTTTATGTGTTTTTTGTGGTGTTAAATCTGAAGTCCCCATCCTTACCCTAATATCATCCATAATTATGATCTCACTCGCTGAAACTATGATTTCTTGATCCCCAAGGCTTCTTTGTTATAAAAATTATCCTTCTCGGACTCAGCTACATTGTTGAGAGGGGTAGTGTCACCTTTTTCCTTGAGCATAATAGGGATTGATGGCTCTCCATTCTCCAAAATAATTGGAGATTTTGTCACAACGGGAACTTGTCCCTTTCCTTCCCGAATTATAGCTTTGCATTTGTCTTCCTTAGAGTTGGGATGACTAGCCGGTGCATGAATTTTTGCCTTAGTTTCTTTGCTCGTTTTCGGAAACGTTATGACTTTTTCGGACTTCAAAACCTTGTTCTCAGCCAATACAATATCAGTCGACTCATGTCGGCGCCTAGGGTTTTGAAGAATTTGTTTCACTGCACCCTCAGCCACCAAATTACATTCTGCGTTGGAGTGCCCAACCTTCCAACACACGAAACTGTATTCCGGCAAGTTCTCGCATTCGATCGATTGCCAAAATCCCTTTCCCGGTATAACATGTACAATCCAGACCCGCCTACAAAGCGGCTTCATCAAATCCAATTCCACATAAACTTTTACGACGCTTGGTCTCATCATATTCGTCGTTGGTTCATCCAAGACCAAATGTGTGTCTGCCGCCTTTGCTAATGACAACAAGTAGGACTTGTTGTATAAGTGGATTGGTAATCTCTCAAATTTGATCCAAACTGGAACAATTGAGGGTTCTACCAAGAGATCAAAATCGTACACCCATTTGAACACTCTTATCCTAGAACCACTGGAAACCCAAATTCCCTTCCTTCAGAATCTGCAATAGTCTTCCTCATGGTCGAATATGATTATCACATGTCAGGTGTCCAACCATCCAATCCAAAATGATCATTTAAATTGCAATCGATGGAAATTCTTCCGTAGGTTGTCAATCAGGGGACAGTGTCGTGCGAATTTTCTCACTAATGCCAGTTTCCATAGATGCTCAAGTATTGCCAATTCGGGTTCCTCTATTGTCAAAGAGGTTTCCTCTTTGATAGGTAGTAATGGTGTCCGACATGAAGAAGGAGCGGTTGAAAGAAGATCCGCAAAGAATTTCTTAGGCCACGCACCTTCTCCCGGTGGTAGAGCCGCCGTCGGGGCGGCCATAGAGGCTCAGTAGCTAGGTGTTTTAGTGCGCATGGGATTCTAGGGTTTGAGAGAGTTTTTTTTTTTAAATATAACTTGCTTAACATTAGTCAATTATGTGATAATGGCTTTGTTGTTTCCTTTAGGAAGGATGCCTGCGCTATTCTTGATTCTACTACTAATATGGTTATATTTGTTGTTAATCGTGTTGGTAACGTTTATGTTCTATCTCTTGATGATTTGCTTGCTTATGATATAAAATGTTTGAATGTGAATAATGATGAAGCTTTCCTTTGGCACCGTAGACCTGGTCATTTAATACGTAACTTCTTTATAGATTATCAAGCCAATAACGTGTATGTGGGTTGCCAAAAGTGAGGTTTGAGAAAAAATGGCTTTGTGATTCATGCCAGTTTGGAAAACAAACTAAAACATATTTTAAACCCTGAGAAAATGGTATCTTCTTCGAAATCTCTTGAACTTGTTCATTTAGATCTTTTGGACCAATGAGGACCACTAGCCTTGGTGGTATGAGGTATGCATTTTTTATAGTAGATGACTTTTCAAGATTTACTTGGGTACTCTTTCTTTCACAAAAAGATGATTCATTTGAAGAATTCTCAAACATTTTTAAGAAAGTTCAAAACTTAATTGATTTAAAATTGTTAACCATTAGAAGTTACAATGGACGAGAATCAACCACCAAAGTTTGGAAAACTTTTGTAATGAAAATGGCATTCGCCATAATTTTTTGGTAGCTATAACTCCTCAACAAAAAGGATTAGTTGAAAGGAAAAACCGCATTTTACAAGAAATGACTAGGTCTATGCTTTCCGAAAACTCTTTACCAAAATATTTTTCAGTCGAAGCCGTAAACACGACTTGCTATATCACGTACTGAGTTCTCTTGAGGCCATTTATTCGAAAAACATCTTTTGAATTTATGTTTGGAAAATTCTTTCTTTCTCATACTTCAAAGTTTTTGGTTGCAAATGTTTTGTGTTCAATATTAAAGATAGCCTTGGCAAGTTTGGTAAGAAATCGGATGAAGGCATATTTCTTGGCTATTCATCCAACAAAAAGGCTTACAGAATTTAGATAAACAAACTCTATGTATAGAAGAGTCGATGTATTTATACTTTGATGAAACTAATATCTATCTTGCAAGAAATGATGATGATGATGTAGGCACACCCACTGAAAATGATAATGAACATCATCAAGCACCAATGATGGAGAATCATGCAATAGAGGAAGAAGAGTTTGAGCACCTCAAGAAGAAGCTCAAGAAGAACGTAACAATGATCCATCCACATATTAGCTACCAAGAGAATGGAAGTACACACATAGGCATTCACAAGAGCATATCATAGGTGATTCATCTGACGGTGTAAGAACAAGGCTGTACTTTGTTGATAACTTTTCTTTACTTTCTCAAATTGAACTTACAATCATAATTGAAGTTTTAGAGGATTATTTTGGGATTATTGCTAATGCAAGAATAGTTGAATCAATTTGAAAGAAATCAAGTGCGGTCTCTAGTCCATAGACCCCTAATCATCTTATTATTGGTACAAAATGGATTTTAGAAACAAGCTAGATGAACTTGGTGAAATCATAAGAAACATGGCTAGACTTGTTGCCCAAGGATTCAATCAAGATGAGGGCATTGATTTTGAAGAATCTTTTGCACCGGTTGCTAGACTTGAGTCCATTAGGATGTTATTGGCTTTTGCTTGCTTTAAAGGTTTCAAACTTTTTCGAATGGATGTTAAAAGTGCTTTCTTAAATGATTATATTGAGGAGGAAGTTTATGTTGAAAAACCTACCGGTTTTGTTCATGAATAGTTTCCGAACCATGTTTACAAACTTTAGAAAGCTTTATATGCTCTTAAACAGGCTCCTCGCGCTTGGTATGAAAGACTACGTAATTTTATTCTTGCAAACGGATTTTTAAGAGGAAAAGTAGACACTACACCTTTTATTAAAACAAATAAATTCAACGATGTCTTGCTAGTTAAAATCTATGTTGATGATATTATTTTTTGGTGCCACTAATGTTCTATATGTGAAGAATTTGCTAAGTTAATGCATGGTGAGTTTGAGATGAGCATGATGGGTGAAATCAACTTCTTCCCTGGACTTCAAATCAAACAAACCAATGAGGGAATCTGCATCAATCAAGCTAAATAAACAAAGGAACTACTCAAGATATTTGGAATGAGTGACGCTAAGTAAAGAAAAACTCCCATGAGCTCTACCATAAAGCTTGACAAGGATGAAAATGGTAAGAAAGTTTATGAATCCATGTATAGAGGTATGCTTACTGTTTTGCTCTATTTAACCGCTAGTAGACCCAATATCATGTTTGCGGTATGCTTATGTGCTCGCTTTAAATCTCGTCCTAAGGAATCACATATAGTTGTCGTTAAACACATTATTAGATGTCTTATTGGTACTCATAATTATGGTCTTTGGTATCCTATAACCGAGTCTTGTGACCTTACGGATATACCAATACTGACTATGCCGAATGCAAAGTCGAGTGAAAGAGTAAAAGTGGTCATTACCATTTTCTCGGTCATGCTCTTGTGTCTTGGCATAGCAAGAAACAAGCATGTGTATCTCTTTCCACTGCCGAGTCTGAATATATCGCCGCTGGTAGTTGTTGTGCTCAAGTGCTTTGATGAAGCATACTTTACTTGATTTTGGTCTTGTGTTTAACAATGTGTCTATATTGTGAGATAACACTAGTGCCATAAAATTGACTAAGAATCTTATTCAACATTCTAGGACTAAGCACATAGAGATTAAGCATTACTTTATATGTGATCATGTTGCTAAGGGTGATATGTATTAATTTTGTGAGCACCGGTGATCAATTTGCTGATATTTTCACTAAACTTTTATGCTATGAAGATTTGATTACCTAAGGCATTTCCTAGGAATCACAAGGTTTCAAATTTGATGTGTGTGTGTGTTGAGTTGTGCAAGAAACATAGGATTTCGGGTCGACCTCAATAAGGGTTCGATCGACAGGATTAATGGTCATTTTCACAAAGAAAAAATTGAGGCAGTTCGATTGACAACAATATGGGTTTGGTCGACCACATACAAACATAAGACATGTCATTTTACTTCAGATGATATCCAGACGACCTCAGAAAGGGTCTGGTCGATCGGACAATCGCAAAAAGTCATATTTAAAAGGTTTTTCGCGGTTCATTTTTCAAACCATTCACATTCTCTCTCTCATAACTCAAAACCCCTCATATCTCCAGTCAAAATTAAAAGCCCAATCCTTCAAAAATATCAATTTCAACCACAAATCATCCTCGCATATCATCATGAAGACACATCAATCATCATCCAAGCCAGAAAAGAAAGCTCCAAAGAAACATCTACCAAAATGACAACCCCCAAAAAGGCCATTGGAAAAGGGAATTAGTATTCAAGGAGGAGATAATCAATCTCCAAAGAAGAGGAACATTATTGCACGAAAACGAAAGGGGAAGAAACAAGTAGAAAGATAAAGCGATAATTCGGCGACGAAATCCGACTATGAGATACCCCATCACCACCACCCAAATCAAAATTCAAAGGGGAATCATCAAACTTCACTAAACTAAGTTAACCTCTGGATTCCACAATGATCAAGCCAAGAAGTTATTTGATTCTTTGCAAAAGAATAAGAGGGGAATCTTGACTGTGTATATAAGACATGAGAGATCTTTTTGGGAAAGGGCTTGATAGTATTTTGGACATGTTTAGTGATGTGGGGTGGTTAAACTTGTTTAACCGTGATTGTGAATACTATCCCTACAATGATTTATGAGTTTGGGGCAAACCTTAGAGAAAAGGGTATGCAAGATGATGGAGATTTTTGGAGAAGAGTTTTTTAGAGAAAATGGTACACCTCTAGTATTAATGGAGAAGAGTTTAGTTTTTCGGAAGCTATGCTTTGTGATGTGTTTGGGGGTAGAATGTGATGTGTTAGACTTGAAGAGTTTTAGGAAGAATTTCAAGATTGAGGGGAAGTTTAGTAGATTAACGGAAAGGGAGACAAACAAATTGGAGGAATATGTAAGGATTCTTCATCGTATGGTTTCAAATGTGGTCATCCCAATTAAATGCCACAAAAGCTCAATAAGCTACCTCCAAATGACTATTATGGAGTGGCTTGTTAAAAGGAGACGGATGAACTTTGGTTACTTGGCTATGAAACACTTTAGTGACTGTCAAAAGTGCTAGAAACTTCCTACCCTATGGAAGTATATATGCTCACTAAGTTGTTTAAGAAATTCAACATCAAGCTTATCAATCCCGTTGAGAGAAAGAAGGAGCACAATGAGAGATGCTTCCACCGAATATATATAATATATGTGGAGGGAAATTGGAGGTTTCAAAGTAGATGCGCCGATGAACAATTGGTGGAGGCCGCCATTGCTAAAGGGGCAAGCCAAAAAGCAATTGAGACTATCAAGAAAACAATTGCCTCAAGAAAATATCATAAGCCTAAGGAAGATGAACCTACGGAAGAATAAGCAAGCCAAGAAAATGAAGGGGTTCAAATGGAGGAAGAGGAAGAATTTGATGTTGGAGGAAATGAGGAAGGCCAAGAAGAAAACATAGAAAAAGAAGCCCCACCTCAAAGGAAGAAGAGAGTTGTTGACATGGATCCAGATTCACTACCAATTTTCAAAGGTGATGCTACTTTTACACAAAATTACTATGAGTTATTCATTCAAGTAATCAAGGATGTGGAGTCTATGTCAAAGAGCTTGCAATCTTTCAAAGATGGCTTCCATTCTAGAATGGATAATTTGGAAAATTAGGTGGTCAACATGGAATCAAAGATGGAAGATATGGAAGGCAAGTTGGATGATATTATTACAAATACCAAGAACAAGAAATCCAAACTTGATGAGGAATAGGAAGAGAGTGAGAAAAAAGAAGATGAGATGGAGAGTGATGATGATGGAAGCAATGGAAGTGATGGAAATGGGGACTATGGGGAAAAAAGAAGAAGACAATGAACAGGGAAATGAAGAAGAGGAGCAAGGACACCATTTGTTTTTGACCAAAGAAGAAATTGCTAAGGTCATTGGGGAATTAAAGTAAGGAAGCAGTCCTTGGAACCTCATGGTGTGAAGAACTTGCAAGACATCTACAAAACTCCATGAGAAACTCTAAACTGTTACTCATTTTTTTTTCTTTTTCTTTATGTTATCCCTTTATGTATCCCTAGAATAGCAATTGTTGAACTTACATTTGATATTATTCTATGAATTTCTTTCTTTGATGATTATTATAAACATGCCTTGTTTTGATTTACTTGATGTTATTTGCATATTTAGGAGCTCAATGATGATATTCTTTTGATGAAAACTCATTCTAACCCCATCCCTCAACTATTTTTTTATCTATGACGAAGGGGGAGAAAAAATATGCTATGTAATGTGCTTAGAATATATATCATTGAGTATTTTTATTTGAATCTTCAAGTGTTAAACATATTCTTAAACTTATGGTCATATATTGCTTCACTTGTTAGTTCAACTACTTTGATGACATAGATATATGCCTTGGAGTGTGGTGATGGCACTTGGGAATGCCTTGGAACTTTTTTTTGTAAGTTTACTTTGTTTCGACCAAAAGGCTGGTCGACCGCAGCTATCCGGTCGACCTAACAAAGAATTGCGGTCGACCGGATAAACCCGCTATCTACAAAACTGCTATCTCTTTTAATCTATTTTTTAGGCTTGTTTTCATATAACATGGGTACAACTTTAGGGGGGGAGAATTCATTAAGTGAATCTTTATTTTTTCCCTACAGTTGATTGATTTTTAAACTCTTAAAAACTCATAGATGACTTTGTATTTATCTTTGAACATTAAAAAGTCATTTTTCCTTTTACTTCATTTTTATACCCTATCAGACAGTGGCGGAGCCAGGAATTTATCTTTGGGGGACACAATTAACATTGACAAAATAAATTCATAAAAGCATATAAAATATTTCATTACAATTGTTCCCTACGCGTTTTCATACTTTGATAATATTCTATAATTACATTATTTTCGATAGTATCAAACACATATTTCTCAACAAATGCAATTAAACTATCATTCAACCACTGATCCCCAATTCGATTGCGTAGACAATTCTTGACAAAAGTCATTGCAGAAAATACTATCTCAACTGATGCAGTAGCCACTGGTAGAATTAAAGCCAATGTCAAAAGCTTGTAAACTAATGTGTAAACTTGATGCTTGTTTTCTGCAAATAACCTCTGAGAAAGCTCACTAAGACCCTGCAATGCTTGTATTGGGATTCTCAATCCAGGATCCGAAGGCAATTGTTCAATATCAAATTCAAGTCTTTCATCTCTAACATTTCCCACATTTGTTTCAAGTAAATCCTCTTCAACATCCCTTTTTGTATCAATTTCAATATCATTTTCATCTCCAATCTTAACCCTTTTATCCCTCACACCCATTTCACTAGTTTGTTCCGAACAAAACGCAAATTTACGTTTAATAACGAATTTATCCATAAATGTGCAAAAAAATGTACATAAATATCAAGAAATAGCAATTATATGTATTTCACAAAAAATGTACACAAATAATGAAGATTAAAGAAGCATTAAAGGGGTTACCTATTTAATTCAAATAATGAAGGATGATGAGGATTGATGATTGAGGATAATAGAAACCCTAATGACTAATGAGAGTCAATGGGGAAAAAATCGCCATTGTTGTTGTTGTTGAGTAACAGAGAATTGAGGCTTGACTGCTAAAAAATATCTCCATTGTGGACTTTTGCTACTGGTAGCATGACCCTATGACTACTGCTACTGGACTTGTAGTCTATAATATAGACTAGAGTTTAATTTTTTTTTGATAAAATCTTATAGACTAGAGTTATACACATTTTGTTCACCCTTTTCTAGTAGTAAATTTTATTTATTTATTTATTAAATAAATATTATAGTCTCTTACACACTTAAGCTTGTTACAATTTTAACCAAAATTGGTAAGATATAAGTGGTGTCATTCCTATAATTCACGAACTAAATAATCTAATTTTAAATTGTAAAGTGATTCAAAATGAGTACAATAAACACTGTTCACGGGACGAGGTGTTAAAAAATAAAACTTAAACTATATATATATATATATATATTTGGAAAAAACTGGTAGAGCACTTGCCCAACCAGCCCCAGCCCCAGCCCCCCCAGCTCCGTCAGTGCTATCAGATTACATCAAAGTTTGTCATAATAAAAAAGAGGGAGATTGTAACCCTTATGGGCTAGTTTCTCAATTTTTGATAAATGACAAACCGTTGATGATATTTTAATGTTATTTGCTAATGTGATAAATCTTTTGGAAGTACCAAGTTTAGACAGAAGACAAAAGTAGAAATTGTCTAGGCAACCTCATTACAGTAGTTATCGATATTCCCAACCATAGGTATGTGTATTCACTTTATTTGGATTAAAAGTTCATGTGAATGAAGTGGATGTTTTGTGAAGTCTATACATGTAAAACACAAGAGGGGGGGGGGGGTGAATTGGGTTTTAACTAATCTTGTAAAGTTTTTCGATTCTTTGCAAAGCTATTGGAAGTTTGAGAAAGAAGAATAAAAGCAATGCAAAATCCAATCAACAAGACAAAGGATTTAGAGTGGTTCGATTCACTTAGAATCTACATCCACTACCTTGAGCCGCACCCAAGGATTTCAAACAACTTCACTAAGAAGAATGTTTACAATTGTGGCTAACTCACTAAGAGTTTTACAACACAACCACACAATGAAAAACTCACTAAGAGCTTGCCCACACTAAGTAGGACTTTACAAATTGCCCACACAAAGTAGGACTTTTACAAGAATTACCCAATCACTTAGAAAGGGAATTGAATGTTTAAAGAGAAAGATAAATCACTCTTCTAAGTGAGAATATATACCTTTGAAGTACAAGAATGTTTAAGCTCTTTTGAACATATGAATTCCACTCTTTGTCTTGCTTTTTGGAAGAACACCTTTGAATGATTTAGATCATGGAGATCAAGTGTTTTTGCTTTGAAGGTGTTTAGACTTGATAAAAATCAATGTAAATTGTATGTGCAAGTCTTACAATGATTCTCTAGCTTTGGAGTATATATACATTTCAAAATAGGCTGAAAATCGAGTCTCCAACGGTCAAATAACGGCTAGAAAATGCAGAGTTCGGTTGACCGAACAGAGCACCTCGGATGACCGAACCGAACCAACTCTTCAGACCTCTCAGTTTCTGGTCGGTTGATCCGACCTTGGCTCGGTTGACCGACCTTCCTGAGCATATTTTTCACACGTTTTGAAATCTTTTGAAGTCTTTAAAAGTCTAAAAGGTTTTCCTAAAAGATAACAAGTAAGAACACTTGGAAAACCATTTTAAAGAACTTAGACTTAGAAAACAAAGGCTTTTGAAATACGAACACTTGTAAAGATCATTTTGAAACTAAGCCTTTTGAAAACGTGTTTGTGTGCATGCAAGACTAGAGTGTAGAGCTTATGTTCATGAGAGCTTTGCTTAGAGCTTTATAAGATCAAGACTTATAATGACAAAAGCTAATCTAACCAAACCTAAGTCTTCAATCTTCAATCTTGATAGATGAGCCTTGAATGATACGACTTTGAATCTTGATCATGGCTTGATTGAAGTACTTAGAGCTTCCAATATTAGTTCCGATATTCTATCACAAAGTTATAAACATTAGACACAACATCAAGTGTTTGTCCATTATCAAAAACCGAGTTCGATCGCCCTTAGGGCTAACAATCTCCCCCTTTTTGATTATGACAAACTTTGATGTAATTAGATAGGATATGGACAATTTTAAGTACAAGGAAGCATGGCAAAAGGATATAAGAACAAATAAGTGTAAAGCTAAGTGCTTATAAGATAAACCAAGATAGAACGAGAAACATAAGCCCTAGCATGTTAAGTTCTTTTGCCATATGCATTAGGGACTCTTTGAAGAGCCCTATTTCCCAACCATCCTCCTTGCCTCGTTCCTTCCATAATATAGCATTCTTGTGTGTAATATACATACCTTAGTTTACACAAGAAGCTAACTTACCATTTTCATCAATGTTGATGTGAGTGCTAAGGATCCTATTATAAAGAACAACCTCACACAAACATTAGAACTATCAATGGTTTGTTATCATCAAAACAACATAGAATAATTTGCCCTTCGGGCTAACAATCTCCCCCTTTTTGATGATGACAAAACATTGATGCAAAAGGGAATAATATGCAAAAATAAGATACCAAATGTATGCATAAGATAAGGATATTGAGGATCCAAGCAAGTAGAAGTTTTCTCAAAAAAAATTCTACTCCCCCTATATTAAAGAACCCCTTATCTCTCCCATTTTGCAAGTTCTAAGCTTTCTCCTTTTGTAAAATACTTCTCTTGGCACATTTGCAACACTAAAAACTCTCCCTCTTTTTGTCAAAATCAAAAAGGGATATCAGAGCGCCAATAAGAAAAGCATTTCAACGAAAAGTAAAGATTAATTTTGGAGAAGCTTGATGAAATTTAATAATCCTCCCCATATAAAGACAAACTTAAAAACCATGGAAACAACTTGATGATCTTGTAGATTGATAAAATAAGAACCAAAAGCTCAATCCTAAAGACCAAAAATAATTATGAAGAAGGATTACTTATGAAAAAGCTTGGTTGATTTCTAAAACACAAGGAGTCCATAATGACACATAAATCCAAAAGATGGTCATGTATGGCTCAAAAAGAATATCAACCTAAGCTAGACACAAAGGAGATAGGGAATAAACCTTAAAGAACAATCTCCCCGTTTATCAAACATACGATGTTAGCTATTTGAGATAAAACCAAGTTTGATACCAATTGACCAATTGTAAACCATGATACCAATTGTAAATATAGCCAATTGTAAAACATGTTTGAAAATATAGCTAACAAAGTACTAGTGGAAGTGATACCATGAATTCATAAGTTAAGCACATGTATCACAACCAAAAGAAGTAGAGGAAGTGTAAGATAGCACTTGGAGTACATTCCTCTAACAAGTTAATGGTTAGCTAAATGAGTGTAACAACTCTTAAAGTGATACTAACCAAAAACTATAATGAGATCACAAAGGATAAGAAAATGAAGAATATGATCTCAAAGTTATTAAGGGAGAGTATATGTGATACCAATTGAAAACATAAACAATTATAACACATATAACTTCCAAAATAACTTACACAAGTTGGATATAAGAGTTAAAAGATGAAAAGCAAGCCAACAAGTGATGTGATGATGTAAAATATGAACAATTGAGCATACATCACATATTATGAGGGAGGTATAAGTTGAAAACATTTGAAAAACTCCCTCTTAGGTTATGCCACTTCCAAATACACAAAGAGACACAACCCATGGCATAAACAATGCCACATTCACAGTTTATATCCTAAGTCAAGCATCTAGACGATCAACCAAATAAGATTAATGCTATAGACTTGAATATAAACACAACCCCTATATGCAATGAAGATCAAGTAAAAACATAGCATAGCAAATACAAACTCCCCCAAAGCATAAAACACTACATAATAGCGGGGAGGGGGGGTTGTAGCTCATAAAGATCAAAAGCAAAAGAATGATCATTAACAAGTAATGAGTTAAGCTTTTGTACCTCAATGCTCCTTGAGCTTGGACTTCTTACCATTTTGGTTGATCTTCTTTATCAACAAGTCCATAGAGGCCTTTTGTGTGATCATTATCTTTTGAAGCTCATAGAGAGGTTGACATGTGATTGCTCCATTTTCTTTATTGTTCATCCTTGATTGATGAGATGAATGCAATCTCCTCTTCTATTTATGACAAGTGTAGAGTCATCATTGATGGGTGACTTTTCTTTTCTTGATGAACTCTCTACAATCTTGTGATCCTTGGCACTTGACTCTTTTCTTGGAGTCCTAGCTCACTTGTGCCATTCCTTGTAGTTCATATTTTCATCTTGAAGGTTAGAACTCTTTGTTACCTACAAGGAAATCTTGAGAACTAATGTGGTACCTTTTCAAAGGTCCTTCATGATTAGCTCAATATCTCAAGTGACACATATATGCATAAGGATCATGCAAATCAAAAACCAAAACAACTAGATGGATTCTTAAATGAATATGACATGACAAAACAAGAATCAATCAAGTTGCATATGCTACATCTCATAGATACCTTAGCTAAATAAGCATGGACTAGAACATGCTAAAGGTTATCTATATAAATATAGAATCCAAGAATGTGAGATGCAACATATATAAGAGCAAGCATATAAAAATATATATATCAACAACACTTAAACACAATAAAGTGTTAAGAGAAAGTGATTTGATACCTTTGCTTTCTTACCAAGTGATGAAGTTATTAGCTTGACAATTTTGGCTCTTGTCATCACTTGATGCTTTGCTCTTTGTATCTAAGCAACTTGGTTCTCCAATTGATTAACATTTGAGCTTTGAGAATCCAAGTGTTAAAGAGTGCTTTTGAATTTCTTCCTTTAGCACATCTCCTATAACTTCTCTCCAATGCCACTTCTCTTTGAATCAAGTCCATTTAAGCGTAGTGGCATACATCTAACTTGTAAGAACCTATAAGATCAAGGGAAGAGTAACTTTTGGTACCCACTTTTGTTTGGGTCCATGGGGGTTAGTTGAAATACGTTTAACTTTCCAAATAGTTTTTACCCCTTTTTCAATCTTCTTCTTAACATGGCATCTAGCATTAGTATGACCATGTTTTCCACAATATGTGCAACAAATGTGTGGCTTAGAAGAATTGTGAACATGCTCATGATATCTAATTTGCCTATGTGAGGTACTAGCATGCACAAAGTGATTCTTAGGCAACTTACAAGAGCTAGTATGATCAATGTGATTAGCATTATAACCAAGACCATGTTTAACATGTGAAGCACGTTGCAAACCAAGAATTTGATCAAGATTTTTCTTACCCTTAGTAAAGTTTTCAACAAGAAGGGTAAGATCTTTAACTTTGTTCTCCAAAAGATCAAATTCAACAAGTTTGAGTTCAAGAGATGTCAATTTATCATAGGTTTCTAGGTACTTTAATGATGAAGTGTTGCAAGTAGAAATAAGCTTTTCATTTTCAATTTTCATGCAATCAACATCATCACATAGCTTTTTATTCTCACTAGACAACCTAGATTTATCTTCAAGCAAAGATTCAATTTTAAGCTTCATGTCTTTGTTTTGCTTTGCACATTTTTTCAATTGATCATACATGTCACATAATAGCTCATTAGGATCATCCTCCTCATCATCGTAAGAATTTGAAGTAGAAGGAGAAGGATGTACCTCATTACCAAATGCCATAAGACATGTGTGATCATATTCTTCTTGATCATCATCACTTTCTTCTTCATCCCAATGGCTTAACAAGCACTTTGCATTTTTGAGATTGAAGAACAAGTTCTCTCCTTCTTCATTATTGATGATAGAATCAAGATCACTCTCTTTAGGAACATTTTTCTTTTTCTTCATCTCAAAGGTGAGTAGAGAGCCAATAAGTTCCTCCGTTGAATATGTCTTTAAGTCCTTGGCTTCTTCAATGGCAAGAGCTTTTGTCTCCCAACTTTTAGGAAGAGAATTTAGAATCTTCCTATTTATTTCTCCGGTAGCATACTCCTTGCCATTAGACCTCAACCCATTTACAATGTTGGTGAGTCTTGAGTTCATCTCATTGATAGATTCATTAGGCTTCATGGAGAAAAGCTCAAATTCTCTAACAAGCATATTCAACCTTGACTCCTTGACTTGATTTGTGCCTTCATGAGTAACTTCAAGCATTTTCCACATGGAGTGTGCGGATTTTCTTCCAAGGATACGGTTGTACTCATCTTGACTTAAGGCACAACTAAGGATGTTCATTGCCTTGTAATTTTGAGTCATCTTCTTGGACTCAAGCTCATTTAACTCCTTGTCCGGCTTTGGCACTTGAACACCATCCACCATTTTCATAGGCACATATGGACCATTTTCAAATATATGCCATAAAGAATAATCTATTGAGCACACATATATCTTGAAACGGTCTTTCCAAGCCTCATAATTATTTCCATCAAAAAGTGGTGGCCTATTGGTGGAAGACCCCTCTAAGTAGGCTAATGCGGAATTACCGGCCATAATCTTTACTTCAAGCGGTTAAGCTAAAAATGAAGACGAGGATCTGATACCAATTGTAAAACACGAGAGGGGGGGGGGGTGAATTGGGTTTTAACTAATCTTGTAAAGTTTTTTCGATTCTTTGCAAAGCTATTGGAAGTTTGAGCAAGAAGAATAAAAGCAATGCAAAACCCAATCAACAAGACAAAGGATTTAGAGTGGTTCGATTCACTTAGAATCTACATCCACTACCTTGAGCCGCACCCAAGGATTTCAAACAACTTCACTAAGAAGAATGTTTACAATTGTGGCTAACTCACTAAGAGTTTTACAACACAACCACACAATGAAAAACTCACTAAGAGCTTGCCCACACTAAGTAGGACTTTACAAATTGCCCACACAAAGTAGGACTTTTACAAGAATTACCCAATCACTTAGAAAGGGAATTGAATGTTTAAAGAGAAAGATAAATCACTCTTCTAAGTGAGAATATATACCTTTGAAGTACAAGAATGTTTAAGCTCTTTTGAACATATGAATTCCACTCTTTGTCTTGCTTTTTGGAAGAACACCTTTGAATGATTTAGATCATGGAGATCAAGTGTTTTTGCTTTGAAGGTGTTTAGACTTGATAAAAATCAATGTAAATTGTATGTGCAAGTCTTACAATGATTCTCTAGCTTTGGAGTATATATACATTTCAAAATAGGCTGAAAATCGAGTCTCCAACGGTCAAATAACGGCTAGAAAATGCAGAGTTCGGTTGACCGAACAGAGCACCTCGGATGATCGAGGCCAACTTCGGATCCACCTTGGCCTAGGTCGGTCGACCGACTAGACACACATAGGTCGACCGAACTACCTATAGGTCGACCGAACCAACTCTTCAGACCTCTCAGTTTCTGGTCGGTTGATCCGACCTTGGCTCGGTTGACCGACCTTCCTGAGCATATTTTTTCACACGTTTTGAAATCTTTTGAAGTCTTTAAAAGTCTAAAAGGTTTTCCTAAAAGATAACAAGTAAGAACACTTGGAAAACCATTTTAAAGAACTTAGACTTAGAAAACAAAGGCTTTTGAAATACGAACACTTGTAAAGATCATTTTGAAACTAAGCCTTTTGAAAACGTGTTTGTGTGCATGCAAGACTAGAGTGTAGAGCTTATGTTCATGAGAGCTTTGCTTAGAGCTTTATAAGATCAAGACTTATAATGACAAAGCTAATCTAACCAAACCTAAGTCTTCAATCTTCAATCTTGATAGATGAGCCTTGAATGATACGACTTTGAATCTTGATCATGGCTTGATTGAAGTACTTAGAGCTTCCAATATTAGTTCCGATATTCTATCACAAAGATATAAACATTAGACACAACATCAAGTGTTTGTCCATTATCAAAAACCGAGTTCGATCGCCCTTAGGGCTAACAATACATATGCTGGATTGAGCTTAGTTTCATCTCTTTGGATGTGGATGCAGCGGGTAAAGCTAGACAAAGAACAGAGTAAGCCAACTGATACTATGACAAAAGCCAGTGTTCTTGGTCGACGTTAGTTGTACTTGAATGAAAAATATAAAGGAACTAACAGTTTAAATTGAGCAGAGAATATAGATCTGATCTAATTATTCAGCTATTCTTATAAATGTTGGTTTAGCATTGTTTTTTAACAATATATTAAATGTGTTGCTGGATGATGTGATACTGAATGAAAGAAACATTATAATGTGAATATAAATCAAAATGGTTATTGGATCTGCTTTGTCTGATGCCTTTTGGCTTTGATTGGAGGGAATGATTCTGTAGAAAACGTGACGGAATTGGGGGACTACTGTTTCAGTTGTTTTGTGTGAGCAGCTATTTTGTGCATTCATTGCCAAATGTTAGGTCAGTTTTCAATCCATTTGTTTCAGTAATATTCTGAGAGTAGTCACTTTATGCATATATTGTCAAATGTTAGGTTTGTCTCCTATTCATCCATACCCATACATCAATACCGATTATTGAGGACTTAAGGGATTATTGTATTGTTATTGTACTAAATTTGTTGCTGGATATTTTGACATTTTACCATTAGAACAACAATATCTATTGCCTTCCGTGATTAGCTAGATATGATAGAACTATGCATCTCCATATACCTCTGTCCCTATAATACAAGCGGGATAATGCTTTCTACTGTTCATGCAAATGGGAAAAACAACTCCAGTGAAGAAATATCGACAGAAGACTTGGATTGTCTGGAAAGAAGTACCAAGAAACTAAAGAATCTAGATCAGATGCCGGAGGAAGGTAAGCAAACCCCTATTAGCTTCATATAAGGAAAAGCTTACACAGTCTCACAGATTATGTGCTAGAGATGTCCAGAGAAATTTTCTGGTAACACATCTTGATGAAGACTCTGACTCAGATAACGAGCACAATGATATGCCTTCGATTAAGTTATCGAAAGTTGATAAATTGAGAAGCAGAACCCCATGGATAAATTCTATCATTGTTAAACCTTATGGTAAGGCTTTAAACTATGGGTATATTGATTATAAGGTTCGACAGCTTTGGCTTCCAGCTGGAGACTTGAGGCTCATTGATTTGGGAAACAATTTCTTCATCATGAAATTCTCTAGAGAAGGGGACTTTTCAAGAGTAATAGCAGGGGGTCCATGGTTTTTAAATGGACAGTATCTTACTATGCGACTATGGCAACCGAAATTTAATCCATATACGAATAGTCCTAGTACAACGGCCATTTGGGCTAGACTACCAACACTTCCGGTTGAGTTCTATGATCGTAATATTCTTGCTAAGGTTGGGGATCAGCTTGGACTACTTTTGAAGGTGGATGCTAGAACTTCGAACACACAAAGGGGGGAGATATCCTAGACTTTGTCTTCAAGTAGATCTTAGAAAGCCATTAATCCCGTTTGTTAGAATTGGAAAGAAACATGTTCAACAAATTCAATATGAGGGTATTGAATTCTGCTATCATTGTGGATTAATTGGTCACTTGATTAATAAATGTGCAACTTTTATTGAGGAAAAAGGAAAACAATTGAGTGAGGTTACTGCTGCTGGCAAGCAGGGAGAAGGAATTATGGATATGGATGAGGGTTTAAAGGACTCAAGGCATGATATAGGGCCTTGGAATCAAGTGGTAAATCAAAAAAAAAATCTCCAGAAAAATGGGTCGAAGCCTACCGGAGAAGACAATCGGAGCAGTTACACGGATCTTGATGGCAAACTTGGGCAAAAAGATTCATCTCCTAAGGTTTGGAAAATGAAGGATATTAGGGTAAGGGATACTAGTGACCCTATGAAGAGACATAATGGTCCAGGTAACAAGGATAATGGGTCCTTGCTTAGTACTCCTGGCACATCATCATTCAATGCTCTGGAGAAAATTAAACTGTCCGGTCCGCCTAACCCGGGTCAACAAAGCAATATTATACAGAAAACACACGAAATGACTTCGGGAAGAGCATTGGATGGGACAAAGTTGGTCATTGCGCCGACGGTGACTCCTACAGTTGAGAAGCTAGATATGAGAGAGATTAAAGGTAATGATGATTTCTTGGTTACAGGAAGTAGTTACTTGGTACAAAAGGACTCTAATCCTACTGCTTTAGTAAAAAATGAAATACCACTTACTCAAAAAAAAAAATGCATCCTCCGAGGAGATACCGACGACCGGAGCTTCGACCACAGGCGTGGGAGGCTCGAACAACGGAGGCGGAAAGAACAAGAGGAAGGAAGAACTTGGGAAGGGATGGAGTAAACCCACAGCCAACAAGGCGGGCCTCTATCAGCAACTGGACTTAGGTGGGCTAACAGAGGCTTTTCACGGGCCCAAACCCAACAGGGGAGAACAATATGAACAAACTAGCCCACATGCCAATTTGCCCATTGGGTCAGATGGACCTTTGGGCCAACCCACCAGATCTAACATTCTCGTTGGAATTAGATCCATCACAACTGTTGTACTGGGTTAGGGATAATGTACTTAATCTGAGTCAACCAACCCAATCTCAAAATCCACCCAGGCAAGGATTCCAGGCCCGGAATCACCAGATTCTCAATCCCCAACAGAGCCGACATCAACAAACAGTCACTCAGCTTCCAATGTCGTCAAATCTGAGGGAAATTCTGTTGAACCATCCTCAGCTCAGAAATGTGCAGAACTTATCCCAAGTACATCTACACTCATTGCACAATCAGAGGGAGACTTCGAGGTTGTCAACACCGGCAAGCAGCTGGCGGAGGTCACCAGTGAGAGGGATGGGTCTGGCAGCGAATCAGAGATGGAGGTTGAGGGATATTATGAGAAACCAATTTTCGGAGGAAATGGAGAGAACAAACACTGCGGAAGTGGGCGAAGGAAGTCGGGCTCCGGTAGAAATTCCGGTAACACTAAGAAACTTTTACCTGTTAAGCATTCAACCTTTAAGAATGGAAATTCCAAGTTCAAGGATAACTTCAGTGGTGATACAGTTGGAAAGAGGAGTGAGAAGTGTGAGAATATATTTAGACAGGAGCATTCAGAGACTCAATTATCTGTACAAACTTCACTTGATTCGTTTTCTCAACACAATCACATGTCACTGCCGCTCGGTTGGGTTCCGAGATACATATTGTGTGACACCCCTAACCCCTCCGTCAGGGTCCACTGCGGCTGAGTAGGCTGTCTGCGTGCCTCTCGGTACTAACATTCACAAAATCTCAAATGCTCGAAGGCAAAGACGACATAATAATAAATACATAATACGAAAGAGTTAACTCTTACAAGGTAAATAACTGAAATACAAAATTCTCATAGGTGGATCTGATACATGATGGTTTCCAAAAGTATGATAGTATCCGGCCATCAACTTTCCTAAGCTCTGAGAATAGATTTCCATGAGATTATTGAGCCAATTTCCTGGACCAGCTTATCTGAAAATACGTGTGAGCTAGAAAGCTCAGTGAGTTCGCGTGTGTGCCAGTGTATTTTCAAATATCTTTTAGTGAATGCGTGCAGATGCTTTTCGAAAATATTCTTAGTGCAAAACAAATTCATTTTTTTTCTATCAAGTTTCGAAATCATATGCAAAAACACATGAAGGGTAGAGGCGTAGTCGAAAAGTCTGAACAAATCAAGACATATCAACGTAGCCTCTAAACCCGAGTTTCCAAAATAATTTTCAAATCAAAGTCGGGTTCATAGAGACAAGTCCGGATCCCGAAGTCATTACCAGCCTCACACTAGTACGAGCTCGAATTTCATACCTTATGCCTCCCCAAACACAAATCCAGACTACAAAAACTGGGGCACCTACCAGTCCGCACCTGGTGACTAACTCCAACGTGAATCCCCTCCTGACTCGCCGCAGAGCAGCCAAACACCACAAAATGATGTTCCACACAAATAAACGCAATACCGGTTGGGCCGAACCCTACCTGAATACTACGCCCCCTTCAAGTGGTACCACAATCCAGAGTCTATGCGTTCCACGCCAGCAGAAGAGGCCCTAGCACAGGTGACTAGCCATGTACAGTACAATCCACTGACGCTTCAGGCTACCAAATCATTTTCGAATCGTATCCAAAACAAAGCTGGTCGGATCGGGATTTTAATGCAAATTTCACAATCAAACGGGCCAACCAACATAATCATATTCAAATCTAATTCAAAATATTCACCCGTCCGCCAGTCCAATGATAAAAATACACAATTTCTCAAATATGCCATGATAATGCACATGGGTTTCCAAAACAATGCAGTTTTCATATATCAAATCATTTTCCGAAACTTATCTGTGTTTCCAAAAATCATATATTCTTAACCAGAGCACCTCTCCTATGCAATTCTAATGCACATTTTATACAAACATTGGAGAACCTCTCCAATTTAAAGCAGTTGATAAATAACCAAAATTCTTAAGAATAAATAATTTCTATTTTCCAAAAGAATCTGTAAGCTCTAAGGGCGAACAAACTTAGTTTTTGATAATGGACAAACATTTGATGTTGTGTCTAATGCTCTCAATCTTTGTGATAGAATATCGGAAGTCATAATGGAAGCTCTAAGTACTTCAATCAAGCCATGATCAAGATTCAAAGTTATACTTAAAGGCACATCTCGTCGAGATTGAAGATTGAAGACTTAGGTTTGGTTAGGATAGCTTTGTCTTTATAAGTCTTTATCTTATAAGCTCTAACCAATGCTCTTAATGAACTTAAGTGTACAACACCCTAGTCTTGCATGCATCATAAACACGTTTTCAAAAGGCTAAGTTTCAAAATGATCCTTATATGTTCTTATTTCAAAAGCCTTTGATTTCAAAGTCTAAGTCCTTTAAAACGGTTTTCCAAATGTTCTTACTTGTTACATTTTGGGAAAACCTTTTAGACTTCAAAAGATTTCAAAACAAGTGAAAAATCAACATCTCTTAAGCTCAGGAAAGTCGGATCATCCGAGCCCTTGCACGGATCATCCGAACCGAAACAGAGAGTTGAGGTTTTGGGAATTTGCTTGGCTCGGTCGACCGAGGCATACTTAGGATCATCCGAACCTATGCTCGGATCATCCGAGGTGATTTTCGGTCAACCGAACTCTGCGAAAATTAGCCGTTATATGACCGTTTTAAAAGCTATTTTTTGGATTCATTTGAAAAGTATAAAAGCTCTAGTGCAGAGGAATCTTCTAACAACTACTAGAGAGAATATACATTGATTATACAAAAAGCTTTAACACTTTCAAAGCATATCCAACTTTATTCATATATTCAAAAGTTCAAAATCATCATCTCTCTTGCAAGACACAAGTTGTTGAGTCATAAAGTTCAAAGAGCATTAAACTAAGATCTTTAAAGGCATATATCCTCCACTTTATGAGTGTGTAATCTTCTCTTTATATCTCCATCTTTCCCTCTCTTAGTGATAGGGTATTTATTGTGTAAATTCCTACTTGGTGTGGGATTTGTACTCTTAGTGAGTGGAGTCTATAATTGTGGTTATTTGTGTAAAACTCTTTGTGAGTTAGCCACTTGTGTAATTACTTTTCTTAGTGAAGGAGTTGAAAATCCTTGGGAAAGACTCAAGGTAGTAGATGTAGGTTCTTTGTGAATCGAACCACTATAAATCACGTGTCTTGCTTTTCTTGTTTAACTTTAGCTCTATTGTCTTTAAACTCCATATATAAGTTCCACATTTCAAAAGTTTGAAAAGAAAAAGAAGCCACTTTTATAAAAACCCAATTCACCCCTCCCCCTCTTGTGTTTTTCAATTGGTATCAGAGCCTCGTCTTCACCTTTAGCTTAACCGCTTGAAGTAAAGATTATGGCCGGAAATTCCGCTTTAGCCTACCTAGAGGGATCTTCCACTAATAGACCACCTCTCTTTGATGGAAACAATTTTAATGCTTGGAAAGTCCGATTCAAAATCTATGTGTTCTATAGACTACTCCTTATGGCATATTTTTGAAGAAGGTCCATATGTACCTATGAAAGAGGTGGATGGTGTTCAAATTCCAAAATTGGAACAATGAGTTTAATGAAGATGAGTCCAAGAAAATGACCCTTAATTTTCGAGCTATGAACATCATTAGTTGTGCTCTTAATCCGGATGAGTACAATCGGATACGTGGAAGCAAATCCGCTCACAAGATGTGGAAAACCTTAGAAGTCACCCATGAGGGGACTAATCAAGTCAAAGAATCAAAGCTCAACATGCTTGTGAGGGAATATGAGCTTTTCTCTATGAAGTCAAATGAAACTATAAATGAGATGAACACTAGGTTCACCAATGTTGTCAATGGGTTGAGATCTTATGGAAAGGAATACTCTATGGGTGAAATGAATAGGAAGATCCTCAACTCACTTCCTAAAAGTTGGGAAGGCAAAGCTCTAGTTATTGAAGAGGCAAAGAACTTGAAAACTTATCCCACGGAGGAGCTCATTGGTTCTCTTCTCACTTATGAGCTCACACACAAAAAGGATGAGCATGTTGAAAAGGCAAAGAAGAGTATTGCTTTAAAGGCTATTCTTGATCTTGATGAATCCAACCATTCAAGTGATGAAGAAGACATCAACTTAGATGATGAGACCATGGCTTTGGTGGTAAAGCGCATGAAAAAAATGTTTTCCGGGAAAGGAAGAAAATTCTTCCAAAATAGAAGAAAACAAAATCCTAATGGGATGAGATGCTATGAATGTGGAAGCAACCAACTTCTCATAGGAGAGTGCCCCTCTGCCAAAGAAAAAGAGCCCAAGGAAGACAAAAAGAAAAAATTCTTTAAACCAAAGAATGCCAAGGGCATGCTAAGCACATGGGATCAAGAAGGGAGTGGCGATGAAGAAGAAGAGGAAAATGCAAATGTGTGCTTCATGGCTTTCGGGAATGAGGTACATCTTACACCCACTTCTTCTAACTCCCTTGATGATGATGAAGATGAAGATGATCCTAATGAACTTTTGTGTGATATGTTTGATCAACTTAAGAAATGTGCTAAGCAACACCAAGAAATGAAGCTTAAAATTGAATCCTTGCTTGAAGAAAGATCTAGGTTGCTTAGTGAAAACAAAAAGCTATGTGATGATGTTGATTGCTTGAAAATCGAAAATGAAAAGCTTATGACTACTTGCAATACATCATCACTGAAATATCAAGATGCATATGATAAATTGTCTTCTCTTGAATGCAAACTTGTTGAGTTTGATTGTTTAAAAACCAAAGTTGTTGATCTCACCTCACTTGTTGATAAGTTCACCAAAGGAACAAAAGATCTTGATCAAATTCTTTGTATGCAACGTACTTCAAATGTTAAACATGGATTAGCACTACAAGAAAACAGTTAAATAGCGACCGAAATTAGCGACCGATATTTATGGTCACTCAAATAACGACCGAATGCCGACCGTATGGAAACCGAAAAAGTTACGGTCGCTAATCCGGCGCTAAGTAGTCGGAAATCTCAGTCTCGTTGACCAAATTAAAACGACGTCGTTTTGTTCAACTTTAACGACCGACTACCGACGGAATTTAACGACCGTTTACCGACGGAACACATAACGGCATAAAAACGATGTCGTTTTGGTGTTTTATTTCTTTAAAAAAGTTAAAGTTTAAAATTAATAAAAACGACGTCGTTTTGTTCACCTGTAACGATCGACTACCGACGGAAGTTAACGACCGTTTACAGACGGAATACATAACGGCATCAAAACGACGTCGTTTTGGTGTTTTATTTCTTTAAAAAAGTTAAAGTTTAAAATTAATAAAAACGACGTCGTTTTGTTCACCTTTAACGACCGCCTACCGACGGAAGTTAACGACCGTTTACAGACGGAACACATAACGGCATCAAAACGTCGTTTTGGTGTTTTATTTCTTTAAAAAAGTTAAAGTTTAAAATTAATAAAAACGACGTCGTTTTGTTCACCTGTAACGACCGACTACCGACGGAAGGTAACGACCGTTTACAGACGGAATACATAACGGCATCAAAACGACGTCGTTTTGGTGTTTTATTTCTTTAAAAAAGTTAAAGTTTAAAATTAATAAAAACGACGTCGTTTTGTTCACCTTTAACGACCGACTACCGACGGAAGTTAACGACCGTTTACCGACGGAACACATAACGGCATCACAACGACGGATTAGCGACCGAATGTTCAAAACGACGTCGTTTTGTTCGTTTTATCTTCAAATAACCTAAGTATTTCACCCCTTTCATCCCGTCGTCCCGTCGTCTCCCCTTTAATCCCGTCTTCTCACCCACTGCAAAATCACCACCCCGCACTCTACCGCCCTCCTCCACTCCGCCACCACCGCATTTCCCCATTCCATCAAGAAGCCCCATCTTTGATGCACTCTACAAGTTTTTCATTTCGCAGTCAAAATCCCTAATTTTCAAAAACTTAGCAAAAAAAAAATCCCTTGAAGTTGCTCATTCCCGACGCCATCTCCGGCCACCTCCGATCAACTGACTTCTTCTATTGTTGAGGGTAATTTTTCTTTTTCTTTTCGGTTGTGTTACTGTGAAGGAAAAATAGTAGTGAAATTGAAATGGTTATTTTAAGGTTTGAAGGCAAAATAGTTTTATGGTTTTGCAATGTGTATCAGTTTGTTTTGGCAGGTTTTGATTTGAATGCTAGTTTCCTTTAGGCAAATTGTTTTTAGAGTTCTAATTATTGTTGAGGTTTAACATTTAGCAATCAACATAGTTTGGAATTATGAGTGGTAAATATGTGAATCACATGTTTTTTTACAAAGACACACTGCATATGATCTGCTAATATAGATAAAGTAATTTGTCTTAAAAGACAAAGACACACTTCATTTCCCTATCCATTGTTTATGTGCATTGTAAATTATAGAAAGCTCATTGTCAACAAAGATTGTATGAGCTGGAAGGATTGCTTTCCTATGAAATGGGGAAATTGATTCTTTACATATAAAGTTTCCTTAAGGATTCGACTAATTTTTGTATGAGCATGCTGTTTTTGTTATGCATATTTTTTGTTTTTACTTTAATTATCAAGTACAAAGCAGCATCTTACCCAATTCACGTTGTTTTTACCTTTGAATGGTGCTTTATGTTGTCCACTACTAGCTTTTATCCTTTATAGTCTAATTGATCTTCAAGTGTAGATTATATAGTGAAGATATTGTCAATTAGTGATAGAGTGCTAATTACTATGATAGTAGCTTTCAACATAAACTCCGAATTGACAAAATTCTAGTCTCTGTATTGTGCTGGAGATCTCTGATAGTTAGAAGTTAATTACATAAATTATAGGAACACTTTCTGAAATCGAGTACTTTTCTCGATTTCCGTGGCATCATATTTTCTGAAATCGAGTAGTTTTCGGGACATCATGCTAAAAAAGTATAAGGTATTTTTCTGAAAGTACTCGATTTCTCTTCTTCTTTTCTCCATATCTTCCCACTTTACTGAGTTGCATTTCATGATCTTCTCATGTTCTTGTTGAAGTAGAAATTTTACCCCAAATTACTTAGGCAGATTTTTCCCTCCTTAGGAAGAATTTTCCCTCCTTAACACATAAGTTTTCAAACGTTTACTTTCTTTTCAATCGTTAAATCGAAAACTCAATAATAATGCCTGATTTGTGATTTCATTCGCCATTGAATTTCAAGATAAAACACATAAGTTTTTTTTCTTTCCGTGTATTTCAGAGATGCCGCCAAGGAAAGGTATACGAGTAGCCTTACCATTTGGTTCGCCAGCCACGTCCGCTCCGGCCTCCACCTCCCAGCCTGGTTCATCACCAGATTTGGTGGAGACACCGCGATCTGCTCCCGTGCCCGTTACGACACCTCCATCACAGGCTGATGATGCACAGACATCTCGGGATGCGTTTGCGGTAGTACACGCGACTGAGTCTACGCCGGTAGCAGGATCGGCGACTCACCAGTTGACTGTCCCACAGGCAGCGTCTGATTCTGGCGGAGTTGCGTCCACAGTAGATACGCGTATTCTCCTGCAGCCTACCCTTGGCACGTAAGTAACTAATTTATTTCCTTTAAGCTAATTATACTACTTGTCGTTATTATAGTAACTAATCAAATTTTTTGTTTGCTATTATAGTTTTAGGTTGGCATCCAGCTGTTCCGCCGCAATTACTTCAATTTTTCAAGATCGTTTCAAGGGGGCATATAGCACCATCAAGGATGTTCCCCAGGAAGAAGAAAATTTGTGGTGGGACGAGTTCAAGGTAAGTAAATTATAAAATAAGTTTGAATTTAGAAGTCTTTTGATTTAGAAGTCTTTAAATTTAGAAGTATTCGAATTTAGTTATCTAACATTATTTCAAATTGTAGAAAAAGTATCGCTGGGCTCCTGAGCATGAGAATGGCGTCAAGACAGGTTGGCGTACCATACTGACGAGGAGACTAAGCGGCCTTATAAGCGATGCTCGAAAAAAAAATAAGAAACCGAAATGGGTTTCTGAGACGGATTGGGCGCGACTTGAAGAGTACTGGAAGACTCCGGAATTTAAAGCCAAGTCGGCACAAGCAGCAAAAAACCGGAAAGAATGGAGGGGTGGAAAAGGCCCGATGAAGCACACGGGAGGTTCGCTCAGCCACATTGAGCACCACATGAGATTGGTACGGGATCTTTATTAATTTACGTTTTCTTATATTGTATGTGTTTTTTGTTCGTATTTAATGAATTTGTTTAACAGGAAAAGGAGGCCGGACATGCAGTCCCATTCTCGGCCAGTTACGATCATGTTCATCAACACCATCTCGGGCCAAAGAAAGGCGAATGGGTTGATGTAGATTCTAGAGAGTTGTCTGTAAGTATTTAATTACCGTTTTTCCTTTTTTGATATTAGTTATTTAATGTAATATCCTAATGACAATTTTTTTGACAGCGGGTGTTCCACGAGGTTTATGACGACGCCGCCAACAAAGCAACTCAAGCCGGACTGCCTCCTCCGGATTTGCCGACGCAGATTGAGTTGTCTGCTGAGGCTACGGGTGGGCTAAGAAAGAACCGTGTCCAAGGACTCGGTTCCTTTAGTGATGTGGTAAAGACAATGAAGCGAGGCAGACAGGCGGTGTCACAGTCAGACATGGTCCAAATGCGGAGCGAAATGGAAGAAGATTTTAAGAAAAAACTAGCCGACCAAAAAAGAGAATTCAAGATGAGGGAAAAGAAGAGAAACAAGGGTCTAGCTAGTATGTTAGCTGAAATTTTATCAAATAGGGACCAGGTTGTATTAAGTGCCTCTGAGATAGAGGGCAAATTGAGTAGCATCTTAGACGATGAGTTAGAATCAGACTATGACGACGACCCTTTAACTGTCGATGATGTTTTGGGGAGTCAATAGACTATTTAGTTAATTTTGTATCAATTGGTAACTATTGTTAGCTTTTAATGCTTTTTTTTATTATAAGTTTTGTGATTATTTTGGAATTTACATTTTTGCTTATGTTTTCTGTTGAAATGGAAGAGAGCTGATTGGTTTATGTTTTGTTTTGAATAGAAGATAGCTGATTGTTTTCTGTGCAGGGGTCTGTTATATAGTGACCCTGTTCTGTTACTGGAAAATTGGCTTCATACCGACCGACGGGCGACCGAATAGCGACCGTCTTAGGGTTTAGGGTTAGGGTTTAGCGACGTAGTAGCGACGGATTTAGATCGAGGATTAATTGCGACCGAACCATTCTTTGCCGTCGCTATTCCGTCGCTATATACAGTGACGGATATATACCGGTCGTACTTCGGTCGGTAAATTATCCCGGATTCCGTTTTTTTATAAAATAGCAAGGTTTTTAAAGATATATAAAAACCTGAATAGTGAAACAAGTAAAACGTATACTTATACATATGTACACATTAACCTGAATAGTGAAACAAGTAAACTTATACCTTTTGACAAAATACCTGTATAGACCTGAAGCAGAACAATTCAAGTATAACATTTGTGTTGACATTTATGTGAATTATTAAGTAGTGTAACTAAAATTTTAATAAATGCTCATTAATGATGAAATAAAATAGGCAAAAGGTTACTATATATCTTTAAAAACCTCGCTTATAAAAAACGGAATCCGGGAAAATAATAGCGACCTAATAGCGACCGAATATGCCGAAAGGGTCGCTATTCGGTCGCTAATGTTACATGCCGAAACGGCATCGTATTGTCAAGTGCGTTGGATCTTTATTTTCAGAAATTTATAAGTGTTCAGATTTTCTTATGAGCGACCGAATATACCAGGGCGGTCGCTATTCGGTCGTTATACGTCATGCCGAAACGGCGTCGCATTGTCAAGTGCGTTGGATCTTTATTTTCAGAAATTTGTAAGTGTTCAGATTTTCTTCTGAGCGACCGAATATACTAGGGCGGTCGCTATTCGGTCGTTATACGTCATGCCGAAACGGCGTCGTATTGTTAAGTGCGTGGGATCTTTATTTTCAAAAATTGGCAAGTGTTCAGGCTTTCATTTGGGCGACCGAATATGCTTAGGTCGACCGAACTGGGACCTCGGCTGATCCGACCAAAACCTACAACTCTCTGTTTCGGTTCGGTCGATCCGAGGAATGCTCGGATGATCCGAGCAGGGCGGTCGCTATCTTTGAATGCCGAAACGACGTCGTCTTGTCCAGTGCGCGGGATCTTTATTTTCAAAAATTTACAGGTATTCAGACATTCTTCTGGGCGACCGAATGTGCCATTACGGTCGCTATTCGGTCGCTAAACTTAAATGCCGAAACGGCGTCGTCTGTCCAGTGCGTGGGATCTTTATTTTCAAAAATTTACAAGTGTTCAAACTCTCTTTTGGGCGACCGAATATGCCAGTACGGTCGCTAAATTTAAATGTCGAAACGGCGTCGTCTGTCCAGTGCGTGGGATCTTTATTTCAACCCTCCCCATTACAGATTCTGCAGCCGCGATTTCTAACTCTACCACCATCTCCTCTAGTGATTTATTCCAAAATCTACCTTGAAACTCCACCCTCCCCCCATCACCACCACCTCCGGCAACTCCAAGACGGCGCCACCACCTTCGGCATCCGCAAGACTTCCCCAACACCTCCAATTTTAGTTGGGTGTTTGGTGAGAATCTCTTCATCTCTATTTATTATAATGTTATTAATGTCAATATTTATGTTCTCTTATATATCATTTATTCTTTAGCTTAATCAAAATGTGGTATAAGGGAGCAAAAAAATTCTTGAGAGCACAAATTGTTCACAAAGAATCAAATTTTAGGGCAATTTACCTTTTATTAGGTTTACAACATACCATTTATTTTTTGCATATTAAATGATGATATGAAAGTGGAAAAATTTTATGCTTCTTTGTATTATCCCAATGATTTTATTTCTTTGTATTATCTCCCATGATTTTATTTCTTTGTATTACCTCCCATCATTTTTTTCTTTGTATTATCTCCCATGATTTTATGTCTTTGTATTATCTCTCATTATTTGATATCTTTGTATTATATTGCAACAAACAAACAATCTAATGTTGAAAATAATCGAAAAAGTTGACAAAATTTCATTTAAAATAGTAGACAAGATGCCAAATCATCAAAATAACATTCAAAGTTAATATGCATTTAATTATTAAGTCTTTGTATACGCAGATATTGTGTTTGTAATGGAAGACCGTAGTTGGATGTATATGGATTCGAATAGTGGACCTCGTCATAGTCAATAATTTATAGCGGGATTGAAACGATTTGTGGCTTTCGCAGTTAGTTCGTCTGCTAATGTACAAATAGATGGGATTAGGTGTCCTTGTGGGGTTTGTAGGAATAAGTATTTTCATATGCCTGATAATGTGAAGTATCACCTTGTTATGAACGGATTCGTGTCTAACTATTATAATTGGACATGTCATGGTGAGGCATTCATTCCCATGCCTCAAATCCCGTTTGTTCATGAAATGGATAATTATAAAAGACACACGATACCGAACAATTATCGAGATATGATTATTGATGCTGCGGGACCAAGTTTTAATGAGCAGACAAAATAGGGGACGTGGAAGAACCTCCCAATCCGGAGGCACAAAAATTCTATGACATGTTGAAAGTCGTTGATAGCCCACTGTACAATAGTTGTACAAACCATTCACGACTTTTCAATGACCGCCAGGATGTTGAGCATTAAGTCCGAAGACAACTTATCTCGAAACTACAATAGATAAATTTATGCAGATTGATGAAAGATGCACTTCCTCCAAATAATAATGCTTTAGACGACTTTTACAAAATGAAGAAATTGGTTAAAGGCCTTGGATTACCGGTGCAAAAGATTGATGTTTGTGTTAACGGTTGTATGTTGTATTGGAAAGATGATGTTGAGAGTAGAGAATGCAAGTTTTGTGGTCATGCTAGATACATTAAGAAAAAGAAATCAAAAAATACACGATTAAAAGAGATTGCTTGCAAAAAGATGTATTATTTTCCGATTACTCCAAGATTACAAAGATTGTATGCATCCGAGAAAACCGCAAGGCACATGACATGGCACTCGGGACAAGTGAGAGGGAAGAGGGAATAATGAATCACCCACGGGATGGAGAAGCTTGGCAACATTTTTGACAGTAACACACACCGATTTTGCAGATGAACCTCGGAATGTAAGGCTTGGGTTATGCATAGATGGTTTTGCACCTTTCGGCATGTCGTGGAAGAACTATTCTTCTTGGCCAGCTTCTTCTAACACCTTATAATCTCCCCCTTGGATGTGTATGAAGAACAATGTAATCTTCTTAACTATCATTGTACCTGGACCCCAAAATCCAAAGCACAAGATCGATGTGTACTTGCAGCCTTTAATCGATGAATTGAATCAACTGTGGGCTGAAGGAGCGGAAACTTATGATATCTCAAAAAAAAAAATTAAATTGAGGGCTTCATTACTTTGGACAATTAGTGATTTCCCAGCATATGGAATGTTGAGTGGATGGAGTACAGCTGGCATTCACGCTTGTCCATATTGTAAGGAGGAAACACAAGCGTTCCATTTGCAGTCTGGAGGGAAACAATCGTGGTTCGATTGCCACAGATGCTTCTTGTCACCTGATCATCCTTTTAGAAGAGATGCAAAGGGATTCCAAAAGGACCGGCGACAAGAGAGAGCAGACCCGCCGACTCGCCTTAGTGGTCATGAAATGTTCCTTAGAGTTAGAAATTATCAAAAAATTACCGATACAGCTGAAGAGATCGGTAAAGAGCAAGGCAGGGGACGGGATCATAGTTGGGCTAAACGTAGTATATTTTGGGACTTACCTTATTGGCGGACACTTTTGATAAGACACAACATTGATGTCATGCATAATGAAAAAAACGTGTTTGATAATGTCTTTAACACCGTGATGGACGTGAAAGGTAAAACTAAAGACAATGTTAAAGCTAGAGCGGATGTTGAAAGGTATTGCAATCGTCCGAAATTGAATATTAAACACGATGGCCGAGGTAAAGCAACAAAACCGAAGGCATGTTTCACTCTTACCAAGCCTCAAAAATAAATGGTTTTGCAGTGGGTTAAAGAATTAAGGCTCCCAGATGGATATGCATCGAATTTGGCGCGATGCGTGGATATGAAAGAGTTCAAAATGTCTGGAATGAAGAGTCACGATTCTCATGTATTCATGGAGAGACTTATCCCTATAGCACTTAGAGAAGTACTACCCAAGCAAATGTTTGGGGACCCTTGCTCGAACTTAGTCCTGTTTCTATAGAGATTTGTGTTCCCCAAAGTTGAGTGTGGCGCATATGCAAGAATTGGAGGACACTATCGCTATTTTATTATGCAAGTTAGAGAGAATATTTCCTCCGGGATTTTTTTGATGTGATGGAACACTTGCCGATTCACCTTCCGTATGAAGCCAAGGTTGGTGGCCCTGACATGCTTTAGGTGGATGTACCCATTCGAGAGGTAACAACCATTGTCTTAAGTTATCTCATCTTTGTATTATATTTTTTCATGTACGTATTTACAATGTGATTAACTACATATGTTTTAATTAGATACTTGCACCATCCGAAAAAGAAGATAAAGAACAAGGCTAGAGTTGAGGGGTCAATTTGCAATGCATACTTGGTCGAAGAAGTCGCTACATTTTTTTAGCTATTATTTCGAACCCCACGTGAAAAACGAGAGTTACAACCATTGGACGAAATGATGGTGAAGACAAGATTAGCGGACCGGATGTATTATCAATTTGCAACTTACCCGAAGATCATTTGGAAAAAAAAGAAAGGATTTTATTAACTCGATAAAGATTATAAAATAGCAATGAATTATATCCTAATGAATTGTGAAGAGGTCGAACCATATCTTCGATGAAGTAAACTTATCTATTTGCTTCATTTTTTGTTATATAATTAAAAGTGGCCAAATAATAATATTGTCATTTAATTTGTAACTCAGGAAATTTGTTAGTCAAGTAAATGAACAAACCCCGCAGATAACGGAGGAAGAACTTCAAAGTCGGGTTTATAATGATTTTTCCAAATGGTTTGGAACTCATGTAAGTTGGTATTGTGTAGAAATGTACTTGTAATAAGAATGCATAATTAAAATAATTTAACTTTTATTGCTCAACAGATACATAGCCTTCAGGAAGATTCCGAAATTTTGTTGAAAAATCTCTCTTGGGGCCCGTCAAGGAGAGTGATGTCATACACCGGTTACTTTGTTAACGGTTATAGATTTCACACCAAAGCCCACAGTGATGGAAAAGGAACGACAAACAACGGGGTATGGGTTAAAGGAGATTATTACGGTGAGTTGAAGCAAGTAATTGAGGTTGAACTTGCTGGAATACCTGACCAAAAAATTATTCTTTTCAAATGCGACTGGTTTGATTCTGCTCCAAATCGAGGTTTAAGAGTGCATCCTCAATATAAACTTGTAGAAATCCATAGGAAAAGAACCTACCGTGGTTACGATCCATTTGTATTTGCTTCCCGAATGTCAACAAGTCTACTACACACCTTATCCGGGTAGTAAGACATCATCTAGGGCTGATTGGTTGGTCAGTATGTCGCTCCAAACCACGCCTATTTGACGCTCTCGGTGTTCCGTACCGTATCGTGACGAAGTACGCGAGGAGGAGACCAGTCGCATTGATCCAACTATTACTGAAGTTGGTCAACTTGCACACCGGTCAGGGGAAATTGAAGTTGTACTTGTGGCCGGTACGAGCCGTGGTTATGAAGATCATGACGATGACGATGATGAAAATATGTCGGAAGATGACAATTCTGAAGAAGAGGATGAATTAATGACCGATGATGATTTAGAATGATTAAGATTTCTCGCTTCTCTTGGAATTCCACATATTGAAAGTGAGTCATATTTGTTGTTTTTTTTTGTACTTTATTACAATAAATTAATTGTCATATTGTATAACTTTTTAACATAATTCAAAGTAGAAATTTTATTGTCATAATAATTTGATCCTTAAATTTTGCAGATTGCAACTCATGCATTTTCAAGGATATGCGTATGAATGACATCAAGGAGTTTATGAGAAATGCACACTTTGATTGTAAGTTTTGATAAATGAAATAAATTACTTTGAACGTGAGTGTTGCAATGTAATGTGCACACTTTGATTGTGAGTTTTGATAATTCAAAGTGTGCACTTTGAATTTGAGCTTTGTAATGTAATGTGTACACTTTGATTGTGAGTTGTAATGTAAGGTGCACACTATGATTGTGAGTGTTGTTATTCAAAATGTGCACTTTGATTGTGAGTGTTGTAATAAGAAGTTTGCACTTTGATTGTGAGTATTTAATGTAATGAGAATTGATTGTGAGCATTTTGATTGTGAGCATTTTGGTTATTGCTGTTATTGCTGCTGTGTTCTGTAATAGGGATTTAATTAAATTAAATTTTTATTTTTTTAAATAACAACAATTTAGCGACGGTAAATACCGTCGGTATTCGGTCGCTATATGGTGACCCTCTTTTCCGTTGCTAATTATCCGTCGTTATTCCGTCGTTCCTGGGACAAGTCAAAAGTCAACAGCGTTGAGAATTCGGTCGGTATTCGGTCGCTACTTACCGACCGAATATTCGGTCGCTAACGTTTTCGTCGGTATTCGGTCGTTAACCAGTCAAAGTCAAAAGTCAACAATGTTGACCATTCGGTCGGTATTCGGTCGGTACATAGAGACCCAATATTCGGTCGCTAACGTTTCCGTCGGTATTCGGTCGTTAACCAGTCAAAAGTCAACAATGTTGACCATTCGGTCGGTACATAGAGACCCAATATTCGGGCGCTAACGTTTCCGTCGGTATTCGGTCGTTAACCAGTCAAAGTCAAAAGTCAACAATGTTGACCATTCGGTCGGTATTCGGTCGGTACATAGAGACCCAATATTCGGTCGCTAACGTTTCCGTCGGTATTCGGTCGTTAAGCAGTCAAAGTCAAAAGTCAACAATGTTGACCATTCGGTCGGTATTCGGTCTGTACATAGCGACCCAATAGTCGGTCGCTAACTTTTTCGTCGGAATTCGGTCGGTAATTTTCTTAGCGACGCAAAATACACGACCATGTCATTCGGTCGTTAATCGATCGCTAAACTGAGTTTAGCGACGGATTAGCGACGGAAATGTCCGTCACTGTTACACAGTTTTCTTGTAGTGTAGGCTATATACATTCAACTCACTTTGATATTGCTAGCACTTCTAAGTTACCTAGAAAACACTTTGTGCATGCTAGTACCTCACATAAGCAAAATAGATATCGTGAGCATATTCACAAATTCTCTAAGCCATCTACTTGTTGCACATATTGTGGAAAATTTGGACACACTAGTGCTAGATGCTATGTGAAGAGAAAGATTGAAAAAGGAGTCAAAACTGTTTGGAGAATCAAGCGTATTTTAACTAACCCTCAAGGACCCAAACAAGCATGGATACCAAAAGTCACTCCTCCTCCTTTGTCTTAGGTACTTGCAAGCAAGGTAAATACTTCGGCTCAATGGTTTCTTGATAGTGGATGTTGTGCCACATGACCGGAGATGCCTCATTAGTCAAAGACATGGAACCTATCTATGAAGGTTATGTCACGTTTGGGGACAAAAAGAAGGGTAGAATCCTTGGCATTGGAAATGTTGGTAAAGGTTCATCAACTCTTGTTAAGCATGTTCTTCTTGTTGATAGCCTTAAATATAATTTGCTTAGTATTAGCCAACTTTGTGATAATGGTTTTGATGTTATGTTTAGCAAAAAGGCTTGCTCTATTGTTGATAGCTCTTCTCATGAAAAAGTGCTTGTTGCTAATAGAACCGGTAATGTTTATATGTTGTCTTTGGATGATCTTGTTGCATGCGATTTTAAATGCTTATCCATAAATGAAGATGATGCATTCTTATGGCACCGTAGGCTTGGTCATGTGAGCATGGATCTCTTAAATACTCTTTCCTCTAAAGAGCTAGTACGTGGACTTCCTAAAGTGAAATATGAGAAAAACCGTCTTTGTGATGCTTGTCAATTTGGAAAACAAACAAAAACGTCTTTCAAGCCTAAACAAATGGTTTCCACTTCTAAACCACTTGAACTTGTTCATCTTGATCTTTTTGGACCAATGAGGACCACTAGCTTAGGTGGTAAGAAGTATGCCTTTGTTATTGTGGATGATTTTTCAAGATTCACTTGGGTACTTTATCTTGCACAAAAAGATGACACCTTCCATGTGTTTTCAAATCTTTTCAAAAAGGTTCAAAACTCGCTTGAACTAAAACTTGTTACCTTGAGAAGTGATAATGGACGGGAATTTAACAATCAATTTTTTGAAAAGTTTTGTAATGAAAATGGCATGACACATAACTTTTCGGCTCCAAAAACGCCTCAACAAAATGGGGTTGTTGAAAGGAAAAATAGAACTTTACAAGAAATGGCTAGGTCTATGCTTAGTGAAAATTCTTTACCTAAATATTTTTGGGCCGAAGCCGTGAACACTGCTTGTTATATTGTTAATAGAGTTCTTTTAAGGCCTTTTGTTGGAAAAACTCCTTTTGAGCTTATCTTTGGAAAAATACCCTCAATCTCATATTTCAAAGTTTTTGGTTGCAAATGTTTTGTGCTCAACATTAAAGATAGCCTTGGAAAATTTGACAAGAAATCCGATGAAGGAATATTTCTTGGCTATTCTTCAAACAAAAAGGCTTATATGGTATATAATAAAAGAACCTTGTGTATTGAAGAGTCCATGCATGTGTCTTTTGATGAATCTAACATCTACTTGCCTAGAAAAGATGATGATGATATAGGTATGCCCTTGGAAAGTGTAAATGAAATCCATCAAGCTCCTATGATGGATGATGATTCCAAGGATAAGGAGGACATTGTAACTACTCAAGATGATCCCCAAGTCACTCAAAGAAATGATCCTTCAACAAATGAGCTACCAAAGGAATGGATATACAAGCAAGGTCACCCTCAAGAGCAAATCATTGGTGATCCATCCGTTGGCGTCAAAACAAGGCGGTATTTCATAGATAATCTTGCTTTACTTTCCTCTATAGAACCTAAGAACATTCATGATGCTTTACTTGATTACTTTTGGATTTTGGCTATGCAAGAGGAACTAAATCAATTTGAAAGAAATCAAGTTTGGACTTTAGTCCCTAGACCTATTGATCGCCTTATTATTGGTACAAAATGGATTTTTCGTAATAAACTTGATGAGCTCGGGGAAATTATTAGAAACAAAGCTAGACTTGTTGCCTAAGGATTCAATCAAGAGGAGGGCATTGATTTTGAGGAAACTTTTGCCCCCGTAGCTAGACTTGAATCTATTAGAATGCTTCTTGCTTTTGCTTGCTTTAAAGGTATTACACTATTTCAAATGGATGTGAAAAGTGCTTTTCTAAATGGCTTTATTGAGGAGGAATTTTATGTTGAACAACCTCCCGGTTTTGTGCATGAAAAATTTCCAAACCATGTTTACAAACTTACAAAAGCAATGTATGGTCTAAAACAAGCTCCTCGAGCTTGGTATGAGAGGTTGAGCAAGTTTCTTATTTCCATTGGTTTTTCAAGAGGTCTTGTTGACACCACCCTTTTCATTAAAACAAATGCATCTCATGATATCTTACTTGTGCAAATCTATGTTGATGACATTATTTTTGGTTCAACTAATGAAGTGCTTTGTGAAGAATTTGCTAAACTAATGCAAGATGAATTTGAGATGAGCATGACGGGAGAGCTCAACTATTTCCTTGGTTTGCTAATCAAACAAACAAATGAAGGAATTTTCATCAATCAAGCCAAGTACAATAAAGAACTACTTAAACGGTTTGGAATGGATGGTGCAAAAGAAAGCAAAACTCCGATGAGTGCAACCATCAAGCTTGACAAGGATGAAAAAGGTAAACCGGTAGATGAAACAAGGTATAGAGGTATGATTGGCTCTCTTCTTTATCTTACCGCTAGTAGGCCGGATATTATGTTTGTCGTATGCTTATGTGCTAGATTCCAAGCTTGTCCTAAAGAATCTCATCTCATTGCCGTTAAGCGCATTTTTAGATATCTCATAGGTTCTTATGATTATGGGTTATGGTATCCTAGAAGTGATTCTTTTGATTTAATAGGATATTCGGATGCCGATTATGCGGGGTGTCGTATTGAGCGTAAAAGCACTAGTGGGCATTGTCATTTTCTTGGTCATGCATTGGTCTCATGGTATAGCAAGAAACAAGCTTGTGTATCTCTTTCCACCGCTGAAGCTGAATATATAGCAGCCGGTAGTTGTTGTGCTCAAATTCTTTGGATGATGCATACTCTTGTGGATTTTGGCTTTGCATTTCAGCATGTTCCCATTTTATGCGATAACACTAGTGCAATCAACTTAACTAAGAATCCCATTTAGCATTCTAGGACTAAACATATAGAAATTAAGCATCATTTCATTAGAGATCATGTTGCTAAAGGTGATGTTTGCATAAATTTCTTAAGCACGGATGAACAACTTGCAGATATTTTCACAAAGCCTCTTGGCACAGAAAGATTTGAATATCTCAGGCGTTGCCTCGGAATCACAAAATTCCAGGACTGATGTGTATGTTGAGTGTGCAGGAAGAAACAGGGGAACCTCGGATTAACTATCCAGGGAACGGATGATCCGAAACTAAGGATGTAGTGCAAAATAGATCAGACGGTCGACCGAACTTTTGTATGTTGAACCGGACCATCGACCGTCGAAGCTACTGGATTGGCTCGGTTGATGCCTCGGTCGACCTCTTTAGTGAACGGTCGACCGAGATGTGCGGGATACTGCTTATATCAGAAGAAACCCAAACGTTTTTTTTTATCCTCTCATCTCAAAAACAGTTTTTCTCTCTAATCCCTCTTCACTTCAAATCGATTTCCCTCAACCCAAGCCTTATCTATCCTCAATTTCATCTTTCTATCTCTATTCCATCATCAATTTGTTTGGAATTCATCTATATTCCAAATCTTTTCATCTTCCCTCGGTTCAAATTAACCCTAATCCGAACCTATTTTGTTTTCTCTCAAATGGTGAGGACTAAAAACCCTAACAAAGGAGGAAATGATGATGCCAATACACCTCCTCACAAGAATCCTCAGAGGAATCTACCTAAATGACCACTTGAAAAAGGGATTTCCATCAAGGAACCCACTCAAGCCACACCGAAGAAAGACCGAGCAAAAATGGTAGTTCGAAAAGTCGTGGGTAAGGGAAAGAAAATTGTGGATACCGATTCTAGCCACTTGGAGGACGATTCGTCTTCACCTTCAAGGGTATCTCCACCTTCAGATTTCGAGGTAGGAGGATCATCAAATTTTTCAACGAAAAAGGTAACGACTCCGTTTTACAATGCCGCTTCTAAGCAATTGTTTGACAAGCTTAAGAAATCAAATAGAGGTTTCATGACAACATATTTTAGAGATGATATTATGTTTGCTCAAAGTAAAGGGCTAGATGAAGTCATGGGGCTATTTGATGATATGGGATGGGTTAATCTGTTTGATGTTGATGAATGTATTTACCCTTCAATTGTTTATGAATTTGGTGCTAATTTGAGGAAGGACGGGGATGATGAGACTGAAATTAAATATAGATCTTGTGTTGGAAAGTTGGAATTTGCATTTACTGAAAAGATGTTTTGTGAGGCGATAGGAATCGAATATGTGGATCATGCCAAGAGATTCTATAAGAATACAATGAATTCAGATGATATCGGTCTTCTTGACATAAAACATTTTAAATCTCAATTTGGAATTATAGGCAGTTTCTCCGATTCTAAGGAAAGAGAGATTGACAAGTTGGATGAATTTGGCCGTATCCTACACTTCTTCGTATCCAACACTGTGGCCCCGGTTAAAGGGCACAAGTCATCAATTACTTTCCTTCAAATGGTAATAATGCAACATCTTTTGGAAAGGAAAGCCTTGAACTTCGCACACCTTGCGCTTCAACACTTCATGGCTGCTATCAAAAGTTCAAGGAATTACATTCCGTATGGAAACATTCTTACAAGGCTCTTCAAACAATTTGGACTTGATTTGAATAATCCGTTGAAGAAAAAGTTTGTCAAAATTGATGAAGCATGTTTTCATCGAATGAAGATGATCTATATAGACAATCAATGGAAATTCATTCGAAATACCTCAAATGATGAGATAGGGGCTGCTATACTTGCTAGAAAGGTGTCACCTTATATGCTTAAAACACTTCTAAAGATTGAAAAGAAAAGGGGGTGGAGCACCTTCAAAGCCTAGAAGTGATCTGACAAGTGATGAGCAAGAAGATTTCTAAGCACGTAATTCACTTAGCTGAAGCGACAAAGCCTCATCTGACAATGGTCAAGAAAAAGAACCTGATTCTCCAACACAAGCAACTACCAAGAGTCCGCCTCAAAAAGTAACACGGATAAATATAATGTTTGCCTTGATGAAGAAGATGGCAAGAAAAATTGAGGCAATAGCGGAAGAGATGAACTGTATCAAAGAAAAGGTGCAAACGGTGTCCGACAAGGTGGACAAGACTGTACAAATGCAGAAGAATTTAGCCAAGGAGTTAAGCCTTTCAAGTACTAATGAAGACGATCAAAGTTGAAACTTGAAACTTTCTTTATTTTTGGAACTTTTATGATGTTTGAAGTCTTTTTGATTATGCCAAAGGGGGAGAAAAATATTGTTTATCTTTAGTATCCTTGCTTATCAATATGCTATCATTGCTTATCATTATGCTTATTGTGTTAATAACTGACTGTTGGATGTGTGAGAAAGTAAATTTTCAGGACAACTCAGTTGCAGCAAAGTGATGCAGAATTTTTGGCAGAGCTCGGTCGACCGAAGTCTTTGACCAAAAGCTCGGATGATCCGAACTCTGTGCAGTTTCTTGAATGAAGTTTTTGTATGGCTTCTATAAACTGCTGAAACATAAGGGAGTTTTCTTAACTTATTTTTATCCTTGTAAAAATCTTTTCCTGGCATGTTTTGAGGGGGAGCTTTTTATATATCCTATTTCTCAAAACTTTTTAATATGGAAGGAAGGAGGAAAGGAGATTGGTTGGGTTATAGGGCTCTTCTAAGAGTCCCTAGATGCAATGGCTAAAATAAGTTATCATGCTAGTACTTTTGTCTCCCGAGTTTTATCTTCTAAAGCACTAGTATTTGTTCTTAGTTGATCTTTGTCTCTTTGCCATGCTTCCTTGTTCTTAATGTTGTCCATATTCTATCTTATTACATCAAAGTTTGTCATAATCAAAAAGGGGGAGATTGTAAGCCCTAAGGGCGAACAAACTCAGTTTTTGATAATGGACAAACATTTGATGTTGTGTCTAATGCTCTCAATCTTTGTGATAGAATATCGGAAGTCATAATGGAAGCTCTAAGTACTTCAATCAAGCCATGATCAAGATTTAAAGTTATACTTAAAGGCACATCTCGTCGAGATTGAAGATTGAAGACTTAGGTTTGGTTAGGATAGCTTTGTCTTTATAAGTCTTTATCTTATAAGCTATAACCAATGCTCTTAATGAACTTAAGTGTACAACACCCTAGTCTTGCATGCATCATAAACACGTTTTCAAAAGGCTAAGTTTCAAAATGATCCTTATATGTTCTTATTTCAAAAGCCTTTGATTTCAAAGTCTAAGTCCTTTAAAACGGTTTTCCAAATGTTCTTACTTGTTACCTTTTGGGAAAACCTTTTAGACTTCAAAAGATTTCAAAACAAGTGAAAAATCAACATCTCTTAAGCTCAGGAAAGTCGGATCATCCGAGCCCTTGCACGGATCATCCGAACCGAAACAGAGAGTTGAGGTTTTGGGAATTTGCTTGGCTCGGTCGACCGAGGCATACTTAGGATCATCCGAACCTATGCTCGGATCATCCGAGGTGATTTTCGGTCAACCGAACTCTGCAAAAACTAGCCGTTATATGACCGTTTTAAAAGCTATTTTTTGGATTCATTTGAAAAGTATAAAAGCTCTAGTGCAGAGGAATCTTCTAACAACTACTAGAGAGAATATACATTGATTATACAAAAAGCTTTAACACTTTCAAAGCATATCCAACTTTATTCATATATTCAAAAGTTCAAAATCATCATCTCTCTTGCAAGACACAAGTTGTTGAGTCATAAAGTTCAAAGAGCATTAAACTAAGATCTTTAAAGGTATATATCCTCCACTTTATGAGTGTGTAATCTTCTCTTTATATCTCCATCTTTCCCTCTCTTAGTGATAGGGTATTTATTGTGTAAATTCCTACTTGGTGTGGGATTTGTACTCTTAGTGAGTGGAGTCTATAATTGTGGTTATTTGTGTAAAACTCTTTGTGAGTTAGCCACTTGTGTAATTACTTTTCTTAGTGAAGGAGTTGAAAATCCTTGGGAAAGACTCAAGGTAGTGGATGTAGATTCTTTGTGAATCGAACCACTATAAATCACGTGTCTTGCTTTCTTGTTTAACTTTAGCTCTATTGTCTTTAAACTCCATATATAAGTTCCACATTTCAAAAGTTTGAAAAGAAAAAGAAGCCACTTTTATAAAAACCCAATTCCCCCTCTTGTGTTTTTCAGAATCATTTGTCAAAATGAATAACCTTATAAACAAAATGAATAGTTTTATACACATATCGTAAGCACTTTAAATCCAGTAAGTTTCGGTTTGCGAAACTCACCTGGTAAATGATCTATAGACTTGAGATCCGACATAATCCAAATCCTAAAACGAAGTATTATCAATCAAAACTTTATATTCAAAAGAGAATAAAAGAGCAAGTGACATACGAGAGAAACTCAAGCTCCCAAATAGGAGAGCTTCATAAGAAACGGATTTTCGATCAAATCAAGTTGAAAGTGTAATAGGATAATAGACTGATTGAAGAATAGAATTAATACATATATAAATGGTTAAAGATCAAAGATTCAAGAATATGTTGAATGAAAATGGCTATTGGAATGAGCCGATTGAAGACGAAATGCTAATTGGTGAAGTAAAGATTTAAAGCTACAATGTCGCAGCTCTATAAAACACAATTAAAATACAAGAAGAAAAAAAAAGAAGGAAATAAAAGAAGAAAACTCACCAGCTGAACTGACTATAGCCTTGATTCATAATAATTCAGGGCCTTATATTCAATAAACAACAGCAACTCAAGCTCTCAATTACGAGAGCTTCATAAGGAATGGATTTTTCGGCCAAAGCAAGTTGCAGTAGAAGGGAAGATTACATCAATTATTAAGATCAAGAATTCAAGCTTTGAATGAAAGTAAAGAAACCAACAAATATTTCACTAAAATGATGTCGGCTAAATGGGGAAAATGATGACGGAAAAATAGCTCAAAGTAAACATTGGTCAAGAGATGTTTGTAAGAATAAAATACATATATTATAAAAGATCAAACATCCAAGCTATTCAATGAAAGTGGCCACTGGAATGATTTTGGCCAAATAGAAGAAGGAAAATAAATAACAGGAAACTCACCTGAATGCAGTAGCTAGCCAAATCCTTTACATAAATCCAGGACTTCCTACAAACTCATATGACTCAATTCAATCAAATTTCGATAACGGTATAAATTCTAACTTTACTCATGAACTCTATTTATATTATACTCAAACCACCTAGACAAACTTCTAGATTCAAAATAGAGACTATGATATGAAACTAAAATGGAATACAATAAAGATATGGTCTAGTGGCTAAAATTCTCCAGCCGAGAGAGAGGTATAAATAAGTTTAACAAAATAAATGCTGAAGAGAAAATTGAAGAAAACAGAGAAATGACATTAGTATTTATAGAGAAGAGATAAATTATAAAATATGATGGTAATTAAAGTAACTATTTCATGTTTCTTCTTGCTAGGATGAATCTGATTCGAGAACCAATAGAAATGGATTGGCAAATCACATTTTTGGACAAGAAAATGAACCAGGAGCAAGAATTACTAAGGAATTGATGAAGAACTTATGGAATTGAAGAATATGTGTTAAGAAGGTAACAAAAGCAAGAAATTGGATAAAAATAAATGGATAGAGAAATAATAAATTATAGGCGAAGTGTAGAACATAAGCAAGAATTTGATTAATAACCAAATTGAGATATAATAATGATACTTAACTACTAATTAGACACAACCACAAAATAGGAAAAGAAAATAAAATAAAAAAGGGAAAAAAATGAAGACTTACTAGGGAGCTCCAGTAGCTGCGAAATGCCAAGCAATTTATTTTGGCCAAGTTCTAGTATTTATAGAAGTCAAGTAAGAGTATGTGTTTGACAAGTGGCAAACAATTTTTGTCAAGTGGCAATAACAATTAGACAAGTGTATTTCTTACAAAACACATTTTGCTCTATTAATTTATTTTTTATAAAATCACATCTCACTTGCACATTTAATCTTGTTAAAATTTAATGTAACTTATTAAGATAAAAGTGGTGTTGTTCCTAAAATTCCCAAATCCCAAAATCGATTATCAAATCGACTACTGATTCAAAATGGGTACATACAAAAATGCTCATGGAGTGGGGTGTTACATATTGAACCATCCCAACAATCAATCCATTCTCCCAATAATAAAAATATTAGTATGGTATGTTAGAGGAGCGGGGCATCCTGAGTTCCACGACCATTTGATGGAACTAATAACTACTCATAGGCCTTCCATTTTGGCTTGCTAGAGACTAAAGTCAGTGAAATCAATGCTGAGAATATATGTGCTAGGCTTCCTTTCGATATGGTCGAAAGAGCTGATCCGGAGGGGAGGCGTGGCGGAGTTTGGCTACTGTAGAACTCGCCCGAAGTGGAGCTTAACATTGTGGTAAAAAATATCCAGTCGATCCATGTTGTTGTCAAGGTGAGGAATTTTGAACATCTTTGGTTGTTTTCTGCCGTTTATGCTAGTCCTAATTTAATTATTAGGCATAAATTCTGGGACATCTTAGAAACCTTGCTGTTGCGAATGATTTACCTTGGATGTTGATGGGGGTCTTTAATGATATTCTGTTTCAATCTGAGAAATTTGGGGGAGGGTTACCTAATAAGTCGCGAGTTTGTGCGTTTAAAAGATTGCTAGATGATTCTAATTTACTTGATCTTGGTCATGAAGGTTCTAGGTTTACCTGGACTAACAAACATAGGAGGGGGATCTTATTTTCCAAAGGAGTGATCGGGCGGTTGCGAATTCTGAATGGAGAGAACTTTTCCCTAATGCTACAGTTTACAACCTTGTGAGGACTAGGTCGGATAATTCCCCTGTTCTCTTGAATCTTGAACCTCATAATGTTCTCCCTTGCATTAAACCTTTCAGATTTGAACCACTTTGGCTGACGCATCCGGGACTGGTTGATGTTGTTAGAGAGGCTTGGACTGTTGATGTTTCTAATTTTTACTTGGCGGCTGCTAAGTTTAAAGTCCAAGTGGGGGATTGGAATGTTAATATTTTTGGAAACATGCTTACTGGAAAAAAGAAACTTCTTGCTAGGATTAAGGGTACACAGAAAGCTTTGGAAAATAGATTGTCTCCTTACCTTATTCAGCTAGAAAGAGAGTTGTTAGATAATCTTGATAATATCTATAAAGAGGAAAAACAACTTTGGGCTATTAAATCTCGTATGGATTGGATTGTTTGGGATGATCTAAATATCAATTTTTTTAAAGCTATTACCATTTATAATCGTACATTGAATAGAATCATCTCTATCAAAAACTCGGGTGGTAATTGGATTTGTGACACTGTTATGGTTAGGTTGTTTGTACTTGATCATTTTAGTGCTCTGTATTCCTCTTCCAAATCTTCTTATTCCTGCTATCCCACTCCTTTTCTTTTTGAATGGGAGCCTTCTGAACCGTATGACTTGTCTAGTTTGGGGAGGCAACCGGATGCCAAAGAGATCAAAGAAGCAATGTGGTGCTTCAAGCCTCACAAGAGTCCGGGTCCGGATGGCTTACATCCGATTTTTTTCCATAAGTTTTGGAATATCTTGGAACCTTCTGTGACAAGATTTGTTGTTGATGCTTTTAATCTCAAGCCGCTTCAGGGAGAGGTGAATGCTACTTACATATGCCTTATTCCTAAGGTTGCGAACCCTGAATCTATCAATCAATATCGTCAAATTGGTGTTTGTAACTCGGTGTATAAGCTGATTTCGAAGATTTTAGTTAATAGAATCAGGCCTTTTCTCGGTTCTATTATCTCCCCGCATCAAGGTAGCTTCATTCCGGGGAGGAGGTGCGCTGATAACGTCATCCTTGTTCAAGAGGCGGTGTATGGTATTAAACACGATTTTAAGGGAAATAAAGGCGATGTTGCAATTAAGATTGACTTAGAGAAGGCTTATGACATATTAGAGTGGGACTTTATTAGAGATGCTCTCTACTTTTTCAAATTTCCCGATACTCTGATTACTCTAATCATGAATTGTGTGAGCTCTACTAAGATGGCAATTCTAATCAATGGGGAACCAACTGAATGGTTTTTCCCTACCAGAGGTATCAGGCAAGATGATCCTTTATCACCCTATATTTTCGTCATTTGCATGGAGTATTTGTCTATCAGTATCGAAAAGTCGGTCAGGGAGAAGAATTGGAAGCCTATTAAGGTGGGCATTCAAGGTCCTAATCTTTCTCACTCGTTATTCACTGATGATATTATTTTGTTTGGACTTGCTAATGATGGTTCGATTATCGAGATGAAGAGGGTGTTAGATGAGTTTTGTCTGAGGTCGGGGCTTAATGTTAATCTTAATAAGTCTAAATTCATCGCTTCTAGTAACTTGTCTTCTGTTAGAATTACTAAAGTAGAGGGACTTCTTAATATCAAGTATTCTGATAATTTTGGAAAATACTTAGGCTTCCCCATTTTTCGAACTAGGCCTAAGAATGCAGATTCTCAATTCATTGTTGAGAAAGTCAAGAAAAAGCTTGCGGGCTGGAAAGCGAATTTACTGTCTATGGCGGGTAGACGTACGATTGTTCAAACTTCTTCGACTCAAATTATGCCGTACTATTCTCAATGTATGCCTATTCATGTGTCAATTTGTGAGGAGATTGATAAGGAGCAACACAATTTCATTTGGGAAAGTTCTTGTTCTAAGAGGAAAATCCATCTGGTGAATTGGGAAATAATATCCAAACCAAAGAATATGGGGGGATTGGGAATCAGGAAAGCTATTCATGTCAATCAGGTTGGTCTTGCTAAATTTGTTTGGAGACTGAATAGGAATAACACTAGTAATTGGGCGAAGTGTTTAAAAAATAGATAATGTGCAAAACGACAATCAGAGACTCATGTTGAAAAAGAAACCGAGGTCTATCAATTTGAAGGCGATTAAGAGTGGGATTGATTTATTTGATAGGGCGACTGCCTGGATCCCAGGAAATGGAAACACAATCAGTCTATGGCATGATGATTGGTCCGGACTGGGACCGCTGAGAAAGAGGATTATTGGTCCTCTAAAGAGTAATGAAGGTAGTATGAAACTTGATGAGGTGTTTCATGTGAATGGTAATGGTAATTGGAATTTAGACTTGATCTCTTTCAATTTGGAAGAACAAGTGCTAAATACTACTAGGGCTATTCATAGACAAATCTTTAATATTGGTCCGGATAAGAGATATTGGAGAGGCTCTTCGAATGGTGATTTTAATTCCAAAGCTACACACGCTATTATTCATGAGGATAAAAGAGATGTAGTAATTGAGGGGAAAAAATGGGATTGGATTTGGTCGACTAATTGCAACTTGCGCATAAAGATTTTTCTATGGTTGTGTAATCATGATAGATTAGCCACGAAACAACTATTGGTTAGGAGAAAAATAATTGATTGTCTCTTGTGCCCTTTATGTAAACTGAATGTAGAGACTGTCGAGCATATACTTAGGGATTGTAGTGTTACTAAAGACCTTTGGAATGAACTGGAGCTATACTAGGGGAAGCCAAAAATGAAAAGTCTTCCATTTCAGGAATGGATGAGAAATGGAGCTACTGCAAAGGAGTCATCCAGATTTAATGGAGTTGAATGGGGAACTATGTTTGCTTATGCTTGTTGGACGATTTGGCATTGGAGAAACAAAGTTGTCTTTGACAGTTTTAAGGGTAAATTGCCTACTGTGATAGACTCTATCAAATGGGCTACGGAGTTCTCGGCTTTAGGTCCTGGGGGGAGGTAAGATGTTAAAAAAGAGTATTCAAGTGTCTTGGAAGAAACCTCAATTAGGATGGATGAAACTTAATACCGATGGTTCTTCTATAGGCAACCCGGGCAAAGGAGGAGCGGGGGGAGTAATTATGAATGACAAGGGTGATTGGATTAGAGGTTTCAGTAAAAATTTGGGACTATGTACTAATATGGTTTCGGAACTTGTTGCATTAAAGGAAGGTCTACTTATGGCTATAGATTTGGGTATTGTTAATTTGGAAGGGGAAGTGGATGCTAAAATGCTTATTCATTTATTGTTAATTGCGGATTTAAACATTCATCCGTATTCTCCTATTATTATGGATTGCAGGGAATTACTCAAGAGGATACCGGATAGTCGATTATCTCACATCTACAGGGAGGCTAATGCTGTGGCTGATGGACTTGCGAAAAAGGGAGGATGTTCACCTTCTACTTCGATTTTATTTTATCCTTTTATTCCCCTTTTTGTTATCCATAATGTGGCGAGGGATGCCCATGGGGCTTTTTGTTCTAGGATTGTACATTTTCTGTCTGTTGTTTCGGACAATGATCATGGCTGATTGTTGATCTTTATTATTATATATATATATATATAAGTATGCTTTTCTACCCAAAAATATATATATATATATATATATATATATATATATATATATACCTCTGTCCCTTGAATCAGGTATCTTCCTTTTTTTCCTTTTTTATTGTGGGGTGGGGTGGGGTAAGTGTTCAGTTCTAGCTGGGATTTTGGTTTTGTAATGTTCGTCTTTTTTTTTTTTTTTTTTTGGATGGATAGTAATGTTCGTCTTTTCGTTTCTCCTATTATTTTCTCTTACATTTGTATTCTATACCAGATTAGTACTATCTCCATTTCTAAGACTTTCAGGACAAGTTGTAAAAATTAAATAAACAAGATCTAAAATATTTTGTTAATCAAAATACTAATATTATTATAAAAAAATATAATGTGTATATCACTAATTCTATTTCAGAGAGTAATATTCATATTTTATTTAAAAAAAACATCTTAATTTTTTTTTTTTTAATTTTCGCTACTTTTCTTGAAAGTCTTATATTTAGGAATGGAGCGAGTATCTTTCTAGTACTCCCTACTCCCTCGGAAATTGCATTAGACTAACATTTATTTAGCATAATGGCCATGACATGACATGGCAAAAAGGGGGAGCAACATTTTTTGCCAGAACTAGGTCCAAGACGGAAGTCCTTGGCTGACGTGGCCATCTCCCAGACGCGCCTTGCCACGTCAACCAAGGTGGGAGATGGACACGTTAGCCAAGACCTTGGACCCCAGAACGGTGTTGCTCCCCCTTTTTGCCATGCCATGTCATGACCATTTTAATAAACAAATGTTAGTCTAATGCAATTCCCGTACTCCCTCTGTCTCAAATTAACTGTTCACATTTCCTCCAAATTAACTGTCTACTTTCTAAATAAAGTATGTTTTAATGATAATTTTACCCTTCTTCCAACTCTTAATTGAATACTCTTAGTTAATTAAAATGATCACTTTACAACACATAGTTAGATGTTGTGTGAGAGGAAGGAGAGAAAGACATAAATTTTAAATGAGATTTTATTAATCTAGGGTATGGTAAATGAAGTCTAAAATACCCTAGATTAATAAAATTAACGAGGGTATTTTAGACTTCATTTATACTTAACCATCAAAATTACCAAATCTTTAATACCCCTATATTTGTCAAAGTTGACAGATAATTTGGGACGGAAGTAAGAACTTGTAGCAGTGTCATGAGAAATAGATTACTGCGCTGAACTTTTTGCTGTGGTTGTTTTGGGATAATACCTAGAAGACTCTCTCAATAGGAAAGAAAGAATATCTATAGACCTAGGAGACTTCCTCAATTGGAAAGAGAGAATCAGCTAAAGAAAACCATGTTTGCTATCAAACCATGTACTGACTTTAATCTTTTAACAGATTAAACTGAGGTTCTGCGAGCTCCTGAAGATGGTAGTCGCAAATTCAAGTCTGGATCCGCTATAATTTCTATTTGCAAGAAAAACAACCTCAGATTCAACTATTGGCAGTGGCAGAGCCAAGGGATGCAGGAGGAGGCGCCTGCCCCTAACATTTTTAGAAACGACAAATTTTATTTTTATTTTTTATGGTACTTCTTATAAATATTGTATTTCGCCCCTCTCTAAAAAAATCAGTAATAAATTCGTCCCCTGATGATAAATTCCACTAACTATTAGGAAACCAATAAGGGGAATGCTTTGATGTGGTTGTGTCAATACGATAGCAATGAAGATGATGATTAAATTCGCAATTTCCTTAAACGAGAAATCTATTCTTCCGTCTCAAATTATCTATCCACTTTGACAAACGCACGAGTATTAATGGTTTGATGATTTTGATGGTAAAATATAAATAAGTCTAAGATACTCATCATTAATTTTATTAATATCATTTAAATTTTAGTGTAGCGGGAAACGAAAACTTGGGGTAGTAGGAAATTTGATCGGGAATGGTTCCTTCCCAAGTGAGGTATTGTCATCCAGAAAGTCTCTTATGTTTCTTTTTACTTAAAAACAATCAAATGAAAGATGCAAATCAAAGATGCAAATAAAAAACTATGGGTTCTAGTGCGAGTGGTGGGTGATGTGTGGCCTATTCATTTCTTGGATAGGGAAGAGTTTGGTGTCTCATCGGGTGAAACATCTCTGGTATAGGCAAGAGAAAAAATGGCTTGGTCCGGTCCCGGAATGGAGAAGCTAGGGGATTAGAGACCCATTCGTATAAGGAAGACGAAATTTCCAACTCGTTGAGCGAGTAAGCCTCAAACTCATCCGAAAAGCACTTCTCTGGTCGGGTTAGAGGTGTTGATATCCCTTACGTCGGAAAAGTATGAGTGGAAGCCAAAGGAAGGAAGTAACAAGACCTTTAGAGCGATATAAGCGATGGGGAAAGGAAGGTTTGAAAAGGGAAGGAGAGTTGGAAGCAAATGATAGTATTTGTTATGCCAATGTCAGTAAGCTACTCTTTTTGTTGTGTCAGGTAGGGAAAAATCTAAACTTCCTTAAGATGTAGGAGCGGAGGCTGAAAGGCTAGAGAAAAGAAAGACGGTTCCTTTAGAGCTTGGCACGTTTGTTGAAATGTGCAGTGATGGCAGATAGTGAAGTTCGAAGGGGAGATTGGTTTGCTGCCTTACCTTTCTTTCAGGGCAGCTAGGGACTCGAGAGTGGGTCGGGTACAACCCTAAGGAGAAAATTGAGGAAAAATTCTGATATAGACCTGGCCTACAAGTGGGGACATAGACCATTTGGCCCACAATCACCCACATCCCCTCTTTTGATTAAAAAACAATAAAAACGCCTCAAACAATGCACCAAGTGGGGGAATATTTTTATTATTTTAATCAAAACTGTGATGTGGCTGAATGTGGACCAAGTGGTATATGTCCCCACTTGTAGGCCTGGTCCATGACAGAATTGATCGAAATTGAGAGGCTAAATGCACATCAAACACAAAGGAAAATGGAAAGTTTTGAATGACCTCCAGCTCCATTGGGCATATATGGATCACTTCCAACACAAAGTCCAAGTGCATTACAAAAGACTGTTATACATATAGGCTTACCATATGCAAAATGATAAGAAACTATTTTGCAATCAAATACAACATATTCTAGCAAATCTTAACCAGCTTCCTCATTTCTGACTCTTTTTTTTCCACAGGTCTCCAAACATTCTTATACCAGAACCTTTCCTCTTTCCACTTCCAAAAACATCATCAAAATCATCAGCCAAGCCTGGTGAACCTAAGTAACCATGGTAGCCACCGGCCGGAGTTTCAAAAGCACTGCTGAAATGCTTATCCATTGATCCTCCACACCTCTCAGATATCCTTCTCCCATTCATTTCCACACCTCCTCCAGCTAGTACCTCTGCTGCTGCATCTGCTGCTTTCCTCCATTGCTCTGTTTGTACTCTAAGTGTCTTCATTTCGGCTTCTAATTCCTCTTTCGCCTTTTCTGATGCTTCTAACTTCTCATTGAGATCAAAAGCATTGTTCTTGCTCTCTTCTAGTTCCTTGGTTACTTGTTTCAACTTTGAGTTCACCTCCAATTCCTTGGATTGCGCCACTGATATCTCTAAAGTTGTTTTGTCTAGCTGAGTCTTGAGGCTCTCGTTTTCTTTACACAACGCTCCCGCCTCTTTTTCCTTCTCTTCCAATTTGGCTTTCAATGCATTGATTTCATCGTTTTTCATAGCCAACTCACCAAATGAGGGCTTTTCATCAGGATTCAAAATGGCTGATTCGGTTTTCAGCTCATCTTCTTCGGTACTAGCCTGAGGCTCCACATTCACTTTCTCAACCGGAACTTCAAAAACGTCGGTCTCTTTCTGATTCTCCCTTTTCAATTCTTGGCCTTTTCGCCTTTCCATAGGATGATCAGGAGCTACCGGTTTCTTGGATTTCTTCTCAAGCTGTTCTTGAGCTGCTTTCTTTGCTTCCTCAGCTGAAACTAACTGTTCTTTTAGACATTTCAGCTCTACCTGAGCTTGTCCAAGCTGAGATTCCAAGTCTGCAATTCGAATTCCGAGTTTCTTCTGATTCACAGGATCAGATTGAGAACCTCTTGGAGATCGACGATCTCCTCCTACCTTGGGACTTCTATCAGTTGTTGGACGATGATGCAATGTATCCGAATCAGAACTAGATGTTCTAAGTTGGGAAGGGCCTCTAGGAGACCTCCTATGAGGCATTTCTGTTCCACTGCATCAAACAAAATCTTAGGTTCAAAATCAAGAAACCAAGACAATGGAACAGAGAGAAGAACACAAGAATTACTGTGAGAAATTTACCTTGATCTTGGCATTTTACCTACTCAAGGAGAATGAATTTCTGGAAGATTGACCTTTGAAGTGAATAGTTTTGCAAATTGAAGTCTAAAACCTGCCAAAATTGTGGAATTTGCCTCTTTTTAACTCAGTCATTAAAATCACAGCAAAAGTCTTCATAAATTCTACTAGCAAAATCAATTCCTTCTAACAGAATAAAGCCAGATTAAGTGCATTTCAAAATTCATCTACCAACTTCAACTCTGTTCTTCTTTTAGGGTGTGATATTCAGGGACGAAACTAAAAAAATTAGGTTGGGCGAAAAACTGCAACAAAATGCCAAACTACATATAAAAATTGTAAAAAAAAAAAAAATGTTTGGGGCAAATTTGATCAAATATTCCGAACTATATATAAAATTTATTATATCTAGTAGTATTTTTAAAAATTTCGGGGATGACTGCCCCCTTGTCTTTGTCCCTGGTATGGTTGAATTGACTCTCAGTCTGAGATTACTAGTTTCAGACTAGTCTCAAACTCGAACAAAATTCTTCGTAGGTTAGTGCTTAAAATTTCATTCCTAAAATCAAAACAAAGAGAATTTAAGTCTCAGTTTGAATCTCAAAACCAAACCAAACACAATTCAATTACATTTTAGTTCACCTCTATGTAAGTACTGGCTACTAGTCATTAATCAAGCAAAGTCAGGAATTCTCCATGACTTAGAACTTGAAAAGGAAAGGTCATAGTAGGTAGTATATAGACAATCACACCCTACACAGACAAAATATTGCTGTTGCTCAGTCAAATTAAATTTTTTTACAGTTAAAATTAATTTAAAACGGGACATATTTCCTAATTTATGAAACATGTCCTAATACGATCCGTATGTGCGAATTTTTTTTGTTACCCATAGAATCCGGACTGGACAATAGAGAGACCTGAATACCAAAACAAAATCTACACAAGCAAGAAGTTGATCCCACACGAGCATACCAAACTAAGAGAGAGATCCCATTTCTAAGATCTCTCTGATTTTTAGTCCAAATGGCTGGAAAAAGGAAAAGAAAAATAAGCTTATCTTTTTAAGACCTCAAATTCAAACCATTTTTCCTCAGCAAAAAAAAATATATATATATATTTGCCCAAAAAATCAATAATTAGAAACAAAGAATCCATCTCAAATCAACCAAAGAAGCAGCAAGAAAATAAAAGCTTGAAAACAGAAATAAGCAGCTTTACCAAAAGAAGAGAATCTGACCTTGATTTTTTTTGCTTCAAGATTTGCTATAAAATGTGTAGGGAAGAAGAATATGTATCAAAGATTGAAACTTTCTTTCTTGTTTAATGTTAAAGGAGAGCAAGAAAAACATAGAAAGACTCCCTCATAAAAAGTGAAGAAAAGGGCATTTGTAGATTGCATTGCCTATCTTTATACCACTACTCCATTTGACAGCTCTTTTTTAAACACAAGTGAGCAGGCGGTATAACCTTTATAGGAAATGAAAGAAACCCATAAAAAAAGAGACGTTTGAAGTTTAAAGTTTGAATTAAAGGTGGTGGTGGGGTTGGAGCGGAGAGGATTCGGTATCTCTAATAAATTTTCTAATACATTGTTTATGTGTTACTTAATTCTACAACCGTCTTTATATAACTGGACTCAAAGTTACACAAGAACGATATTAAGATTGAATTTTTTTCCTTATTTATATACTACTCTCTCCATTTTAAAATATCGTTAAGATTTAAAAATTTTTACACCTAATCGTTATGCATTAGTATATAATTAAAATTATACAAAAAAAAAATTCAGTGGGGTCGACACACTTTGCATCCGTCTCTGGCTATGTTACTGAATAGTCTGTAAGTACTCTTGTAAACGACATATGGCTTGCCTTAACCTGTGTTGGTGACCGGAGCCAAACACACTAAAACTTTTTTGACAAAAAAAAAGAAGAAGGGGTATACATAAAAATAAGAATTTTATATGTTGGGAATCCAAGTTGTTGAGTAAAATATCCTTCTTCCCTTTACTTTGTCTTTTTGCTACTTTTCAAACCATTTTCTTGATTATATCACAGTATTGTATCACTCTTCTTTTAGCTCTTTCTCCTCTCTGTGGCTTTTGGATGATAGTGCAGGGATTTAGTAGATCAAAAACTTCAGCTTTCAAAAATGTCTACTCTTGAATTACAAAAAAATATCATCCCAAGTCTACTCGAATGATAATGAACCATCTGGTTTTTTTTTATTTTTTTATTTTTATAATTAATCACTTCAATCAATATTCTACTAACAATTTACCAATACAAGTTGACTTAATTGATTAAAAATTTGACATGTCCTGATAAATGTCAAGTAATCAATTTATGTTATCGACGTGAGTGTGGTGTTTGTGAACCATCTATAAATACCATTGTAAACGACATATATATGATCCTTAAGTTAAGGGTGGCGACCGTAACCAAACCCATCCAAAAAAATTCTACCAAAAACAATATTCTTTTATCAGTTTCGCCTCATAAGATTTTTTTTTTTTGCCGTTTTTATATGTAGTTCGACATACTGTTGCAGTTTAGCCCCAACACCAAATTCCTAACTTCGTCCCTGATATCAGTTTAACCTCAATTTGAATTTTTAAAACTTTTCAAATGCAAATTCTTTAAAGTATAAAAAATACATCATTTTAAGTTTTCCCTTTTCCCTTATCATCTTTTGTCTCGGGCCTAAAATACGATATATGAGTCTGGTAACACTCATGACCATCTATTTGTCAACCGAACTCACTATACCAAAATAATATCTCGAGATAATAGGAGGTATTTAAACCCACCTTATATACCCGTCACAACTTTTATTCATATCCAATATAGGTCTTCTTCCAAAATGGGATTGGGGTTTCACATATTTCCTCCCCAACCAAACCCCAACTCTCTTACTCTAACGAATCTTCCTCTTCATGGATTTCGTGTAATTTTCTTAAATTAAAATTACATTTTTTTTCCTTCTTGTCTCCTTTTCAGAGAGATTTCATTCAGTCAATGGTTGCTAAAAAATTAATTGAGGTGGTTAGTTGTCATTAGAAAGCCATCAAGTAATTAATTGTTTCTGGTTGTGAGCCCGCGCGATGCGGTTTTCTTTCTTCATTTCAAAAGACATTATATAAATAATTTAAAGTAAAGTAAATTTTATATAAGGTCAACAAATAGATTTCAAGTCCATCAAATTTTTATGTGAAGTGACATTGAATATATCTAATCACATTTAGGCCACAAATACATGTTAGCTACTTGATCATTGATAATATCTTGTTGAAAAATAAGATTATTACTCTGTTATAATAATATAAAATAAAAAAAAAAAAAGGAAAGAAAACAATCCTTGAAAATCATGCTAAATGTCAAGTTGATTATAAATTTTTTTTCTCGATAATAGGTGAAATAAAAAAAAACAAAGAAAGTTAAAAATGTTAAATAATAATTTTACTTGCAAATGATTTAAGCTTGTCTTTCACTTGGAACTTTGATTCACTTGTTCGATTGACTATTTTTTGAAAATACTATTTTTCAACACAATATTTTCCTATAAATTTCATAAAAGATATATTAAAAATAATTGAAAAGAAATAGATTTCAACCATACCAATTCTCTGGTCATTTATACCGGCCGAAGCAATTTGTATCGTTGGCAAATATTTTTTATTTTGGTGAGAATAGAGATTCACATGCATATTGATTTTAGATCTCTTCCTTTTCCTGGAGCTGTTAAACATCCATATATTGATTCTCAATTTAAAAAGTTTCTTGAAATTTTCAAGAAACATGAGATTAACTTACCTTTTGTAGATGCTTTAGCACAGATGCCAGCATATGCCAAGTACTTGAAGGATATTTTGGCGAACAAAAAGAAGTTGAACTAATTTCAGAAGATTTGCCTAAATGAGGAGTGTTCAGAAGTCGTACAAAGGAAACTACTGCCAAAGCTGAATGATCCAGGGAGTTTTCGTATTCCTTCTTTTATTGGTGATTTATTTTTCAAAAAGGTGCTTTGTGATTTGGGAGCTAGCATAAATCTCATGCCATATTCTGTATGTCAAAAGTTAAAGCTGAATGAAATAAAGAATACTGGTATTTCTCTTCAAATGGCTGATAGATCAATTAAATATCCTAGAGGAGTAGTTGAATATATTCTTGTGAAAGTTGATAAGCATATATTTTAACATTATTTTGGATTGTTTTTCCACTTGAATTGAGCTTAATTGAGAAAATAATATATTAAATTAATATTTATGAGGGTATATGCCTAAAAATGTTCTCATGAATTATGTTTGCAAAACTAAAATTAATTCACTAATTTTCTAATATTTGATACAGGTTAAAGAGCATTTTGGACATAAAAGGAAAAGAAGAATTATATGCTAAATTGTCACACAAATGAAACTTATTCCAACATGGAATAGAAGATTGAAGAAGTGCAATCCAAGTTCAATTAGAGCAGAGAGGACACGCCACATATACATAGGAATTCATTCTGAGATAAGGACAGAAGAAGTGGTTCATGATACGAATCAAATTCTTATTTTATTATGGATATTGATTCCATATGGTCATCCAATGAAATAAAAGAAAGCCTAAAACATATGATCAGAGGAAGTTGAATCATCTTAGGAGTTAGGAATCTACTTGGATTCCAAGTCTTAATCGGAATTGGATGGAAACAACAGTTGTCCACTGCCTATATAAAGGACCATCACGGCAGAGAGAAAAGCATCCCTCATATTCACATAATTCATACTACTCTTTGAGCAAAAGTTGACTACCAGGGGCTAATTTCATAGGAATACAAGGAAAGCAGGAGACAAGCCAAGCATACATGGCAGAGAGCAGTGGAGCAAAGGACTCCGACTCCGGCGATCCAGGCTTTTTTTCTTATTTAATTTTATGTTAATTTATTTTATGGTTTGGAACATGTCCACGTCTAACTAAATTCTTCGTAACTAAGACCTTCTTATGAAGGTCGAAACTTTTGTGGTTAACGTTTGATTTCTAATAAAGATTACATCTTTTCTCTAATTTGGTTAATTGTTATTATCTTTTTTTAATGCTTGTAATTTTCTGGCCATTTATTGCATGAACCTAAATTTATTCTAGAGGCTGAGAAGTTCTAGAGTAGATTGGACCAAGGATAATAACAACACAACTTAAAATTGACTAGAGATAGATTCGATTTCCTTGTGTGGTTTCTAGCAAGTAGAAAACAAAAGCTAAGGAAGACCATAGAGTTTTATGCGGTTTTAGGTCTTAAAATCACGTATAGATACAATTGATTTATCCTCCAACACTAGGAGCTTTTCGCCAAGAGATTGGGTCTAGCTTATTTTCGGGAATTCTACCATTAACCAAGTTGAGACTTAATTTAAAGAGATCATTCATTAGTCCATAAAAGGAGTAGACTGGATTAGAGGTGTTTTAGTTCATTCATTCCATATATTATCTGCATATCGCATATTTACTTTACTTTAATTGTCATTCATTCTTAGTTATTTTTAGTTAATTTAATCATCTCTATTTTGGTTTAGGTTGAGTTATAAGTGAGAAAATTTTCCAGTTAGACAATCAATCCTCGTTGGGACGATATTTTATTTATCACTTTATTACTTGTTTGATATTTGTGCACTTGTAAACTTCGCATCAAGTTTTGGCGCCGTTGCCGGGGACAATTGCTTAAAGAGAAATCAAGAGACACGTGGGCCCTACATGATAGAATTTGGTAATTTGAATTCATTAACAATTCTTATTCCTAAAACGTGTGTGAAGAAGCAAAGCAGTGCAATATTATTCAAAGTGGAGTTTTCCAACGCCTATATAATGAGAAGCAAAGCAGAGCACTAAAATCATCCCGGGGAGCCAGAGAGGCTCGGCTAAACTTGGTGCATTGAACCATACTTGCGAGCTTTGTGGAGGAAATCACCATACTGATCAGTGTGGGCAAGGTACGAGAGTGAATTCTCATTTTGATACTAATGAAGTTAATTTTATTGCGCAGAATAACAGGAAAAACGATCCATATGCTTCCACCTACAATTCGGGTTGGAGGAACCACCCAAACTTTAGTTGGAGGACGAATAATCCAACTCAAGTTCAACCACAACCTCCATCCCAAGATAATGGAGGAAACTGGGAAGACATGATAAATAAAATTCTTGATAAAAGGTTGGGAGTTGTGGAAAGTCAGAATCGAAATCTTGAGGCCACATTGAAAAAATATGGCAACTCAAATGGGGCAAATGGCAAATGCTATGTTTAATCGACCTCAAGGAGCACTTCCAAGTGATACATAAAGGAACCCCGAAAGATTTAAAAGCAGTCACAACAAAAGTTTACTCCCGAAAGAAGGCATTGGAGAGTGATAGAAACTTGGAAGACAAACAAGAATTTGAGCAGAAAAAAGAGGATGAAGAAAATGAAGAGATCTAAAATCAACATTATCATTACTATGTTTTTCCTTACCTTTCTTACCTTTACCTTCCTTAGGCTTTGGAGTTGGTGCAAAGAGTGGAATCTCCTGTTATTTTGCGCAATAAAATTAACTTCATTAATATATATATATATATATATATATATCATGAGAAATAGTTAAACTACTATGACTAACTATTGAGTTTCATAACTATCTAAAGGTTTTTTCTAGTCAGGAAAAAAAGAAGTAAAAGAACAACACATTCAAAATTTTATGCCTAGCAGTATCCAACTGAGAAGAGAGGGGCTTCACTGAATTTACTTCAAATAAAGGGAGCAATGCATTTACTCTCATCGTTCAAAATTATTTGTCGTCTATACATATTTTATCATTTTCTAATTATCTGTCACTTTAAGAAATAAAAAGTATTAAATGTATTTTTTCCAAACTTACCCGTATTTTTAATTAATTCAGTCAACAACTAATTTTAATTGTCTCAACATAAATGTATTAATTGAAGGATAAAAATGTCTATATATCTTTAAATTAAGAGTGAATTGCCTATTTTAGACTTAAACAATTTTTTCTTTTCGCTTTTTAGACTTAAACTTTGTTTTCGACCTTTTGTAGACTTAAACAATTTACGGGTACCCCTATATAGATTTTTTTTCAAATTTCTGACAAAAAACTCACCGACATGCAAAACTGTGTCATTTTGACAGGGCAAAAATGTCTTTTCAGCTTTACAAAACGGGTAATCCACATTAAAACAAACTAGGTCCATTAAATTCCACTGTATAAGTGAGTAAAATAGTATAATTTTCATCTTCCATCTCAAAATATTGCAAAATCAGACCCATCTCCCTCATTCTCTCATTTTAAAAAATAGAAAACGCATATTTGAAGGAATATTGTTCTTATGAGTTCATTTTGAAGCTCTAGCAGGCAAAGAGAAAGAATGGTGGATGATTGTAGATGCCCAAGGGTTGTTGCTTTGTACACATCTAGGACCGAAAATAACCATGGGAGGCGATTCATCTGTTGCCTTCAATCTCGTGTGAGTATTCTTTAAGCATTGATTTATTAATTACTAAATTTAGGGCTGATTTCTTTTTTTAATTCACTTAAATTTGTAGGGTGATGGTTGTGGTTTTTTTTCCAATGGATTGATAATCCATCTTCAAGTAATTTGAGTTGTCTTATTCTTGGGATTTTCGCAAGGTTGGAATCTAAAGATTCTAAACTAGAGATGTTGAAAGAAGAAATGCGAGTAAAGGATGAGAAATTGAAGAATTTAGAGGAGAAGTTGAAGATTGGGTATGGTTTTGGTAGAAATATTGTAGTTGTAATCTTACTAGTCATTGTATTCATTTCATTGTTTAAAATGGGAGGATTGTCTTGTATTTTGATAATAAATGAAGGTGAATCAGTTTAAGTAAGCAAATTGCAGTCTTCATTTTAGAAGAAGCTAAGAAAAAGAATATTTTCACATCCCAAATTTGCAATTTTTAAGTTAAAAAAAAAGATGAGAAACAGAGAATTGTGACCACAATAATAGTGTATTCAAAATACATAACAACTGAGAAACAGAGTATTGTGACCACAATAATATCCCAAAAGTGCCCAAAATAACAAGCCAATAGTGCCCAAATTAACAAGCTAAAAGTGACCAAAATAACAAGCCAAAAGAGACCAAAATATAGTCTAAATTCTGGCAAAATAAAGTCTAAAAACATTAATCATCAATGACTTGTGAAATCAGTTGGATTAATGATATCCTCATATGCTTTTTTGAAGGTGGAGCAGTGATAAACCTCACTAATAAACATTTCTACTTCTTCATCAGCTGCAATAATGGCACTACATGCATGCACACAATGTATGCCACAAAGTTGCCATTTTCTACATGAACACTGCCTATGTTCTAAGTCAACAACATATTTATCCTCATATGCCCCTTCTAACTAATACTTATGTCCACCTGCAACCCTAGGAATGTACCCATTTGCCTTAGACATCAACATTTCTAAGTATTTGCTAATCTTAGGACATATTAGAGTATCTTGTTTCATAATCCACTCTCTTTTTGTTTGATGTCTAGTCATCAAATATGTTCTTATTGATTCAAGCATTGCTAATATGGGCCTACTTCTAGGTTGCAAAATCACACCATTGAAGCTCTCACACAAGTTATTAAGTAGCAAACCCTAATAAATTTTTTATTCTTTTTTTTTTTTTTTGCACAGATCCAGAAAATCCTATTATTTTAAAGAAGATAAAAGAGGACCACAAACTCTAAATTAACAGTAAACACTACAATATTCATTATTTACCGTACCAATCATCAACATCGAAATAAAAATTAAGAACAAGAAGAAAGATTAAAATACATACCATATTGTGGTCTCTCCTTGACTTTCTCCTGATCCCGTATCCTCATTTTTCACTTTTTTTGTTGATAATAGCAGGAGTATTCTGTATTTTGAGACTTTTTTTTAGTGTTCTTCTGAAGTAGACGATTATGGTTTGGCTTTTGAGGATAGGAAATGTTTGGAACGATTAGGAAGACTGAAACAAATTGAGAAAGGATCTTTCAATAATCACTTATATTAGTACTTCTCACAAGTACTCTCTTCGTCCCAAATTAAATGTTCATGTTTTTTTTTGTCTAAAATTAATTGTCCACTTTCTAACTAAAGTAAGTATTAATAACATTTTTTTAAAATTTTAAAATTTTTTTAAGGGGCATTTTAGACTTTTACTTATATTTTACCATAAAAATCATCAAAATTATAATACCTGTGCATTTGTTAAAGTGGACATATAATTTAGAACGGAGGGAGTAAATGGAAAAAATTAATGCATTTCTTTTTTACTCCAAAAAACTAAAGGTTGGGCTTTGATTGAAGACTATTCTATTCCCTCATAAAAAAATATTTTTGCGAAAATTAGAATTTTTTAATCAAACCATAATATAACAACTAATTTCTCAATAATTTATTTATCCAAAAAAAAGAGTTAACTCGTTATTGCTATGGTTCCCACTTGGCAACTGCATCTCATGAGTCTTTATTTATTTACTTTTAGGGAAAGCATCTCATGAATTTCTCGAGGTCTATAATCTAACAAGTTCTTTTTTCTTCTTCTTCTTGTTTTATTTTCATTTTTTTTCCATTTTCTAAAAAACAAACCATCATACGATGGTCTAAGAGTATTACAACGGAAATAGAGTACTGAAATAGAAACAAGTTCTAACATGACAATGAAAATAAAACTAAGTGTTTCACTACATGTTCGACTATTACATAAGTTGATTATGAATATACTTCTTCATGTTCCCCTTCCCAAGTATCACTCTCATAATATGGCTCAGCACCATCATCACTTGCAAAATAAGAAAATGAAAGAACTGAGTTGCGAAGCTCAGTAAGAATCAAATGACCCCTGAGATGAAGCATCAGATAAAACACAAAATCTTTTCTCATTTCCCAAATCCCCTTTGAAAATACACTTGACACAACGTACTTAAAAACATGACACGACACTTGAAATACACTGTACAAAACAACTCATTATACACAAACATATAAGGAAACAAAATCCAAAACAGACTGGCACAGGCCACGGACGAAGGATATCGTCCGCAACAAGGCAGTAGCTCCCAGTATTTTGTCGGACGAAGCAGCGAGGGAAGGGTAGGACGATCCTTGCATCCGCAAATTAGAGAAAACACTTTTTAAAGTACAAAATCACATGTAAAAGTTCTATTTATGAAACTTAACATTCTCAATCCTAAAAGACTCATTTTAGACTCAAACCAACTAGCAAATAGGACCAAAACAAGAACAAAAAATATAAACAACAACTAAGCTATTAATCATCCTCTTCACATCTTAACACTTAGACATCGGAATGTGCTACGAGCACCATGTCCCACTCATATGACACAACGGATATACACATAGTTAGACATTACGATAATAGTTATTGATATGACTCATGCACACACACACTTCCCGCGGTTCGAGTTCAATCATTTAGTCACGACTCTACGACAATAATTGTAATGGCTCTAACGTATGTCCAGTTAGGATACCCAAGAAGTAAACCACATGGGTTTAGCATAACCCTTTAAACGAACAGGACCAAAGGTTTAAGGATTCACCCTACATTGTATCATCATCCATCATCATGGACTCCACAAAACTGTCACAGTCCCAATGATCGCCACATCGGGTGAAGGCCCAAAAATTTCCTCACATATCACATTAACTCTCGGATTCAACGCAATCACATTGTATATTCGAATGAATCCTGCCATATCGCAGTTTCTAGACAAGAGCTCAAATGGGGCGACGACTTGGTGAACCAAAACCAAATAGACGACAATGATATAACAACCAATTAGACGGCAACAACGAAATAATACTAGGAAGAAAAGGAATAGTTAGATCAAGAGTAGTGTACGAAAAAGATGATGCTTTTGACTCTTCAAAACTCATTGCAATAAGAGAATCTTTTCCACTACAAGAAAACAGTTAAATAGCGACTGCCGTTACCGTCGGCATTCGGTCGCTATTCAAGTTTGCCGACCGAATAGAGTGGTCGTGTATTTATCGTCGCTAAAATTACCGACCGTTATTAGAGCGACCGATTATTCCGTTGCTATATTACGACAGATAGGCGACCGACTAGAATACTTGGTTGACTTTTTAACATTGAATTATACCGACCGACGACCGACGGAATAAGTACCTACCAAATTAGACAACAGAATACCGACAGAATAGGACGACCGAATACCGACGGTAAGAACGCGATCGATTACCGACCGATATTATTCGGTCTCTATATTGCGACGGAATGGAGACCGTACAGAATACTTGGTTGACTTATACTGACCGATGGCCGACGAAAAATACACCGACAGAATACCGACTAGATATTCCGTCGGTAAAATGTGACGGAATAGCCACCAACTAGAATTTATTTGACTTTGACTTTAAGCTAATACCGACTAGATATTCCCTCGCTAACTTGTTTTGAATTTTAAAAAAATAAATATGAAATATAATTAAATCCCTATATAAAAAACTGCAATAAGAAACAGAAAATCCAAAACAGCAATACAAACCAAAAACAATATCCAAAAAATCTCAAATAACAAACATAATCAATGCAACCCAAAAATAACATTACATAACCAGTGATCTCACTAAAACTTACACATCTTATTTACATTACAACAATCAAAGCCTACAATTCTTATTTAAATTACAACAACCAAAAAAAGCACTTCTAATTTACATTACAACAAGCAAAGTGTGCACTTGTTATTTAGATTACAACACAACCAAAGTTTACACTTCTCTAATACTCTTTTCGTCTATGAGTTGAAACCTAAAAATTCAATAATAAAATTAACAATTCAAATACGTCAATTAATTTATGGTCATAAAGTACTAAAAATAACACAACAAATATTACTCATCTTCAATATTTGAAAGTAAAAAAAAGCTAGTTGTGAAGCGTGAAAGAGATTAATAATACGAGAAATAAAGGTTACAATAAAAGAAGAGTTAAAAATTTATACTTGTATTTTTGCTATTCATAATCATCCTCCGACATGAATTCATCCTCTTCTTCAGAATTGTCATCACCCGACATGATTTCATCCTCATCATCATCTTCATCAACACGACTCATACCGGTCACAAGGACAACTTCAATTTCCCCTAACCGGTGTGTAAGTTGACCAACTTCAGTAATAGTTGGATCAATGAGACTGGTCTCCTCCTCGCGTACTTCCTCCTAATACTGTACTAGAACACCAGGAACGTCAAATAGACGTTGTTTGGAACGACAAACAGCCAACCAATCAGCCATAGATGTTGTCTTACTACCCGGATAAGGTGTGTAGTAGACTTGTTGACATTGGGAAGCAAATACAAAGGTATCGTAACCCTGGTATGTTCTTTTCCTATGGATTTCTACAAGTTTATATTGAGGATGCACCCTAAGACCTTGATTTGGAGTAGAATCAAACTAGTCGCATTTAGAGAAGTAAAACCACAAAACGACGTCGTTTCGTGTATTCGGTCGTTAAGTTCCGTCGCTATTCGGTCGTTATTTAATTAATTTTGTACCTTATTTTTTTAGAGGAATAAAATATCAAAACAACGTCGTTTTGACACCGTTATGTATTCCGTTGCTAATCGGTCGTTAAGTTCCGTCGCTAATCGGTCGTTAGGTTCCGTCTCTATTCGGTCGTTAACGGTCGTTATTTAATTAATTTTGAACCTTTTTTTTTAGAGAAATAAAACATCAAAACGACGTCGTTATGTATTCCGTTGGTAAACGGTCGTTAACGAAGTACAAAACGACGTCATTTTAATTTGGTAAATGGGACCTATAAGGCCGACGAAGTGGCGATGGAATAGCGACCGTTAATTTTTCGATTTCCATTCAGTCGGTATTCGGTTGTTAACGGCGTGACTGAAAATTTCGGTAGCTATTTAACTGTTTTCTGGTAGTGTTCCCTCATCAAGAAATTCCGCCTCTACTTTTTGTAATCTTGCATCTTCTTGCATTTTTGCCTCTTTTTTTAATTTGGCCTCTTTTTGTAATCCTGCCTCTTCTTGCAATTTTGCTTCTTCTTTCAATCTTGCATCTTCTTGTAATCTTTCCTTTCCTCGCAATCTCAAAAGTTGAAGAAATTCTTCCCTCAAGGCTTGTGTTGATATATGTTCTCTTGTTTTTTTTTTGGAATTGATTTTTGGATTAGGACGGGTTTTTGGAAACTTTGAATTCCTAAACATCGATCAATAGAACAGTCAATAGAGTCCATGCGTTTATTTATCTCCTCGAATTTCTTGTCGATTCTTTCCATAATATGTGGTGGCCATAATTACTCCATCATTGCTCAACTCAAAAATTTAAGGAAAGATGAAAATTTAGGAAAGGAAAAAAAAATTAAGAAAGTTCCTAATTTTTTTTTTATCTCGGGCAAAAAAATAAATAGGGTATTTTTTTTTTTTTTTTATCAAGAAACCAAGTAAAAGTTACACCGAGAAAGAGATCAACCTTGAGCTCTGATACCAACTGATGAGGAACCTTGATTTTTACGGTCAAGATTCGACAGCGTAAGGTTAAAACGATCTTTCTCTTTCTCGAATTAGCTCCAAGGGGAATAGAATCTAAGCAACTCCAAGTAGATTAGACTCTCAATGAATGCTGAAACAACACGATAGACGAACTATTCTATCGATACTGTAACTATGAAAATAAAAGCATGAACAATCCCAGAGAGTTCAATTGAGCAAAATATCTAAGAAATATCCTTAAATAATATACTGAATATATCTACTTTCCTGAAGATTGTTGGAGCCGAGTTTGGTCCTTAAATAGGAGCTAAACTCAGCTCAATGTAAGTACAATAATAAAACTAGGAAATAAAATAGAATCCTAGGTAAACTAGTAAATAAGTAACTTCCTTAAGTTAAACAACTACTTGGACCACATGTCCTTTATTTGAGGAATTTAATATAACTAATAATAATAAAATACTAAAAGGTTGGAAATTAAATAAAGAGTTAATAGCTATTTATAACACTAAACTATTTACGAATTTCACTTTATAGTACTAAACTATTTTTTTATCTAAATATGTCACTCAACTATTTACGTTTATCAAAAAATATACAACCACCCATTTTTTGGTTGTTTTCCGGCCAGCGATGTCACGTGAGTTGCATCTCATATGCCATTGAGGCATAGAACAAAAGCATACTAAAGTCTATTATACAATTAATAGCAGAAGCATTAATTACTACATTAATTATCAAAGTTAAATATAATCCAACTAAAGTAAAGTGAGTTACTATCATTTATTACAAGCCAAGCGTAAGTACTTAATCCAATTAAAGGGGAATTCATCTATTACAAGATAGTTTGTGAATCACTCAAAGTCCTCCCCATCCCATGGCTCTACATAAGCAGTGTCATCAGGTATATCTTCATCTGCAAGTAAAGAAAATAAAGACATGAGCTATAAAACCTATTATCATTAACACCCTTGGGGATGAAACATCAAATGAGACTCAAAAACACTTTTTCCAATTCCCCAATCAAGTTTGAAACCATTCAAGTTTAGGTCCCTTTACTAGACATATGTTACACATGAAAACCTCACCAAACAACGTTTGAGAAAACACTAGAAGTAACCAAGACAACATAAAAACTCCGGTCGACCTTGACACTTCCACCCATCGATCGAATGGTCTTTAGAAAACATGACAACACACTGCCCAAAGTCTGGTTGACTAGTACCACCGACCAGTCGACCGACTTTACCTTCGGTCGAGGGGTTCACTAACCCGGCCAACCTACTCAGACTCTCCCATCGTCCGTTTGCTCCCATTACTTTGAGTCGGACGACTGGTTGAAGCTCCGGTCGATCGCACCTGGTTGACCTTCAGTTGGTCACTTTTTTGGTGCAAATTTGTGAAGGAAAAGTGTATTTCCGCACAATCCGAATTCCAACCCCAAAAAGACCAGTTTTGATGCATATGAACATATAAATGACAATGACAAACATATAAATAAGTAAGACATAAATCATACTCGTTAAATCCAGCATTTGTACTTCGAAAATGTGACACAAGCTCCATGCTTTCACTCATCCCAACATACGGACATACATAACATTGGATCCTTCGAACACGACTCATGCTATGACACAATATTCACAAGGAAGAACTCAATTGTCTAATCACAAATCTAAAGCAATTACTACAACGGTCCCCAACTGGCTTAGAAGGGAAATCTTTCAATGCAAACACGGGTTCAGTTTCTCCCCGAACGAAGGGCTCAAAAGTTAAGGATTCCTTTGTATTGTGCCACTGTCCTTCCCTGTGGACTCAACAAAGATCGTTGTAGTCCCTAACATCTCTCTCGGTTAGGAACGGGTACTCACCAACACTCAATTCACTCCTGCCGGGAAATCACGGGTTTAACAACAATCACTCAATTATGCACATTCGAAAGAATCTTGCAATGAGGATGTTCCTAAACAATAGTTTAACCAGTGACGAATCTATAGAACACATAACTTTAATACCCCAAAAATCAGTAACAATTAGACTCAAATGATCATGAACAATGATAACAATTTAATATGCACAATCAACTTCCAAAATCAACACACAAGTATGGAAATTCATTGCTTCATCTTTTGCAGGAAATCATGACTTTAAAATACTTCTAATACACAATTCCATAAGTGTAAAGTATATATTTCATGAATTTTAGGAATGAAAATATAAGGGTGAAGAGTCTTACTTGGAATCAAAGCAAGCAATACAGATAATTCAGCACACAAGCAGGAACTTCAAACACAAAAAATAGTTCACTGGGAACTCGAAATCTATCCTCGTTTCTTCTCACGCATAGCCTTATGAGTTAGCTTCGAGTAGCAACAAGAATTACTAAATTTGGAGTTCGATTGCTACTTCAATTATGATTTCCCTCTCAAACACTCTGTTTTTCCAGAAGTCCTTTCTTTTTTTTCTTTCTCTTCTCTCTAACCTCTCCCAACTTCTAACTCCTAAAAAATCATGCACCAACCACCCTAGAGACACACATTTTTAAAAGGTGTCAAACCACTCCACAAGTTCCAACTAGTCTACATTTAAGTCCCTTAAGTTCATTTTAATATGCCACCCTAAACAATTGTACATTAAATTAACACATAATAAGCACTTAGTACATATATTCAATTATGCATATTATTTTTAAATGTCAAAAAGTTCGGGTCATCACAGAAGGTACATCTTTGAGATCTCATATTAATGATTAATGAATTCAATTTCTGATTACTGAATTAAGAAACATTGGTGTGGAAATAGAGAATAAGGATGAAGTTATTATGTTTCTATGTTCCTTACCACCTTCAAATAAAAGTTTTAGAGAGACAATCATTGTCTTTGGGTTGTTCTTTTTTTATATGTGTCCCAATCCGAATTGGTTTTCCACTTGCGATTCTTGTAATGGTGGTTTATGTTTATGGAAAACGTTCCGCCTTACAAAGTTGTCGGAATTGGAACAGATCAAATTAGTAAGATGTTTGATGATTTTGTCCGAACATTAACTAATATTTAACAGGGGCTGATTTGATTTGAAAATAAACCTCATTTCCTAAAGCACTCTTGATGCAAATGGCTGCAAGTACGTACTTAGCTGAAGTGGAGTTTTGAAAATCTCTAAAGGTGCTCTTGTGTTTCTGAAAGGTAAAAGAATTGGCGGTTTGTATGTTTAGTATGGTTCTACTATTACAGGTACTGTTGCAAATGCCTCACTTTGACAATTTTGGTATTAAATAGCTCTATTGAACCGTTTTGATATTAAAACTGGTCACATTACTACAAAATGAGAAGATAGATAATTATGTAATGACGTGTCTAATTTTGTAGAATGTGATCCATGTAGACATGGTACATATAAGAATTTTCCGCACATAAATGTTAGGGGTTATTATATATTAGGTCATTATGCTAGTGGAATACCCTCACTACTATTTCTATGTCTCACATTTACTCTCATTGATCTCATTGCCTCCACTATTCTCTAAATTGGCAATTATTATTAGTCACTAAGAAATGTAGTTATTTTGACTTTCTATAATAGGGGTTTGCATTAGACTGGCACTGATTTAGTAGAAAGCACAAAACATGGCATTAAAAAAATTTGGGAGAACATTTTTGTTTGGGACCGAAACGGAAGTGGGAATTCCGTTCCCAAATAAACCCTAACCAACCTGTGACTTGGGGACGGAATTGCAACTTCCGTCCCCATATTCCTGCCTTTTTGCAGTTCCAGTCTTTTCTCGAATTGCTTTTTTGACCCACACTGGGGATGGAAATCCAACTTCCGTCCCCAAGTGGCCGAGACTTTTATCCACCGTAAGTCATTTTTGTTTCCCGTGTGCAGTGGATACGTAGAAAGTACATGCAATGACGTGTTAGAATGCGGCTTGAAATCCTCGAAGTACTACACATGCGCAGTGGTCACGGGAACAAATTGACACTCCAAGTGGCTAGAGACGAAGGCGGAGATGATTACTAGTTTTTGGGTTGGGATGAGTTTGTTGTGTTTTCAAGATTACACCCCGGTGACCATGTACAAATTCATCCAACCCCTAACGATATCCTTGATTATAGGGTCAGGAATGATGATTTTGCCAATTTATTACGTCAACTTTAACATTAAGTCATTGTAATGTTTGCAATTTTTGGATATTGAATGAAAAAAAAAATACATTAAAAATAACTATTACAAAATTGATAATATATACATTCTAAACTATTACAAAATTGAAAATTTTAAATACTTTCATTGTGGAGGGGGTGCTTGGTCAAGAGATACTAACATGGGGCAAGTCTTCCGGTTGTGGCCGACTAGTTTACAGTGGCCGCACTTCTTAGCTCTTTGAATACCCCTGTTCTCTGTGTCCATAGGCATTTGAAATCTCCGCCTTTGAGGTCAACCCACCTGCGTACCTTTCATGTTAGGAGGGTGATGTGTCATATCAAAAGGAGGAGGTCTCCAATGAATGGGATCTAGTACAGGATATAAAATGGACTTGTACATATTCCTATAATGATCGAGAAAATACACAGGGTGGATATACTTAGAAGCATCCTCCATGATCGATTTGGACACAGCAATTACATGGGAGCATGGAGTTGAATAAATAGACCAGTTATCACAGTTACACGCACGAGCTGTTTGGTTCACTGTGTATATTTTCCCACCTTCGCCAGGTCCTCTATGTCGGGACGTGACCCTATAGATACCCTGGTCTCTGTGGTGTCGTTGCACAGTCAAACTCGTTGTTTTTTTGTTCGTACGCGAAGTACTGATCTCATATCCTCTTAGGGAAAGGTGTTTTACAACTATTCGCGTCTTCCCGATGTGTGTCAAAATAATGTACAAGCTTGAAAATATCATCTCAACAAAAGCTTTCAAAGGCAGCGCTCTAGACTGTTTCAAAGCGATGTTAAGTGCCTCTGACATGTTAGTTGTCATGCAACCGAAGCGCTTACCCCCATCGTATGCTAAAGTCCACATCTCTTTAGGATCCTGCATCAACCAGTTAAATGCATTCTCATCTCTCTGTTTAATTCGTTCAAGAAAAAAATCACACTTACTTTTTTTTCTTTTGTGTTGTAGCAGCCCACATATAATCTTTCAATTCTTTGTTTTTTGAATGAGTGTGGAAATTGGACCTGAAATGCCTAAGGCAATAGCGGTGCACTGCCTTTGGTGGTTGTCAGTCTGGGACGCTAGCCACGGCACTAAGAATGCCGGCATGGCGATCGCTGATAAGGCAAACTTGTAATTCTTTCACAACTTGTTCCCTTAAGTTTTTAAGGAACCAAGACCAAGTCGAAATTGCCTCCGATTCGACCAATGCAAACGCCAGTGGTAAAATTTGATTGTTGGCATCCTTAGTGCTTGCCACCAAAAGTACCCCTTTATAATTCCCCTTAAGATGTGTGCCATCAATTGAAATTATGGGACGGCACCACTTGTAACCGTCAACTAACGGTTTAAATGTCCAGAACATTGCCTTGAACATCTTAGGGGCATCAACAGCCGCTCGTGGGTGGTAAGCAAATTTGATTATAAAACCCGGGTTAGAATCCTGTAGTGCCTGTATGTACTGTGGCAGTACTTGGAACGTTAATTTTCAAGTACCAAAAAGTGTTTCGATAGCATGTCTGCGGGCATACCAAACTTTTCTATAGGTGCAACTCAGACTCATATTATTCACACATGCAGCCCTAATTAATTTAACAGAAATTTCAGGATCAGCCTGTACAAGGAATAGAATCTTTACCCCAATGTAGCTGGAGGACATGTTGCATTTTTTGTTCTGGTCCATCAAGCTATAATGGGACTCGTTAAGCTTGGTAACCTTCCACGTTCCATCCTCAATGTAGCTGGAGGACATCGACTGTTTTCTGTTGAGTTTCCACAAACCCCGCTGAACTACTGTTTGTTGCTCTTGTCTCTTTTCCACTCCCTCAAGGCCACCTTGTCATGCCACACGTTAACTGCCAACATTGCCTCCCGTTTATCCTTGAAGTGCATTCCCAAACACATTTCGGGGAAATCGGGATTCTATATTTTAATTATTTTTTCCCTGTATATCAGTTCAGGAATAGGTTCCATAGAACCCATATCATTCCAACAGGCAAAATTATGATAGTTTATGTATGTTGACATATTCCATTGTGGAATAACTGGGCGGAGGTAGATGGTGTTGGTTTAGGCTCTTCGACTATCTCTTCATTAATTGCTGCCTCTACATCTTCCTCGACCCCGTCGTCCTCGCGTTCTCCATCACTATCGTCTGCGAAGTCGTCTTCTGTTTCCAGAACATCGTCAATGTCTGATATTGGACCCAAGGAATCCATTACCGAATTATCTATAATAGGTTCGTAACTAAAAGGTGGGGCATGGTTGGAATGGGATTAGACTCCGAAAAATATGATTCCGGAACATATTGTGATTGAGGGGCAAATTCTGTTGTCGGGATTACAAAACTACCAACATGTCTCTCCAGAGGTTCCAACAAAGCACCAACTTGAATCCCTTGTAGTTTGAAATCCGTTTGGATTCCCCACAATCATGTAGATCTTCTTCGTCGTTAAGATGAACAACATCGTACATCACCATGTTGTACGTCAACATGAAGAATGGACGAATCATTATCAGCCTAACAGTGACACTCGAAAAATCGACTCATTTGCGCCGACAAATTCTATGGCAAAGTTGTCGGAATGTAAGTTTTTGTATAACTTCCATGCTTTTTTCGCTTGGCTCCTGAAATCGGGGGAAACCACCATTTTCGTACACTACATTGTGGTCGAAATGTAGATACAATCTCATCGGACATTCAAGAGCCATTATTTTGTACACAAAATATAGGAACTTGAGGTAAGATGGGTTTGGTGGGAAAAAAAAGATGGTAGGATGTTGGTTGTAGGGAGAAATGTGGAGGAAAGGTAGTTGGAATATATAGACATTTTGGGTGGTGAAGGGATAGGATTTTCTATCCCTCAAAATCAGGCCAGAAATGTCTTAAGGGGAAAAATCTCTGCCCCTTGGAAACGGAAGTGGAACTTCCGTTCCTAAGGCGAGGACGGAAGTTCCACTTCCGTTTCCAAGGGGCAGAGGTTTTTCCCTGGACGATGCTTCCGACACCGGGTAGTCAGGGAGAGCCTCAAGAGTAACCTCTTCATGGAATTTTGAAAGATACCCGGCTCCGTCCACAGTTGATCTTCCTTCATACCAAAAAATATAACAAAGTAGGTTATACCAGAATTCGCCTTTCCTCCTGTACCGCTTATTCCTTGGATGAGCCTAATGCAGACTTAAAATACCACAAAATGTAAGGTATCAATAATTATATTATAAATGTTTGCTGAAATGACTGGTAACTTACCGCAACATATTCCTCCCACTGTGCTTCAACACCACTCACATCAACATTGTTGGTTCTACCGTCGTATGTGAACCATTGTTGGTGCAAAAGTCCATCAAAATCCCAAAACCACCTTCGCAGTTTTGCCAACCCTGCATCGATCATCTCTGTTGTGAAAAAACCGCCGGTCACGGAGTTCATGGCGTATACAATTTCGTTATACAAATCGGCCCAACTTTTTTCATCGTTGTAACCTTTTGTTTTAAAATCAAATAGAATTTCTATCAACGCGTGTTCATAATCTGAAGGCCACTCATTGGTAAAATCAACATCCCTGAATTTTGTAACCATTTCTTTTTTAACAAATACTGGAAAGTTTGTCATTTTGATCAAATATTTTTTAGGAGGGGAAGGAAATTTGGTAGAGGGGAAGAAATTTGGAAATTTGGTAGAGGGGTAAGGAAATTTTATGTTTGAGAGTTGTGAATGTTGTTGATTGTGGTGAGGTTATTTATAGATAGAATTTGAAATTCAAATTTTTTTATAAATATAATGTACGTTTTGGACAAGTCTCTAGAAATTGGTCAAAATTTTTAACGAAAATACCAAAGAGTTCAGATATTTCCGTTCAATAATATGTGTGGATCAAAAAAGAAATTTGAGAAAATACTGGACACTGCAAAAAGGCATGAATATGGGGACAGAAGTTGCAATTCCGTCCCCAAGTCACGGGTTGGTTAGGGTTTCATTGGGAACGTAAGTCCGACTTCCGTTTCGGTCCCGGAACGGAACGTCGGACAAAAATGTTCACCCAAAATTTTGCAGTGCCATGTTTTGTGTTTTCTGCTAAATCAGTGTCATTCTAATGCAAGCTAGTGTAGGAGAAGTTTAAGTGGGGCTTCAGGGGAAGAATTTGAGTCTTTAATGTAATTGTCTTTTGTGGGTTTAACAGTTACTAGACTCAATTTGTGATATTGTCACCTTTAGTAAAATTCTCTTGTTTGTCTTCGTTTGTAGACGTAAATTTTGGTGTCTATATTTTTCTGTTTTTGTTTTCAATTTATTTTACTTATACTCTTAGTGGATTCATTTAAGTTGGGATTTTTTCCTAACAAAAATGATTTTATTCTACTACATTCCAATGTAGCAAACGTGTCACAACATCAGAGTAAGTTTTTCCTATACAAATTTTTTAGATACATATACTATTTACAGGCGAGAATCAATGTTTAAAATATATTCATGTGCAAAGTTTAAATTAAAACATGTACTTACAAGGATAAGAAACATGTGCCCTTCAACGAAAAAAAATATATTATTTATGGATAATCTCAGTATGGACTAGTGCCACTCAGTAGAGCTCTAATCCACTGTCAGTAAAACCCGCCACGTCGCTCCTCCTCCCAAAAATTTCTCTCAGTCACAGTTAAAATACAAAAAATATTGTTCTGATATGGACACAGTTAAAAGTAAAAAAAATTGTACAAATTTATCACATCACTATAAAATGAGGAGAGAGACAAGTTTTTACTTTTAACTATGTCCATATCAGAAAAATCTTTTTTGTATTTTAATCATGATCGAGAGAAAAAAAATGGAAGAGGAGGGCGACGTAGCAGTTTTATAGCTAAGAGCTAATAGCTCAGTCCCATATCGAATTTTCCATTATTTATACTAATATTCATTATAAATTATGAAAAAGTCTCACTTTAGTTTACATTTTTACGAACAATTCAAATTTTAATGTTAAAGAAGGCTAGTTTAATGAATATATCACTCCTCATTTGGAATAATATGTTTATGAGTTCGAAACCCAGTAACCTGTTAATAATAAAAACTAAATAAAGTTTTATGTCCAATCCCCCAAGGTGATGAGAGAATATTGGCAAGATCATTATTTTGATTTCTTTTTTCTTCAACTCCAAACGCTGTTTTTTCCCGGGTTTTGGAGGGTGGGGATAATAAAAAAAAAATGGGTGAAAATCGTCTGTCCCTATTTTTGTACTCATTTTTGTACCACATCACTCAAAATTTGCTATTTGCATATTTTTTTTAATTATATTTATACGTATCGAATTATGAGTAATTGATATAACAATTAGGACATACACGGATTGAATTGTTTTTGCCATAAAACATCGTGTTAGTTAATCCCTGTCTATCTGAGTGCAACTTGCCTTTATGGATTTATTAAATAAAATGGAGTTTGTACGGTAATGCTTCTTGTTCTTTTGTAGTAGAAGGCAAACAAAACAAATACATTTTTTAGGGCAAAAAATCGTCTTTACCCAATTTGTGTGCGTACTCATCATTCAAAAATTGAAACGTGGACATAGAAAATATATTTTCTTTAAAAGTTTCACTATTTTTTTAAATTATAGATTTTTTAATTAAAAAATTGACACGTGTAAATTTTTAAGTTATAAATACATGCATGAATAAACAAATTGAGTACAAACGATTTCTATCCCTTTTTTTTTACCAATCATTAACTGGTGAAGGGCTGAAAATCATTTTTCATAATTTAAATAATTAAAAGCTATTTTTGTTTGACTTCTTTCTGAGACAAAAGATAGAAGAAAAAATAATCGCTAGAACTTAATCATATCCCTTCCAAGCATATGCAATATTCGGAATAGAAAAATAAAATCAAATTGTAGACTGCTGCCTTTGTCCTAAATCCTAAACAGCACAAAAGCTCACATGGGTTTGAATCATAATTAGTACCTTTACTTAATCATTTTCCCTATAATCAAATATTATTTGCTACCTACCAAGAAATTTTGAGTCACCATATTATATTTCTTGGTCCCTAAAAGAAAAATATGGTTTCTATGTCCCCGTTGTGTACGGAAATTTTTTGTCATTCTCTATACGTATATTCATGTTTGTCTCCAATCATTCACAATTCGCCATATATATAAAATTAGAAAAAAAATTCATATGACGAATTATGAGTAATGAGAACATGTACGATGAATTATATGGTGACATATGATTTTTCCCCATTGTGTACCAGCCCATTTGATTTGTTCGTATAGTGAATATTTTTTCCCCAAAAATAACTTATTATAGAATTAAGAAAGTGTCAAACTCAAAATTTATTATTTTTAGTAAAAAGTGTTGTGTTATTATACTAAACTTCTCAAATGTTTGTATAGCCACTAATCAACTATCTCAAATGAGTCAAGGAAGAAATTCATTTAATATTTTTTTTAATCTAATTATCAAATCTTGATGGATTCTTATAATTCTATTTCAAGTAATAGCGTAATATTTTCTTCTTTTGGATTTTTATATTATGAAATAAAATGCTTGTTGAAGTAATATAGAGACAATGTGGTCCTATTAATCATAAATAAGTTAGTCATGGGAGAAGTGAGGATCAGAGAATGCAGTGCAGGTAAAGAGCATGAGCATGATAGAACATGTGAATCAAACATTTCGTATGGTTTAGGACAACATTGCATGTGAATATTAAATATGAATTCAGCTACTCCAACCATGTTCATTCATTTCATCTTTTTTTTTTTTAAATGTAAAATCCATTTTCTTTTTTGAAAGTGTTGCCACAAAATTCGAACTAAAAGCTTAACTGATCAAACATTATATTCACACTTGAAATTCTTCTTATAAAACGGTTTACATTTGATAAAAGTGTGATTTGTCAAAGTATGTATTATTAAAAACAACTCCTCAAGCAATAAGTCTGTCCGGAGCCAAACGGACTACTTTTTTTAATTTTTAAGAAAAGACAAAATATATTTATGTACCTTATTTGGAAAGAAATATAAAGATTTTGAAGGGAAAAAAAAACAAAATCTGATATAAGAGCCAACATTAAATGCTAATTATTCATAAAAACAACAACAACATTAAATGCTAATCATATTTTGTTCAGCTGGCCTCCTCGCCGTTGATCTTCAAAAATTTGCTTATGATTAAATCATCGATTTGGAGTCACTCAAAGGGTGATTTTATGACGTAAGACCAGATCTTACCGAATATTAGTAAGTGTAAATCAAAGGATTCTTATTACAATGGGGCAAAGGCTTGCCCACGATAATGAGGTCATGGTTCGATACTCTCCTCATGCAATAATGAGGTCAAGGGTTCGATACTCTCCTCATGCAATGAGGCAAAATTTAATTGTCTTCTTTTTTAGGGCTATCTTCTCCTCTTGTGAGGCGCTTCTCTCTCCCCTTATGGGATAACCGCCCATCCGGACTTAAAAAAAAAAAAAAAAAAAAACTAAGCCGTGTTAGTGTCCATCGATCATTATTGGATAGGGACCACCTCTAAGTATTGATGGATGATAAATTTCCATATAGTAAATATAAAAATCCGTTAAGTCAGTATGTGAATATGGAGGTGAGAGTGGATGAGTATCCTTATTCCCTTGGTTATATTGCTTTACTTCTTCATCATACCTATCACGGGTAGTAAAGATTAATAATGGTCTCTAGCCACGTATTTTTCCTCTTCTTGCCTTTCTTTTCCACTTTTCTGACCCATATTTATACAAGGGGACTTAATGTGTTATGTTATTGTTTGTACTATAATTTTATCTTTTATATAATTTTTATTAAGTTAAGCTCCACATGAAGAAAAAAAATAAAATTTCGGTACAAACCGAACCGAACCATACCGAAATAATTTTGATTCGTTTCGCTTTTCATAAAATGTAATAAAACCGAATCGAATTCCGAAATTTTGTTTCGAAATACCGAATGCACATCTCTAGTTGTGGTGGGATGACTATCAAGCTCTCAAATATTTATGTGAGACTATCTTGAAACTAAGTATGTATTACTAGGAAAAACATTCCTCACGCAAGAAGCGTAGTCTAAATGATGGATTCTAATCTAAGTATGCGTTATTGGATAAATGCTCACGTAAAAAGCCTAACAGATTTTATATTGCTATGTTTAAGTTTAACTACATGAATTTAAGTGCGAAAAGCATGTAAAACTATTTAAATGAAGATAAAAAGACATTTTGATTGTTGATCATGATGCCTTTGTTCCTTCTTTTGATCTTCTATTTATACATGCTCGTAAAAGTAGTTTCCCACCATAAATTCTACACATTTTGGCCATGATTTGGTGGAGTGACCACGTTCCTCATGTCATGGCCGTGATGGAGAACGTGGACAAACTCATCTTGCTTAGACCTAGTGAAAGTTGCACATTTGCACTTTTTTAGTGATATTCGACTCTTTACTTGAGCCTAAAAATTCTCTTGGTCGAATCTCATTTTCCCACGTAAAGATCGTAGTGGTTGGGGAATGGGTAATGTCTCAGACTGAGTCAAATAGACTTGTGAAATCAAATCTTTGAGGTCTAGGAGTCATGTTTGACCTCTTCAACCGTCCCTTGTTGGTTGTTTACGGCTTGTTTTTCTCGACCAATAGTACCCTCTGGTTGTTTCCTGTCTCTTTACTGATTCTGGTCGTCTTAAGTCGGCCGGTACATAGTTCTCGGCCTAACTGATTCTTATTGATATCCTATTGAATTTCGGCTGGGATGTCTTCTCTGATTCCTAAAAAGTTTCGACCATATGAGATTTTTTGAATGTCAACAAAAATAACTAGGGGTAGACTCACGATGTGAACTTAGGATAACAAAATTGTATAATATAATTTCCTTGGACAAAAAGGTAATTATATATAATTTATATTTTGAATCTAAAAGGGTATACAAACGCTTTTTTACACTGGTAATCAAAATTCCGATAGGATATGCCCACCGCTGGAAATAATCAACGAAGTTAGAAACACACAACTTAGCCAAGGAAAAAGAAAGAAGTTAGAAACACACCTTTTTATTTTCTGAATAAAGTTATAAACACACACTACTAGGAATAATTCCCACCTTTTTATTTTCTGAATAAAGTTATAAACACACACTACTAGGAATAATTCCTCTAACTAATAAGCTTGGAGATTTTCTAAATTTCTCCCACATTTCTATATAACTTTTTAAGTAATTGGGGTCGGCTGCATGAACAATATGAGATTTCTATGAGGTCGTTCGCATAAATACATTCCCTCCATTTTCTTCTATAAAAAATCATACTTTCATCCAAGTATAACAAATATATATCATTCTTGATGACTTCCGTCCAAACCTTCCTCGGTCTTCTCCTACCTTTTACAACCTCGTGCCTCCATCCTTCAAGTTTTCAAACCGGAGCGTCATTCGACATTCTTTTTATATGTCCAAACTACCGCAAACGATTTTCCCTCATCTTGTCTTCATTAGGTGACACTCCTATATTCTCTCCGATGATTTCATTTCTCAGTTTATCATTTCTAGTATGCCCACATATCTATCGCAACATACGTATCTCCGTTACACTCATTTTCTGAATATGACATCTTTTCACGACCTAACACTCTGTACCATACAACAAAACGGGTCTAACAGTGTTCTATAAAACTTTTCCTTCAATCTCAACGGTATATTACGGTCGTACAAGACAACCGTTGCACCCTTCTATCTTTCTGAATGATAAAAATTTAACTCGATGCACTACATCCCCATCAAGCTCTCCATCTTCCTGAATGATAGAACCCATATACCGAACATAATCATTCGCCGGATATTTCTGTCATTCAAACTAATTACACTCTGATCTTTACTTTGGCCGACACTAAACTTACACTCCAAATACCCAATTTTACTTCTACTAATTCTAAAGCCTTTATATTTCAATGTTTGTCTCTATACCTCCAACTTAGCGTTAACACATGCTCTGGTCTCATCAATTAGAACAATGTCGTCAACAAATAACATTCACCATGGTACGAGGTCTTGTATATAGCGAGTCACTTCATCCATAACCAACGCAAAGAGAAACGGACTAAGTACTAAGCCTTGATGTACACCAATTATAATAGGAAACTCTTATTTAGTCCCGGGACAAATCTCAACATTCGTATTGTCTCTCTTATACATATCCTTAACAAAGTTAATATAATTACAAGATATATCTTTTTTGGTCATTGCCCACCACATTACTTCTCGAGACATCTTATCATAGAATTTCTCCAAAAAACAATGAACACCATGTGTAAATCATTCGTTCTCTCCCTGTAACGCTCCATCATTTTCCTTAGTAGGTGAATTGCCTCCATGGTTGAGCTCTCATGCATAAAACTAAATTGGTTATTTGAAATCTCACAATTTTTCTTAAATTGAGTTTTATCACTCTTTCCCAAAGCTTCATAATATGACTCATAAGTTTAATGCCACGATAATTAGAACAGTCTTAAACACCCCATTTATTCTTGTACAACGAGATCAACATGCTTTCCCTCCAATATGACAGCATCTTATTGATCATATATATCTTGTTGAGGACGCTTAACAACCATTCAATGTCTACATCCCTTAAACACTTATGAACCTCAATGTTATGACATCAGGTCCCACTGGCTTCTTTGTTTTCATCTTTTTAAGTGTCTCTTGAACTTTCTTTCTCTGAATCCTACGTACAAAGTCACAATTCACTTCCTTATTTGGAATAGAAAGTGTTTCAATATTTTGCACTTGATTCCCATTAAATAACCAATCAAAAAAAAGACTTTCACCTTACTTTAATATCCCCATCCTTAACCAAAATTATATTTCATCATCATTGATACATTTTACCATCCCAATGTCTCTTGCCCATTTATCTCTTAAACGAGTAAGTCTATATATACCATTCTCACCGTCCTTAGTGTCCAATTTACTATATAAATCCTAATAAACATTTGATATTGCCTCTCTAAGGCTAAATTTTCTTTTTATAGCTTATCTAACCTCACTATTACACCAATATATATCATTACCTAATGGTGCATTTTCTCTAGATTCGCAAAGAACTTCCTTAGCCACTTTCCTAATACCCCGCGCCATCCTTCCCCACATAGAATCCGGATCCATCTAAGAAGACCAATCATTTGTATGAATCACCTTATCCACAAAATTTTTGATCTTCTCATTGTAGCTTCCACCACTTGATTTTGGTAAATACCAAGTGCTTTCTCTTCTTTGTCTTTTTCCAAAAAGAAAATCGAGGACTAGCAACAGATGTTGTGTAACCACACTCTCACTAGGAATAACCTTACAATCCTTGCAGCTATTCTGAAACATGCTCCTCACTAGGAAGACGTCTATCTGAATAGCATGCGGTCCACTTCTAAAAGTCACCAAATGCGAGTCTCATTTCTTGAACAATTTGTTCGATATAATCAAATCATATGCCAAAGCAAAGTCAAGAATATCATTACTTGCATGATTTCTATCTCCAAAACCTAAACCTTCGTGTACACTCTCAAGCCAGTACGGCTCGAACCTACATGTCATTTCAAGTCACCTCCAATGAATTTTTTATATTCTTGCAGTATACTTTGTACCACCCCGTCTAAATCCTCCTTAAACTATTTCTTGAAGGTATCATCCAACTTTACTTGGGGTGCATAAGATCTGATAACAATAACAACCTCACCATCTATTATGATCTTGATGCTCAAGATCCTGTCACTTTTTCTACAAACCTCTACTACATTGATGAATCATGATATACAATTATCCCAACTCCATTATGTTCTTATCTTTACCTTAATACCAAAGCTTGTAACCTCGTGGAACTACTACTTTCGCTTTCTCTCCAACTCACTTAGCTTTTTTAACACACAAATTATTAATGTTTCATCTTAGCATTACCTCTAACAGTTATGTCAGTCTGCCAGTAAAAGATCTGATGTTGCAAGATGCAAAACGAACTCTGCCACTGTTAACTAACCTCTTAACCTATAACCGTTCTAAGCTAGTGCGCCCTTGCATACTTGACACCATATCCATGCGTTGACATGTCACGTCTCTTCCGGGCGACGACCTAGCAACCCTTACATATTTATCACTACACCCAAGTCTAGGAAGTGTAGCGCGTCGCTCATTAAGGAACGCCCCCACGGATTTCTTATATCGATTCAGTCATGAGATTTGACTAAGTTTTACGTTGATCGTCACGTACCTTGTTGTAACCTTCCTCCTTTATCCCGACTTGGGACCAGTAAAACGTTTCTTAAACTAGAGCCCATGACACTTATAGGCGGGACCGACAGTGAGTATCACGAACTAAAGTTTATAACTCTCACTAACGGAGTTCATAGAAATATTAAAAAAATATTTAAAAAATAAAATGGTCAAAGTTTCACTGAACCTATTAAAAATGTGTTTCGTTTATCAATTGTATTTTATAGTTTATTCAAAATTATTGCTATTCTTTTTCTTTTATGTTTCTTAAAAAGTCGGCCCCGCTTTTATGATTTTAAAACCCAACTCAACCCTACTGGTCATATCGGTAACCTAGTGACATGATTCTCAAAACGGTCACAGATAGTAGACCTACAAACGGATACGAAATTGTCTATTCCGAATTTATGTCTGTTTTTTTAACTTTTTCTACCGAATCCGGATTCTAACGGATCCATAATATGTATTACCACATCCGCCCATTTGGATACGGATACAGATATGGTAAAACCCGTTTCAAAAAGTCAAATCCTTTTGTTTTTTTACTTTTCTATTTTGGCTAACTAAAAACAACCATGTTTGATCTAACAATCTTACATATCTGATTCTACTTCACCCAATTATACTACAATCCACAAATAGTTCTACGACTACGGTGAAAAGAGAATGAAACGACGGAAGAGTTATGTTTTATAACTTTTATTCATATACTTTTATGTATGATGATAAAATTAGGGTAAAAATCTAGCATTTGATGTGAAATAATATAAAGGTTAAAAAAATCATTTATATATAATAATATATTTATTTATTTAGCATATATATAATTAATATATATTTGCAGAAACGGATTCGGGTATAACGAATCCGGTTTTTTATATTTCAGATCCGTAACCGTTTTATTACTTTTATACGAATTTGAATTCAGATGCGTGTATATGGATCTGAAGTTCTTACCAAATCCTAAACTTTTTTTCGAATGTTGATCTAAACTCGGCTCGTTTGCAGGCCTAACATTTATACCTAAAACCCGGTAGGGTATAAAAATAATTTTCTTTTGCAAAACTCTGTTAATCTGTTGGGTCGGACTGGTAATTGAGTAACCCATTCCATATTCCAAAGAACCGTCCAGGTCTATAAAATAGTAAAACTAAATATCTTTTGGGAAAATCTAATGCAATTGAACAATTGGTATGAGATGATTTGGTAATAATTATATTGTAAGATGTCATTATTTTTTGGCTAAATTCCTAATTTAGTGAAACTCGTTTGTAACTTATGAAGTATTTTATTAAATGGTGGATATAAATTTGTCGAATGAGTAAATTGTTATATGATTTTAGATTATTAATTAAGAGTTGTTAAACGGTGCAACAACGATTGACTCAATTATTTAACTTTGACCCTTGACCTAGTAACTTCTTCGATTTGATGGCATGGGCGGGGTTTCGAAACCTTACCAACTGAGCACCTTCCTAAAGTTCTCGGATCCCTTCTGCCCAACAAACAAGTTTCAGGCGTCCTACGTTTTGAAACCAAATCCAAGAAAATATCAATACAAAACGAGCCCATTGACTCTTCCTGCCACTACAGCTGATGGGCTTGCCTTTTTTAATTCCCATTTATGCTTTTCTTAAGCCCAATTTAAAATATATCAGATTGAGTTGGGTTTTGGAATTTGGACTATACCCACTTTCGAGAAAAATTATCGTTTTCAAGAAAGGAAAATGTTTTACTACTAGAATTTTGAGAATAGAAATTCTAAACCCCCAAATTGAGGGTGTTAAATGACTATCTTACCCCCTACTTGTATAAATGATTCACCCAACTATAAGGGCAAAAAGGTCCAAAGACACTATTTTAGTCAATCTTTTAGCCAATAATTCTAATAGCCTAACAAGATCTTTTCAGAAATACATGGAAAACTTAGTTTCACTATTCTTTTTCTTTTTCTTTCTTTTCTTCTATTTCTTAAACTTCTATTTTAGTTTTTTTCCTAAGTTATGTTTGAGCTGTTATTTTTGCGAAATTAATAAAACATTATTAATTTTAGTTACTTTTAATTATATATATATATATATTTTACGTTAGATACAAGTATAAACATGTGATCAAAATTGATCGAAAACCACTAATTTTTTTTTTTAGAAAAGAAAATCACTAGTTAGTTTGACACAAACAACACTCCTAAACTAATTTAAAAATTGGATTAATTAAAATAAAAATTTATTGATAAATAGAAAAAAAATTATAAATATGTAACGGTTTAGGTTTACCTAAAAATGCTTGGAGAACAAATTAAGGGAACAATTACTTGGGAAAGAGAAAAGGCTTTCTTTAATATACCTCTGAAAGAACCTTTTCGTCTTCTTTGTAGAGACTATTCCCATCCGATATTCATCTCTTCAGAAGAAGACAACTGAGAAAAGAGGATCAGATTCATGGCGAGGGACAGCTGTTTAACCAGAGTCATGGCCGGTGTTGCTGTTGGCGGCGCGGTTGGTGGCGCTGTTGGTATGAACCCTAGCTTTTCTTAGATATTTTTTTCCGTTTGTTGCTAAATACTTTTAGAATAACTCAAATTAATTAAGTTGTTTTCTATTTTATTTTTTGTGGCTTGTGTAAGGTTAATTTCTGCTGATTTTTTGTTTAAATTTTCAATTAGGTGCGGTTTATGGAACATATGAAGCAGTGAGATTCAAGGTAAGGTCTTTTGCACTTTTGTTTCTCGGGAAATTTTGCTTTATTGCTTGATTTCTGATTGTACGATGATATTTAGTGGAGGACATTCTGAGCAATGTGTACAATACAATGAGGAACTTCATAAAATAAATTTTAAAAAATTTATATGGTATCATCCAGGGTTAATAGCAAATTTCTGTTTTTTTTAACTATGATATTGGGTGATTGAATCAAAATGGTTGCTGAGTCTGTCTTATTTGATGCCTTTTGGCTTTGATTTGAGGACGTGATTCCGTAGCAAACGTGACAGCATATGAGACTATTTTTTCGGTGGGGCATTCATTGTCTGCATTAATTGCTAAAGGTTAGCTCAGTCTCCAATCCTTCTATTTGAATGGTATTCTGGGAGCATCCACTTTCTGCATTTATTGCCAAAGGGTAGGTCTGTCTGCTACTTATCCCCGCTCATATCCCCAATTATTGGAGACTTAAGGGTTTATGTTATTGTTGTTGTTGTATGATAATGGGTGCTTGAAGCTGACAAAAATGCTGTAAAGGATGGAGCAAAAGAATTCAAAATTTAAAGAGGACTTTGAGGACTTTTGACAAATTTTGTGGGAGTTGAGAGTTGTCTGCATTTTTCTTTCTATAGAAGTCCACTTTGTATGGTAGCATCATGTCTTTGGTTGATTCATTAGAGAAACATGCAATTTACTTCTGAAACTATGATCCCTTCGAGTTTTAATTGAATCTAAACTTCTTTTTGGTGGATATTGAGCTTAACTTTGAAAATTGAAGCTATTAGTAAATTGTAATTTCCTGGTGGCATCTTTAGACTTCAATGTTTCTATAACAGGGCAGTAACTGAAGTGTGGATTTACTTATTTTCTAATAGTTTCGTTCTTCATTTACTTTAATTATCTTAGGGAATTCTTCTTCTAGGAAATTAAGATTTCGAAAATGTTTTTTATGCAACAGAGTGACATACATGTCAATACACCTACATTTTCCCTGAGACGGGGAAAATTCTGTTTTATAATAGTTGGATGGTCTTTTGTTGCAAATTTATTTGGTAAAGATCAAGTAATTTCGTTCATATCCATAAAGGAGCTAAATGGTTTCACTTGTTCATCCGATGAATCTTTGGAAACCAAAGTCTTTCCTTGCATAACCAAAGCTACATATTTATATTTGCATATCTAAATTTATTGAGTTATTTGTCATCATTTATGTCCTGGACAAATTAAAATATTTTGCATCCATATTTTTCCTGTCTTGGCTCTTATGCTGGTTAGAATTCTGAAACATATTGAGTGTTGTTCCTTGAGTAATATTTTCTAGTTAATGTGTTGCAAGCATATATTCGCCATATATTCCCGTGTTTTCTGGTATCTATTGGTAAGTTTGTTGTTTTCTGAGTGGTGCTACTTAGTGATACTGAAGAACGTTATCGTCAAAAATAGATCATATGCTCTGAATATCATCTTCATACCTCAATTTTTAGTGGATATTGTAAAACAAGTTCATGAAGAAAGTATATTTGCTTTCTTATAGTAATTGACTTTCAACATTTCCTATATTTTAATTCGACTAATCTATTAAAATGACCTCTATAGTCTTCAAGTCTAAAATTCTTGAATGAAATTTCCATGTTTATTGTTTCACATTCAATGCTCATAATCAATTGAAAAATTATTCAATGTACTTGAAATTCTGCTGTTGGATATTCAAGAAAGAAGAATGATGACTATTTGGTGATGGCTTCTTTAGGTTAATCCATTATATGATAATTCAATCATAAGAATTAATTTCAATCAACCACCATATGCTCTTTCCTTTTGGGATATTTGGGTCTATATGAAAAACTGTTTTGTTTTGGTAGCTTTTACAGCGTTAAAGTTGAAATTGAATTGTAATTAATCCCCTAACCCCCCCTACCCGAACAATGATAAGAAATAACCAACGGCGTATACATTCCACTGTGTTACAGTAGAAAGAAAGGATAAGGGTGCTCAGATGTCAAGATTGACTGGCCTTTCAAGAAATTATTCCTGAATTGAATTTTTAATTAATCGTCTTATCACTTTATTGCAATATCGTATGAATAACTCATTTTCTCATGCAGGTTCCTGGACTTTTGAAAATTAGATATATTGGACAAACCACCTTGGGTAGTGCTGCCATTTTCGGTCTTTTCTTAGGTGCTGGAAGCTTGATACACTGCGGGAAATCATATTGATTGTGGTCTCATGAAACTAAGGATTAATAAGCATATAACTTTTGTATTGTTACCGAACGTTGAATTTCCGTTTAGTTGGTTTCTCCAGGTTTAGCTTCTTTGGAACCTGGTTTTTTCTTTGAAAATAGAGGTACCTCTGGTTGCCTTTGCTTGTGAAAACGATATCAATATTGGAGAGTTCTGAATCGCCAATATACGCCTCTTATCCTTTGGCATGTATCCGGCCTTGTGGGACTGGCCCTACGATCCTCTCACATGAGTTGGAGTGGAGTCTACATGCAAAGTAGGTTCCACTACAACTTATGTGAGAGGGTTGTAGTGTCAGTCCCACAATGCCGGTCCTATATTAGAATTTTCTTCTTATGTGCTTCAAGAAATGACAGGTTCTTTAGGAGGTGGGGACGATTTGTGCATGTTTACATGTCATGGAGATTGACCTGAGAACCCATTGTTGTCTTTAATATTAGAGTTTCCGTCTTGATTTCTTGATTTAGTTGAAGCAAACATGCTAGTACTACTTTTGGCCTTGGCCAGCAATATCCTAAAACTCTCACTGTTTTGGAACAAGAGAACAATCCTCTCAATAGTAAATTGTTGACTGTAGTAACAAGTACGTAAATCCCAGTGGAGAAATTGTTACACAGATATTTATTATTTTATTTATATATTTTTTTTATGAATATTTTATTTATTTATGTATGTTGACTATAAATAATTCTCAAAAAATTATCATATTTCAATTTTTAATTTAATAAAAAATCGTAATTTTATTTTTATAGAGCACAACCAGCGCACTACCATATGTACTGAAACTAGAAGAAACCATCTAGTAAGTTCGGCATGGAAGCGGTAGATTTTCCCTTGCTACAATTATTAAAAGGAGAAAACAGACATTTCGTGGAGTATGATTGAGGGAGAGACAAGAAAGTCTAAATAGGTAAATAATTTTGATGATTCAGTGTGTATTGGTGGTACTTTGGTGCAGAGACTCGAGAATGGTGTTTTTTTTGTATCCATTAATATATTTTTTATTTTTTATTTTTTTTTTGGGTATGCCCATTGATCGGTGGCTTGAAGAGTGACGCTCCAGTTGGAAAATTTGAAGGATGAAGGTATGATATTGTAAGAGGTAGGGAAAGTTAAAAAATATTTGGATCGAAGTCATCAAGAAAGATATGAATTTGTTAGACTTGAATGAGGATATTGTGTTTGATAGAAGGAAATTGAGGGAATGTATCCATGCGAACAACTACACAAATTTTTTATATTAATTCATGTAGCAGGTTCCAATTACTTAGGATTAATATTTTGTTGTAGTTTGTTGTATGCCCATTGATTGTCACTGAACTACTCTTTGAAGCAAAATCACCAATAGCGAGGCCTGTCAATTGGACTCAAGATGCCAGATCCAGATTCGGACTCATAAGATCCAGTTTGGGTCTAGATAGGCTTTTCTATACTCAAATTTAGATTGAGTTTGAACTCATATGGGTAGGATCCAAGCCAAGTAAGGGAGCCAAGAGTTGTGGGTCTAAATTATAATTGTATAGACACAAGGACCCAAAGATCCAATTAAGATTATTATTTTGTTTTGTTTTTATAAGAACCAATGATATGATGCTAATGTTAACGAACGATGCATATTTTTTGACAAAATATTTTGCTAATAATCGTTGTTTATTTTATTTAAAAAAATATTCACGTTTCGATCGATAAAATTGAGTATTAATAAAATTAGAAATAAAATTAATGAGCAGGGCCCAAATTAGATCCAAAACTCAATGTGACTGAGTCCGGACTCTAATTGAAATGATCTAAAACCCAATTCAATAGAAATCCAACATGGACTCAATTTATTTGGCCTGAATATGGACCCAATATTTTAGACTCAATATGCCCAATTCACAGGTCTTATAATCATCAGCCCTCAAGTTTTGCCTATTGCTTCAAGATTAGTATGGATCATCCAAAGCTTTTGCAAGAGCAGAGAAAGGAAGTAACTGAAAGTAAAGTTCCAAGGGTTACTCCCACGTCTCAAATTGAATATACACATTTGACTTATATAAAAATTAAGAAGAGTAATTTAATTATGAAGTAATAAAAAAAGCTGCTATGATCCATAAGGTAAATTATAAGGTTAGTTATGAGAGTTTGGAGAAAGCATATCAATTTTAAGAAAACGAACATTCATTTATGATCCGTTTGATTCAAAGATTTTGGTGAGAAAATTAAAATGGGAAAAAGGAAATGAAATCCATGAGAAACTATAAATCTTCATTTTGTTTGGTTAACTAAGAAAAAGAAAATAATTTCCTTTCTCTTGTTTGGTTTGCAAGATTTTACAATGGAAATGAAAAAGAAATAAGCTACTTAGATTTTTAAACAAAAATATTTTTTTAAACCCAATGAAAATGGAAATAAATTAAAATCAATATGTAAACATTAATTCGTTAATTTATACCTATGAAAAAAATCAATTCGTTAAGTTTTCTCAAATAAAAAAAAAATATAAAAAATCACTATAGTTTTACAATTAGAATTTACTAAAACATAGTACAATTAGCTAAGTTGTATCAATAATATTTATAGGAATGACTCAACTAGCATTGAATACAGAAGTGAATTTGACAATTAGCCGCAGAAAAAAGAGTACAGTGCTAAATTAAAACAATAATAATAATTAATTAAAGAGTTCGGCCAAAGCCCGGGTCGACCCATGGGCTCGTCTTTTACAATCCCGAACAATTTTGATCAAGCTTGGGCTTGGCAAAATCCTTTTCATATAATCCGATTGACATCCCTCTATATCTATATGTAATACCCTATTCAGTTTGATTTTATAACAACCCAGTCGTTTCTAATACTAAAAAAATGATTTTATTTTTTATTTTTCTTCAATAAATGAACTTTTGATTTCATATGTTCTCATACAACAATTAAGTCACATTTCTTAGAAAATTTGCATCTAAAATAAAGGCGCAACCATACTAATTAGAGTCAATATTGTATCTGGTTAAAGATGAAACCTTCAGAAAATCATGCCCATTAAAGTTAGTTCATAATCCTTGTAAAAGGTTCAAGACTAGGGAAAAATTGTACCACCAGGTAACCAATGGATATTGACCGAGAGGAGGTTACATATCCTCAAAATTGGAAGTGTGGAAATTGCCACCACATTAGCCATAACAGAAGAAAGTGCCCAACCCCTCAAAGTGAGGGAGCCAGTTGGATGTTTTCACTGTAATTTTGTTTAGTTTTTTACAACTTTAATGAAATACTTCGTTCGGTCATTGTAATTTCGTTAAATTTTCTACCATTTTAATAAATTTTAAAAAAATGATGAAACGGATTTTCCTGAAAGACGGTTAACAATTACATAGAAAATTAACAATAACCGGAAAAAAAACTTAACAATAACAGTGAAAAACTTTTTGAAAAAAACTTAACAAAACCAGAAAAACAGTATAAATATAATTAGGGTATCTTATAGTGTTCTTAGGGTTGACCAATAGCGGATTGTCCAAATTCGACTTCAAGCAGAAGATGACATGGCCAAAATCGTCCGCGTCAGCCCTAAATTCGTCTCTTCGACTTGTTGAGCAGTATAATCCATGGTAGGTTCAGATTTCAGATGTTAATTTGCGCTTGGTTTCAAAGACTTGAGGAGTTATCATCACTGAAATTCTTCAGCACAATCTCAATGTGAAGATCCTATGTTGTGACATTTTTTTCCAAAGAAATGAAGATGCAGTTATGCAAGTGAAAGAACAGCTACAGATGTAGCCCGGTTTTCAGAATACTAGTTTCACACTGGGATTCAACAAGATTTGTGTTTGAAATTCTCGTATCAGATTTTACATATGTTAAATTGTTTATGAAAAAAATATACCGTCCTAAATAATTGGCCGTAAAAAAAATACAAAAGCATAGCAATTCCATAGATTGAGAAAATTACTGCAAAGAATTTCTATATGAGATGAAAATTAGACAAAACTGCCACTTTTGTAACCATTGATGAAAGAGAGAAGATGCATTGGATAACAGATATAGAGATGCATGTTCACAGTTACAGGCCACGTATTCAGTTGTAGCCAAAGAAATCATATCTACATATTACTACCTTCATTCCATAATATAAGTCGTTTATAACATATAGCGAAAATTAAGGAAGTAAAAAAGTAAGGTACTTTGTTAGTCAAAATACCAATATAACTCTCTTAAATAGAACTTATAAACCACTAATTCTATTTAGGAGAGTAATATTGATATTTTAATTAAAAAAACACCTTTTTTTATTCCTTAATTTTTTGCTACATGTATTAAACGACTTAATTTTTGCTATTAGGGAATGGAGGGAGTACCAGTTTTTACATTCCATGCCCAGCAACTGTAATTTCTCTCCTCCGTCAGAAACAAACATAGGATCTCCAAACACTGGAAACTGTCTGTTAAAGCAAATTGCCTTTCTTTTTTCCCTGTTAAATTGATTTTTACTAGGAGATAAAGAAAAGCGGGTGAGGCCTTCGGAAGACGCTCCGGGGAAGAGACTGTGGGAGGACAAAGTGGAAATCTTCGGAATCTTGAAACTAGTGCCATGCAACTACAGGCGAATTTGTGCTAGAGTGAGCCTCTGCAAGTGAAACAGCCATGGCTAGCATCATCTGCTCCTCGTAGCTCTCGGGCACTATTTGACCAGCTATAGGATGAAAAACTCCATTAGATTCATCTTGTTCAGGGTATGATGGGGTGGCATCATCGGCTTCAGCTCCATCTGAACCTGCATAGCTGGTTCCAACATCAGCCATCTCTGATCTAGTATCCACCCATTCTGTGTTGCCTCGATTCATTGCCAGTTGAATATCAGGTGATGCGTCAAGGGAGCTCCTCGAAGGGGGGAAATTCTCTGATTCTTCCTCCTCTGTACTAGGATACCGGTTAGATCCTGGAAGCATGTTATACGCAGACATGTTTACTCCAGGGCTAGTGGAAGTCTCTCCACCCATTTGCTGGCGTTCAGCAAGGGCCGCGATTGCACAAGCGAGACCACCAGAAGGCGACGATGAAGACCCTTCAACTAGATCAGTAACTTCTGTCAGGCATTGATTCTCAACCATATACTGATCTGAAGGAGCTGTCTCTCTGTAGGCAGGATTTCGGCCCCTGCCATTCTCCTATCACCAAATCAGTTCATAGAATAAATGTGTGCGCCTTTATTTGAAAGTTCAGAACAAAATGCAAACGGTATAAAGTTATTGGCACACATATAACGGTATAAAACTGGACTAAAATATGCAAATGGCCCCGATAAGATATTGAACACAAGGGACCAAAAAGGGGAAACAAAATCAATAGATATTAAGACGTAACTACATTAATTTGTGTGCATACCTAGAATAGAGTATTTGAAGAGCACTCATAGTGAAGAAAGAAGCTAGCGTAAATAAATCGAGGCAAGGATAGGGTGGAGAAGGCAAAAATGATTGTACATGTAATGCTGTTAGTTTGAAATATTATTTTAAAGTAGTGAACCAGTGGGTGGTTATTTGAAAGAGGTTTTTTATTCTCTAGTTCAGGTCTAATTTGGATTCGAGGATACAAGAATAAATAGGAAGCATTTTGAAGCATAGATATGGTAACACTAAATTTGGCAGTCCCAATTGAACCTTCAGAGAGGTAGCAGAAGTTTGCTTCAGAATAAGGCGAGATTATATATCTATTTAGTCCGTTATACTAATTGTATATAGCAAATTGTATTCCCATTGGCAAGAAAAAATATTAACATTTTCAACATTAAGCGTAATAACTATAGCACAAATTGATCATAGAAGTACCTGAATGGACAGCCAAATGGCTTCCATAACCATTATATCCTCAAGATCCAGATCAAAATCTTCTTCTCTGCATTTAAGAACGAAGATAAAATGCAAGAATACATGTTACAGAAATCATCTAAATGAAACCCATCAACAGAAAAAATTTCAAAGAAATTTCAGAAATGATATTATTGCAATTTTGTAGAGCAGCTAACATAAACATTCTTTGTTCTGATCCAAGCAAAGATAGTAAACTGTATCTAAAGTCGGATGGAACATTCCAGAACTTGAGATGCTAGCAATGCAACTAAACATTGTAGCGTAAACAGATGTGAATGTTAGTATTACAATTAAACATTGCTAAATCAAATGTTATATCAAGCCATGCAAGCCCATAAATTAAGCACGAATATCCCACCTCCCCGGTGCGAGGGAGAGAGTTGCACCAGTATAGAGAACAGATATAGAACTAGAACCCCAAAGAAGCTGCTTAGAAGTATAAGAGCAAATTCCGTATAGAATAACATAGAAATGTGGTAAGAAAACCAGAAAACAAATGAAAATGTTATTCGACAGCTAAAATTGGAAAAATGGAAACCAATATGCATCACTAGAACATGCCTCCAATTTTCATATACTACTCTAGTCTATACAAGCTTCCGACAGAATCCGACCTATCAGAGAATGAAATCCACCATGACCAGTACCACCAGGACTATCTCTAACTGCAATAGTCCCATCTTTCACTCAATTTTTTTATTAAAAAAACTCACACACACACAGAGCTGGGAAAGAACAAGAACAACTGATCCGTTATCATTCAATCCTAGTCAAACAGACCCAGTATGCATGCCGTTTTGGCTTCAAATCACACATATTCATTATTAATTGATAATAATCTCAAGAGATACGCTGAGTTTCTATCTTCTATCAAGAGTCGAGCTTTCTCCTCGATTTGAAGGAACATACTCCAGATGATGGTGGCAACCTACCAACTTGTTTTCTAATAACACTAAGAGAGACCATGAAAAGAATAGGTACCAGATATCGAAAACACACTAAATAAAAGGTAAAGAGTAATGTGTCCGACAATGTAACATATTTGACTCCTCAAGCAAAAAACAACTAGATTTTGTTTTGGGTTAATTTCTTTAAGCATCCCATTTTCTATTTGCTGAACTTTTACTGTATAAAGTTTGTTTCACCGACACAGGAAACATTAGCAAGAGAGACCTAAAGCACTATAACTCTTCTGTTTTTACATTTATATAGCCAAACATAATTTTTCTATGTATAACCATTTCTCATAAATTATTATATCTGGCCATGACAATTTCTCCCCCACAACAGACAAACCATGAGCCAACCCCCACACTGAAAGAAACAAAAAAGAAAAGAAAAAAAACAAAAACAAAAACAACTACGAGATATGCAAAATTCCCAGTAATAATATCCCCGGAAACTGAAACATAGACTCAGCGTTCTGAGCAGTTAAGTTTCATGATCTCACTAAGATTAATGTCTTATACAGAGTTGAAGGCTTTGAGAAAAACATATTACAAAGTAAAGTTGCAGTATCTTTGATGACCAGTGGCTTCCCCAAATTTCTTTTCTTTGGGATGCAAACCAAATTATTTTTTCGCTCGAGTACATGACCAAAAGAAATTGCAACCAATGCAAAGAGGATAACACCGTCAATTACAAAAGCATGAAACTAATACAAAGAGGAGAATTCTCTCAAATCACTCACCAAGAACAGCAACATACCGCCTAATTATAAACACAACTGGAAGCTTCAGACATTTCTGAGCTAGATTGTAGGACACTTCCAAGGGCTTATGGACATAACTAAACTTCAAGGTATATCTTATCCATGATTTTAATGAACTTGGACTTGGTTAGCTTATCATGTAGTCATTCATCTAGATTGCACAAAATACCGAGCGACAAACAAATTCTTTGTAGCAGAGCAAATTCCTAGAGCCCATAAATTGCATAGAAATTGAAGGGGTCATATATTTAAGCATAAAAAAGGTTATATTTGCGACATAAAATTCTGATCAATTGTTTAAAATAAGCTTATTGAATCTCTGACATTAAAAGTTGTTTTGACTTTTGAGATGTTCTCAACTACATTCTTCTCTTCCCAATTTAGTTTTCATATAGTTCAAAATCTTTTACTTGAAGCAATTCTGGAGGAACTTCTCTCAAGAACTTTAGCTTTTCAAATCTTTTATAATAAAATTGCAAATTTAACTTTCGATTTGTTCACTAATCACTTCTCCATGAGCTCTGCAGCAGCTAAAAGCAAACAAGAATAGCCCTATATGCATATTTTTCAGGGTGGAGATGAGTTCCAGCATCTGTCACTACATGAAAGCAGCAATTACTGTTTCGAAAGTGTTTCTTCAATAAATGGAAGCACAAGAAGCAACACTGGTATAGATAAACATGCAAGGATTATATCTACCTGTTCTGCCTTGGGCGTAGAGGATGCCTTACCACTGGAGGGGTACAAGGATCCTCACAAGTGACAACTTCCTCATCTTCAATAGCAGACGTAAAAGACAGGGCTGCAGAAAGAAAGGAAGTTACTATGAGGGTAAGCCAAGTAGACAACTGGAAATGTTGTTCTGTCCATAAGATTTAATTAGCATACCTGCCGTCGAGCAGATCTCAGATGCAGCCGGCGTAATTATACTGTTTGAGGAACTAACATCCCGACGTTTCAGATTCCTCACCTCCTCATCTTGCAGTTCCTGCTGTCTCATCCTTATTTTGGCTTCTATAACTCGTTGTTCCTCCTAAAGCAAAGTTAACATGCCAAAGGCGTAAAACTGGTATTCCTGATGGAGTTGAAACGACTAAAGACAGTAACGAAAGGAAGAGCAAATAACACTGAAAGTAGAAGGAGACGTACAATTTGCTCCAAGCCTTTTTCCTCCTTTGTTTTCACACCTCGATACTCCACAGCATAATTTGAAGTTTTACAGAAAGGACACCTGGAAAGGTTAAGGAAGACCAGTACAAAACTTCCTTGTGTATGTCTTCTTTTTCTCCATGGTCATCAAGAACTCAAATAGACAAAAGTATGAAGAAAGGTCCTAAGACTTTCATTACGCTGAAAGAAGAATTCAGAGTCAATATGACCCATAAAAACCAGGTTAAATTGGGCATAAAGTTCGATAATGTTGAAATTATGACAACCAGTTAAGTCATAAATACCTATATTTCTTCTGTGTAAAGTAACTAATCAATAACTAAAAAAATCAAGGATACTGTGTCGGCCGAGTTGAATTAGGAGTCTTCATCTGCAAGAAACACTCTGTTGGAAAAAAACAAGAAATATAATCCAGATATTAAGCACGGCTGTGATGAGAATTAAAATCTATTAAATAAGAAAATATTTGAAACTACACTCTACCTGTACAAATGCCTTTCATGCAACATCTTGAGCGATTGAGACTTGGGTAATACTGAAAATTATTAGAACAATTTAAAAAACTAAAAATATGTAAGAGGAGAACTATGCATATTGGCTATTGCAACATCAGTTATCTCCAAAACTCCAAAATCAACAGCGAATACTGACATGTAGCCCATTAACAGGAAAAGGAGATACCGAACATCAAAGAGAAACTCAAACAAAATTCCGTTGTGAGAGTTTTCTTCACTTGTAAAAAAATAAAGGAAATAGAATGAAGATAGAGGATGAACTGACTTCCCAAGTCTTAGTTCTGAAGGGAGAAAGAGGGGGGAGGGGGGGGGGTTTGATTTACGGACACACAAGTTTTAGTTTCGAACAGACCAAAGTTGGATTTCATATCCTTAATACCAATCTTGAACTTGTCTAAAGCAAAGAAATGAGTAAGCAACATTTTTAATCACATCAAATGAATACTTCCATGACCCGACATTATTTTCTTCCAGCCTCGGCTAGATAATGCAATGGATATATCACTCTCTAGTTCCAACGTTTGCAGGTTACTCGTTCTACCTACTTTCCATGCTTACAAGTTCCTTGAAACAAAAAATCAATTTAGGTACAACAATTTCCAAGTCGCAAATGAATCGAAACAAAATATACAGAACATGAATAAAATGCTATCATAGAAGAAATAAGGAAAACAATTTACGGATCCAAATGAATGAAAGAAGAACATACAGATATTTTTAAGAAGATGCTTTGATCACAAGAAATAGGAGAAAACAACAGTACAAAATTAATATGATTCCAAAGATGATCACAGATTTGTAAGCTTCTTGGCTTATCAATTTCCTAAAAAAAAATCTTTAATTCCTTAAAAGAAAAAAAAATAATAATTCTCTAATTTCTAATACAATCCCATTTCTCATTGAACTAGTTATTCCAAAGATGATAAGTACTTTCCAAAACCAAATATTTCATCAAAATAATCAAGAAATTCAATTATAACAAAAAAAAAAAAGAAAAAAAAAAGAAGAAGAATAAATGGGAATACAAACCAAGAAGCAAATGGGGCATTCCTCAAGATCACAGGCATCACAATCATCATCACCAGGGTAACAAGGAGCCAGCTTAGAGTCAATTATGAGCTTCCTGAGCTTCTTGTGATCCACATCCTTGTGTTGGTACAAACCCTGAGGCCTAGTGTACTTCTCATCCACCACTTGTCTCCTCTTCCCCAACTTATTCCCCATCCCAATTTCACTTCAAAAATATTACCCAATCAAAATTGAAATCCCAGTAACAGTAAAAAGCTCCAATCTTCAAAGAAGACCCTAAATTTTCACATCCCCCAAGCAACTTTTCATTTCCTCAGAAAAACAACAACAAATCAAAATTCAACCCTGACCCTGTAAATAAAATAGCTCGAAATTCATGAATTGCCTCAAGAAACTTAAAGAAAAAACAAAGAATTAATAGCACAGAATTTCAAGATTTCAAGAAACAGAGGAGGGGTTTGGAATGGAAATACCAACCTTGAAAGCATAGGCAAATTGTGAAAGGTTTAGAAAAAGAAAGTGAGGAGGCGGATGCATATATAAGTCACTTTATAAGGAGTATTTATGAATAGAGTATATATACATATGCATACGCGAAAAGAGCAGAGATGGTGGAAAAGGAGGGAGGATTGGGAGAAGGGGAGATTGGGGGAACAAGATCAGAACTTTCTTGTGTTTGTTTCTGATATATATGTATTCTACCAATTGATATATTCAATTGTTTTTTGTTTTTTTGTTAAATAGCTCCCACGCATAAATATATGCCTTTTTAGAGAAAAGCACTATTTATGCCCATTTAAGTATCTTTGTAAGGTAAGTTATGATCATTAATTTTTTTAGGTGCCAAAATTGCACCTGAGAATTTACGAGGTGCTATTTCTAGAAAAAATGGGCGGAATCCGGCAACCCGTGGTGGAACACACGTGCGCCACACATGCACAAAATCCTGGGGGCAATTTTGTCCATTCAAATTTTTTAATTAAAAGAAAAAAAAAACAAAAATTCCTTCTTCTTCATCAAAACCCATTTCATATCCATTAATGGAAAGCAAACCATATCCATTGTGTTGTTCTGCAATCAATATATAATTTAGGAGGATTGCATCTACAATAGGATTGAGGTTTGAACGATTGGGCTCGGTTGGATCTTCTAGAAATAGAGGAGGAGTTAGAAGCCATTGTTGACATGAGAGAAATTTCTTGATTTTGGAGGAAAAAAGGGGGATAAAATGGGTTTTAATTTCGCAGATGTTGTAAGGTTGAAGAAGGCCATGAATTTCCGATTTTACCCTTAGCATCTCACACGTATAAGGCAAACGTGTGCTGCGCCGCTCCTCACAACCGGATTCCGTCCATTTTGTCTAGAAATAGAACCTCGTAAATTCTCAGGTGCAATTTTGGCACCTAACAAAATTAAAGGTCATAACTTGCCTTTTAAAGATACTTAATGGGCATAAATAGTGCTTTTCTCTTCTTTTTTTTTATTATTAAGAAAGGTTGTTGATGTTTTAAATCAATGAATGGATGACTCTATTTAGACTCTAACCAATTTTGTTTTTCTCTCTTTAGACATAAACTTCATTTTTATAAATTATTAAACTTAAACAATTTAAGGAACTTCCGTTATAGATTTTTTTGGGACGATTCCGAGCAAAATATACCAATTTTTATACATGAGTCGATTTGGCCAGAGGTAAAATGGTCCAATTACATTTATTTTTTCCTTCTATATATTAAATCCCCTTGAATCCTACATTGTTCTTTTCTTCCTTCTAGCTTCCGTCTTCCCCCCATCTCTCTAACCTAATCAAACCCAATTCACCAAAAATACTCTCATCATATGAAGTAATAAAAGGCATCTGCTTCATTTCTACTCCAACCTTGACTTTTGCTACTTCCAATACTAGGTTAAGAGCTTTCTTTTAACAAAAAAAATAAAATGAGTTTAATTTCGAGCTCAAGTAGGTATAGAGTCAGATGCAAGGAAGATTGTAGATGTCCTAGGGTTGTTGCTATTTATATATCTCGGACTGAATACAACCTTGGTAAGAGATTCATCTGCAGCCTTAAATACCAGGTAATAAAAAGATTACATTATTGTTTAATTTCCTAGCCAAATGGCTTACTGTGGGGTTACATTTTCTTTTTATTTAATATGGTCTTTAATTTAAAGGATGGAGGATGTGGTTTCTTCAAGTGGATCAACAATCCAACCTCTTCTCAATCGACCAATATATTACCTGGGTTGTTGGCAAGCTTGGAGAACAAAGAGGGTGAAATACAAATGTTGAAAGAAGAGTTGAGAGTGAAAGACGACAATGTGAACTTTTTTGGAGGAGATGGTGAAGATGGGTATTGGGTATGCAAGGAAGACATCACTTGCAATTATGGCGTTTTTCTTAGTCTTCTGTTGGGTAGTGAGAAGTTGATTTTTGTTTCTTGTTGGGATGTTATAATCACAACTATGGTATGTGAGAACATGTTTTGTTGTATTATGGGCTGTTAGAAAATGTTTAATTTTTAACTATTTGAGATTGGTTAATAGTAATTCATTTTGATATGTTGTGTTTTTATCACAACATTCTAATATGTTCCAATGAAACATGGAATAAATCACAAACATTAAACTAGAAGAATAACATTTAACTCAAAAGACCACTTGAAATATACCAATTGTACAAATGACCATGGTCTAAGAAAGCAGCCAATTAAAAGACCAATTGTTTTCCATCCAAATGACCATCAAAATGACCCCTAAAGTTAAACAAAAAACCAGTACAATGTTCCCTAAACAGCCTTGCAAAATAACCATTATATAGTAAAAAGTTTAGTGTCAACACAAAATTTCCAAAGAGATTCATGATCTTCACTTTGTTCAAGTAATAGACTCTAAGTCTTCATCAATGACTTGTGAAATGAGATTGTTTTCCTCATGCCACACTGCATCAACTCCCTCAATGTCTTCCATCAGGTCATCTCCACCTACATCATCTACAACATTACCTTACATTGCTTTATCCTCAACATAATCATTTTTCTTTTGCATAAAATTACAAGGTATCATAATATTGCATAGGCTAAAATCCACAATAACCAAACTACAAAGATTTTTCCTCTGAACTTTGGATTATCTTTGCAAAAAAATTTATTTTCCTTTTTTCTTTAAAAGTGGACATCCTCTTTTGTTGTGTCCGAAATCCTTGCGGTTGCTACATCTGTTCATGTTAGTTAGAACATTTTGAAGTTCCACTGCAGTTCCAAGAGTTGTTAAATCATCCACAACTGCAGTTTTTCTTGCATTGTGTCCTGTTTATTGCAATTCCTGCAAGATGTCTTTCCATGCCTTGAAAGTTTTGTTGTCCCACGGCCATTTTTTTTCTTTCAAAAGAGTCATTTATTCTCAATTTCTTGGGTCTACCAGGGAGCTTAAGATTTTTGGGTGGAAGAAAAATATTTTTTCCCAGTTCTAGGCCAAAGTTGTGGATCACTAATGAGATTTACAATATCTTCATAGGATTTACCCCCACTACTCTGCCCAACAATATTTATTCCCCAATTACCAGAAAATAAATTTTTTAAAGGAAGCCTAAGGGCTTTCAAACCTCATTTTTTACTTAGAGTCCACAATAAAAAACATTTCAACCTCCCCAGTACACACCCCATTATCACACATAATTGACACATAAGTATCAGACATTATTTCCAACATATAACTGCATTTATCAGTCACATCCCAATAGTACCAAACCTCATTAACTTTCTTATAACACACCAAATTACAAACCAAGTTCAATTCAGCTATACCAAATGTGTCATGAAAAAACCTAAGAGATGGGAGGGTGAATGGAGTTTTTGTAAACTTTGAAAACTTTCTTCCAAGTGAAGATAAATAAGCTAAACAAAAACAATAGTTGTAAGCTATAAAGAAAAGATCAAAGACAAGCGATTTATAATGGTTCGATTCACTAAGAATCTACGTCCACTACCTTGAAACTAACCCAAGTATTTCAACAACACACTAACTTCCCTTTACAACTTAATGTGGTGGGATCAAACCAATATTACACAAGTGGCTAACTCACTAAGAGTTTTACACAACAACCACTTCACAAGCTCACAAAGAACACAACTCACAAAGAGCTTTACAATCTCACAAAGAGAACAACTCACTAAGAGCTTCTGAATCACAAAGAGAGACGAGGGAAATGTTTAACCAAACCAATCACACTTTATGATTTATAGATTCAATTGCATCAATGATAATTAGCACACTTGTTTAGCACATGAAAGTGTAATAAATGTGTACTGAATGCTTGTAGAAAAGAGTATAACTTGAATGCACATAATAGTTTAGTTGGTTTGCAAAATATGAACAATTAGTACTTATAGGAGTTTCAAAATTGATGCATTTAATACTTCAACGGCTAGTATCCACCACCCGATTGGACACTACGGTCGACCGACATAGGTTTCAGGTCATCCGGGGCTATTCCAAAAAAATTAAGTGGTGTTCTGGATACATGTGGTCGACCTAAAAAGGGACCTCGGTCGACCAGAGTCAAACATTGGTCGTCCGACCTAAGATCAAGGTCGCCAGACAAACTAGCCAATGGAGTGCATGAACATTCAAAGTGACCAAGTGAAACTTCACACTTTGGTTGACCTAACCACACAGGTGGGTCGACCGACCTTTAATAGGTCACTCGAGCTTTAGGCTCGGTCAACTTATGTGATGGTTACAAGCGGATTTCCATTAAGTCTCAAATCAAATGAACTCTAACTCATGCCAAAATCATTTGTGCTAAAAGAAAACATTTGAAAACCCTTTTCAAACACATTTTAACTTTGTTGATCGAATGATAAAAACTAAGGCTTTTAAAACACAAGGCATTCTAAATGAAAACATTTTTCGTGTATGCATGACGAGTGTGAGACATATTATCTGAGCTTAGATCCTAGGGTGGTTTTACAAGATGTAGAAATTCTAATACCCTAGGATATACCTAAGTCATCAAGGTTTCTTCATTTAATGTCATCTTTTGAATCTTCAATGTGTAAGTATTGTCATATGACTTGTTCATTCATCTTGAAGATCTTGGTACTTCCATAAGATCTATCTCATTAACAAATAACGTTAAAACATCATCAAGTGTTTTTCGTTTATCAAAATAGAGAAACTAGATCTTAGGGCTTACAATCTCCCCCTTTTGGATTATGATAAACTTTGATGTAATGTGATATGGTACAATCTCCGAGTTGGGGACAAATATATTGCGAGATGTGCAGTTTACTAGATTATCGATTCATCTAGGAGCTTCGAAATTGCATAAGGACTTAAGGAATAATTTCTGGTGGAATGGATTGAAGAGGGGGGATATAGATGATTTGTGGCTAAGTGTTGAACTGTCAGCGAGTGGAGTTAGAACATAAGAGTAGTGCATCATAAGCGTGGTTGAAACACATTATGATGGATTTTATGGTAGGTTGTCGAGGGGCGAGATTGGAAGGGATACTATTCAAGTAACGACAATCAGGTAGATGAAAAATCAACACACTTCTTGCTGATAAAGATCACAGCTTTGATGGGGGTGTTGGTAAAGATATATATAGATGAGATAGTCGGACTTCATGGTGTACATTTTAGAGTTGTTGGATTAAGGTGTGTAAGTTTCGATGATGAAACTTTTGTAAGGAGAGTAGTATAAATACCCGTAAATTTTTTACTCTCGTCTATTAGAATTTTTCCTTCATTTGCGTTATTGTTTTCTATCTTTGGTGTAGGGGTGTTTTGTTTATGTTATGGAAGAAGAAATACTTGGGTAGTAATAATTTTTGGGTTGGAAATTATGAATTAGAAAATTTCGGAACCGAAGTGTTCAGATTAGTTAGTTAGTAAGTTGAGTTAATGGAGTTAGGAAGTTAAGTAGGAGTTAGAGAGTTAGTTTTTGCTGGAGTTTTGGAGAGGAAAAAGAAAGGAATATATATTAGGCTGGAATTTTTGCGCAACAATCTTAATACTTCCGATAGAGGGATTATTTGTGCTTTGATAAGTCTCAATTTTTTACCAAGGTTAGAAGACTTCTAGGACTACAATATGAATGGTGTAGATTAGAATTCAATGGTTAGTTTCTAAGTTTTAGCCACTGGGGTGGAGTTTTGATTTTTTGGGAAAAAGAAGAGAGAAATGATCTTTGAAGTTTGTGTGTACAAAGAAAATGGAATTTCTGTCAAGTTGTGAAATTCTGATAAATGAATAAATGATTTATGCAATGTTTTAAAATGCATCAAAATTAGATAAAGTGATGTAATCTATGAATTGCATGAAATCTATGTTATTGATTTTTGAATTCTTGCACTTAATATTTGTGTACGTGCTCTGGTTTATTATTTGTAAAGTATGTAAATGTACATTCAAAATCTAGAGCTCTGGTTTACGACTGAATCTATAGAGGGATATGTCCCAAATTCTGTTCCGCTTGAACTCGGGAGTTCGTGATGAAATATGTTATGACAAGTATGACAGTATCTAACGGATATACAGTTAGGGATTGCTAACAGTTGTTATGGAACTCTCCTAAGTGTGGAATGACATAACGAAACATGTCCTTAACTCTATCCTTTTGTCTAGGGGTATAGTACTCAAACCAAGAATTATGATATGACAAGTGAGGCCTTATCAAACGGGTATATAGTTAGGGACTTTTAGGCGTTGTTTTAGAGCCTGTAACGGATAATTGAGCTCGGTTGTGAATTATGTGAAAAGTGTGTGTGTGTGTGTCTGAACTTAGAATAGAACGGTGCTCGGAGCACGAGATATGATATATGTATGTTTGTTATGAAATGTGTGAAAATAAAGGTTCTCGGAGCACCGAATTTTGAAGTTTGTGTGCTGTAATTGAAAGATTTCAAAGTTATTTGAAAGTGTACTAAGTTTGTTTGATTTTAAGTTGGGAAATCTAGATTTTGGGAAATGGGATATTTGATTCCAGTTATGGATTTTTCCTTTGAAAATTTGTACTGAAAAATGTGTTTTCTAAAGTCCGCGGACGATGCTTTGACCTGGCATTCATCCGTGGCCTTCGTCCACGGAGATACTGGACCTTCTGATATCTCGCGAACGATGTGCTCGGACGATGCTTCGTCCGCACATTTGTTTGTATTGGCGAATGAAGGGTGCAGACGATGCTTCGTTCAGAGCTATCGTCTGAGAGACATTTTGGCAAATTTTTGTAATGTTTTTTGAATCATTTTTAAAGCCTCTCTGGCCCATAAACTCTTTTCAACCATCTTTGAAATGTATGTTTATAATGATTTGAGTCTAAAGTCAAGTTTACGTATGAAAATGATTTGGGAAATGGGTAAACAATTTTGGGTGTCAAACGATGCTTCCTCCAAGGGTGTTTGAACCTTACTGGGCTAGTGTAGATCATTCCTTACTCTTTCGCATATGCTTTAGTAGATGTCGTTGAGGGGGAAGTTCAGGAGGAGGACTTGATGAAGGAACTCTAGGTTGATCTTTGATGTAATAGCTAAAAATGAACTTGTAGTATTATGTTAGACGTTCATTTTTTTATAGCATGTAATAAGTTAATTAGAGAACTTGTTTAAGTTCTTTCTGTGAGTGATGTAAGACATGGATTAAGTTATTAATCAAAAACTAGTTAAAGTTATCATAAGTATATTGTATGGGTTCAGTGTCTCATCGACAAATGAGGCGCTGCCATGTCACCTTCAAGTTACGGGGTGTAACATAAGGTTCATCTTCAATCACACTCCACAACTCAAAATTAATGGAACAAACATATATGCGAAAAATATTCTTCCAACAATTGTAATTTGTTCCATCAAAGGAAGGAGGTCGGTTTGTGGAGGAACCCTCTAAATAAGTAGAAGTTGAATGCCCAGTCCATAGATCTTACTTCAAGGTGATTAAAAAAAAAAAGAAAAGATAATGCTCAGATACCAAATGAAAAACCTAGGGGGGAGGGGGTGGTGAATTGAGTTTTTTTAAACTTTTTTAAAAAAAATTCAGGTGAAGAGAAATGAGCTAAACAAAAATAAGAGTTGTAAGCTAGAAAGAGAAGATAAAAGACAAGAGATTTATATTGGTTCGATTAAATAAGAATCTATACCCACTACCTTGAGGCTAACTCAAGGATTTCAACAACACACTAACTTCCCTTTACAACTTAATGATGGTGCCATGGTGGGATCAAACCAATATTACACTAGTGACTAACTCACTAAGAGTTTTACCCAACCACCACTTCACAAGCTCATAAAGAGCTTTACAATCTCACAAAAAGAACAACTCACTAAGAGCTTCTAACTCACAAAGAGAGATGAAGAAAATGTTTAACCAAACTAATCACATTTTATGTGATGGATAGATACAATTGTATAACTCAAACGTTCTAAGCTCAAATGATAATGATCACACTTGTATAGCACATCAAAGTGTAATAAATGTGTATTGAATTGTTTTAGAACATAGTAGAACTTGAATGCACTTAATAACTTAGTTGGTTTGCAATAAATCAAAATTTAGTACTTATAGGAGTTTCAAAATCGAACTGCATTTAATACTTCAACGACTAGTATCTACCACCTGATTGGACACTCTGGTTGACCAACATAGGTGTTAGATCGTTCGGGGTGAAGGGATTCATGGGCAGAAATTCATTCTAAACACCCATGAGTCCTCCCCTGAAGGATCCGCTCATACAAAAATCGAATCGAAAGCAAATGAAAAAACTTACATTATTTGGTTAAAGATTCTGTCTTTAAGCTCTTAGCAGCAATCACCTTGAGTCCTCCCTTGTGGAATTACTCCCTACCGGTATCTACGCGACGAAACGAACAGCGATTGCTAGCTCTTCGTTTTTCTGAGTTTCGGGAATTTTGAGAGCGAAAACAAGAAATCTGATTTTTAGGTTTCTGGTATTTTTGCGGCTCAAGCATTAGTCACTAGGTTTTCGGTTAAGAGAAGGTTATATAGGGTGTGAGAGGTTGTTTCAAACACAACTCCCACGTCCTTACCACCACTCCTGGTAGTGGGAGTCTTTAATTCCCACGTCCTCTAGACTTCTGCTGGTAGTGGGAGTCTTTATCGGATAATAACTCCCACGTAATCCCAGCTATAACTAAATACCAAAATGCCCCTCCTTAATCTCTAATTCAAATAATAACGTTTTATTATTCTCAGAGAAACAAATGTCAGATACAATGAACCTAGACACATTCTAGATTCATTGAATCTGGACATGAAGCTCGTTAACTCGTCTATGCGTGTGACCCTCTAAGGTCATATCACAATGGCAATGAAAACACACTTAGTAGCAGTATGTGTTCATAAATCACAAGCGGTCCCCAGCAGGACATTGTGACTACCCAGAGTGAATGAATATACAACGGAACCTATTATCAATCCACTATTTGATCCCTTTGTCTCGCGATATCCTAATTAAGCATAAGGCATGGTAGTCGTCACCCTTATAAAAACTTAATTATATTTATGCTCGATCTCCAAATAGACTGTTCCAACAAATAGTATTTAATAACCACTATATTAAATACATTTGAGCACGACCATGCATTTAGACAGTCTTCCCTATCGAGGGGCCCATGAATATCTCTCTCTAATAAGAAAGGGACAAATTCCTTACAATGCCTCCCACATTCAAGCCATGAAATGATACTACATCCGATCATCAGTCGTATTGATTACTCGATTAAAAGTAACGTCCGACTGAGTCAAAACGTGGCTCCATTCATGCTAGAATCAATGGAGACATAAGGTCTAAGGATTCCAAAATAGTATTGAGGAAGTAATACTTATGACTAAGGACCATGAAGTATTACTTCTCTAACGGATCACGTCGATACAATACTAGTATTGCATCTATGATTTGATTTGTATTCATTACACATGATTAGTAAAACATAATCATCAATCAAACATCATACTAGTTTTATTTCATTGTAAAGAACCTTACATAAAACTAGGGACACCTAGAATAGTAATTACATAAAGCTAATGAGTTTTATTATCAAATCACGCATTTGATGTTCAGAAGCAAAATTAACTATTCAAAGACATGCTCAAAAAGATATAAAACGTACAACATATGCTAATGGCCCTAGGTTACTACTAGCACGGGGCTCGTCTGAAATGTTTAAGTTGCCTTCTAGATACATGTGGTCGACCTAAGAAGGGACCTTGATAGACTAGAATCAAACCTCGGTCGTCCAACCTAAGAATATAGGTCGACCGAAAAAACTAGTCGTTGGAGTTCGAGAACATTCCAAGTGACCAAGTGAAACTTCACATTTTGGTCGACCTAACCACACAGGTTGGTCGACCGATCATCATTAGGTCATCCGAGCTTAGCTGATGGTCACAAGTGGATTTCCCCTAAGTCTCAAATCAAATTAACTCTAACTCATGCCAAAATCATTTGTGCTAAAAGAAAACCTTTTAAAAAATATTTTCAAACACATTTTAATTTTGTTGATCGAATGATCGAAAATAAGGTTTTCAAAACACAAGGCATTCTAAATGGAAACGTTTTTCGTGTATGCATGATGAGTGTGAGACGTATTATCTGAGCTTAGATCCTGGGGTTTTACAAGATGTAGATATTGTAATATACCCTAGTATATATACCTTAGTCTTCAAGGTTTCTTTATTTAATGTCATCTCTTGAATTTTCAATGTGTAAGTATTGTCATATGACCTTAGACTACCTTCAGTCGATTGGAATATGCTCCTTCTCGTCCGGGGTAATGCAGACGAAGGGTCTGGGTGAAACATCGTCTGGAGCCATCATCCACTGCTCTCTTTCGATCTTTTCTGAATGTTTTGTGCTCCATTTTCAAACTATGTCTGTTCTAAGTTATTGTGAAGTGTTTTCAAGTTTTTCCATGATGTTTAAAGTCAAGTTATATTTCAACTATTTTGGGAATCGGGAAAACATTTTGAGTCTTATTTGATGCTTCATCACAAGGGTGTTTGAGCCTTACTGGGCTAGTGTAGCTCACCCCTTACTATTTTGCTGATGAATTTGTGAAAGGAACCGTCTAGGAGACTTAGGACGGGGAATTTGATGAATGAACCAGTTATGAGGAGTGTGTATAGAATGACATAGTTTCATTTCAAGTTGAACAATTATGTTACTCTTTATTTATGTAAGGACAAGTAAGATAACTTTATAGTGCAGTTTATTTGTGATGTAAACTTTTAAGTTATGTTTAAGTTCAATCAAGTTCCTTTGGATTATTAGTTTGTATGTATGGTTCGGTGCATCATAGGCTGATGAGGTGCTGCCAGGTTGTGATACCCGAAACTTTTACTTGCGTGTTGATTTGACTTGCAATTATTTTTGTATGACTAATTGCTTTGACATAAATTTATTTTGTGTGATTATGTGATTACGTGCCTACTTAATTTTTATAACATGGTTACGTGTTACATTTTGGGGTATGTTTTGCTGAGGGGCATATTTTACGTGTCTAAGAGTTGGGGCACTTAAACATGAGAGTTGGAAGATGGAGGGACTTGTTTGTTAGGAATTTGAAAAGCCTTTTTAGTTGGAGTGATGGATGGGATGAGGGAGTGATTGAAGGAGACAGCTACGTTAGAAGAGGGGGAACGACAGAAAGAAAGGAAAGAAAAGAGAGAAAATAGGGAAAAGAGGGAAAAGAGAAAAACTAGCAGATTGGGAGTGGAGTGGTTATTTCTGACATTCGACATATTAATCGGTGTTATAATTGAGTGATTCTTGTTATGTTTTAAGAGGGTTGGAAAATCTACATCTGGGAGTTGACGGATCGGTGTTTAGAGTTCTGTGCAGAGAGTAATTTAAGTTTGAAGTTCGCTATTTTCTGGGTTGACGAATTTGAGTGTTGTAACTTTGAGAGAACAATTTAAGGGGATAAAGGTATCCATTTTGGACGTACTTTAATGCATTTAGAAGGTAACTAAATAAGCCACGTGTGACCGCTGACAGATCATGATTCTGAAAGTTATTGCACCCTCAGGAAAGGGCCTGATTTCTGGATTTCGGGAATTCGTGTGTTGCTTGCTTTATTTTCTATTTTCACAAGTAAGGATAATTCATCTATGTATTTTCAATTATAAAAAGTATGAAATAAGTATTTTAAATTATGGAATTGAGTATGAGTTTCTTATTCATGTTTTATTGTATAAAAAGGATGAATGGTCAAATTTAATTGCATTTTATGTGGTTGATCATCGGATTATATTGTGATTGTTGTCTTGGTACGTGTAATTGTTGTTCTCGTTTCCCTTGTATGCTTTATTTTTAATGGCTAGCTTTGTATGGTACTTGGTGTCATGTGGTTGTTTTTCTAATTGGTGTAATCGTCGTCTATTTGGTTTTTAGCTCCTGATCTAGGAACTTCTATATAACAGGATTCATGTGAATATAAATGTGAATGTGTTGAACCCGAGAGTTCAAGTGTTGTGTTTTGAAATTCTTGGACCTTCACCCAACGTGGGATATCATTGGGACTGTAACGGTTTTGTGTAGTTCATAGTGATAAACGATGACACAATGTAGAATGCATCCTTAAAATCTTGTGCCCGTTCGTTCAGGGGGTTAAAACTGAACCCATGTGTATGAAATTCTTGACGCATCCTAACTTGGTTGTCTATTAGAGCCGTTACAATTATTATTGTAGAGTTCTGAATAGATAATTGAGCCCAATCATGGGAAGTGATGGGGCTGAGTTTGTAACACCACTTCGACCACCAGCATACAACCCACTTCCACTAGCACCATATAATGTACGTCCACCAGCACCATATAACACACCACTTCCTCCACCTCACCATTTAATGTACTTCCACCACCCCCACTGGTTAATGCAGGGCCAACTCCTGATATAGCAACTGCATTGACCATGTTAGCTCAAATATTTCAAACACAGTAACATCAGAATTAGAATACTGAGGTTCAATGGGTTCTGAGGGTCGAGGTTGACCCCGGGAGTGTATTTCGAGAGGATGAAGAAAATGAGGATGACCTCATTTGACGGTAATATGGGACCGGATCAAACTGAGACTTGGTTGGAAGAGATTGAGCAACATTTCCATATCACGGGGGTACTTGAAAATATCAAGACCGATGTGGCCGTAGCATTCCTGACATCAGAAGTCGTTGAGTGGTGGAAGGATGTTGGCCCGATTTATGCACAAGGGGGCCAGCCTATCACATGGGCTAGGTTAAAAAAGGCGTTCCTAGACCAATATTTCCTGGGAACTTTGTAGTTGGCACACTAGAACCAGTTCTTCGATTTGAGGAAAACAGAGGGTATGCTAGTTTCTGAGTATGCAAGTAAGTTTAATCTCCTTGGGAATTACGCCCCAGCTATCATTCAAGATGGTAAGATGGGAACACGTCGATTTGTGAAGGGATTGTTGCCCTGTATTAGAGGAAGACTTTCAGGGTATCGTCGTACTATTCACATGGCGTACCAAAGAAGCCTCGATGTTGGGGAGGAATTCAGGACGACAGATTCTGAGAGGAAGAGACCTTTCCCTTCCATGACACAAGGATAGAGTTATCGTCTTAACGCTACCACTGCTATGGTTGCTCCGGACCAACCAAAACCTTCAAACCGGGAGTAAGGATGGGTTCTAACTTGGTCAGGAATTGGGGGACCCACGGGGGCACCAAATACTTCTCAGGCTTTCGAGGATTGTTATAGATGTGGAAGGAGACATGCTAGGGATTGCAGATGGGTTTCTTGAGCATGTTTCAGATGTGGAAATATGGGTCACCGGGTTAGTCAGTGTACATCTCCAATTCAGGTCACATGACAGACTTTAAGAGCAACACCAAAGGTTGGAGGCACCGGTGCTAAGCCTAATTCTCGGGTCTTTACCCTTTCTCAGCAAAGGGCGGGAAATGCCACGGGTCAACCGATAGGTACATTTATGTGATTATGTGGTTATTATGTTTCCTTTGCACTTGTTAGGTTGCATATAGCGCCTTACTTATTTTCGTCATTTTACACCGATAATATTTTAGGCATTTCAAGTAACAATTTTTGAGGAAATCATGAAATTTTATTTATAAAGGCAAAAGCCAGAATACAGCATAAAACCGCCTCTCAGTGGCGGTTCAAAAATGAGCCTGTATCTAAATTATGGTCTTTGCCGAAATCGCAGATTTGGCAAACCATTCCTATCAGATATACATTGTAATTGAACTACTAAAGGTAACTGTGAAAAAGTAGGAAATTCACAAGAAGCATTAGTGTCACAGGCCTCATTAGCAAGCATATCCGCAACCTTATTTGCTTCCCGATAAATGTGAGTAATAGCATGTTGATTTATAAGCTTGAGCAAAGTCTGAAATAACACATCTAATTTCCATCTATGAATGTGCCGAGAATGGATTGCATCCACCAAGAATTTGGAGTCTGATTGAATAGTAATCTGAGTGTGACCCAAACTAGTGGACAATTGAATCCCTGACACCATCGCATGTATCTCAGCTTCAGAATTAGTAAGGTCATCCCCCAGATAACGATAATAGGCAAAGACAAAATCACCATTACCATAACGCAAGACTCCACCAGCACCTGCACATCCGGGATTGCCTCGAGAAGCACCATCTATATTTAATATGAGCAACCCCGACGAACCATCAACCAACCATTTAACCGCCAAAGTCTTTCCCATAATGTTCCAAGTTGGTGATTTCCGCCCCATATAGTGATCATACATGACCACGGATTGTAGAATTGGAGCAATAAAATTCTCGAATTCTTTCAAAAGCCCCCTTTGATTCGCAATAGTTCCTTCATAAATAAAACGACACATAGCACGCCACAAAATCCAACATATCCCTGAACTCACAATCACATAAATATCCCGCCATTTCCCTTGACCTTTCCACCATAACATTTTAATAAGAGAAACCGGATTGTCACGATGTAGTAAACGCCAATCCACACCCAAAAAACCACAACATTTCCGCCACAGAAAGCTAGCCAAAGGACAGTCTACAAATATATGTAAGATGCTATCAACCCCCCTCCCACAGCTACACCATGAAGCCAAAGAAACTCCCCAAGTTTGTCTACTCGTATCAAAAGCGAGAAAGCCATTAAATAAACGCCACATAAATACACACAAGAACAAAGGAAGTTTTGAGTTCCACAATATACGGCGAGTACCTTGTATTATAGCAAATGGTTGTAACTCCTTCATAGACGATGTAATTGTAAAATTACCTCTAGACTCTGGCTTCAACACCCATATATCCGCCCCTTCTCCAGCCACTATCCTCGGCAAACTACCGAGCTGCCCCAAAGGTAGACTTGGCGGCAAGAAGACCAACCACTCAGGCTAAGGAAATCACTGATCTTCGCCGAAGAATCGGGTTGGCGGACAATAGATAATCGACCTTTCAAAGTGAAATCGTCATACCAAAAAGAAGAGGCACCTCCCCGAACTAGAACTCCCATATTCACCTCAGCACTCTCTCGGTGTCTGAGCATCCTCCGCCAAACAGTCGAATCAGCAGATGTTAAGTGAACGAGAGCTGGATGTGAAAAATCCCTGCAATATTTATCAAAAAGAAAATCTCGCCATATAGAACCAGTTGTCCGAAATTTCCACCACAATTTAACAGAGAAAGCCCTTTGAAGATCCCGTAATGAAAATAAACCAAGCCCATTATTCAACACATCATTACATAGTCGTGACCAAGACATCCAATGCTTCTTATTACCATATATTGATTGACCCCATAAGAAATTAGCCAAAATTCTTTCAATGTCATCAAAAATCTTTTTGGGTGGATCAGCTGAGGCTAAAATATATAAGGTCATAGAAATCAAAACATGGCGAATCAAAATTAAACGACCTCCAAATCCTAACAATTTCTGTTGCCAACCCTCAACCCTCTTCATAACCTTCTCCACAAGCGGAACATAATATGAGACCTTCGACCTTCCCGTGTACAAAGGACAACCAAGATAGGTGAAAGGAAGGATACCTTGAGTAAAACCTGTTACCTGAGATATCATGTGTATTTGAGCTAGTTGGGATCTGCTTGAGATATAGAAAGAACTCTTGACTCGGGATTGATCTTCTGTCCCCCGATGCTTGCTCATAGGATGCAATAAATGTCATCGATTCTCGCAGCCTCGCTTTCCCCTGCATTTAAAAAAAATGATGACATCATCTCGCATAAGCTAAATGAGAAACAACTAATGTGGAGTGAGATGTAACATAAGGATCAAAAGACCGTAATCCGACCAAATGATTCAAACCTCGCGAGAAGACCTCAGCAGCTAGAATAAAAAGGAGAGGTGACATGGGATCGCCTTGTTTAACCCCCCTCTCAGACTTGAAAAAGCCATAAGGACTTCCATTTATCAAAACCGAAAACCAATTATCACATAACAAGCGTTTTTATCATTTGAAGGAAATGAGAACTAAAACCAAACCTCCGAAGAACAAGAATCAAGAAAGCATGCGAAACACGATCAAAAGCCTTCATCATATCTAATTTTATAATCATATTTCCCCTGACTTTCTTATTAAGTGAGCCCACCATTTCCGTGGCTAGCAATATATTGTCGATGATTGCCCTCCCGCTTACAAAGCCAGTTTGATTAGGACTGATCAAGGACGGAAGAATACCTGCAAGCCGATTTGACAACACCTTTGAGATGACTTTGCTTGAGAAATTACATAAGGAAATCGGCCTGAATTCCGCAAACGTTGTTGGATTAGTAGCCTTTGGGAGAAGGACCAGAAAAGCACTCGCCATTGATTTCGGAATATGAAGACCAGCCCAAAAATCCCGCACCGATTGTGTAACATCGTCGCCAATAATCTCCCAGCATGACTGGAAAAATTTGCCTGTAAAACCTCCGGCCCCGCAGCACTTGTCAAGCAAAGCGCAAAAACAGCTGACTTGACCTCCAACCGAGAAGGAAGTTGGTCTAGGCATTTGTTATCGGCTTCCGAGACAAGCTCCGGGATCAAGGACAGCAACTGGTCAGCAGACTGCTCCTCTGAGTCACAACTGAGCAATTGATGAAAGTAGTCAGCTCCAGCCGCCCCAATATCCTCCGTATTGGATAAAATATCACCTCCATTTGTAGTGATTTGTGATATTTGCATGCGTTTTTGTTTGTTCCTGCAAAAAGAATGAAAATAAGAAGTGTTAGCCTCACCCTCCTTCAACCACCTTATGCGGGATTTTTGTCTCCAAAAAACCTCCTCCATTTTTAACGCCTCTACATACTCCCTCTTAGCAACTTCTAACTCCTGCCAACTGACTTCACTAGGACTTGCATCATACTCCCTCTCCAAAATCTCCAACCTCTCTAAAGCCGCCTTCAAGACTGTTGTATTGTTACCAAATTCGTCCCTATTCCATATTCTTAGAGCAACTTTCAATATTTTCAATTTCTCCTGGAGTTTCAGCATACCCGAACCTTCCAACTCCTGCTTCCAACTATCATCCACTACCTTCATAAAACCTCCATGTTTAATCCACATCTCCTGAAATCGAAATGCCGAACCACGCCGCTCTGTTGTGAGGCGTATTGATACTAACAAAGGGCAGTGGTCTGAAATGGTACGCGGCAAGTGCTCTACTATCGATCGTTGAAACATTAAATTCCACTCCGCATCAACCATAATCCGATCCAACCGTCGTTGTAATGGTCTCACTCCTCCTCTATTCCAAGTAAAACGACTCCCTATATAAGGAACCTCCAAAGAAACCGCAATCATTAACGGTTTCTGAAATTCGAAATCAGCAACATAGCTGGGATGGAACCCTCGACTCTCCGTCCGACTCATAACCACATTAAAGTCACCACCAATGAGCCACGGTTCGCTCGCCGCTCTCTAAACCTGTCTCATGTCCCGCCACAACTCCTCGCAAGTACATGTGAACATTTTGCATACACAAAAGAACAAACAACAGGCCTACCAGCAAAAACATCTATCCTAACATGCACCAACTGCTCCTTATCCCCCAATATATCCAAACCCAAAATCCCATTCCACAACACCCATATTTTGCCAGAAATATTACTAAAACTATAATCAAATCCCAACCTGCGAGCATACAAGGACAAATCATCCGACCCAACCATCGGTTCCAACAAAACCACCAAATCCAAAGAGTATTTAATTTTATGTTGCCGAATGTTAGCCATAGTACTATCATTCGCTATACCCCTTATATTCCAAATCAGCCAATTCATTAATAACACAATAATAGTGACAAGTATAAGTAGCGTAAAACAAGCTATTGATCACGAGTCCCGCCTTTTTGAGCGAGTCTCGGTGAACGTCGGAGAGGTTTGTCCTTAGGCACATTATCCTTTGCCACATTCTTTCGAAGCAGTTTACCTGGCAGTTGTAGAGAGACAGATGCGATAGGAATTTCACTTGAAGTTTGTACTGCACATGAGGGATGGTATAACTCGCGACCCGCCAAATGCAGAGCTGCTGTAGAGATGCTGACCCGGTTGCAGATTCCATAGCAGTGAGGGGCAAAAGTACTGACCCGGCTGCAACAATATCTGACCCGGAAGCCTCTGCCATAGCACATACTGACCCGGAAGCCTGCACCAGAGAAACTGACCCGGTTGTAGGCAAGATTACTGACCCGGTTGCAATTTCTGACCCGTAATCCTCTGTAATTGCACATTCTAACCCGGGAGCCTCTGTTTATGTTGATGGAGATACTGACCCGCAGTCCTCTGTTTCGGGTACCATATCTGCAACCTGGGTTGTGTCTTCTTGACCCGGTTCTGCCTCCAAAACCCTTGCTGCCGCTGCCTCTGCCTCTGGAACTTCCGTCACAGCCAGAGACAAATCCGACCTTGGCTGTAAAATCGGAGCCTGAGTGACCTCTTCCTATTTCTTTGCAAAACTTTGTAGAGAAAGAACATCATTGTCCCTGGTGATTTGCGGGAGTTTTCCCCGATTTTTCGAGACCACCTTCCTTGAATCAACAATTGGGGAATATCCCGTCTTCCCCTATCCCGATATCATCCTTACTTGGGGATGCATTTTTTTGACCGAAATTAAATGTTCCTCCATAGCCGGGATCATCACTTACCGATTCAACATCAACCGCATCCGGTACTACCACCGTAATCCGATTGTGCTGAATCGGTGCAGGGCATCTGCGAATCGATCATTGGTGATCTTACTTCCCCGTCGGCTTCCAAATTTCGAAAGCACTTGTTCTAGGCGCGAAAACCACAATCCCCGATTTTAAAACTTTATTGACCAAATTATCCTTCAAAAAGTGGCAGTGTACAAAAGCCTTTTTCGGATTTTTTCCACCGGCTTTGACATCTGTCCCGGTGATCCATAATGTTCGATTGACATTTCCCTTTCCATGCCCAATCCTCATACAAACGATGCAATATTCCCAAAGCAAATTATCATATTGTATGGCTTGCCAAAATCCTTTTCCGCTTTTCTCATGAGTTATTACGTACCCGATTTGGCAATTCCCCAAACGAAATCCACCTCTACGCAAACTTTCGCAACGCTTGGCCTAGTAGCATTAGCCGTCGACGCATCCAATGTTAATGGGTTTCCAACGACCTTTCGCCAGAGAGAGACAATTTCGACTTATTAAACGGATGTATGGGAAGCCCTTCAAAACCCGATCCAAACAGGGGACAATCGAAGGCTCATCATGAACATTAAAATCGTATGTCCATTTGAAAACTCGCATCATCAATCCGCAAAAAATCCAAGAGACCTGTCTCCATAATCTGCGATAATCTTCTTCCAAATCGAACCTTATGAGGACATGTCTAGGATCCATCCATCCAATCCAAAAACTACCCTCGAATCCGACTCGATGAAACGATCGTCCCGAGAGATTCCATATTAGAGGGCGTATTTATGGAATTTTCCAACTAATGAGAATCTCCACGGGGACATCAAAGCCTCATGTTCATCCGCGGAGATCGAAAGATCAGTTCCCCCTCTGAAAGTGTTCAAAGAGTGATTGGGAGAGTATGTGTAATAGCCGGACTCGCAAGAAGATCTGCGAAAGATTTCTTGGGCCACAAAACAGCACCCCCGGCGGCTCCAGTAGCTGGAGGACTGGCGGCCATGGCTGCCAGTCAAGAGCCGTGTAGCAGAAGGTCAGAGAAGAGAAATTTTAGGAGCCAGAGAGAAAATCTAGGAATTCATAATCGTATCCATCCTTTGTTATAAGTAACCAATTTTTGTCATTTTGTACAAAGGGTACTTTTGTCATTTTGTGATAAGAGAATTTTTTTCATTATTCAAAGTTAATTTTTGTCATTTTGCACAAGTGGCATTTCTCCGTTTTTTATGGGAGCGTTTTCGTCTTTTTGCATTAAGGGCATTTTCGTCAATTTACGCAAATGTATTTTCGTCATTTTTCATCAAGGGTATTTGAGTCATTTTTCATCATAGGAGTTTTCAGTTATTTGAGCAAAAGGTTTATTTTATTTTATTTTTTCATTTTACGTGAATGTATTTTCGTCATTTTGCGTCAAGAGTATTTTTCATAACTTTTCACCATGGGTGTTTTGGTGATTTTATGTTATGAATGTTTGTGATTTTTATTAAAAAATCGTTGTTTTGTGCCAAGGGTATTATTGTAATTTTTCACCAACGGTAATTTTCGACATTGTACAAATGGTGTTTTTGTTTCCCGTTGCATGTCCCACGAATAGATGATTGACACGTGTTCACGTTTTCCTTACGTGTTCCACTATTTCTTTTAGGTTATAATTTTTTAATTAAAAAATTAACACATGTCAGTTTTTTATTGGTGGCATATGGAATGAGACACCAAACGAGGATAGAAAATTCCTACCGGTGAGAGTTTCATTAGGGATTATATTAAGTATTTTTTTTAGGATAAGAAATACTTTCACTCTTTGTCTTATTATTTATGCTTATTCTAGTATCCCAACAAGATTAATTATCCACTTTCTATTTTGCAAGTATTAGTTGCTTCTATTTTTGGAATTTTGCCAATCACTTTTGTAAGAGGGACGGCTATTCCAATCAAACAAGAATATACCATTTTATTTAATGCAAAGAAAGCACAATTAGAAGTTATTTGTTACAAATGGATTGCGGACACATAATATAAACTCCAATATTATTAAGCAAATTACCTACTTTAGTTGGCCAAAGTGAAAGAAATTTAATGTCTCTTAAGTAAGGTATCGAGTTCGAACATTCTAAAAGGAAAAAAAAAATTATGTTGAAATTGTGCCTCAAAAAATATCCAACCATATATAAAAGTGGATTAAATTAATCGTAAATCCAATTCAACCGAATCAGATGGAGTCTTTAATTCAGTAGGGTCAATTGTTATCCCTAGACCGGGAAAGTATTTGTTGGAAGCAAGGAACGTACATAAGAGTGGTGGTCCCGGATTCTACCCAATAAAATAAAAGAAAATAGTAGTAGTCCCGGAAGGAATCGATTGGATGAGGGGCAAAGGCAAATTTTTGTTTATTTTTGTAAGGGGCAAAATAATATTTTAATCACGCGTGTCCTCAATTTCTTTTTTTTTTCTTCAAATTTTTACGAGACCAACCGTATACGATTAACCTAATTAATTACATGTCAGATTTTATGTGAAAGGATAGAGCTCCATATACTGCTCTCCGTATGCACAGAGACGGTTAAGAGTATGTTCAAAGTGTTTGACAGCACAAAATCTTAAAAAATTGTAATCCTTTTACATTTGGGTTTTGAGCTCAATAATTAATATAGAGTCTCATTTTTTATTTTTATTTTTTGTTTATGTGAGAGTCTCATTTTCAGGGAATATAGAGTATAATTTTAAAGTTTGATTTTTCTAACGCGTACTGTTAATACAATCTAGTTATTGTATATAGTAGTTTAAGTTTCTTATTCCCTTAATGCTCTTCTATTTCTGATAGGATATTAGAGTTTGACATACTTAAATTAGCATATGTGGTTTAGTTTATTTTAATTAATGCATATTTCAGAATACACGTAAAAAATCCTTTAAAATTTAACACATTACCTCCAAAATAATTAAGACAACTATGCAAACACTAGATCGAAATTAGGGACACCAAACTCCTTTATATTTGAGTCAATTTATGTAGATAATGGTTGCTCTTGTTGAGTTACTTCGTCCATCCACTTTAAGACGTTTTAATTGTTAAA